>JBBDGP010000623.1:1455833-2194166 GCA_037952835.1 Lithobates septentrionalis | reverse complement strand
TGACGGTGGTGTGGTGGTTAAACCCCGATAAAACCAATGCGGCATCCGCTTTGGAGGCCACGGTGGTGGGCTCTTGGGAATCCCTTCGATATTTAATCTATAGAGGCCCACGTGCCCCATATTTACTAACCCCTTCCATGCTTACCACCCTGCGGGCCTGGAGAATGGGTCTAGTCATCGAAAAATACAATCAGACAGAAACTTCCCCCCAACGCCCCCTTGTGGTTAAACCCCAATTTACCACATCTCCATAAACTTACAGACCCTCAGGCATGGACCAGATACGGCATAAAATTAATCTCGCAGGTGGTGTCACAGGCTTCATTGCTTTCCTTCCCCCAACTCTCCTCTCAGTATAACCTACCGCAACACTATCAGTTCCGCTATTTTCAACTTTTGCACGCATTTGAGGATCAATTCCCACGCTCCTCCTGCATTCTAACCCAGTCCAGGCTGGAGAAGACACTTAGATCTGGTTGTACTGAGAAACCCACATCGCGCTTATATGCGCATCTGGTTTATGTGTCTTTGCCACCGCTGGACGGCCTCTGGTCCCGTTGGCAGCGCGATATTCCCGCGTTGGACGGTGACGACTGGGATGATGTCTGGGACTTCCCCTTCAGGTCGCTAGTTTCTATACGTGACAGACTAGTACAATTCAAAATAGTACACCGGGCGTATTTCACCCCACACAGACTTCATTTGATGAACCCTGCTCACTCTCCTGAGTGTTGGAGATGTGGCTCCACTCCAGGAAATTTTTCTCACATTTTCTGGCAATGCCTAAAGATACAACAATTTTGGGGGGAGGTGCTTGCTCTAACCAATAAGGTTGCATCGACTGACTTACCACTGTCAATGGAGATTTGCATGTTGGGCCTAATAGAAAACCTGGTTCCCACAATAGCTAAACGCACGATGATTGGGTTGTTATTATTTTATGCAAGGAAAACCATAGCACTGCAATGGAAAAAATCTAACCCCCCTTCAAGCGCTCAGTGGAAACGTCTAGTTAATGAGAGTCTCCCGCTATATAAAGACACCTATGTTAATAGAGGTTGCCCGTTGAAATTTAATAAAGTTTGGAGTAAGTGGATGGAGGAATTGAATATCGCCCAGTGAATGTTGATTAGTTCTAGATATAATATTATAGGATTGATGAATATAGATAGCTCCTGGATAAGCATTATCTGTTTCTGTAGGCCCCCTTTTTGTTTACTACTCCGACTGAAGACTACCTCCTGGCAGGAGGAAAGTGATATATGTACCCTGTCTATGTGCCATGGCTGTAACTCATTTTGGCCATCTGATGTACATGCTGCTATACCTGTACAATTTAAGCAACCAAGTTGTATATGTTTGTATGTCTTTTTAAAACGTGAATAAAAATAAATTAAAAAAAAAAAAAGAAAGAGTGTTTTCAAAACGAGTTGAGCTTGTTAAGTGAACCAGTTTTGGAAAAACAGGAATATTTTCTGTAGTATAGATGTGAACTTTACCTGGGTACAACACATGGATGTAGTTACTAGTACTATGTCCTTTTTAACTTTTATATAATAAATTTGGAATGTTTTGTTATGTATTTCTAATTTGTTGGTGCTGCTCACTTACAGTACATGTATGCCTTTTTACAGTCCATTTGCTACAACACACATCTGTTATTCTTTTAGGTACACTTACACACAGTTTTTGAAGGAACTCGACAGGTAGGTTCATGTAATCTCAGACAGACTTGATAATGTTGAGGATCAGGGCACTATGGGGGCCAAGCATCAATTCCAGGACTCCTTGTTCCTCTTTACGCTGAAGATAGTTCTTAACTACATTAGCTGTATATTTGGGGTCATTGTCCTGTTGCAGAATACATTTGGGGCCAATCACACCCCTCCCTAAAGGTATGACATGATGGATCAGTATCTGCCTGTATTTCTCAGCATTGAGAACACCATTGATCCTGACCAAATCTCCAAATCCATTTGCAGACATGTAGCCCCAAACTTGTAAGGAACCTCCACCATGCTTCACTGTTGCCTTCAGACACTCATTATTGTACCTCTGTCCAGACCTTAGGTGAAAAAACTGCCTCCTGCTACAGCCAAATATTTAAAATTTTGATCCATTAGTCAAGAGCACCTGCTGCCATTTTTCTGCATTTTTCTGCTCTCCAGTTCCTATGTTTTTATATGGCTTTTTGGACAAAATTCTTCCATGAAGACCACTTTTGGCCAGACATCTTCAGTCAGTAGATGCGTGAACCTAAGTCCTACTGGTTTCTGCCAGTTCTGTGCCGATGGCACTGCTGGATATCTTCCAATGTCAAAGGGAAGTAAGCATGGTGCGTCTTTAATCTGCTGCATTAATGTGGATCTAAAGGCTGAAGGTTTTTTGCCAACAAGCATTCTATGTATGAAGGTAAAAAATATTCAATGTGCAGCTCCCCCCTCAGCCCCCCTAATACTAACCTAAGCCTAATCTCGATCCAACGGTGTGCACGAGAGCAGCAGCTCTCCTGGATCTCTCCCTCCTCATTGGCTGAGATGCAACAGCATTGGCTCCTGCTGCAGTGGGGAGGGGCTAAGGAAAGAGCACGCACAAGTGCCCCCATAGCAAGCAACTTGCTATGGGGCACTCGGGAGGGGAGAGGGGCTCAGAGCGCCAGCGGGCGACCCAAGAAGAGGAGGATTGAGGCTGCTCTTTGCAAAACAATTACACAGAGCAGGTATACATTTTAACAATACCCCTACTATACAAAAAATGAGATCACGCACATACTGTAAAATAGGTAACAATATAAATAAAAAGTGACCTGATAATTATAGCACCAAATCCAACATGTGTATCGATATTTGAGAACAATTATTATAAAAATTGCTTCAAGAGCTTTAGAAAATTGAATTCATGAATGAATGAATGAATGATTTGTAAAGTCCTGCAAATGCGAACTGAATCGCCTCAAGGCGCTGAAATAACATAAATAACATATGTGATCATTTCCTTCAATACTGAATAAATAGGATAAAGATAGATTTCCATCATTTCTGGTAACAAAAATATTCATTGTGTCCCAATGATTGGATGATCACTCACACACCTCAACATCCTTCATGCATAGAACAGCCTAAAGTGCTTGTAAAAAATAGTGGAACAAAATTTAGGAACTTCCCCTCTCTCATTGTGACAGAATCATTCAAAGGCTCTATGGACCATACTTCTCATTATTTCCAATGACATAAATTGTATTAGAACATAACCTAGATAACTTTATTAAAGGATAACAGATGATGATCAGAGGTAAGTAAATTATTTAGTGTAAGAGTAGCATCAAGCCAAATATAGCTCAGTCATCAGACGTGTCCTCACCCACAAGGCAAAGCAAGTCACTGCCATCTATAGATACATTTCAAGGAAACCTGTGTTGAGAGAAAACCAGAAGCTGCCATTGCTGACCTCCTTCTGAAAATCCTAGTTGCCTGGCAGTAATCTTAACTTTAATCCACTCTGAGCTGTTGACCTGAAACATGCAACGAATGGATTTAAAGTTATAAATCCCAATCTGCAAGCTTTTCTCAGGTCAGTAACTTATAAAGAGCAAAAGAAAACGTATCAGCATGGCAGCCAGGGGATTAGCATTTTCAGAAGGCGGACTCAAGACAGGTAGCCCCCATATTTCTTTTAGAATGTGTCCTTTAGGCCTCTTGTACTCTGCAGCTTCAAAAAGCTCAGAACAGCTTTTTTTTTTTACTGAGCTAAATTACAGCCCAATAATTGTAATGTGCCTATGCACACAGGCATGCAAACAAGCGCCCTGCATTCTTCAGTAAAAACAAATTTAAAAATTCTCCTTTTTTGGTCAGTAATTTATGCCTCATGAGCGCAAATGCCCATTTACATATTGTGCAGAACAAGAACGCAAGAATATGTTTTCACGCATTAAACGAGTGCATGCAAAAATGCGTGAACGCAAATGCGCTGAAATGCGCGTAAATACGTCCAAATACATACAAAAAAAATCTCAAAAAGTAGATGCTAAAACAAGGAATATCATGTGCAAGAGGCCTTAACCACTTGCCGACTGCTGCACGCCGATATACGTCAGCACAATGGCAGCGGTGGGCAAATGGGCATACCTGTATGTCCCCTTTAATTGGTGGGGCTAGCAGGTGCGCGCACCGCGTACAGCATGACCGTGCCCACGGTCTCCCGGCGATCGTGTCACGAAGCCGCAGAATGGGGAAGTGCATATGTAAACAAGGCATTTCCCTGTTCTGCCTTGTGACATGACAGAGATCACTGCTCTGTCATCGGAGCAGTGATCGCTGTCATGTGAGTTGAAGCCCATCCCCCCCCACATTTAGAATCACTCCCTAGGACACACTTAACCACTAGGGGGCGATGAAGGGGTTAGTGATCGCTGTCATGTGAGTTAAAGCCCATCCCCCCACAATTAGAATCACTCCCTAGGACACACTTAACCCCTTCATCGCCCCCTAGTGGTTAACCCCTTCCCTACCAGTGTCATTTACACAGTAATCAGTGCATTTTTATAGCACTGATCGCTGTATAAATGACAATGGTCCCAAAATAGTGTCAAAAGTGTCCGATATGTCCGCCATAATGTCGCAGTCATGATAAAAATTGTATATTGCCGCCATTACTAGTAAAAAAATAATAAAAATGCCATAAATCTATCCCCTATTTTGTAGACGCTATAACTTTTACGCAAACCAATCAATATACGCTTATTGCGATTTTTTTTTTCAAAAAATATGTAGAAGAATACATATCGGCCTAAACTGAAGAAAAAAAATGTTTTTTTATATATTTTTGGGGGATATTTATTATAGCAAAAAGTAAAAGATATTGCGTTTTTTCAAAATTGACGTTCTTTTTCTCTTTATAGCGCAAAAAATAAAAACTGCAGAGGTGATCAAATACCACCAAAGAAAAGCTCTATTTGTGGGGAAAAAAAAGACGTCAACTTTGTTTGGATGCAACATGGCACGACCGCGCAATTGTCAGTTAAAATTACATAGTGCCGAATCGCAAAAAGTGCTCTGGTCAGGAAGGGGGTAAAATCTTCTGGGGCTGAAGTGGTTAAAGTAGATCTAAACCCAATTAATAAAATTCACATAAGATTTAAAGTATAACTAAAAGCAACATTTTTCTTACTTTGAGATAGAGTAGAGAGAAATTTAAAAAAAACCTAGGGCAGAGACGGAACACACGCCACTATGCATGTGCGATCCCGCCACGGCCATCTTGGATTCTGGATTATGAGTTGTTTATTTGATATAAAGTGCCTGGTTGTCATCTCTTCATCGTAAGTGCAGTTACCACATTAAGTTGGTGTTTTATTCGGGATTACATTGTGGATAGCGGATAAATTAATAAAAAAACTGTGCCTGTGCAACATAAACTCTTTTTATCTTTGTGTACTTTAAAAGTGTGCAAACGCCATATACAGTGACTTGAAAAAGTATTCATACCCCTTAAAATTTTCCACATTTTGTCATGTTACAACCAAAAACGTAAATGTATTTTATTGGGATTTTATGTGATAGACCAGCACAAAGGGGCACATAATTGTGAAGTGGAAGGAAAATGATAAATGGTTTTCAATTTGTTTTACAAATAAATATATGAAAAGTGTGGTGTGCATTTGTATTCAGCCCCCCTGAGCCAATGCTTTGTAGAACCACCTTTTGCTGCAATTAGTCTTTTTGGGGATGTCTCTACCAGCTGTGCACATCTAGAGAGTGAAATTTTTGCCCATTCTTCTTAAAAAAATAGCTCAAGCTCTGTCAGATTGGATGGAGAGCGTCTGAAAAGCAACTTTCAAGTCTTGCCACAGACTTTTAATTGGATTTAGGTCTGAACTTTGACTGGACCATTCTAACACATAAATATGTCTTGATTTAAACCATTCTATCATAGCTCTGGCTGTATGTTTAGGGTCGTTGTCCTGCTGGAAGGTGAACATCTGCTCCAGTCTCAAGTCTTTTGCAAACTCTAAAGCCGCGTACACACGAGCGGACTTTTTGACCGGACTGGTCCAACAGACTATCCAACGGACTTTTAACGGACTTCCAACGGACTTTCCGAATGAACGGACTTGCCTACACACAATCACACCAAAGTCCGACTGATTCGTATGTGATGACATACGACCAGACTAAAATAAGGAAGTTGATAGCCAGTAGCCAATAGCTGCCCTAGCGTCGGACTAGCATACAGACGAGCGGACTTTTCGATAGGAACTGGGTCCGGCGGAGTTCCGATGTAAAGATTTGAAACATGTTCCAAATCTAAAGTCCGTCAGATTTTCGACAGAAAAAGTCAGCTGCAGGTCTGATGAAGCCCACACACGGTCGAATTGTCCGCCGGACTCGGTCCGTCGGACCAGTCCGGTCGAAAAGTCCGCTCGTGTGTACACCGCATAACAGGTTTTCTTCTAAGATTGCCCTGTATTTGGTTCCATCCATCGTCCCATCAACTATGACCAACTTCCCTGTCCTTCCCTGGATTTTATGTGATAGACCAACATAAAGGAGCACATAATTGTGAAGTGAAAGGAAAATGATAAATGGTTTTCAAAATGTTTTACAAATAAATATCTGAAGTGTGGCGTGCATTTGTATTCAGCCCCCTTTACTCTGATACCCCTAACTAAAATCTAGTGGAACCAAATGCCTTCAGAAGTCACCTAATAGAGTCCACCTGTGTGTAATTTTATCTCAGTATAAATACAGCTTTTCTGTGAAGCCCTCAGAGGTTTGTTAGAGAACCTTAGTGAACAAACAGCATCATGTAGACCAAGGAACACACCAGCCAGGTCAGGGATAAAGTTGTGGAGAAGTTTAAAGTAGGGTTAGATTATAAAAAAAATCCCAAGTTTTGAACATGGAGTGTTCCATGTTCACAGAGCACTGTTTAATCCATCACTTGAAAATGGAAAGAGTATGGCACAACCAGGCCCGGTACAAGGCAGGGGCGGGAGGGGCACTTGCCCTGGGCGGAGTCTTTTGAGGCTGGAGGTGGGGCGCCAAGCTGCAAGCTGCACAATTCACTGATCCGCCAAATCACTGCTGGTACAGTGCTCAGACTCAGTGACTTTGCAATGGGGGGGGGGGGGGTGACACTCGCCAGAGGGGTGACAACATCAAGGAAGCTGGCAGTTGTAGCGGGTGCTGTTAAGCCCCCTCCCTCCGCCCCCCCCCCAATCAGTGGAGCGGTGACAGCGCCAGCGGGCTGCCGCTCACCTGAACTCAGGCAGGGGCGGTGTGACAGGGGAGAGGCTGGCTGTGGGCTGAATGTTTCCTCCGCTCGCCCCCCCCTCCCCTCTTTCTCCTGTTGGCAGTGCAGGAGAAGAGAGAGCGGCTCTCTCATTTACCAGCACCAGGGGCTTCCATTTACAAATGCCCATTCAGCGTTTCTGCTGCTGTGGCTTTGATTCTCAGCCACAGCGCCGTTGTTAGTGAAAATATGCTGGCTGATAGCATCCACCTCTCCCGCCCCTGCCCACCCCTTCAGCGTTTGTGGCTAGTTGATAGGACCGCCGGGATCCCAGCAATGAATCAGGTGCTCGCCCCGCCCCCAGGCTCGTCTTCAGAGTAAGAGGAGAATGGAACTTTCTCCTGATCCCAGACATGGGCCAGACCTTCTTCCTGTATGTCCTGTAGCTGCACTGAGAAGAAACGAAACATTATATAAGTAGGATCTCTGAGTACCCTGCTCTAAAGAGGATCTCTGGGGACCCTGAGCCAAGGGGTGATCTCTGGGGACCCTGAGCCAAGGGGGGGTCTCTGGGGACCCTGAGCTAAGGGGGATCTCTGGGGACCCTGAGCCAAGGGGGGGTCTCTGGGGACCCTGAGCCAAGGGGGGGTCTCTGGGAACCCTGAGCCAAGGGGGGGTCTCTGGGGACCCTGAGCTAAGGGGGATCTCTGGGGACCCTGAGCCAAGGGGGATCTCTGGGGACCCTGAGCCAAGGGGGGTCTCTCGGGACCCTGAGCCAAGGGGGGTCTCTGGGGACCCTGAGCTGCACAACTGCAAACCTACCAAGACATGGCTGTCCACCTAAACTGACAGGCCGGGCAAGGAGAACATTAATCAGAGAAGCAGCCAAGAGGCCCATGGTAACTCTGGAGAAGCTGCAGAGATCCATAGATCAGGTGGGAGAATCTGTCCACAGGACAACTATTAGTTGTGCACTCCACAAATCTGCCCTTCATGGAAGAGTGGCAAGAAGAAAGTGATTGTTGAA
This sequence comes from Lithobates septentrionalis, assembly GCA_037952835.1. Taxonomy (NCBI): domain Eukaryota; kingdom Metazoa; phylum Chordata; class Amphibia; order Anura; family Ranidae; genus Lithobates; species Lithobates septentrionalis. Next base: position 2,185,906 of record JBBDGP010000623.1, on the reverse strand, counting down.
AGAAAGCCATAAGAAGTCCCGTTTGCAGTTTGTGAGAAGCCATGTGGGGGACACAGCAAACATGTGAAACAAGGTACTCTAGTCAGATGAGACCAAAATTTTCCTTTTTGGCCTAAAAGCAAAACGCTATGTGTGGCGGAAAACTAACACTGCACATCACCCTGAACACACCATCCCCACCACTTTCCTTTATCAGTTGATGGGAAGATGGATGGATCCAAATACAGGGCAATCTTAGAAGAAAACCTGTTAGAGTCTGCAAAAGACTTGAGATTGGGGCGGAGATTCACCTTCCAGCAGGACAAGGACCCTAAACATACAGCCAGAGCTACAATGGAATAGTGTGGATCAAAGCATTTTCATGTGTTAGAATGGCCCAAAGTTCAGACCTAAATCCAATTGAGAATCTGTGGCAAGACTTTATCATTTCTGTTCACAGACGCTCTCCATCCAATCTGACAGAGCTTGAGCTATTTTGCAAAGAAGAATGGGCAAAAATGTCACTCTCTAGATGCGCAAAGTTGGTAGAAACATACCCAAAAAGACTTGTAGCTCTAATTGCAGAGGAAGGTGGTTCTGCAAAGTATTGACTCAGGAGCGCTGAATACAAATGCACGCCACACATTTTACATATTTATTTGTAAAAGAATTTGAAAACTATTTATCATTTTCCTTCCACTTCACAAACATGTGCTCCTTTGTGTTGGTCTATCACATAAGATTCCAATAAAATACATTTAAGTTTTTGGTTGAAACATGACAAAATGTGGAACATTTCAAGGCACTGTATGTATCAAATTCCAGTGCTCATATACAAATACAAGGTGTAGTGCTAAATAAAAAATACATTGTAAACGATCCTCATTGTATAAATCTTCTACATTCAATAAAAGTGCACTGTGCGTTAATAAAGATAAATCTGCATACACCTATACAAATACTTATTTGTGATTAAACAATAGGAAAAAAATGCACATTTTTCCAAAAGATGACCATCTGGACTTTCATCCACTGTGATTAAAAAAAAACTGTTATATACAGTATACATCTGACTGTAATAAAGAATTTGAAAATTAAAAATTAAATGTCCAGTGTCCATGTTAATGACATGCTCCTTAAATCAATATTTTCCTCTATGGTGAATAGTTCTTATATACACTATATTACCAAAAGTATTGGGACACCTGCCTTTACACGCACATGATCTTTTAGGGCATCCCAGTCTTAGTAATATTGAGTTGGCCCACCCTTTGCAGCTATAACAGCTTCAACTCTTCAGGGAAGGCTGTACACAAAGTAAGCGCCATAAAGACATGAATGAGCGAGTTTGAGGTGGAGGACCATGACTGGCCTCCACAGAGTCCCGACCTCAACCCGATAGAACACCTTTGGGATGAATTAGAGCAGAGATTGCGAGCCAGACCTTCTCGTCCAAATCAGTGCCTGACCTCCCAAATGTGCTTCTAAGGGAATGGTAAAACATTCCCATAGACACACTCCTAAACTTTGTGGACAGCCTTCCCAGAATAGTTGAAGCTGTTATAGCTGCAAAAGGTGGGCCAACTCAGTATTAAACCCTATAGACTAAGACTGGGATGCCATTAAAGTTCATGTGCGTTTAAAGGCAGGTGTCCCAATACTCTTGGTAATATAGTTTATATGGTCTTTTCCACCAGTGAGCGCGTAGGAATTGCTGGTATATGTAGTGCTCCTATCCCACCACCAGTATTATACCTCTGTCACCTCACAAGATGGACCCAATGAATATCAGATCAACCACACGTTGTTCCTTTATTAAACGGGTACTGTTCTCCTCTGTATGGTTCCTTCCTGGTTAGTGTAGGTGTTACGATATCAATCCATTGCCATACTGGGCCATCCTATTTGGTTCTCCCATATGTGACCCAGAAAAGAGTAATACTCTTATGCCCCGTACACACGGTCGGACATTCCGACAACAAAATCCTAGGATTTTTTCCGACTGATGTTGGCTCAAACTTGTCTTGCATACACACGGTCACACAAAGTTGTCGGAAAATCCGATCGTTCTGAACGCGGTGACGTAAAACACGTACGTCGGGACTATAAACGGGGCAGTGGCCAATAGCTTTCATCTATTTATTTATTCTGAGCATGCGTGGCACTTTGTCCGTCGGATCTGTGTACACACGATCAGAATTTACGACAACGGATTTTGTTGTCGGAAAATTTTATATCCTGCTCTCAAACTTTGTGTGTCGGAAAATCCGATGGAAAATGTGTGATGGAGCCCACACACGGTCAGAATTTCCGACAACAAGGTCCTATCACACAATTTCCGTCGGAAAATCCGACCGTGTTTACAGGGCATAAGTGCTCTCTGCAAGTTTAAAAATTCACTCACATAATGGTTAATAAAATTTGCCTGTATATTTCCTATTTGATGCAGCCTCTGTGTACCTCTGTGGGTCACCGGCTCCTCCTCCATATACTATGGAGAACGTGTCTTTTTGTTTTTCATGATACTATGTCCAACTGAGTATATATGCACAGCAATCCATTACAATGCAGTAGTACCATCGTTTGATATGTGGTTTTGAGGAAAGCTGGATATCTTGGATTGGTACACAAGTGCTGGTTGACCACGCTTAATTGGGGGTCGTATGATTCTAGTAAGCCCCCCTGTTGCACACCGAGGTGCTGTGCGGTTTATCATTAAGAAGTTTGGTGGCATTTGGTATCCACATCTGTCCTTTTCCTCATAATCAAAGAATCACTGAATTCACAGTTTTTGGCTTTACATTTGGATTTCTTTGTTTTATTTTTTCAATTTGTGGTGACACGTAATAGTTTGATATACCGTACTTGCACAGCACTATTGTATTGCACATACTATTTAATTTATTTTAGCCACTATTTAATTTATCTTAGCGCTGCACTATTGCTTTGTGAAGATTAGAGAACTTGTCAGGTTTACATTGCTGCATGTGTCCCCGTTAGGGAGAATCGGCCACTCTATTCATCCTGCTTCCTGTAACAATGAAAGAAAATGCCAAATTTTGGGTGTCACCAGAACAGGAATAGAGGGAAAATCTTACAATGGGGTCTCTAGTTCTGGTGAGAACCAGGTATTCCCTCTATTTTCCACTCACTTGCTGTTTTAGATAGAGGACAGGAAGTGAAGAGAAACCTCCACAATGGGATACAGATGGCAACAAATAACTAAAAAGGGTTATGACCTTACCTTACCCTAACCAAAATGAAAGGAAAAAAGTTTTGCCTTTATTTATACTTTAACATTGTAGCGCCCACCTCTGGTTAGGCTGCTAGGCCAAATTTAGTTTTTGGCTTCACTTCAGTCAATGGAGCAGCAATTGATTCTCTTGTTTGGTCTGGTCAGGGTTTCCTAGCTGGGTGTTTGATTTTTTTCCACCTGCTTCTGGAAGACACTTCAAGACTATAGGGCAGGGAGAGTCAAATGACCAGCATGAATATTTATTATGCTCCAGCCAATTTCTGAAAGGAGGCATCCAGAAAGTGGCTGGGTTGGTGATACATGTTTGGGAGGCTTTTCCAGGGTGTTTCTTCCCCTCTGCCAGGAGGGTTCCAGTTTCCTTGGGGCTGCTGCCCCTGGAGGCAGCTTTGCTGAGTCAAGGATTGCAATCTGGAGAGGATTGCAAAGAGGACTTTTGCTACAGTCTGGGTCTCAGCAGAGTTAGGTTGAGGGCTTAGGGAAGACTGGTAAAGGCCTTATTCTAGGCTTGCCTATAGGTAGAAGTCCAAGAAGTGGGTTTACAACCACTTTCACTCTTCTTAAATCTTCAGCTTTCAATAAAAGAATAGATGCCATGAAGGTCTAGTATCAGGCACTTCTGGTTATCGGTGGCAACTGTCTCCCAATTGTTCTCCTGCATTGTCACCCTGTCACTTGTACCCCTGGTGGAGACTACAGGCAACTGCATTGATACATATTGTGCAGGCATGGCCAACCTTTGTCACCACCAGCAAAGATGTGCAGCTGATACTGCAACGAGTGCATGTAGACAGGAAATGGTTAAAAGAGGCTCAATGAAATCAGCAGCACTGCAAAAAAAATACGAAGGGAGAAATCAGCATTTTATTTAGAAATAGTATTAGTATAATTATATAGTATAATTGTTATGACACATTATCTAATTAAGATTTATAGCTGGTTAAGGGCTCTTTCACACGGGGCAGATCAGTCATGATCCGCCCCGTGAACATCCGCTTGCTCAGCGGGGATAGCTCCGCCGATCCCCGCTGAGCAGGAAGATGACAGGTGCATCGCTGCACGCTGTGCAGCGACGGACCTGTCAGAGCGCCGCTCTCCCCTATGGGGGGGATCGTAGTGTCCGTCGTCATCCGATCCGATCCGAAAACGGAGGGAAAAGTAGGTTTTTCCTCCGTTACACTTTTCGGATCGGAGCGGGTCGGATGTCAGCGGACATGTCACCGCTGACATCCGACGCTCCATAGGGATGAATGTATGTCCGTTTTTCATCCGAAAACGGAAGGATGAAAAACGGACATACGGATCCCTCGTGTGAAAGAGGCCTAAGAGTTCTGACACTTTGTGTATGTGCTCTTGTTCCAGATCTCTAACTCTGTGTAGTAAAGCATAAATGAGGATGCCAACACCAGAGTTTGAACCTTCAAAAACAAGGCAGCAGCTTCCAAATTTGTGTCTCTGACATGGTCCCTTTAAAGCCCTCTGAATAAAGAAATATATCAGATTTGCATTTAGTCAATCAACACCAGCATAGATTTTTTTAAAAACTTTACTATTACCTATTTCATCCCATATCAGTCTGAAAACTGAATGGAACCTAGCATTAGCTATGTAATGGGACTTTTCAACAATGTGATGTTGCCCTCTAGTGGCATAATAACACTTTTACACAATTTTCCCATTAAAAAAGAAACAAATTAAAATCAAACGGTGTAACTATCAAAGAATGGTTAATGCATGCCAGACTTAGACCTATTTGTTTTTGCTGAGGTCTACACCAGGATAAGTGAAGAAAAGGTATATGCTAAGGAATAAGTATTGCGTGTTGTCTTGTTTTCTTTCTTTTTTTTTTTTTTTAAGAAATAACTTCAATTCTAGTAATTCATTATAGTTAAAGAGACCTCAACTTTAAAAAATTGCAGGTAAAAGCTCAGAAAAATCAAGTGTTTTAAAGGATTGTACACACTAATGCCCTGTACACACGGTCGGATTTTCCGACGGAAAAAGTGCGATCGGATTGGGTTGTCGGAAATTCCGATCGTGTGTGGGCTCCATTGGACTTTTTCCGTCGTAATTTCCGACACACAAGTGCAGGATATAACATTTTCCGACAACAAAATCCAATCATTTAAATTCCGATCGTGTGTATACAAATCCGATGCACAAAGTGCCACGCATACTCAGAATAATTGAAGAGACTAAAGCAATTGGCTACTGCCCCGTTTATAGTCCCAACGTACGTGTTTTACGCCACAGCGTTCAGAACGATTCAGAAATCTTCAGAATAACAAAAGAATTTGAACTTCTGCAATCAATATTTGTCTCAAAGGAGAAGAACATTTTCTTGATGCATTGGAAGCGCCCCTGGGAGCATTCCCTCTACACTGGTGCCCCTGCTACTGTTGATCAGCTGCCTAAGAAGGAGACCGGCAGGATAACCCATGGAATCCACTGTGAGACATCCCCAGGAGTCCATCCTCCACTACTAAGCCTGTTTTGACCCCCCCGAGTAAGGGCGGTCGCAGGCTCTCTGGTAAGCCTCCAATTTTTATCATCTGGTGGCGGGCTGTACTAGCGGTGGACCACGTGACTTTGAACTCTGCATTGGCTTATCTGTGGACTTGATTTTTTCTCTTATCACATTTATGAACTTTATTTCAATTATTTGCATTTGTGTTTTACCATTTATACACCTTATATGGTATGGTTTCTCACTAGCTAATATCACTTGTTGTTCTTCACCATTGCTGTTTAATTTTAATGGTTTAATAGTCTTTAGTCATAACATTTTACACTTGTTTAACCACACATTTATTCACTTTGTCATTAGTCCAGCGCTGCACTGCTCTCTTTGGACTTTAGAAATAGAACATGTTTCAAATCTTTCCGACGGACTCGAGTCCGGTCGAAAAATCTGTTCGTTTGTATGCTAGTCCGGACGAACAACGACGCAAGGGCAGCTATTGGCTATGAACTTCCTTACTCTAGTCCGGTCATACGTCATCACGATCGAATCAGTCGGACTTTGGTGTGATCGTGTGTAGGCAAGTCCATTGCGTCGGAACTCCGTCAAAAAGTCCTTCAGAGTTCAGTCCATCGAAAGTCCGCTCGTGTGTACACGGCATTAGATTTTGTTTATTTGGGTGTTTCTTTTGAGACCACTCTTAGCTGCATGCATAGATGGCTGTTTTTGCCTGCTATATATATATACAGGTATATAATGTAACAGTACAACACCCTGTCACAGTGTGAGAAGGGTTAAGTGACACCCAGAATTCTCTTCCATACCGAGTAACAGGCTCCAGGATGCATGTTTTTTAAAGAGGAAACTGGTTATTTATTCTCCTTTGGGATTAGTAAATCCTAAGGTCTGGAGGCTGCATAGAGACCTGGAATAGATGAAGTGTCCAATCTTGGGTCCAAGTTCTGCTGACAACCAGCGTTCCCTGATTGTGTAGGTTTACACAGACTTGTGTAGGCAATGGTTCAGGGCTCCACCCTCTCTGGAAGTCCATGTGGCTGCAAGGGAGCTTCTAGGGAAGGTGTATGTGTGCAGAGCAGCGGTGCCACCATAACAAGCCAGGAGGTGAACAGTTAAAGGGTAACTCCACTTTCGTGGGTATAAAATAGCAATTCAAAAAATAATAATATAGCATATACAGCTGCGACTCAAGTCATATTGTAATTGAATGTTAATAAAAATTACAGAATGTGTACAAAATACCCCCCAGAAACATAATTTCCTGCTTGTGTGATTTTCCCAGAAGTCTGTGCTAAGATACAAGTCAGATTTCAGGCATCCCCTGCAACAAAAACGTCATTTTTGGTGAGATACTCCCAATAGGAACTGACGTCTAAAAGGATGCAGACACTGCTACTTTCCTCATTAGACCCCTGCAGGTGCACAGCTGATTGATAATTATAAAACCACTCTCATTCGATTAATTTTCCACATGGAGACAGACAAACACACAGGGATTTCTTCAGAATAACAAAAGGTAGGAATCTGCAACAAATTTTGTTAAAATCCTTGCAATGTACGTAGATCACCCAGAGGGGAATATGTTTTTTCTCAATAAAAGTGGAGTTACTCTTTAAGTACTTGGTTGTATCTATGGAAGAGAAATGCTGAAAACACCTGTGAAGATAAACCTTGCGTGTCTTCAAAACTTTATATTAATAAAAGAACTCTTCTAAAAAGAAAATTTTATGCATGGAATATATATATCTATATATATAGATCTATATAGATAGATAGATAGATAGATAGATAGATAGATAGATAGATAGATAGATAGATAGATAGATAGATAGATAGATAGATAGATAGATAGATAGATAGATCTATATATATATATATATAGATATATCTATCTATATATATATATTATATATTATACATATACAGCACTGTTTTGAAGCATTTGTTTGTTGCTCCTCTGCCTTGCCAGAAGTGAACAAGTGGTCCTTTAGAGCCCTTCACAAGTTCACTGAGTGTACGGTGTAAGCGAGTGAGTGGGTTCACATGAACCTGTGTTCAGAGTAAACAAGCTTGATTTACGGAGAACTTTGACTCATGTGAACCAGTTCACACATCTTTAAACATCACTTCAAATAACTGAGATTTGAAATCAGTACAATGGAAGGACACAATATAGGTCATGCCAGGTTTATATTCTAGTGCATTTTGCTAATTTGAACTCCTACGCAAGCTGATCTGCTGTGTGATAAATATGTTTTTTTGTAAAAAGGAGTAAATCCGTGCAGATCTGTAATACAGCAAAATCCCAAATCTGAAAAAAGGTTTTTAACATCTGTGTGAAAGCCTAAACAGTTATTTTAAAAGGTCAAGAGTGCACAGAAAATTATCTAAATGGATATGATATGCTGAGATGTTTTTCATGTATAATACTAATGAGCTTATTCATTTAGTGCAATGAGCAATAACTCTACAAATTCTTGGTACATATAGATTAGGGATGGAGGCACCTATTCCTAGGTGCTTCATTTAACCACTTCAGCCCCGGAAGATTTTCCCCTTTACTGACCAGGTCATATTTTGTGATACGGCACTACATCCCTTTAAATGACAATTGTGCGGTCATGCGACGCTGTACCCAAACAAAATTGACGTCTTTTCTTTTCCCACAAATAGAGATTTCTTTTGGTGGTATTTGATCACCTCTGCGGTTTTTAGTTCTTGCGCTATAAACAAAAAAAGACCGACAATTTTGAAAACAAACCCTGCAGCTCTGACTTAAGTTGAATAAAGCCCTTGCTATAGGTGTAGGCCATTTATATACCTTATGAAGCCTGACTGGAATACTTCCAGGAGGTTGCTAAGTGAGGCCTAGTCATTACTGCTCACCTCCATCACAGGAGTGAGCTCTTAAATGCTGATCTCAGAGCTACTTCATCGAGAGAATGTGAGGGAGTTTTAATCAGAGAAAGAGCTCACTCCTGTGATGGTGGAGGTGAGTATTGATGACTAGGCCTCACTTAGCAACCTCCTTTGAGTATTCCAGTCAGGCTTCATAAGGTATGTAAATGGCCTACACATATAGCAAGTGTAGCGCTGGTAGATTTGCGATCTACCATATGTTAGGTAAATTTAGTAACTTGTTCGTTAAATAGGTTAGATTTGCCTCTGTTCCAGCTTGGATGTGTGTGTGTTTCCATGCTGACCGGTGGGTGTCGCTGTTATCGCTGGTCAGTGTTGGAAAGGCAGCGGGTCAGGGCGTGTGGATGCTCTTCTGTCCCGGAGACAACTCGGTGGAGGTGGTCCTCCGAGTTGCATTCTGGGTGAGGGTATTTATGGGACAGACGCCATATTTTGGGGCTCGTTTCACAGCCACCTGCTGGCCTTCCTGGCCAACAGGTATGCATTAGAGAGCAATCTCGTGGTCCTCCGTTCCGGAGGTCCACATCGCTGCGGCGCAGGGGTGGGCCCAGAAGCTTGTCTGGGGCCTATCACAGCAGCCGAGGAATGGTCCTGAGCTGTCTATCCAGAGTGAAGAAGTTGGACAACCGAGGAGATCCCAGGGGAGGACCCGTCATGGAAGGATCACGCAGAGTGCTGGTCTGGAGAGGGGCCTGGTGACTTGGTTGGAGGACGTATCCTAAAAGTAACTATACAGCATAGTGTTGCCGGGTTGGCTTAAAGGTTCAAGCACTGTGACTGACGTTCATTGCAGAAAACCAATACATCCTGTGGTAGAGGATCGTACAGGTTTATCCTAAACAAGTCTGTGGCAGAGACTTTTGTTCGTGCTACGTACTGGCTGCTAGGCAAGTGAGAGAGGCCTATCCAGGCGAGTAAAGAGTGTGTCCCACGAGGGGAGCGCATTCTATTGTAATATCCAAATTCTACCAGGACATTTGTCAAGAACCTTACAAGAAGATATTTGAGTTTCTTCTGCAGTTTCCCTTCTGCCTCTTTCCTGCTACTTCCTTAGTAAATCGTTTAATAAAGCATTGAAAACGTACTCAAGTGTTGGTGCGTGTATCGTCCGGAGGTAAACTCAACGGAACCCTAGACCCGGTGCCGGTAAAACAGAGGGAAGGAGAGTGAAGGTAACAAGTCTGCTTAACCACTTGACGACCGCCTCACGCCGATGTACGTCGGCAAGGTGGCACGGACAGGCAAAATCACGTACATGTACGTGATTTGCCTTCCGCGGGTGGGGGGTCCGATCGGACCCCCCCCCCCGGTGCCCGAAGCGGTCGTGTTTTGTTCCCCGGCGAACGGAGGTGAGGGGGAGGCCATCCGTTCGTGGTCCCCCCTCGCGATCGCCGCCGGCCAATGGGAACATTCCTTTGCTGATGTATGCAAATGATGTCATCTCTCCTTGGCTCGGTAGTTTCCGTTCCAGCGCCGAGGAGAGAAGACATCAATGTGAGTGCACCAACACTACACACTCAGTAGAACATGCCAGGCACACAAAACACCCCGATTCCCCCCCCCCATCACCCCCCAATCACCCCCCCCCCTGTCACAAACTGACACCAAGCAGGTTTTTTTTTTCTGATTACTGTATTGGTGTCAGTTTGTGACAGTTACAGTGTTAGGACAGTTACTGTTAGCCCCCTTTAGGTCTAGGGTACCCCCTAACACCCCCTAATGAAGTTTTAACCCCTTGATCACCCCCCGTCACCAGTGTCACTAAGCGATCATTTTTCTGATCGCTGTATTAGTGTCCCTGGTGACGCTAGTTAGGGACGTAAATATTTAGGTTCGCCGTGAGCGTTTTATAGCGACAGGGACCCCCATATACTACCGAATAAATGTTTTAACCCCTTGATTGCCCCCTAGTTAACCCTTTCACCACTGATCACCATATAACTGTTACGGGTGACGCTGGTTAGTTCGTTTATTTTTTATAGTGTCAGGGCACCCGCCGTTTATTACCGAATAAAGGTTTAGCCCCCTGATCGCCCGGCGGTGATATGCGTCGCCCCAGGCAGCATCAGATTAGCGCCAGTACCGCTAACACCCACGCACGCAGCATACGCCTCCCTTAGTGGTATAGTATCTGATCGGATCAATATCTGATCCGATCAGATCTATACTAGCGTCCCCAGCAGTTTAGGGTTCCCAAAAACGCAGTGTTAGCGGGATCAGCCCAGATACCTGCTAGCACCTGCGTTTTGCCCCTCCGCCCGGCCCAGCCAAGTGCAGTATCGATCGATCACTGTCACTTACAAAACACTAAATGCATAACTGCAGCGTTCGCAGAGTCAGGCCTGATCCCTGCGATCGCTAACAGTTTTTTTAGTGTCATCCAGAGTGGAGTATATAATAAATGAGTAACAGAATATTGTGGTGAACAGTGCAAAAAAGAAAAAAAGAAAAAAAGAAAAAAATTAAGAACTTAACCCCAGGGTTCAAAAGTATTGGGACAAAATGGCGCCAGAGAAAAAATGATTAAATAGTGAAAAAGTATGTGTGCATATTATTAGCAGTGTGATGTCCGTGTTGCCCCTTCCATATATATATACAAAGGATTGAGTAGGGTTGTGATTGACCCCAATGTTCAAAAATATTGGGACAATATGGCGCTAGTGTAACGTGAGGTGTCCTTCTGAGTGTACACACTAAATTATAATTCAATTAAAACGCTCCCTGTGCATAAATTACAGTAAATAAAAAGATATATACGATTGATTCCAATTTCTTTTGTTTGTAACAAGTGATATAGTTAATTTCTAAAAAGTTTTTATATATAATCCATGCAGGAAAGAGTGTTTGTTTAATCAGGTGGGGAGAACAGAGTTCAACTGTAAATGCTGTTTATTTCACCCTAGAAGTCACTGCGGTGTACCCTCTAGGGTGAAATAAACAGCATTTACAGTTGAACTCTGTTCTCCCCACCTGATTAAACAAACACTCTTTCCTGCATGGATTATATATAAAAACTTTTTAGAAATTAACTATATCACTTGTTACAAACAAAAGAAATTGGAATCAATCGTATATATCTTTTTATTTACTGTAATTTATGCACAGGGAGCGTTTTAATTGAATTATAATTTAGTGTGTACACTCAGAAGGACACCTCACGTTACACTAGCGCCATATTGTCCCAATATTTTTGAACATTGGGGTCAATCACAACCCTACTCAATCCTTTGTATATATATATGGAAGGGGCAACACGGACATCACACTGCTAATAATATGCACACATACTTTTTCACTATTTAATCATTTTTTCTCTGGCGCCATTTTGTCCCAATACTTTTGAACCCTGGGGTTAAGTTCTTAATTTTTTTATTTTTTTATTTTTTTTATTTTTTGCACTGTTCACCACAATATTCTGTTACTCATTTATTATATACTCCACTCTGGATGACACTTTTATCCCGCTGGGGGGACACTCTTTATTCAGCAATTTCTAAAAGTACTGGTGTTTTTGAATTCTTGGTTATCTCCATATATATGGTCCCCTTTGGTTCAGACCGTATAGTGTTTTGATATTGGTGGAGCTTTTATACATCGGAGTCATATGGATTCAGTCTGTATCTTATGACATTCTTACCCGTTATTTAATAATAATATAGAGGGCAGCGCCGTTTTCATTCTCATCTTACAGATCTATACTAGCGTCCCCAGCAGTTTAGGGTTCCCAAAAACGCAGTGTTAGCGGGATCAGCCCAGATACCTGCTAGCACCTGCATTTTGCCCCTCCGCCCGGCCCAGCCCAGCCCACCCAAGTGCAGTATCGATCGATCACTGTCACTTACAAAACACTAAACGCATAACTGCAGCGTTCGCAGAGTCAGGCCTGATCCCTGCGATCGCTAACAGTTTTTTTGGTAGCTTTTTATTGAACTGGCAAGCGCCAGCGGCCTAGTACACCCCGGTCGTAGTCAAACCAGCACTGCAGTAACACTTGGTGACGTGGCGAGTCCCATAAGTGCAGTTCAAGCTGGTGAGGTGGAAAGCACAAGTAGTGTCCCGCTGCCACCAAGAAGACAAACACAGGCCCGTCGTGCCCATAGTGCCCTTCCTGCTGCATTCGCCAATCCTAATTGGGAACCCACCGCTTCTGCAGCGCCCGTACTTCCCCCATTCACATCCCCAACCAAATGCAGTCGGCTGCATGAGAGGCATTTTCTTTATGTCCTCCCGAGTACCCCTACCCAACGAACCCCCCCAAAAAAGATGTCGTGTCTGCAGCAAGCGCGGATATAGGCGTGACACCCGCTATTATTGTCCCTCCTGTCTTGACAATCCTGGTCTTTGCATTGGTGAATGTTTTGAACGCTACCATTCACTAGTTGAGTATTAGCATAGGGTACAGCATTGCACAGACTAGGACACACTTTCACAGGGTCTCCCAAGATGCCATCGCATTTTGAGAGACCCGAACCTGGAACCGGTTACCGTTATAAAAGTTAGTTACAAAAAAAGTGTAAAAAAAAAATATATATATATATAAAATAAAAAAAAATAGTTGTCATTTTATTGTTCTCTCTCTCTCTATTCTCTCTCTATTGTTCTGCTCTTTTTTACTGTATTCTATTCTGCAATGTTTTATTGTTATTATGTTTTATCATGTTTGCTTTTCAGGTATGCAATTTTTTATACTTTACTGTTTACTGTGCTTTATTGTTAACCATTTTTTTGTCTTCAGGTACGCCATTCACGACTTTGAGTGGTTATACCAGAATGATGCCTGCAGGTTTAGGTATCATCTTGGTATCATTCTTTTCAGCCAGCGGTCGGCTTTCATGTAAAAGCAATCCTAGCGGCTAATTAGCCTCTAGACTGCTTTTACAAGCCGTGGGAGGGAATGCCCCCCCCCGTCTTCCGTGTTTTTCTCTGGCTCTCCTGTCTCAACAGGGAACCTGAGAATGCAGCCGGTGATTCAGCCAGCTGACCATAGAGCTGATCAGAGACCAGAGTGGCTCCAAACATCTCTATGGCCTAAGAAACCGGAAGCTACGAGCATTTTATGACTTAGATTTTGCCGGATGTAAATAGCGCCATTGGGGAATTGGGGAATTTTATCACACCGATCTTGGTGTGGTCAGATGCTTTGAGGGCAGAGGAGAGATCTAGGGTCCAATTTTTTCAAAAAAGAGTACCTGTCACTACCTATTGCTATCATAGGGGATATTTACAGTCCCCGAGATAACAATAAAAATGATTTAAAAAAAAAATGAAAGGAACAGTTTAAAAATAAGATAAAAAAGCAAAAAAATAATAAAGGAAAAAAAAAAAAAAAAAAAAGCTCTCGCGCTAAGGCGAACGCAAGCGGCGGTCTGTCGTCAAACGTAAACAGCAATTGCACCATGCATGTGAGGTATCACCGCGAAGGTCAGATCGAGGGCAGTAATTTTTGCAGTAGACCTCCTCTGTAAATCTAAAGTGGTAACCTGTAAAGGCTTTTAAAGGCTTTTAAAAATGTATTTATTTTGTTGCCACTGCACGTTTGTGCGCAATTTTAAAGCATGTCATGTTTGATATCCATGTACTCGGCCTAAGATCATCTTTTTTATTTCATCAAACATTTGGGCAATATAGTGTGTTTTAGTGCATTCAAATTTAAAAAAGTGTGTTTTTTCCCCAAAAAATGCGTTTGAAAAATCGCTGCGCAAATACTGTGTAAAAAAAAAAAAAATGAAGCACCCACCATTTTAATCTGTAGGGCATTTGCTTTAAAAAAATATATAATGTTTGGGGGTTCAAAGTAATTTTTTTGCAAAAAAAAATAACTTTTTCATGTAAACAATAAGTGTCAGAAAGGGCTTTGTCTTCAAGTGGTTAGAAGAGTGGGTGATGTGTGACATAAGCTTCTAAATGTTGTGCATAAAATGCCAGGACAGTTCAAAACCCCCCCAAATGACCCCATTTTGGAAAGTAGACACCCCAAGCTATTTGCTCAGAGGCATGTCGAGTCCATGGAATATTTTATATTGCGACACAAGTTGCGGGAAAGAGACAAATTTTTTTTTTTTTTTTGCACAAAGTTGTTACTAAATGATATATTGCTCAAACATGCCATGGGAATATGTGAAATTACACCTCAAAATACATTCTGCTGCTTCTCCTGAGTACGGGGATACCACATGTGTGAGACTTTTTGGGAGCCTAGCCGCGTACGGGACCCCGAAAACCAAGCACCGCCTTCAGGCTTTCTAAGGGCGTGAATTTTTGATTTCACTCTTCACTGCCTATCACAGTTTCGGAGGCCATGGAAAGCCCAGGTGGCACAAAACTCCCCCAAATGACCCCATTTTGGAAAGTAGACACCCCAAGCTATTTGCTGAGAGGTATAGTGAGTATTTTGCAGACCTCACTTTTTGTCACAAAGTTTTGAAAATTGAAAAAAGAAAAAAAAATGTTTTTTCTTGTCTTTCTTCATTTTCAAAAACAAATGAGAGCTGCAAAATACTCACCATGCCTCTTAGCAAATAGCTTGGGGTGTCTACTTTCCAAAATGGGGTAATTTCGGGGGGTTTTGTGCCACCTGGGCATTCCATGGCCTCCGAAACTGTCATAGGCAGTGAAGAGTGAAATCAAAAATTTTCACCCTTAGAAATCCTGAAGGCGGTGATTGGATTTTGGGGCCCCGTACGCGGCTAGGCTCCAAAAAAGTCCCACACATGTGGTATCCCCATACTCAGGAGAAGCAGCTAAATGTATTTTGGGGTGCAATTCCACATATGCCCATGGCCTGTGTGAGCAATATATCATTTAGTGACAACTTTGTGCAAAAAAAACTAAAAAAAAATAAAGTGTCACTTTCCCGCAACTTGTGTCAAAATATAAAATATTCCATGGACTCAATATGCCTCTCAGCAAATAGCTTGGGGTGTCTACTTTCCAAAATGGGGTCATTTGGGGGGGTTTTGTGAGTATTTTGCAGACCTCACTTTTTGTCACAAAGTTTTCTCCTGAGTATCCCCATACTCAGGAGAAGCAGCTGAATGTATTTTGGGGTGCAATTCCACATAGGCCCATGGCCTGTGTGAGCAATATATCATTTAGTGACAACTTTTTGTAAATATATATATATTTTTTTTGTCATTATTCAACCACTTGGGACAAAAAAAATAAATATTCAATGGGTTCAACATGCCTCTCAGCAATTTCCTTGGGGTGTCTACTTTCCAAAATGGGGTCATTTGGGGGTGTTTTGTACTGCCCTGCCATTTTAGCACCTCAAGAAATGACATAGGCAGTCATAAACTAAAAGCTGTGTAAATTACAGAAAATGTACCCTAGTTTGTAGACTCTATAACTTTTGCGCAAACCAATAAATATACACTTATTGACATTTTTTTTACCAAAGACATGTGGCCGAATACATTGTGGCCTAAATGTATGACTAAAATTTAGTTTCTTGGATTTTTTTTATAACAAAAAGTAGAAAATATCATTTTTTTTCAAAATTTTTGGTCTTTTTCCGTTTATAGCGCAAAAAATAAAAACCGCAGAGGTGATCAAATACCATCAAAAGAAAGCTCTATTTGTGGGAAGAAAAGGACGTAAATTTCGTTTGGGTACAGCATTGCATGACCGCGCAATTAGCAGTTAAAGCGACGCAGTGCCAAATTGGAAAAAGACCTCTGGTCCTTAGGCAGCATAATGGTCCGGGGCTCAAGTGGTTAAACCAGCAGCTCCGCCGAGAGTTATTGCTACACAAGGGTATTATTCATCTTTAGTCAGAGCTGCATAGTTTGTTTTTATCTACAAACATCCCTTACCTGCATAGGTAGTTTTTTTGTAAAGGTGAACTATCCTTTTAATGTCACAAACAAACCCTTCTAGTTCAATGACAATAACTCATAGCAACTGTAGTCAGGCCCAGATTTACATCTTAGGAGCCTATAGGCAGAGACAGTAGGGCCAACTTTTTTTTTTCCTGATAAATTATTATAATATTCTGTGTGTGTATATTGTGTGTGTGTGTGTGTGTGTGTGTACTGTGTGTGTGTATACTGTGTGTCCCCATAATCTATTGCCTAGGGGCCCCAAACTCTCCTATTGCCTGGGGGCCCCATAATCTCCTATTGCCCAGGTGCCCCATAATCTTCTCCTATTGCCCGGGGGCCCCATAATCTCCTATTGCCCGGGGGCCCCATGAGTTGTCAGTCCGCCCCTGTCTATAGGTCATCAGTTCTTGTGCTAGAATTTCTGCTCTCACTCCAGCGTGCACAGCGATATATAATATGTGTATCGCAATCAACGTTTTCAAACATGTAGGCGCCCCAATGTGTGCGTTTACATTTGTACGTGCATATATGTGGCGGTAGGGGGCCTCAAAAATGTTGGGGGTGAGAGAATGTTTATGTGCTTGGGTGTAACTTTATTATTTTGCAAAAAAAAAAGAAAAATGTTTTTTTGCTTAAAGTGGAATTCTGCCGAAAAAAATAAATAAAATAAAAGTCAGCCATTACAAATACTGCAGCTGCTGACTTTTAAAATAAGGACACTTACCTGTCCAGGGCGCCCGGGATGTCCTCACCCGAAGCCGACACGTCCCTCGGCTCCCGGGTGGAGGCACTGGCATCTTCAGTAAGGGAATCAGATAAGTGAAGCCTTGCGGCTTTACGGCCTGGATCCCTACTGCGCATGTGCGAGTCGCGCTGCATGTCCTCACTGGTCCCTGCTGTCTTCTGGGACCTGTGTGTCTCCAGAAGACAGCGAGGGGGAGGGGGGATAATGGGCCAGACATGGCGTAGATCGCCAGAGATTCTGCGGCGAAGTGGGGGCAAATACTTGTATTAGACAGGTATCTGCTCCCCCCTCCCCCCTCAAAGGTAGCAAATGTGACACCGGAGGATGGGAGGAACCGGATAAGTGGACGTTCCATTTTTGGGTGGAACTCCTCTTTAAATATATTTTTATTTTTTTATCACATAGGGGACAAAAAGTCCCTTATGTGATTATTTTTAGGTGACTGGTTCTCTTTAATGAGAAATGGGACTCCTCTGGGCTCCACTGAATGAATTTCCAATGCACATCGCATTGCAATACATCCCTTTCCTCTGCTAGCCGGGGAAAGTGATTGGGTGACCCGGAAGTGACATCATACATGTCACTTTCCGGGTCACCAACAAGAAGGGGAGGAGAGCGGACGGTTGTCTGCTGTTCTCCCTCTTTTTTTATTTTTTGGGCTATAAATAAAAAAAGACTGAAAATTTTGTAAAAAAAAAAGCATTTTCTTTGTTTCTGTAATAAAATGTTGCAAATTAGTAATTTTCTTCACACATTTTGCCCAAAATTTTTACTGCCTTGCAAAAGTATTCACCCCCCTTGGCATTTTTCGTGTTTTGCTCATGTTTTGCCACGAGCTTGGCAAATCTTACTACTGGGATTTTTGCCAATTCCTCCTTGCAAAACTGCTCCAGCACCTTCAAGTTGGATGGTTTGCGCTTGTGAACAGCAATCTTTAAGTCTGACCACAGATTTTCTATTGGATTGAGGTCTGGGCTTTGACTAGGCCATTCCAACACATTTACATATTTCCCCTTAAACCAATCAAGTGTTGCTTTAGGAAGGTGAACTTCCATCCTAGCCTCAAATCACACACAGAATGGTGCAGGTTTTGCTCAAGAATATCCCTGAATTTAGTACCATCCATCTTTCATCAGACCAGAGCACCTTCCTCCATACATTTTAGGAGTCTCCCACATGCCTTTTCGCAGACTCAAAACGTGCCATTTTGTTTTTTGCTGAAAGTAATGGCTTTTTTCTGGCCACTTTGCCATAAAGCCCAACTCTATGGAGCATACAGCTTATTGTTGTCCTATGTACAGATACGGCAGTCTCTGCTGTGGAACTCTGCAGCTCCTCCAGGGTTACCTTAGGTCTCTGTGCTGCCTCTCTGATTAATGCCCTCCCTGCCCGGTCCGTGAGTTTTAGTGTGCGGCCTTCTCTTGGCAGGTTTGCTGTTCTGCCATGTTCTTTCCATTTGGTTATGATAGATTTGATGGTGCTCCTAGGGATCATCAAAGATTTTGATATTTTATTATAACCTAACCCTGACTTGCACTTCTCAACAACATTGTGCCTTACTTGTTTGGAGAGTTCCTTGGTCTTCATGGTAGTGTTTGGTTAGTGGTGCCTCTTGCTTAGGTGTTGCAGCCTCTGGGGCCTTTCAAAAAGGTGTGTATATGTAATGACAGATCATGTGACACTTAGATTGCACACAGGTGGACATCATTTCACTAATTATGTGACATCTGAAGGCAATTGATTGCACAGAGCTTTTTATGGGCTTCATAACAAAGGGGGTGAATCATACGCACATGCCAATTATCAGTTTTTTATTTCTGAAAAATAGTTTTATGTATATATTTTTCTAATTTTACTTCACCGACTTGGACTATTGTGTTCTGATCTATCACATAATTCATATTAAAAAAAACATTGAACTAAAGGCTGTAATGTAACAAAATAGGTAAAAAGCCAAGGGGGGTGAATACTTTTGCAAGGCACTGTACATATATTTGGTAAACATAACCATAAAGTTATAGAGTCTACAATCTATGGTACCAATCACTGAAAATTGATCACACCTGATGTCATAGGCGTGCGCAGCCTATTGCATTAGGGTGTGCACCCAAAAGCTCAAGCACACATACACATATATATATATATTGTCAAAAGTATTGGGACGCCTGCCTTTACACGCACATGAACTTTAATGCCGTCTTAGTCCATAGGGTTCAATATTGAGTTGGCTCCGCCCTTTGCAGCTATAAAAGCTTCAACTCTTCTAGGAAGGCTGTCCACAAGGTTTAGGAGTGTGTATATGGGAATGTTTGACCATTCTTCCAGAAGGGCATTTGTGAGGTCAGGCACTGATGTTGGATGAGAAGGCCTGGCTCGCAGTCTCCACTCGAATTCATCCCAAAGGTGTTCTATCGGGTTGAGGTCAGGACTCTGTGCAGGTCAGTCAAGTTCCTCCACCCCAAACTCGATCATCCATGTCTTTATGGACCTTGCTTTGTGCACTGGTCCAAATCATTTGATGGAGGGGGGATTATGGTGTGGAGTTGTTTTTCAGGGGTTGGGCTTGGCCCCTTAGTTCCAGTAAAGGGAGCTCTTAAGGCGTCAGCATACCAAGACATTTTGGACAATTTCATGCTCTCAACTTTGAGGGAACAGTTTAGGGATGACCCCTTCCTGTTCCAACATGACTGCTCACCAGTGCACAAAGCAAGGTCCATAAAGACATGGACTTAGCAGGGGTGGTGGGAAATTAACTTCAAGTGCAATAATTCACATTCTAACTGTAACTAAAACATATACAATTAAGTGTAACACTCTAAAAAAATAAAAAATCCAAAGTGCTATAATGGTGTGAACCTCCCAACTAAAAAGTTGTTGCACTCAAAGGTAATTTGTATTGCAATTATCTGTAGAGGGGTTTCCACCATCCCTGCTAAGGCAGCACTGATGGGCACTAATAGGCTGCACTGATTGGCAGCGTTGATGGGCACTAATTGGTAGCACTGATGTGCACTGATAGGTGGCACTGATAGGCAGCACTGATTGGCACTAATGGGCACTGATTGGCACTGATAGGTGGCACTGATGGGCACTTATATGCATCACTGATGGGCTCCTATTGGTAGCACTTATGGGCACTGATAGGCTCTAAATTCGCAGCACTGATTGGCAGCACTGATCTACACTGATTGGCACTGATAGGCAGCACTGATTGGAAGCACTGATGGGCACTGATAGGCTGCACTGATAGGCAGCACTGATGGGCACTGACTGGCAGCACTGATGGGCACTGGTAGGTGGCACTGATAGGCAGCACTGATGGGCACTAATTGTCAGCACTGATTGGTACTGATAGGCAGCACTGATTGGTACTGATAGGCAGCACTGATGGGCACTGATATACAGCACTGATGTGCACTGATTGGCAGCACTGATGGACAGCACTTATGGGCACTGATAGGCAGCACAGATGGGCACTGATATGCAGCACTGATAGGCAGCATTGGTTGGCACTGATTTACAGCATTGGTTGGCACTGATAGGCAGCACTGGTTGGCACTGATAGGCAGCACTGGTTTGCACTGATAGGCAGAATTGGTTGGCACTGATAAGCAGCACTGGCACAGATAGGCAGTACTGGTTGGCACTGATAGGCAGCACTGGCACTGATAGGCAGCATTGGTTGGCATTGATAAGCAGCACTGGTTTGCACTGATAGGCAGCATTGGTTTGCACTGATTGGCAGCATTTGTTGGCACTGATTGGCAGCATTTGTTGGCACTGATTGGCAGCATTCGTTGGCACTGATAGGCAGCATTGGTTGGCACTGATTGGCAGCACTGATGGGCACTGACTGGCAGCACTGATGGGCACTAATTGTCAGCACTGATTGGCACTGATAGGCAGCACTGATGGGCACTGATATGCAGCACTGATGGGCACTGATTGGCAGCACTGATAGGCAGCATTGGTTGGCACTGATTGACAGCATTGGTTGGCACTGATTTACAGCATTGGTTGGCACTGATAGGCAGCACTGGTTTGCACTGATAGGCAGCACTGGTTGGCACTGATAAGCAGCACTGGCACAGATAGGCAGAACTGGTTGGCATTGATAGGCAACATTGGTTTGCACTGATAAGCAGCACTGGCACAGATAGGCAGCATTGGTTGGCACTGATAAGCAGCAGTGGCACTGATAGGCAACAGTGGTTGGCACTGATAGGCGGCACTGGTTTGCACTGATAGGCAGTACTGCTTGGCACTGATAGGCAGCATTGGTTGGCACTGATTGGCAGCATTGGTTGGCACTGATTGGCAGCATTGGTTGGCACTGATAGACAGCATTGGTTGGCACTGATTGGCAGAATTGATTGGCACTGATTGGCAGCATTGGGTGGCACAGATAGGGGAGAGGAGTTTCACATTCAGCAGATGGTGAGAATTGCCAGAGCTGTTCAGTGTATGAAACTGTCAGATAATGACACTGCATGCAGGGAGAGACACAGCTGTTAAAAGTCAGCGGTGATGCTGGTGGTGGGCGGGACTGAACAGTTACCAAACACCATCCAATAGGATGGGTCTGGGCGGGCCGCTACATTTCTCTGGCTCCGCCCCCTCTCTGAAGCAGCCCAATCATTGGCTGGTGTTGGCGCTTGATCCCGCCCACCCCCGACATCGCGGCTGAGTTGTGATGACTTACAACTCAGCCACGATGTCGGGAGTGGGCGGGACCAAGCGCTATAAACACAAGCCAATGTTTGAGCTGCTTCAGAGAGCGGCCCGCCCAGACCCCATCCCATTGGCTGGTGTTTGATGGCCGTTCTGTCCCGCCCACCCCCGACATCACCCTGACATTAAGACAGCTGGTCTCACTTCCTGCATGCAGTGTCATTATCTGACAGTTCCATACACTGATCAGCTCTGGCAATTCTCACGCTCTGCTGCCTGTGAAACTGTTTCACAGGCAGCGCGGGCCACACACTCTCTTAGATGCAGCATTTTGGGGCAAATCTCTGGACACAGCACGGGGTGATTAGGGTGTGCCCAGGCACACCCGGCACACCCCGTGCGCAAGCCTATGTATATTATATGTATCTGTTTTAAACTTTTTTTTTTTTTACATTTCTTCAGTTGCTTCTTGGTTCCTGGCCTAGGTCAAAATGATGTCATACATCCCAGGAGTCTTCATGCTCATTTTTTTTCTTTCTTCTGAAGGAGGGGAGGAGGGGCTTTTGAGCTAAACATACCCTCCTGTCTGCATGCCTGAGAGGGATTCCAGGAAGAAAATGCTACTTGAATAATCTCCCCTTACTCAAGATGGCTGTGGCTATAAATGCTAGGAGGATGTTTTTTCATTGTGAAAAAAAAAATCATGAAGACATGGATGGATGGGATAGTTTGCTTTCAATATTAAAAATGAATTCTTTAGAATTTTTGGCTTGTGGTGCTCAGATACAGTTAAATTCTGATTTAAGTGCTGCTAGAGCCAGGAGAGGGGTATTTTTTTTTTTGTTTGGGTTGAGTAAGGACCCAGATTAGAAGTGGTTTCCATGGAAAATTGGTTTATTCTATAGATTTTGATTGAGTGAATTGTTACATTTGCTTGTATTGTTAAATGTGGGATCGATATAAATAATATGAATTGTGTAATTGACAGAAGGGAACGCATCTTTAGCACGTTTCCTAAAACCTTGAATTTCTTTTTTATACCAAGAAGAGAATATCTGGGAATCAGATCCTTGCAGGAGAGATGGTTGTAGGTGTATGCGTTCCAAAATAGCATCAGGGGGCATATCAGGCTTAAATTACAGATTTACCATACATATAGCAAGTGCAACATAAATACACCTAAAGATTAGGTTGAGGGAAATTTTAATATGTACGGTAGTTCTGTTTATGATGTCCTGAACATTTGCATATTTGACTTATTTTATTTTAAAATGGTATCATTTACCTTTTATATGCATCCCTATGAAGTTCAGTAAATTGTGTCTAAATTGTGTCATCTGGTGCCACCTAGTGTTTCAATAGCAGTACTAGAAAAGTATAAGCCGTTCAAAAGCACATACAAAGCACAGCCTGTTTTTAGAAGTCTAACTAGGGCTTTTTTTTCTCAGAAAATAGGTGCAGGAACTCAACCACAACCCTCCAAAACCCCCCTCGCCCCCACACACACCCTCCAAACCGTATCAAATGGTGTGGTCAAATTTCACTTACAGTGGGTCTTAAATTTGCATTAAATACAAGGAGTGCACAAGGGCGGACTGATAACTCATGAGGCCTCCAGGCAATAGGAGATTATGGGGCCCCCAGGCAATCAGATATTATGGGGCCACACAGTATACACACACACAGTATACAATCACACAGTATACACATACATGTACACACTGTATACACAGACAGATGTAAAAAAACCCACAGATTTATACATACTGTCCCTGGTTTTACTGAGGCTGGCAACCCTTGATGGGGCCCCCTAGTGGCCCAGGGCCCTCGGGCAGTGCACGAGTGGCTCGATGGTCAGTCTGCCCCTGGGAGTGCATTATGTACAGAGTGCTGAGTTGAAGGGGGGGGAGGGTTACACATAGAGTGCAGAGCTCAGGGGTGTGCTGCATGCAGAGTTCGGGGGTGTGCTACTTACATTGTTCAGAGCTGTGCGGTGCTCTGCATACAGAGTGCAGAGTTCAGGGGTGCACTTTGCCTTCTTCCACAGCTGCTTACCTCTGCGCCCCCTATCCACATCTCACTTTCACTCCTCTTCAGCTCTGTCCTCTGCATGCAACTCCCCTTCCATTGCCCCCATATTCCCCCTCCCTCCTTAGAAGCTCCACCATCTTCCACCACATGTCTTACTTGTGTTGCTGTACTAAGTTGGAGCACCCAGCCAGCTCTAGTACCTCCCCACACACTGTAGGTGGCTCTGCCTCTATCACTTGCAGGGAGATCGTCCAGTAGGGGTTTTGGAATCTGCACTGCAGCCTGGGCACCTTCATATCCCTTGTCCCCACCCTGCACTCTGTGAGAGCCACTCAGGAGATCAGATCTGTGGGAGCTGTTGGGAGATAAGCTGTCACTGATAGACACAGAAGCCAGGCTTCTGTGTTTACAAGTGATAGTGGTGAGAAGGGAGCAGAAGGCTTGAGCCAGAGGTGGTGGAACTGAGTTCCACCAAGTTCCCGCTGAAAAAAAGCCCTGAGTCTAACGCAGGCAAAATAGCAAGCATTGGTTGTTGGAAAGGCAACATAGGCTGATTGTAGTGTATCAAGCAGGTTTGTACATTTCTCTCATGGCAGGTGTACTTGCAAAGGTTACTCAAGTTAAAACAGAAGATTAAAGTGATATTAAACCCTCATTTTTTATTAATCACTTTTTGAGTATGCAGCAGTGTTGCCAACCGTCAGTATTTTTACTGGCAGACAGTAAAAAAACAGGCAAATTTTTTTCCTGCCAGTAAAAGGAAAAAGTTGCCAGTTAAAAATACGGTTGTGATGTTCGGCTCGGTCCAGAGCCGGCCGAGACCATCTGAGTCCCTGCTACAGCGCGTTCGGCAGCTCTGGTGGAGGCGGTGTCTGAGCGTGTCGTGTGATGTCATGGTGCAAGGGAGCCAAGCAGAGCGGCCAGAGCCTCGTGTGCGGGTCTGCAGGACAGGAGCAGGGCAGGTCGGGAGTGGGACTGTCAGTGCTGTTTAGACTGGAGTGGACTGAAGGGACCAACTTCATGTGTGTGTGCCTTACTATTCTAATTTCTTTCCCTCCTGAGTCCTGTCCCTGAGCTACTTAATACTATGTCGAAAATAAAATAAGAAATATGTTTTTTGCCCTAATATCTACCTTAAATCACATTGATAATTGTATATTGTACTTGTTTGAAGCCTAAATGCTAAAATTTGCACTTAAAACTGTAATTTTGTAACTTTTGGCAATGCCAGTAAAAACTTGGCTGTGCCAGGAAATTTTGGGTGTCGTGTCAGTAAATTTCAATCTGGTAGGTTGGCAACACTGGTATGCAGCTTCTTTATTTTGTAATCCTTGCCAAAGTTCCAATATAAGTTGCTGCCATGACCACTGCCCCAAGTTTCCTGATTCAAGGTGGCTCCTTTCTCTTGCAGCATCCTATGGAGCCACCTTTGCATGCAAGGACTAGAGGTGTGTCTCCCTACACTGTGTGCATCAACAGAAACACACGGGCTCATGACCTAGGATGGCAAGGCACTCATTCTTTCTCCCCTCCCTTCTCCAAGCTAACAGACTGACTGGAGATTGTACTGTCCACTGTTAACACTTTCCAGTAAGTTCAGGGAAGCATTGCTGAGGAAGCAGGAGCCAGCAACATAAAAAGTTGTAAACTGCAACTGCTGGAGTAAAATTTTAACAAATAGTTTACTGGGAAATGTTTAATTTATTGTGCTCAATGTGTTCAGCTAAAAACCGCTGAGGATTTAAAGTGGTATTAAAGGTTCGTTTAATAATAAAAAAAAAAATCATACTCTCCTGCTCTGTGCAATGGTTTTGAACAGAGCAGCCCCAATCCTCCTCTTCTTCTTGGGCCCCCTGCCGGCGCTCCTGGCTCCTCCCCTTGACCAGCTTCTCCCAATAGCAAGCCACTTGCTATGGGGGCACTGGTGTGTGCTTGCTCCTGAGCCTTGCTCTATGCGTTCATAAGACTCATAGAGCTGCGGCTCCGCCCCGCCCTCTTCTCTCTCCTCATTGGCTCACTGGGTGTGATTGACAGTGGCTCCTGGTGCTGTCTCAGCCAATAAGGAAAGGGAGTCCCAGGACAGCCGGGGCTCTCATGCACATCGCTGGATTGAGAAGGGGCTCTGGTGAGTATTGGGGGGCGCTGTGGGGGGAGCTGCACCCACAAGGTTTTTTGCCTTCATGCATAGAATGCCTTTAGCCATTACAGTCACTTTAATACTACTTTAAGTTAGAACTAAATTCAAACCTTTTTTTTTTTTCATTTTGGATAGAGTAATGGGGGGCTAATATACCTGTCAGTTTTATGCCATCTGTGTCCCCATTGGTTAGATTTCCTTTCATTTTCTGTCCCTTAGAATAAAAAAAAAAGGAAGAGAGAGGAAATTCCTCTAAAGTGAGGGATTCCCTAATTGTCACCAGGGTCACTAGCAGTGGCGGCCCGTCCATAGGGGGCGCCTGGGCGCCGCCCCAGCCCCCCCCCCCCCCCCCCCTCCAGGCAGCAAAAAAACAAAAAACAAAAAAAAAGTCAAAAAAAAATTTTTTTTAATACTGGCCCTTTAAAAAAAAAAAAAAGGAAAAAAAAGGTCCTTAAGTGCACTGTGTTCGGACGCTGGATACAGTGCGACGCCAGACACAGTGCACTTATAGGAAGCGCCACGTCTATGCAATCACGAGATTGCAGACGTGGCGCTGCATTTGCGGGCGTTTAGCCCGCCTTGTGGCGTTTTCTGATGCGCCGAGTAGCTTCCGCTCGGCCATAGCAATACATACTACAGGCGCCGGGCGGAAACTACTTGGCACTTCAGATTTGATTGACATCTGCCCTGAGCAGATGTCACTTCCTGGTTCTCTCTCTCATTGCGCCCGAGAGGGGGACACCTGCTGTGGGGGGGGCTCTAATGGGGACACCTGCTGTGGGGGGCTCTGATGGGGACACCTGCTGTGGAGGGACTCTGATGGGGGACACCTGCTGTGGAGGGACTCTGATGGGGGACACCTGCTGTGGGGGGCTTTAATAGGGACACCTGCTGTGGGGGGCTCTGATGGGGGACTCTGATGGGGGACACCTGCTGTGGGGGGACTTTGATGGGGACACCTGCTGTGGGGGGACTCTGATAGGGGACACCTGCTGTGGGGGGGCTCTGATGGGGGACACCTGCTGTGGGGGGGCTCTGATGGGGGACACCTGCTGTGGGGGGGCTCTGATGGGGGACACCTGCTGTGGGGGGGCTCTAATGGGGGACACCTGCTGTGGGGGGCTCTGATGGGGGACACCTGCTGTGGGGGGGCTCTGATGGGGGACACCTGCTGTGGGGGGCTCTGATGGGGGACACCTGCTGTGGGGGGGCTCTGATGGGGGACACCTGCTGTGGGGGGGCTCTGATGGGGGACACCTGCTGTGGGGGGCTCTGATGGGGACACCTGCTGTGGAGGGACTCTGATGGGGGACACCTGCTGTGGGGGGGCTCTGATGGGGACACCTGCTGTGGGGGGCTCTGATGGGGACACCTGCTGTGGGGGGCTCTGATGGGGACACCTGCTGTGGGGGGGCTCTGATGGGGACACCTGCTGTGGGGGGTTCTGATGGGGACACCTGCTGTGGGGGGCTCTGATGGGGACACCTGCTGTTGGGGGCTCTGATGGGGGACACCTGCTGTGGGGGACTCTGATGGGGACACCTGCTGTGGGGGGGCTCTGATGGGGACACCTGCTGTGGGGGGGCTCTGATGGGGGACATCTGCTGTGGGGGGGCTCTGATGGGGGACACCTGCTGTGGGGGGGCTCTGATGGGGGACACCTGCTGTGGGGTGACTCTGATGGGGGACACCTGCTGTGGGTTGACTCTGGTGGGGGACACCTGCTGTGGGGGGCTCTGATGGGGGACACCTGCTGTGGGGGGCTTTAATAGGGGACACCTGCTGTGGGGGGCTCTGATGGGGGACTCTGATGGGGGACACCTGCTGTGGGGGGACTTTGATGGGGACACCTGCTGTGGGGGGACTCTGATGGGGACACCTGCTGTGGGGGGACTCTGATGGAGACACCCTGCTGTGGGGGACACCTGCTGTGGGGGGACTCTGATGGGGACACCTGCTGTGGGGGGACTCTGATGGAGACACCCTGCTGTGGGGGACACCTGCTGTGGAGGGCTCTAAAGGGGACACCTGCTGTGGGGGGCTCTAAAGGGGACACCTGCTGTTGGGGGCTCTGATGGGGACACCTGCTGTGGGGGACTCTGATGGGGACACCTGCTGTGGGGTGCTTTGATGGGGGACACCTGCTGTGGGGGGCTCTGATGGGGGACACCTGCTGTGGGGGGGCTCTGATGGGGGACACCTGCTGTGGGGGGACTCTGATGGGGGACACCTGCTGTGGGGGGACTCTGATGGGGGACACCTGCTGTGGGGGGACTCTGATGGGGGACACCTGCTGTGGGGGGCTTTGATAGGGGACACCTGCTGTGGGGGGACTTTGATGGGGACACCTGCTGTGGGGGGGACTCTAATGGGGGACACCTGCTGTGGGGGGTTCTGATGGGGGACACCTGCTGTGGGGGGCTTTAATAGGGGACACCTGCTGTGGGGGGCTTTGATAGGGGACACCTGCTGTGGGGTGCTTTGATAGGGGACACCTGCTGTGGGGGGCTCTGATGGGGGACACCTGCTGTGGGGGGTTTTGATAGGGGACTCCTGCTGTGGGGGGCTTTGATAGGGGACACCTGCTGTGGGGGCTTTGATAGGGGACACCTGCTGTGGGGGGCTTTGATAGGGGACACCTGCTGTGGGGGGGCTTTGATAGGGGACACCTGCTGTGGGGGGCTTTGATAGGGGACACCTGCTGTGGGGGGCTCTGGTGGGGGGCTCTGATGGGGGACTCTGATGGGGGACACCTGCTGTGGGGGGACTCTGATGGGGACACCTGCTGTGGGGGGACTCTGGTGGAGACACCTGCTGTGGGGGGACTCTGATGGAGACACCTGCTGTGGGGGGACTCTGATGGAGACACCTGCTGTGGGGGGACTCTGATGGGGACACCTGCTGTGGGGGGACTCTGATGGGGACACCTTCTGTGGGGGGACTCTGATGGGGACACCTGCTGTGGGGGGATTCTGATGGAGACACCTGCTGTGGGGGGACTCTGATGGAGACACCTGCTGTGGGGGGACTCTGATGGAGACACCCTGCTGTGGGGGACACCTGCTGTGGGGGGCTCTGATGGGGACACATGCTGTGGGGGAACACTGATGGCAACTCTGATGTAAGGGGACAGAGGCTGTTTTTTTTTGGGGGGGGGGCAGAGGCTGCATTTTGGGGGGGGACAGAGGCTGCATTTGGGGGGGGGGGGGAAGAGGCTGCATTTGGATTAGGGGGGGAGACAGAGGCTGCATTTGGATTTGGGGGGGAGACAGAGGCTGCATTTGGATTTGGGGGGAGACAGAGGCTGCATTTGATGTGACAGAGGCTGCATTTGATGTGACACAGGCTGCATGTAAGAAGGGACTGCTGGGGACACCTGATGGCATCTGGTTGTAGGCGACGTGGCTAGTGACACACTCGGGGCTCCCACTGATTCTGCATTATGGTGAGTTGAACGATTTCATTTTATATTACAATGTAATAATAGTAATAATGAGCTTCAATCATCCTGACACCATAACAACCATGGTGCCGGGATGATTGAAGCGCTAACACCAGGTGTTTGGAGTATCTTTATCTGCTGATTGTTAAACTTTGTAGAATACACATTTCTTTTGTTGTGTAGCATCTAGGCCCGCTGTCCCTCTCTCCCTCTCCCTCTCCCTCCATCCCTCGTTCATCTCAGACGCTAACCACACCACCTTAGAGCCACGCCCACTATTTCACTGAAACCACACCCATTTTCACCCCTGCGGTGATAATGGTAAACAGGACAGACAGAGAGGGTGAATCCCCCTACTGGAGACACAGACTGCAACAAAAAAAACCTTGAACATTTCATCAAACCATACCCCGCAGAAATCCATAGGAAACCCCTGTGAAGGGTAGGTACATGGCGATACAGTGGTACTGTACAGAATCCTGCCATGAAGAGAAAACCAGCATACCAAGTAGATTCTGAAGCAGGATTTACTGAAGTCCGATATCAGCAAGTTAATTTAACTGACAATTGCATGGTCATGCAACACTGTACTCAAATAAAATGTATGTCATTTTGTCCCATTTTTTTTGGGGGGGGGGGTATTTGTTTACCAATATTTTTTACTTTCTGCTGTACAGTAAAACATACCCAATAAAAAATGTAAAAAATCAAAATTTTCATAGATTTAGGCCAATATGTATTCTCTTATATATTTTTTGGTTAAAAAAATCCCAATAAGCGTATATTGATTGGTTTACGTGAACATTATTGCGTCTACAAACGATGTGGTATAGTTCTGGAATTTTTATTTTTTTATATACTAGTAATGGCGGTGATTGGCGACTTATAGCGGGACAGTGATATTGCGGCCGATATTCTGACACTTTTTAGAGTGACTAGTGCTAAAAATATGCACTGTCACTGTACTAATGACACTGGCATGGGAAGGGGATGACATCAGGAGCTATCAAAGGGTTAACTGTGTTCCTAAGCAGTGTTTTTGTGTACACAGTTTTCTGCTTTCGCTAAGGGAAGAGATTAATTCTAGTCTCTGCTTTGAAGAGAGACACAGGATTGTCCCTTCCCCCCTGTCAGAACTGAGATATGCCTTGTTTACATATCTCAGTTCTCTGTGTTTTACTAACGATCGTCGGGTGCCAGAGCACATCAAGTACCTGAGACCTGCAGATCGGCTTCTGCTGTGCATTATCACAGCAGAAGTGGCCATCACAGCAGAAGTGGCCTGCTGGCGGCTTGCGCGCCCCCTACAGGTGGATATGCAGTATCATGTATATATACATATTACATGTATGTTGCCGCGCGAAAGCAGTGATAATAAATACTAAATCAACAAAAAAGCCCCAATAGAAAGAGAAAAAAATATGAATTTGTGAAGACTTTAAAGTCCAAAGTGTGTGCCTTAGCGACAAACACAATGAATGTAATTGAACGACAGTCGTGCTAATCCATTGTTGTAATCACCATGTGAACCATCTTCAATAGGCAAAATGCAATCTTACCAGATTAGAAAGACTCCACTACAGAGTCCAATACGCCTGTTGTAAACACTTAGGCGCAATCCAGTTTGCATCACTTGGTTGCAGTATATCGGACTGACTCACTCTCCAAGGTGTATGAACTCAGTAAGGACCATATATTGAAGACATCCACATGGAATGAAAGCGAAGGAAATCATATAGTGTAAATCCGCTAAAAGCTTTAATATACATACATGGTACAGGTTCTACTCACATGACAAAAATGAATATGCGCAATTAAAACACAATTTCCAGGCTGTACAGCAAATATTCCAAGTCTGGGGTGGCGTGACAGTGTTGCGTGCGAAGGCCAGTACCAATGCGTTTCGTCCCCTAGGACATCATCTGGTGATTACAGCAATGGATTAGCACAACTGTCATTCAATTCGATCTATGGGCACACACTTGGACTCTAAAGTCTTCATATTTTTCTCACTTTGTATTGGGACTTTTGGTTGATTTAGTATTTATTATCACTGCTTTAGCAAGGCCACCCTGTAGCAGTAAAGGTGCTATAGGATGGTCAGCAAGTGGTTAAAGTAGAATTATAGGCAAAACTTTTTCCTGGTGCATCCATAGCAGCATACTAGTGATAGGCTCCGCTTTTGGCTCCTACCTTAGGACAGTGAATATTATAAAAGAAAAGGTTAAGGACTCCCCCATCATTCTCCTTTTTTTCCCTCATACCTCATGGTCAGTGATGGTCACGATAGTCCTTAACTCTGTTATATGCAGCTTCTGTCTGGGTTCAGCCTCTCCGAGATGCAGTCCTCAGTCCTGGGCAGCTAAATGCGCTGATAGGGTGAGGAGACCCTTCTGTGGGTCTTTTGAAAAATCGGATGATTCCCCAGACATAACTTTGTCTGTTAATGGTTTCGAGGTTTTTGCTCCAACATAGGGAGGGCAGAATCCCTCATGGATGGGTCATGAGAAGAAGACAAAGCAGCAGTAGTTGGTACAATCATCAATTCCCGACTCGACTATGCAAACTCCCTTTACATAGGACTACCTAAATATCAGATTGCACGCCTACAACTCATCCAAAATACGGCAGCAAGACTGGTAACAGGGAAAAAACCCTGGGAATCCATCTCTCCGTCCCTGAGGAGCCTACATTGGCTAACCGTAAAGAATCGGATTACATTCAAGACCTTCTACCCTCTGCCTCACCCACAAATGCATGCAAGGAAACGCTCCTCAATACTTATGCGAGAAAATAAAACACTACACACCTAATCGCAATCTTCGATCAGCGAACCAAAACCTACTCTTCATTCCCAAGTCCCGCTACAAATCAAAGGGAGACCGAAGATTCGCAGTCCAAGGACCACGGCTATGGAACGCTCTACCAACTAACATCCGCTTGGAAGAAAACCATCAGGCCTTCAGAAAAACTTAAGACCTACCTCTTCTAATGCCGCGTACACACGAGCGGACTTTACGGCGGACTTTGCCCGGCGGATTTTTCGACATACTTTCCGACGGACTTTCTGAATGAACGGACTTGCCTACACACAATCCACCAAAGTCCGTCGAATTCGTACGTGATGACGTACGACCGGACTAAAACAAGGAAGTTCATAGCCAGTAGCCAATAGCTGCCCTAGCGTGGCTTTTTAGTCTGTCGAACTAGCATACAGACGGCGGACTTTTCGACCGGACTCGATTTCAACGGATAAATTTTAAACAAGTTTCAAATCTAATTCCGTCCAACTTTTGAGAAAACAAAGTCCGCTGGAGCCCACACACATCGAATTGTCCGACGAAATCCAGTCCGCCGGGCAAAGTCCGCCGTAAAGTCCGCTCGTGTGTACGCGGCATAAGGAGCTGGATGACACAGGACGGATAAGCGCCTTGAGGCGATTCAGTTCGCATTTGCAGCACTATAAAAGTCTTTCATTCATTCATTCATTCATGAGCTGCTGGCTCTGCTTTCTCCTCCTGAGTATGTTGAGGTATTTGCCAAGTGGGTAGAGAGGCCATCAATTCAGAAAAGGAATCCTTGATAACCTTCTTCAACAAATCTGTCACCTGTTGACCTTCCGATTCCCTGTCTGCGACATAATCCTTGAAACAGATCTTGCAGACCAAACTCTCAGCTATAGGGGCAGTCCCACAAGCCCAACTTTTCTGGGTCTCCTATGACTTGGAGAGTGGCATGAGAAGTGACCCCCTGAGGATCTCTGCCCCCCATTTGAGGAAAATTTTCAGCTGGGCTTTTGGGCACATTGAAAAGAGCAGTCTATGTCCCAAGTGATCCGTCTGATGAGCCCTATGTATAAGAGTCTACTGTGGGGGTCCAAGGAGAAACTACTATCAAGACCACGGCGGCTGGGTTACATCTCTTTAGACCATAATTTCCACAGACACCAACATGAAGGGCTGGGGGGGCTCACTGTGGACGAACATGAGTACAGGCAAGGTGGTTTTACCCCACAGGGAATCATGTTGAGCGTTCTGAAAATTCAGGCAGCATTTCTGCAATGACAGCCTTAGCTTTGCAGATCAGAAACAAATCGGTGCTTTCGCGCATGGGCAATTGTGCAGCAGTGTCATACATCTAGTGCCAAGGAGCGATGCACAGCTTGTCCTTATTAAGAGAAGTGGAGCCTATCATGTCTAGGCAGAAAGAAACTTGATAGACCTGAAAGTGGTTTATCTACCGGGACGATTGATCGTGGAAGCTGGTCACCTATGACGGAACTCCCGACACACCAACGAGTGGTCACTCCATCCCCTAGTTTTATCCTTTGCCCTTCATCCCCTTATTTCGAGTTTCCTAACGAGATTACTAAGGAAGCCAATATCACTAATAGCAATTCTTGCATACTGGCCAGGGCGCTGTGGCTCATGCTTCACTTATGCTCCCAAGGGAATCTCTCTCATCTCAACACTCTCAGGTTGAATCTTCAGGTCTGGAGATTGAAAGGCAAAGGTTCCAATCGTCAGGATGTTCATCCAGTGTGTTCTTGATCCTCCTAGAAGCTAGAAAGCCATCAACCAGTAACAGGTACGCCAAAGCCTGGGTTCAGGTCATGGCTATCTCAGCAGCCACAGACAAAGATTGGCAGAAGACTTCCTTGTTGTTCAGTTCTTTACAGCCATGAGGAATTTACGTCCATCAACCAAACAGTTGTTTCCCACATGGTACCTTGCTCTTGTTCTGGAAGTTTTGTTGGTACGGCCCTTTGCTCCGTCTAATATGGCTTCATTATGGATCCTAACTCATAAACTTGCCTTCTTAATCACAATGACATCAGGCAGAAGAGTTTCACAATTGCAAACCATGAGAGCAGAAGGCGAACACATTATCTTCTACCCGAATACCGTAGAATTGCGTATGATACGCGGTTTTATATCCAAGATATCCGCTCCTGCTTCTCTGGCAGAACCTTCAGCTCTACTCGGATCCCACCGTGGGCTTTCTCCACGAGCTGGATATTTCCAATGTTCTCAAATTTTGCCTACAGGCTATAGCTCGCTCAGAAAAACAATAAAGCTGTTTGCAGGCCCGGACTGGGACAAAAAATAGGCCCGGGCATTTTAGACTGAGCAGCCCATTTTCCAGCAACCGCCCGTTCGCGAGGGTGGTTGGTGACGGGATAATCATGGAGTCGTGCCTACCAGTGCCCATCAGTGCCGCTTATCAGTGTCGCTTATCAGTGCCACCTATCAGTGCCGCTTATCAGTGCCACCTATCAGTGCCGCTTATCAGTGCCGCTTATCAGTGCCACCTATCAGTGCCACCCATCAGTACCCATTAGTGCCGCCTATCAGTGCAGCCTCATCAGAGCATATCGGTGAAGGAGAAAAATTACCTGTTTTCAAAATTTTATAACAAACTATGAAACAGTTTTGTTTGTTTTTTTTTCAAAATTTTGGTCCCCTTTTGTTTTTTTTTTAGCAAAAAATAAAAAACCCAGCAGCAATTAAATACCACCAAAAGAAAGCTCTATCTGTGTGAAAAAAATGATAAAAATTTATTTTTGGGTAAACTGCAGCATGACTGCGCAATTGTCATTCAAAGTGTGAGAGCGCTGAAAGCTGAAAATTGGTCTGGGCAGGAAAGGGGTTTAAGTGCCCAGTAAGCAAGTGGTTAATTTCCTCTCCTTTGTCTCTCTTTTTCTGTTTCTTTTTTCCTTTTTTCTCTCTTACTCTTCTTTTCTCTTTATATATCCCCCCTTTCTTTCTATATGTTCTTCCCTCCATCCCCCTTCCTTATCTCCTTTTTCCCGCCATTCATCTTTATATATTTACACTTTCCTGTGTCCTCCATTACTTCTTGGTCTGCCTTTTTACCTGTATTCCTTCTGTGTCTTCTTTCCTTGGATGCACGCCTGATCTGATGGCTTGACTTCTCTCTGTGTACTTAAGCTCCTCCTTCACTCCCCTTGAATGGTTGTAATCTGCCTAAGTGGGCGGGGTCTCCTGACGTCATACGTTTCCATGACATCGGCGGCCCCAGCCCTGGCAGCGTCCCCGTTGCCTAGCTATCGCCGGCCGCAGCGCGCGTGCGCGGGTAGCGATAGCTATTTTGATTGGATCCGACCTGCTGCCTAGCAACCACAGATACAGATCTCCGGCTCCTCCTGCCCCTGCTCTGCTGATAGATGACATCGTAGGCAGGGCAGGAGAGCCTGGAGAGGAGACACAGGCACGGCCGCATAGCGGGAGGTGAGCGGCGACCGCGGCCTGTGTTAACCCTCTCCAGGCTGCGGTTGCCGCTTACCTCTCGCTGTGTGGCCCGGTCATCAAACAGACATCAGACTGCGGCCCCGAAATTGAGCCCGACGGCCCCGGCCCACCGGGCATTTGCCCGGTCTGCCCTATGGCCAGTCCGGGCCTGGCTGTTTGTCACTCTGGGAGGCAAGAACAAAAGCAAGGAAGCCTCATCCAGAACTATTCCGGCTTGGGTGGTAAAATTAATCTAGAAGACGTTCAGGTCTAAGGGCCCGGATCCTCCTTCTTCGGTCAGGGAACACTCGACCAGAGAAGTTTCGCCATCGGCCGCGAAGGAAGATGTTTCAGTAAATACAATTGGCAGAGCAGCAGCCTGGTCTTCCCAGCGCA
The DNA here is from genome assembly GCA_037952835.1 of Lithobates septentrionalis. Taxonomy (NCBI): domain Eukaryota; kingdom Metazoa; phylum Chordata; class Amphibia; order Anura; family Ranidae; genus Lithobates; species Lithobates septentrionalis. Next base: position 2,149,780 of record JBBDGP010000623.1, on the reverse strand, counting down.
CATTTATGAGGCACTACAGGGTAGAACAGGGAGCTCTGACCTCCATGGAGTATGGCAAGAGAACAAATGAATCAGCCTAGGTTTCAGTCATTACCTACCTGTTTCAGCTGGTTATTTATCACTAGTATGCTAGTATGCTGTCATGGATGCACCAGGAAAATGGAGAATTTCCTGGTGCATCCATTGCAGGATTTTCCTTTCCTGGTGCATATCCATGGCAGCATACACAACCTGCCTCGGTATTCTATATTATGGAGAAGTATGGGGGAGTACATTTCTTTTATAATATTCACTGTCCTAAGGGAGGAGCCAAAGGCGGAGAATATCACTAGTATGCTGCCATGGATATGCACCAGGAAAGGAAAATTACGGTAGGTAAGTATGAAACAATTTTGCTTTTTTTTTTTTCATTTTGGATGGAGTAAGGGAGGGTTATAACCCCTGTCAAGTTGTTTTTTTGCCATCTGTGTCCCATTGAGGAGATTTCCCTTCACTTCCTGACCCTTAGCCATAGCAGGAAGCAAAGGGAAATCCCTCCAAAGTGAGAAGTGTCACCAGGGTCACCAGAGCTAGTGTCCTCATTGGGGGATCAGGTGCACTGGGATGAGAAGAAATCTATCTAAAAGGAATGGCAATAAAAACCTGACACAGGTTTTAACTAAATTACAATAAAATATTTTGGCTGGAGTTGGGATTTTAGGCAGGGTTCAAATGGCATTGAAATTCATTGTGAATGGCACCAAAATGCACACGTGGAATGCAGCATGCACTACCATATGTTGCATTCCCGAAACAGAGTCAGGTAGGTGAAGGGGAACTGCCTGAACCACCCTCGGCACCCCATAAACATCTACTGTACCTTTCATTTTGTAATAAGTCCTAGGAACGGGAAAAAAGTTTTCACTGTTTTTCACACTTTCAATCCTGTGGCATAATGTATGGCCCAAACAATGTATGTGGGACATAACTTGTTTTCTGGAGAATCACACGGAGAGTGTACAACGCATTAAAAAAACTTTTATTTTGATCAGCATTGTGAAAGGTGCTAAATTCATATGGAATAACGCACGCACAAACATTTGGCCAAATTCATCACTCAACACTCTTTTTTTTTTCAAATAAAACTATAATAATTCTAATTATGGATCATTCTGTCTTCTTTACACCCCAAGTGTTAAAACTTGAAAACAATCGTAAATTTAAACATTGTTTTGTCTCTGCATTGTCTGCTTTATATCCGTGTTTTAAAGAGAGAAGTATACCAAAAACTTTGTAACTTTTACCTTAAAGTGAACCTGTCATGATAGTAAAACAGGCAATGCCGTTGCAGACCTCATTTGGAAGTCCATAGTTCCATGGTTGCCATGACCTTCTTCTTCTTCTAAACTGAATGCAGCCAGTGAGCTAGAAACCCAATGATCTGCACAGTAGATTGTACGGAAACACTACATTGTGCTTCTTCTATCACATGGCTTTTAATACAGCTATGATTTGTCATTTAAATGACCACGTATTGATTAGATTTGAATGTGGTGCCACAATCTGAGTTATGTCTCAACAATTTTCTACTAAAAAAATTAAAATAAACTAATACAATTTTTATTATTATTATATATTTTATAATATATAATATTATATATTGTTAAATATAATATAAAACAATAATAGTTAATTTAACTAAAAATAATATACTAATTCTATACTAATATAGTATTAATAATAATAATGACAATCCTAATATTACAACCTAACAATCCTGATGCATCCAACAATGATTTTTTTCTTATTTGCCCTCTAATATTCTGTTAATTACACCATTAAAAGCATTTTGTTGAATCCCTATAATAAGTACAACAAAAATGCCTTTTGATCCTGCCAGGAATCCTGATAGTTTCCTCTGTACTCTGACTGCATTGCACTCTTAGGGCTTCATGCACACTAGATGTTTGGCCATCTCTCCTAGACGCCTTTCCTCCTGGCAGCAGGCTTTTGGCAAAAAAAAAAAATGCTTGGGCGTTAATTCATTTCATTGACCAGAATAACAATTTATTCTTGCAATTGGAATGAATTATTGCGCTAGTGATAAATGTGCATAGTATTACCATACTTGTTTAAACATTTTCTGCCAAAATGATGCTGCTCCTAGATGCACTGGAAGTGTGTGTGTGTGTGTGGGGGGGGGGGGGGTCTGCCTCTAAACACCCAACACCTGCGCCTTCAGGTTTTAGCCTTCGTTCACATCTGAAGCTGCACAATTTCAAAGCAGCATGTTCATGCGACTTCGGGTGCAACTTGAAAGACATCTGTGCTTTGCCCCAGGGAACAAACTGTGAAAGTTTGGGCAGGAAATATGGTACTGGGAGGAAGCCGTGGCAGAAATAAAAATCACCTCACAAAGAGCTCACAGGCACTCACTGCAACTAAAGCAGCTCCAGTCACCTCACAATATACAGCATCAGGGCGCTCTCACAGACAGAAAATGTCACAGCAAGACTCTCCATTTGAGTCAGATACAGAACAAATCCTCTCACAAACTTCTCCACAAGCCTCCTCAGCATCCACAGTAATATTATTACAATTTGAAAAGATGCTTCATAAGGCTTTAAAACAAACCTCAGACCAAATAACAAACAGCCTAACCAAAGAAATAAGAGAGCTGGGAAACCGCACCGCAGCCTTAGAAATAAAAATGGATGAAATTGAAATTACAACCCAAGAAAATATAACAGAATTGGAACAATTAAAAGAAGAGAATTTAATACTTCAAACTAAGCTCGAAGATTACGAAAATAGAGCCAGACGTTCAAACTTGCGCATAAGGGGAATACCTGAAACTGTGACAGACCTGCAATCTACTATTACTGCTCTATTACAAGAACTAAAGCCAGATATCCCTATTGAACGTTTAGAACTGGACAGAGTACACAGAGCCCTCACAGCCAAAAAGAAAGATGGACCCCCACGTGATATAATCACAAAATTTCATTATTACAGAACGAAAGAACAAATACTAATTGCTGCAAGAGAAAAAAAGGAACTTATTTTTCAAGGACACAATTATCAAATTTTTGCTGACCTATCCCAACTTACTATTACTAAAATATGATCCATGAAACCCCAACTAATGGAACTGCAACGCCACAACATTATGTATCAATGGGGCTTCCCCTTTTCAGTCAGATTTAACTACCAAGGTACAATTTACAGAAGCAGATCAGCAGATGAACTACAACAAACCCTTTTAAAATTAAATCTGACAGAACCCACAAGCAGCAACTCTCCCACACGCAGAAGAATGGCATCATCTTCACCTTCAGGCAGCACCCAGAAAATTTCAGAACAAAATGGGAATCATCATTCTCACAAAAGTGTCCGTTATGCCACATCATCCATGGACCAAGAAGATTCAATGGACTGACATCCTAATTCCTGATATCTCTTCATTTATTATACTAAGAGATGGTTCTCTATAAAAAACCTGTATTTATAACTGAATGTAACTGCATTCTGATAGTCACACACTGTGTGGGATCATGTTACATTCCAGTTATATTTCTTATTACTTCTGATTCATATAGCCTTAGAATATATAAGTGAAATAAGGAAATTCTTGTTCAGTTATATATTTTCAGGTAATAACAATAGATTTATTACTTTTTAGGACAAATATGTTTAATAATCCAGAAGTAATGGAAGCTTTTTCTTTTCTTAAAACAAATATATTATTACCTAACTAGTTCCTAGAACTATGTTTTTGTTTATTCTAATCTGAAGCAATACAACCTCAATTTTATGAGTTAACATATCTAAACAGTTACATATGAATAAAATATGTAATTGTTTACTCTAAAAGGGTTAAAATCCCAAAATAATTCAAACTATCTTCATCATTACCAAAGTTATTAACAGTACCTTTCTAACTGAATTATTTAGCCTAGGGCAAGACTAACCATATACAACCACCCTGGAATAAATAATTTCAACAAAAACTATATTCTGCACTCCAATTAATGAATCATCATTTTGATGTCTTTTGACATAGCACTTCTCTCCTGTAAGCAGAAGATCCGTGTACCCCCATTAGCCCTCCTCATTCTCCCAAACATATTATGTGGGAGTGTGACGAAGGCACTTATTCCCCTGAGAGAGATATTTATTCTCTTTCACGGGTAAATTGTGATTACTTGCAAAAAATAATTTATACAATGTATCATCTAATCTCATATGTTTTTTGTTTACTCTTTACTCCAGAATTCACTGGTTTCTTTTCTATCTTTTCATCTCTTCAGTCCACACAGGTTGATCTGCGCAGTCAGCTCTGCATAACAAAAAGTAAGTCAAAACTATTTTATCTGTTGCCATGGCACCGCTGAATATACTTTCCCTGAATGTTCAGGGAATAAATGTCCCTCAAAAAAGGACCAAAGCCTTCCGTACTTTCCATAACAAGAAGGCTCACATAGTATGCCTCCAAGAAACACACTTCACCAAAGATTCTACTCCAAAATATATTTCTCCTTTTTATCAACAAATTTACACGGCTTCTGCCTGTACCAAACAAAGGGGAACTCTAATTGCATTTCACCGATCCACACCATTCACCTTATCATCAGAAATTAAAGACCCAGAAGGTAGATACCTGATACTCATGGGTTATATAATGAATACAGCAATCACGGTGATTTCCTATTACGCTCCTAACAAACAACCTACACCATTCCTCTCACATATATTACAAGTGATTAATACACACAAAATAGGAACAGTGATAATGTGCGGGGATTCGAACCAGGTCCTCCTCCCATTTCTAGATAAATCACCTTTTACACCATCCAAAATAACCTCTAGATTACCTTTTTCTCAACTTCTTTCCAAATACAATCTGGTAGATTCGTGGAGAGAAAGTAACCCAATGAAAAAGAAATTCACTTATTTCTCGCACCCTCATCAAACCTTCACCAGAATAGATCATATTTTTCTAACAATAGGAATGATACCAGAAATTATTGCATCAGATATAATTCCGATTTCGTGGTCTGACCATAATGCAGTATACACTACTATAGCCTCAGCCATACCAAAAGCGCATGACCCAACGTGGTACTTACCGGACATAATGCTCAAACACCCACTACATCAGATGGCCATTGAACAAGCTTTAAAGGAATACATATCAATTAATAATACAACAGACATTTCCCCAATAACACTGTGGGAAGCTCATAAGCCTGTCTTGCGTGGTACAATACAAAGACAAATGGCACTATTTAAACGGGAACGCAAAAATCTAGCAAAAAAACTAGAACTCAATTTTAATGCAGCCTACGTATCATTCCAAGATAATCCATCTCAGAGTACAAAATCTCATCTGGAAAAATCTAGATTGGAATACGATCTATTTCTCACTGAGTCAGTTGATAAATCCCTCAAACGCTCCAAACACAATTTCTACATGAATACAAACAAACCAGGTACATATTTGGCTCGGGCATTAAATTCAACTAACAAATCTTTCAAACCAATACGTTTGAAATTATCAAAAAAATGTTTATACTTGTAATCCAGTTAAAATAGTCCATAAATTTCACTCACATCTCGCAACTTTATACAAGACAAACAATGAATTTAATCCTACAGAGGCTGAATCCTTCTCAAAAATAACCTTACCTGAGTTGTCTCAGAATCAAAAAAGCAGTTTGAATGAGCCTATAACTATAGATGAAGTTGCTAACGCCATAAAAGACCTAAAACTTAACAAAAGACCAGGCCCAGACGGCTACTCGGCTTTATACTATAAAACATTCTCAGAAATACTCTCTCCCATTCTCACTGAAACTTTTAACAAACTTCTAGAAGGACATTCTTTTCGGCAAGAAACACTAATGGCAATTGTTTGTATGATCCCAAAACCCCTTTCTGATGATACTTCCTGTGTGAATTATCGGCCTATCTCTCTGTTAAACCTTGATATTAAATTATTAGCAAAAATAATAGCAAAACGCCTCAATAGCATTATAGGAAAATTAATACATAGAGATCAAGTAGGCTTCATGCCAAATAGACAGGCAGGCGATAATATACGCAGGGCAGTGTTATTGGCACATATTGCTAAAAAACGGAAAATCCCTTTATGTTTTCTATCTCTCGATATTAAGAGGGCATTTGACACAGTATCCTGGCAATATATGCAATATTCATTACAAAAATGGGGTTTTGGACCCCACTTTTTAACATGGATCAAAGCATTATATAATGAACCCAAGGCCTATATAAAATATGCTGGATACAAATCTGATGCCTTTAATATCGAAAGAGGTACCCGACAAGGTTGCCCATTGTCTCCCTTATTATTTGCCCTTATACTCGAACCCATGGCCCAATACATTAGAACAAACCAAACTATAACTGGCATTGAAGTAGGAGGTATTACACACAAATTATGTATATTTGCAGACGATATATTACTTTTTCTATCATCACCACAGGTCTCTGGTCCTAACTTAATACCAGCTCTTGATGGATTTGCAGCCCTATCCGGCCTTATGATTAATCCTAAGAAATGCCTAGTGCTTAATATTTCGCTCACAAACATGGAATTGATCCCAGCTAGGGCTGCACTCCCATTCACATGGGCAGAAAAATCAATCCCATATCTTGGAATTCATTTAACAGCATCTCATTCTGACTTATTCTCAGCCAATTATCCTCCTGTATTAAGACAGATCACAAATCTAATAAAACAATGGTCGCAACTTCCTTTATCCTGGATAGGGAAGATTAATGCAATCAAAATGACTATTCTACCCAAATTGCTTTATCTATTCAGAGTCCTCCCTATTCCAATTCCTTCCTATTTTTTGAGAATAGTACAAAAAAGAGCAACTTCGTTTATATGGGGCTCTTCTAAACCACGTATACCTATACACACACTACATCTTCCCAAAAATAAAGGAGGCCTGGGATACCCTAATTTTACTAACTACTACAGAGCAGCACATTTGGCCAGTCTGTCCAAATACCATGCAAAACAGGAAATCCCATTATGGGTATTTATAGAGGCTTCAGAAAATTACCCTCTATTAATATCAAACTTGTTATGGCTTGATCCTAAAGACCGCTTTAAAATTCATAATCCCATAACTAAACACTTCTTATCTCTCTGGGATAAACTAAAAACCAAATATCAGTTACAATCTCCACACAATCCTCTCCTTTCTTTTATCAGAAATCCGGCCTTTTATCCGGCATGGATCTACCCAAATTCTTTTAAAGCTTGGACAACATCAGGCATTCAGACACTAAATGACTTCATAGCATCTAAATCATTCCTTTCATTCCCATCGCTTAGAGAAAAATATGATCTACCAAACTCTGAGATATTTAGATATCTCCAAATCAAAAATTTCTATACACCATTCCTAAAGGGGGATACACCATTATCCCAATTATCCATTTTTGAATCTGTACAAAAGATCCATTTGCTAAAGGTACAATTTCATCACTTTATAATCAATTATATGGAGTAGTAAATCTTAATAGACCCTCTTACGTTCAGAGGTGGGAGGAGGACCTGGGACGAACTTTAGAAGACACGGACTGGTCTAACATATGGCTCACATCTAAGTCATCTTCACCCAACATCTTAGCACTGGAGACAAATTATAAAGTCCTAACTCGCTGGTACCTTGTACCTGCTAGAGTGGCGAAATATTCACCTAATACCTCAGCTCTTTGTTTTCGAGGATGCCCAGAAATAGGCACACATTTACACATATGGTGGACGTGCCCAGTAATCCAAACCTTCTGGAAGGAAGTCTTCGTGATTGCATCTAAAATATTTTAAAAAATAATACAACCAGATCCATATATAACTTTACTTAATCTAAAACCGGAATGGTTAACACTCTCTCAATTCAAACTTATGATCCAACTAATAACGGCTGCAAAACAAACAGTGGCCAAGGCATGGAAATCTCCTACATTGGTACTAGCAGAAACAATTCACAGAATGAATAATACAATGTCCCATGCTAAGATGGTAGCCATCGATCAAAATCAAATTCCAAAATTTGAAAAACTCTGGCATCCTTGGATAAAACAACAGTTCCTGTCAAATTTCAATGACTCTGTCCTGTTGCCATGGTAACAGATTAAATGACTTACAGAGACACCCATTCTAAGGCTTCAAAGAGAACTAAAAAGAATAATAAACTGACGAGCGGGACAACCTTGTGGACCATACCTCTGCCTTTCTACCCTTTTTCTTCTTTCTCTTTCCTTTTCTCCACCTTACGATTAAAGCTCATTATCAGAATTTATTTGACCTATATACACTCTACCTGTAAACAATATGTATAGTAGGTATAAATCATTTAAATACCTACAAAAGTAACTAAGGAAATGATATATATCTTTAATTTAGGTTTACGTGAACCCAAGGTTTAATATTTGAAATTTCATGATATTTACCTATATAAACCCCACTGTAAAACAATGAGCTTACTTTATAGATCCTTGTAAACTTACTTTATGTATCTTTATAATATTGTATACTCAATAAACTTCTTTTGACAAGGAAAGACATCTGTGCAAGATTGTCAAAAGTAGTGCAGGAACTACTCTTGCAAAGTCGGCATAGCAACAATTGGAACGGTGCCATTGCTGGCAATAGGTTGTGATTTTCCATGCGATTTGACCTGCCAAGTCGCATGACAAATTGGTTCAGTGTGAACGAGGGCTTATTGTCAAAGCTTTATTGAACAAGCTGGAGTTAGAAGCTTGATTGGTTAGTATGCACAGCTGCACCAGATTCTGTGTGCACCAGTTTAAAGGATAAGTTCACCTTTTCAGAAAAAATAATAAATGCACATTTTTTTGCAGGTAAAAAAATGTGCATTTATTATTTTTTTGTTGCAGGAACCAATAAAGCATTGCACCAGTAATTAGCAGATCACTCAGATCGCTGATGCCATGCAGGTCTCCTGCAGACCTGTTAGTGTATAGGCTTGCTCGTATCATATCTCGTACGAAGCCAATACATGCTGACAGGAAAAATGAATGAACTATCACAGTGCTCAGAGCGCTGTGGTAGTTAATTGAAAACTACAAGCCGACAGCCACAAAGGCAGCCAGACCTTGTAGTTTTCCGTTCACAGAGTGCTGTGAATGAGTGACGTGGCCAGGTGGGCAGACATAGTGGGTGGAGAATATCCACCGCTACATGTCACAGCGGGGGAGTGGGGGCTGGTGCATTCATGACATGTTACATGTTACACTCCGAATATGGGTGTAACATGTAACATGTTATAAAAGGTGAACTTATGCTTTAAAGCGGAGTTCCACCCTAAAGTGGAACTTCCGCTCATCGGATTCCTCCCCCCCTCCGGTGCCTCAATTGGCACCTTTCAGGGGGGAGGGGGGTGCAGATACCTGTATAATACTGGTATCTGCACCCACTTCCGGGAATAGCTAGCCGCAGCTAGCCGCAAATTCCTGCCCCAAGCCCCCCCCCCCCCTTGTGTTGTGGGAAACACACAGTTCCTACAACACAACGGGGACCAGTGTAGACGCGCAGCGCGACTCGCGCATGTGCAGTAGGGAACCGGCAGTGAAGCCGCAATGCTTTACTTCCTAAATTCCCTAACCGAGGATGGCGGCGGGGGCAGCCGAGAGACGAGCGATCGATCGGCTTCGGCTGCCGACATCGCTGGACCCTGAGACAGGTAAGTGTCCATTTATTAAAAGTCAGCAGCTGCAGTATTTGTAGCTGCTGGCTTTTAATATTTTTTGTTTAAGGTGGACTCCTCTTTAAGTAAATCTCCCCTATAGGCTAAGATGCAGGGGGGTTTAGAGGCAGAAAAAAAACCTCCCAGTGTGCAGGAGGCCTATAAGTTACACTGTTCCCAATCCTATCTCCGGTCCTAGGGTGACAACACTCCATAGACACAGTATGGGTATGGTGAGTAAGCATTATCAGTTAAGGACAGAAAGTGTTTTACAGGCAGGATCACCTACAGGATCACCTGGTGAAAATAAAAGGAAAGAAACTTAAAATGAAAGAAAAGCCTAAGGCCTGGTACGCACGATGGGATCATCGGATGAATAATCATCCTTTTTTTTTGCATGCTAATCTCATATCAAAAATGAAGAGGTTACTACCCAGATAGAAAGCAATTGCGCTGCAAGTTAGAAAATGACTTGCTAATCTATTGCTAGACTTGCTAGGCTTTACAAATTTGTTGCACAATTGCAGCAAGTCCTCTATGCATGACTCCAGATCAATTTTATTTGCAAACATTCTGCAAGTCTGCTGCAAGTTCTGGTTCAGTTATGTTGTGCAATAGTCGTCCCACCACAGGAGTCACTGTGGCTAAATTTTCATGCTGTAGACTTGCAGAGCTCTTGCTGTAGTGTAGAGCAGTGGTTCTCAACCCTGTCCTCAAGTATCCCCAACAAGACATGTTTTGGGAATTTCTCTTAGATAAAATAGCTGTCCAAAATATGAAACCCCATTGACTCTGATTTAAAACACCTGTGCAAGATAAAGGAAAACCTGCAAACATGACCTGTTGTGGGTACTTGAGGACAGGGTTGAGAACCACTGGTGTAGACCATGGGTAGGCAACCTTAGAGTGGTGTAGATCTACCTGAACAACATGGGAGAAATCAAAGATCACAACTCACTATTTTTATGGACAATTCACTCCTGGACTACACGGTAATGCGGAACACACTCCTGTGCGTTCCCCACGTTTTTCCCGTGTGGTGCATTTTGACAGCCCATTCGTTTGAATGGACTGCAAATCACAGTGGAATGCAGAAAAAGTAGTGTATGCATTACTTTTAAAAGCACGCTTCAGCAAATGGCAAGGTACTGCAGAACCATGCGATTTGGTGCCCACAAACGCACTGTGTTTGCAATCTTCATTTGGGGTACTGTTACCAATACACTGGCACCTGCATGCAGATCTCAAAGGCAGTGTGCTCACCAGCAGTGCAGGAAACACGCATGGAATGCATGGTTCCTGCACCACATTCTGGTGTCAACCAGCCCTTATAAAAATATATTCATTCAAATGTCAATGTATAAATATGAACGGATCTAGGTCAGGGGTAACTAAAGTTCAAAGGTCAGGAGTATATAGCCCAGCGTTCACAGGGCAGGAGTATATAGCCCAGCATTAAAGGTCAGGAGTACACAGCCCAGCATTACAAATCAGGAGTATACAGCTCAGCATCACACGTCAGGAGTATACAGCTCAGCATCACAGGTCAGGAGTATATAGCTCAGCATCACAGGTCAGGAGTATACAGCACAGCATCACAGGTCAGGAGCATACAGCTCAGCATTACAGATCAGGAGTATACATCTCAGCATTACAGGTCAGGAGTATACAGCTCACTACTATTTGCCTTTCCCTAATGATCAGTTCCTTACCTGCTTGTTCAGACGTGCTGCTTTCCCTCCCCTCCCCTCACATCTATACAGAGTGCCTGTATGAGCTTTAGAAAATGGGCAGGACGGATGTGAGGATAGGATCATAGGAGTCAGTGTAGTCTTGCTGCAGAGCTAGCTGCTTGTGTGTGCTGCTCTGCTCGCAAGTTGGGAAGTTGTTTTGACAGAGGGGTCGGCACTGCGGACACAAGATCTACCCGTCACCCTCTCGCGATCGACGGGTAGATCGTGATCAATGGGTTTCTGACCCCCGCTGTAGACTCCCCACTGTAACCTTGCTCTTGCTAGAGACTTGCCACGCAAATTTGCTACATATTGGAAAAGCGTCAACTAGAACTTGTGCTTCAAGTGCTCTGCAAGTGGACAACTCACCAGTGATAAAAATGTGCAGTAAGTTAACAAAACTTACAATTCCTCACTGCCACAAATTTGTGGCAAGTTATCCTTGCTATCTGTGTAAAGTTACAAAAAATTCTCATACGACAGAACAAAAATTTGGAAATGATGTCATTAGTCTAACTAATCCCTCCATCTCCTTCTAACTATTCGGATTGGAGCAAATTAAAAAAAGGTAAGTACACACATCTTTTTTATACAGGTTAGACTGAATTTGTAGGGGAAGGAACATTTTTTAGGAAAAGATAGGCTTGGGCTTTTCTTCCACTTTGAAAAAGAAAACTAATGCAGACAGAACATCTTAAGGACTAGTAAGCTCCAATGAATGATATTTTCTTTCCTGGGTTTGGATATGCTTTTAAGGGTAACTCCACTTTTAGGGGGGAAAAAAACAGCAAATAAAGAAAAAAATATTATCGCGTATACAATTGCAACACAAGTCATATTGTAATTAAATGTTATTAAAAATTACCTTTCCTTTTTAATCTGCAGCACTGTAATTTTCAGAAAATGCAATGCAATACGCCCCCTAGAAATATAATTTCCTGCTTGTGTGATTGGCTCACCAATTTTCCCAGAAGTCTGCACTATGATAAAAGTCCAATTTCAGGCATCCCCTGCCGCAAAAATTCATTTTTGGTGAGATATTTTCAATAGGAAATCAGATCTAAAGTTATGCAGGCCCAGCAGCTTTCCTTATTAGAGCCCTGCAGGTGGACAGCTGATTGATAATTATGAAACCGCTCCCATTAGACACACAGGGATTTCTTCAAAATAACAAAAGTTAGGAATCTGCAACAAAGTTTGGTAAAATCCTTGCAATATACATAGATCACCCAGAGGGGAATGTTTTTTTCTCAACAACAGTGGAGTTATGCTTTAAAGGAAATCATTTGCCACTACTAGTGATAGCAGCAGGCTTCCGGATCCAGTGCCGAATGTTTGCCCTTTCCCATAGTAATCACACAGAGTTGCTTGCTCGGCACTTCTGCCATTCAGAGAAAGCCTGGTATTGTTGAAATGAATAAAGGGCGTTTTCTGATTGAATGAAGTAGTGATTGTGAAATCTTTACACCTTGTTCAATCAGAATCATTGAAAAAAAATACAAGGCTTTATCTGAATGGTGGCAGTGCCTGGCAGGTGACCCGCTGTGATTATGTAGAATTTTAGCCACTCGGCACTGGACCAAGAAGACTGTGGTAGTGATTTGCCGCTTATACATGCAGATGAGGATTTCCTAGTCTACCTGCTTGAGAAGAAAGCATTAAAGCCAGAGACATCCATGAACCTGTGTCTTTTTTCAGCCTTACAAACTATGTAACTACCAGCTTCCAAAAACTTTTAGGCCTCATGCATATGAGCATATTAATTTATGCTGCCACAAGTTGGCAGAAAAATGTCTCTATTCTTGTGTTTTTTTCTTGCATCCAGGCATATTTATGCACGTTTACATGTATAGTATATGGCGTTTAGACATTTTTATGCGTAAGCTCCATTTTATTGGCTAGAATATTTATGTATTCTAGCCATTAGAATAAATTTACAAAGCAAAGCAAGGTCCATAAAGACATGGATGAGCGAGTTTGGGGTGGAGGAACTTGACTGGCCTGCACAGAGTCCTGATCTCAACCTTTGGGATGAATTAGAGTGGAGACTGCACGCCAGGCTTTCTCATCCACATCAGTGCCTGACCTCACAAATGTGCTTCTGAAAGAATGGTCAAACATTCCCATAGACACCCTCCTAAACCTTGTGGACATTCTTCCCAGAAGAGTTGAAGCTGTTTTAGCTCCAAAGGGTGGGCCAAGTCAATATTGAACCCTACAGACTAAGACTGGGATGCCATTAAAGTTTATGTGCGTGTAAAGGCAGGCGTCCCAATACTTTTGGCAATATAGTATATGTAACTATCCAGGCCATATAGCATTCTCAGAATGAAAATGAGTAATGCAGGTTTCCTTTAACAACATTTATATTACTATGTGGTGCTTTTGTTTTTTTTGTGTGTTGTTTAAAATTAATTTATTAAAATGTAAAATGTAAAATTTTAAAAAAATGTAAAATTAAAATTTAAAATTAAGTATTAGCTGGAATTTATGACAAAGTAGATTAAAAAAAGGGGGAGTGGGCTGCCCATAGCTTACACTGAATTTAAGGGGCAAGATTTCAAGTAGGTTATGTTTCATGGCAACATCACAAAACGCAACTAATATTAATTCCCTCCAGCTGTAGAAGCTGAAATAGAAACGTCTCCCTGTGTACAGCCTACAACAACCACCCACCTTCATCTGACACTCACCATGTAATGTATAGCATGTGCGGAGCGCACCAAATGTGATCGAATGAATCCTATGTAGAGTCATTCTTTTATACTGTAGCATTAACTTTTCTCTTTTTTGAAAACTTACTAATACAAGAAAGAATTACAGCCATCAGTGTGGTCAGCTAGTATCTGTCTGCTCAGAAACTCCAAAATTCAGCTGCTTGAAGACAAATAGAAACACCCTCAAGGCTGTAATAATGAGAGGAGTATGGGGAAAAAGAAGCTCTGAAAGATAATAATAATATAATTATTGGATGACCTTCCCACAGCCCTGATCTCAATGATATTGAACATCTTTGGCATAAGTTGGAATGGTGATTGTGAGCCAGGTCTTCTCATCCAACATGACCGCAGAAAAGCTCCTTTGGATAATCGGGCACAAATTCCCACAGACACACTCCAAAATCCTGTAGAAAGCTTCCCCAGATGAGTGAAGGCTGTTTTACTGTATTAGAATAAATGGGGATGAGTTAAGCTTTAAGGGTGCCAAATCCCAGTTGTGAGGTAGCCTAGACTTAAAAAACAGCAGTAGCGGGCTTTTGAGGTACTCAACGCAAAAATTACTTTACGATCAAATATTTTTTATTTTCACATGATAAAAAACAATAAAAACAATATAATACCTCATTGTTCATAATTGTTCCCAACCCAGCACCTGACTATTAGTTTGGTATTTAGAAGATCACACTTATAAAAAGTAATGTGGCGATCCTGTGTTGTCCCAACAGATCAGGTGGAGGGGTTGCGACTTGACTCGTTTGTGTTCAACGATTTTCCCGGAAAATAAATGTTGTTTCCTAAGGAGTATGAATGAGGTCTGCCACATACACTGGAGCAAGAGGCATATTACGAAAGGGGGAAGACGCTAACATGAGAACTGGTCCTGACTCATCCGTCATTGGTGGGAAATTATGTAAAAGTTCTTGCCATTTATACAGCAGGTTGGCTTTAAGCAAAAGAAGAACTTTCAAAGGTTCTGCCCCAGCATCCTCATGTTGCTACAAGATGATAAACTGTAAATCTCTATAATGCCCCGAACACACGGTCGGACTTTGTTCGGACATTCCGACAACAAAATCATGGGAATTTTTCCGACGGATGTTGGCTCAAACTTGTTTTGCATACACACGGTCACACAAAGTTGTCGGAAAATCCGATCATTCTGAACGCGGTGACGTAAAACACGTACATCGGGACTATAAATGGGGCAGTGGCCAATAGCATTCATCTCTTTATTTATTCTGAGCATGCGTGGCACTTTGTCCGTCGGATTTGTGTACACACGATCGGAATTTATTTCCGACAACGGATTTTGTTGTCGGAAAATTTTACAGCCTGCTCTCAAACTTTGTGTGTCGGAAAATCCGATGGAAAATGTGTGATGGAGCCCACACACGGTCGGAATTTCAGACAACAAGGTCCTATCACATATTTTCCGTCGGAAAATCCGACTGTGTACGGGGCATTAGAGTGGTTCTTTATAGGTGGAAATATAGCTTATATTGTCAGCCTAAAGAGGAAGGGGAGCTTTTATATGCCCATTTTGGGTGGGTTACCAGGGTAATATAGGGCGTTTGTGGTATTCTTATGGTATATTCCCCTAGTTGAAAGATAATAACAGGGCTTATCTCAGCGGATATGTGTTCTCAGGGAACAAATGGGATGTTCAAAAGGTTTATGCAGGTTGTGATGGTCAGGGTTTTCCCAAAGTTTTGGCCATATTGTGTACAATATGTTACAATGATTTCATGAGCAGCATAAATGTGCACTGTGAATATTTACAAAGGACCGAAACATATTAGATGATTGTGCTTGATCTTGCAACGGATCAGGCAGATCAGAAATCCACTGACAATCTCTCTCTCTGGGAAAATAATATTGAGTTTACTGGCCACCTGACTATTTCTTCTTGAAGGGCAACTATAAAGTTTTGGGTCATTTTTACCTGTTAATTTTTAAAGTTTATACATTTTTGGACTAATAAAGTGAACAACAGTGCGCTAAACTCAACCTACTATTTAAGCTACAGTGGTAATGGTACATAAATATATATACATATATACACTTGTAGTGCTGCAATCCTTCATGACAGAATAATCTGTCACAGAGGATTGCAGCACTACATGTGTATATATGTATATATATTTATGTACTATTACCTCTGTAGCTCAAATAGTAGATTGAATTTAGCGCACTGTCGTTCACTTTATTAATTTGTACATGGTGTCAGAGCACTATTTTTTATGGTTGCAGCTTGATTCATTTATTTATCTGCTATTTTTTGTTACCCTTTTTCCGCGAAAATAAGATCTATCGTGATTGTCGGTGATGGCTGCAATGTAAGCTCTACCCCCCAAATAAGCCCTAGTTAAAGTCCTTGTAGGTCTTATTTTCAGGGTAGGGCTTATTTTCGGGGAAACAGGGTAGGGCTTATTTGGGGAGTAGGGCTTATATTGCAGCCATCACCGACAATCACGCTCATCACCGACAATGAAGCTAGGTCTTATTTTCGGGGAAACAGGGTATTTATTTTTTCTGTTTGGATATTCATACCAGCGCTTACTGTATATACACTCTTATAAAACAAATAAACACTTAATACATGACAGCAGACTATCAGGGCACTATGGATTATCTAAGCAGAGAGATCAGCAGAAATTGTCTTCTTCAGACACTCTGGGGTTGATTTACTAAAGGAAAAATACTGTGCACTCTGCAAAGTGCATTGCACTCTGACAGTGCAGTTGCTCCAGAGTTTAGTAAATGAGGTAAAGCTTCACTATTCACTGTATGTTACTGGAATGTTTAACTATTAAGATAACTGGAGACAAGTGTTTTGTTCAATGAATTGTATGTATATGTTGTGTAAAAATGAAAAAATAAAAGTTTAACAAAAAATATTTGAAAAAAAATATCAGCTTCAGCTATTGAGTTCTGTAAACAACAGGCTTTTTAAAACAGGAAGTAAAAAGAAACTGAAAAACACGCAAAAACGAAATAGCCCAGTTAACTGAACCTTTTAATTAAAAAAAATTTCATATGCAATATTAATATTTATATTAACATATACCTTACATGAACAGGGATATTTTTTTAAATGTTATTATTTTTGGGGAAATTAAGAAATAAAGCAAATATACAAAATTATAATATAATTCCTGGGGAGGGGAGGGGAGGGTCTGCAGATTACATAGACCTGCATGATTGTAAAATACAAGTGTTCGTATTTTGTAGTATATAAATATGCTTTATTTGTTTAGTCCATATGTTTTAGTTAGTGAAGCATTCATTGTACTCAAAAGGAAATATTCAAATATTTCTTGATTTTGTGGACAGCATTAGATGTTTATAACTATCATGTGCAGCAGTATCTACAGAATGCTCTCCCACTTGCTTTTGGTGAGCAGACTCTAAAAATGCTATTATATTCTAAAGTCAAGACTGCAAAATTTTGGGGCTCTAAGCATCAGTAATGCCGCGTACACACGATCACTTTTCTCGTCGGAAAAAAATATGACGGCTTTTCCGACGTGATTCCGCTCAAGTTTGCCTTGCATACACACGGTCACGCAAAAGTTCACTGAAATTACGACCATCAAGAACGCGGTGACATACAACACTATGACGAGCCGAGAAAATGAAGTTCAATGCTTCCGAGCATGCGTCGAATTGTTTCTGAGCATACGTAGGGATTTTGCGCGTCGGAATTGCCACAGACGTGTCACAGACGATCGCATTTTCGTATAGGAACTTTTCCCGACCTAAAAATTGAGAGCATGCTCCCAATCTTTTGTAGCTTAGTAAATGAGGTAAAGTGTCACTTTGTAAAGAATACTCAATCACATGTAAGGAAATTCTAAAAAAAACTGCATTTTTGCTTGCACATGATTAAATGATAGAAATCTGCAGAGCTTACCCTCATTCCAGAGATTCCCGTCAGATCTAGAGCAACTGTACTTGCAGTGTGCTGCATATTTGCCTTTAGTAAATCTGCCTAGTTGGTACATAAAGCCATCACACTTGTACAAGCTAAGTCTATATAAGCTGAGCAGACAAAGGTCTTTCATTTACAGGTCAGAGATATTTAGCTTGTATGATTTCAAAAAATCTAATTCTATCATTGTACAGTGGAAGAATATATTGTTCTCTATAAAATGCATTGAAAATATAACACCAAGCTCTAGGTGTTCAAAATAATTTCAATGATACTCCCTCCTTTTTGCCACTTCTGGTCAATTGCCCATATTTGATTAATTTTCTAAGAGCAGTTCTGTCATTTATTTTGCTCTTACATTGTGCTATCATCACTATGTATATTTGACCAATGTATATTTTTTCTTTCTTCCTCTTATTTTGGAAGAATAATGTTCAACATCCCATGCAGTAATTTCCATCACTTTCTTTCACACTTTTTTCTATTTTTGGCTCAACATTTTAAATCCCCTTTTTCTTTTTTGGCAAAAACAGGTGTAGTCACCATCCACTTTAATGATCTGTGATATCAATTAAATATGCTAATTGTCTAAAGGTGGAGTCTGTGTAGGTATATATATATTGCCATATATATTACAAACTAGCTACGACTAAGGCTTCTGCCGAAACGCGTCAGGACTATTGTTTTATTGTCATTCTGATGTACCAATAAACGACACTTCAAAGATTTCAGTGTTGCGGCTCTTTCTACTGTTTACTCCCTTATGTTCCTATCCATTGGCTGTGTGGTCCTTGAAAAAAAAAAAAAGCCCAGTAATTGCATCTAACAGTAATTTGTGCATGTATTTGCTTTTCCACCAAGATCTATGGCTGAGTATGATAGCTACTGCCATCTTATCAGTAGTAACAAAGGACAAATTAATATGCTAAGGGACAGGTGTATCCTAAACCCGCTCAGGGGACACAGCCTGCCAATTGATCGACTCCTAATTTTATTCTGACATACTGCACTTGTCTGTTCCATTAACCGAGTATCTGCAGTTGATATATGTCTGTAGTATTCTTAGAATGCAACAAAGTAGAGATACCTTAAAGTTGTCCAAAAAGGGGAAGGAGATCAAATAATACACAGTCAAACACTGAAAAAAGTCACAAACATTACTATGCAAATAAAAAACTAAATAATTTTATTAACTAATATGGCATTAATATATATGAATTAATATGAAGCAGTCATGATTGGATGACGAAACGCGTCAAGGGTGCGGCCAGATGACATCATTACGCTGACAGGAACCAGAAGTTGGCCATCTTTGATAGGTATCTGAAGCCAAAGCCTAACCTTAAGGGGGAAATGCTTGTTTAAAAAAGCAATTGTCTCTATGTGCACTGGATGATGTGCATTCGTTTTGTGAGTAAGATTTTAACCTTTTGTTTTAATAAATTGATCCGGTAAGCTGTTATGTTGCGCAATGAGTTTCTTTTTGTTCCTTTGAGCTACTTTTGGATATTATCATTTGCATATCAGTGGATGGAAAATAATAGGATATTTTTTTTAGCCACATGGATTTATTATTCATGCATTTGTAAGAGATTTTGTTTTGTTTTGTTTTGTTTGCACAGAGTATGTATTTTAATTGCAAATTTGGCATGGGAACACCTGACAACAGCTGCAGCAATCATTTATATTATTTATTGAATTTGGTTCACAATTTGCATTTTAGTGTGTAAGACTCTGGTATAATACCTAGCTTTTCAAATAAAAAACCCATAACCCCATGTAGGGAAATTACTTTCTTGTTAAGAAAAATATGCCTGTACCCTAGTTCTATAAAATAGCTTCAAATAGTGTTCGGGCTAAAAAAAAAAAGGGGGGGGGGGGCAAAAGAAATACAGTTAAGTAAGCTCTATAGTTTAGCATGGATTACATCAAATGTTTTCTTTTTTCAAAACCATTACTGGTCAGTAATCAATACCCATGTATGTGGAGTATATTTTTGTTTCCACAAAGTCTTTGTTATGGATCTCTCTCTAGGCAGTATACCGTCCCCAGACCTTTTGGATATCCTAGGAGTGAAACTTTTGCTGTAGTAAAGAATCCCATAAACCCCTTTTTTTCTTTTTTTTTTTTTTGCACTGGTGTGAGGTACACTTGGGGGTCAACCAATTTAAATGGTCTTTATTTAAATTTTTTCTCCAAAGGTTGACTATTTTCCACATAAGACTTTATTATATAAATAGATTAATCTTGGATGAAAACATTGATAAATAGATCCCTTATTTAAAATGTAAAGACATCATGTCAAGGAGTTTCCCTTATTTAAAGTTTATGCTTATTCCCTTGCTGGATAAAGATCTGGGTCTATGAATTACCGTATTTATCGGCGTATAACACACACCCCAAGTTTAGGAGGGAATTTTAAGGAAAAAAACTTTTAGGAGTAAAGTTTAAGGAAGAAAAACTTACATTAAAATGGCCATCAATGCAGCGTTATCGGTGTCCATCTGCAGCCTTGTCAGTGTCAGTGCAGCCTTGCTCCAGTGTCCATTGCAGCCTTGTCAGTGCAGCTTTGCCCCAGTGCAGAATTGTCAGTGCAGCCTTGTCAGTGCAGCCTTGTCAGTGCAGCTTTGCCCCAGTGCAGAATTGTCAGTGCAGCCTTGCCCCAGTGTCCATTGCAGCCTTGTCAGTGCAGCTTTGCCCCAGTGCAGAATTGTCAGTGCAGCCTTGTCAGTGCAGCTTTGCCCCAGTGCAGAATTGTCAGTGCAGCCTTGCCCCAGTGTCCATTGCAGCCTTGTCAGTGCAGCTTTGCCCCAGTGCAGCCTTGTCAGTGCAGCTTTTCTCCAGTGCAGCCTTGCCCCAGTGCAGCTTTGTGGGATTGCCACGATCCCTGCCGACATACACAGCGTATGTGTAAATTCAAATATGGCGCCGAGACTGCAGGGACTCGGCGGAGCCGAGATACACATACCCGAGAGTCCTCGGCTTTTCTCGGCGCCGCTTACAGTCCCGCCCAGTCCCGCCCTATGGGCGGGACTGTAAGCGGCGCCGAGAAAAGCCGAGGACTCTCGGGCATGTGTATCTCGGCTCACACAAAATTGGGGGGGATCGGCCTATAACACGCACCCACGATTTTCCCCTGATTTTCAGGGGAAAAAAGTGTGTGTTATATGCCGATAAATACGGTAATCATTTTGCAATGAAATACTTGATGTATTACACTCCAAAATATGAATGCAGATATAATATCACTATATACAATGAAGGAAATCACCAAAGGGAACTACCTAAACATGGTGACACCTAAGGCTTCATGTACACGGGACATTTTTACAACCTCTCCTGAACGATTTAACTTGACAGATAGTAACCGACATTTAAAACATATGTTTTGCCACGTTTACATGCTGCGTTTAGCGGCGTTTTGCCAGGTTTGCGTTTAAAAACGTTTTTTTGTTTTTTTTAAATTGTATTTTTTTTAAATAGCCAAAAAATTAAAAACACCTGTAAACGAAACACGGCTAAACGCGAGTTATCGCGTTTACAAGCTGTTACAGGCATTTGGCGTTTCAAATGCCTCTGAACATCCATCCTGAATGCATTTTTTTGCGGTTCATAGAAATGCTTCTAAACTCAACTGCCTAGAAACGACTATAAACGACCCTGTGTATACATGTACTGATAAGATAACATAAAGGAGAGTTCAGGGGCAGCTGAAAAAAACACCCAACTTCTCCTTAACATCTGTTTACCAGCAGCAGTGCAAATGAAGTCTAAGAGCCCTTTCACACTGAGTCGCTGGCCGCGTTAGTGGTAAAGAGCTGCTAGTTTTAGCAGCGCTTTACCGTCGCTTTAGCGGGTTAAGAAAGGGTTAAATGTGCCCATGTAGCGCCACTGCCGAATCGCTTTGCAAGCGCTTCAGCAGCGGTGCCCATTCATTTCAATGGGCAGGGGCGGTGGAGGAACGGTATAAACACCGCTCCTCCACAGCTCCAAAGATGCTGCTTGCAGGACTTTTTCTAACGTCTTGCAAGCGCACCACTCCAGTGTGAAAGCACTCGGGCTTTCAAACTGGGGCTGCAGGGGAGGCATTTTACAGGCGCTATTTGTAGCCCTTTAGTGCCTGAAAAGCGCTTTGGTGTGAAAGGGGTATAAGTGTCGAATCAGTCTAATAGTGTCAGTTCTCACATGCGCTACTGCTGCTGAGGATAAAAAAAAGCACACTCCCCAAAAAAGTTGTGCTCAGTGTGTTTAGTGGAAATAATCTGATGTGGGGAAGAGGAGTGGGTATATAAGACAAACTACATAGGGAAATAAAAAGAAAAAAAAAGAAAGAAAGGTGAAGTATATGAAATTAACAAAAGAGGTGCAAAACAGGTTGGAAGATAGAAGCAGGAGATAGAAGCAGTACCATTAATGGTCTTGTTACTGTATAACCAAGGAAAAATGATGACAGAGTGGTGGGGGGCCATTTGGGAAAGGAGCCCAAAGCCCCTTTATGGTACATTTAGGGTATATTTTTGTATATAATATTGTGTTTTTATATTATATTTTTACAAAAGCTTTAGGGAGAGGAAAGAGTATTTTTGATGAAGTTTGAGAAAGTATTATTATATTCTAAAAGGACCTGCCCCTGACCCTCCAAATGTGTAAAATAAAGGTCTCCAGTGTAAAGATACCGCTCTTTATCTTAATGCACTCTTACCGGTACACACAGGCAGTTGAAGACTTGCACATGTCACGAAAAGGCTACTTAATCTGCACACAATGGATATTATAAAACTCAGATTAATGGAAATTGAGTGGAATTTATGATGTTGAGCCTCGTACACACGATCAGATTTTCCGACGGGAATTGTGCGATGACAGGCTGTTGGCGGAAAATCCTACCGTGTGTATGCTCCATCGGACAATTTTTGTTGGATTTTCCGCGGACAAATGTTGGATAGTAGGTTTTAAAATTTTCCGCAGACAAATGACTGTTGACAGATTTTCTGATCGAGTGTACACAAGTCCGTCAGACAAAAGTCCAAAGTACAAACACGCATGCTCAGAAGCAAGGACGAGCTGGAAGCGGTTGTTTATGTAAACTAGTGTTCGTAATGGAGAATTAACATTTGTGACGTGGCAAATTATGAAATCTCGAAATGCAGCGCACAATTCTCTTCTTCTTTAACCACTTGACATCCGCGCTATGGCCGAATGACGGCCACAGCGCGGACCTACATTCCCGGGAGGCCGTCATATGACGGCCTCCCCTGTGCACGCTCCCTGCGCGCGCCCTGCAGGGCGCGCGCCGGGCGCGGTGTGATCACCGAGTCACTGAGACTCGGCTGATCACCGATCTGAGTAAGGGGCCGGTCCCGGCCCCTTACCATGTGATCAGCTGTCAGCCAATGACAGCTGATCACATGATGTAAACAGGAAGATCGGTAATCGGTTTTTTTTTTACTCGCGCTGACAGCGCGAGTAGAGAAAAAAGCCGATCACCGGCTCAGATGCCAGGGACATCAGTCCCAAAGTAAGAGCACAAAACATTCTCATCAGTGCCACCCAAAAGTGCCACCTAACAGTGCCCACAGTGCCACCTAACAGTGCCCACAGTGCCACCTAACAGTGCCCACAGTGCCACCTAACAGTGCCCACAGTGCCACCTATCAATGCCAACAAGTGCCACCTATCAATGCTCACAAGTGCCACCTACCAATGCCCACCTGTAGTGCCAATCAGTGCCACCTGTCAGTGCTGCCCATCACTGCCACCCATCAGTGCCCATCACTGCCACCCATCAGTGCCCATCACTGCCACCTATCAGTGCCCATCACTGCCGCCTCATCAATGTACATCAATGAAGGAGAAAAATTACCCGTTAAAATTTTTTTATAACAAAATATAAAAAAAAAAATTTTTTTTTTTTAAAAAAATTCAGGTTTTTAAATTTTTTTAACAAAAAGTAAAAACCGCAGAGGTGATCAAATACCACTAAAAGAAAGCTCTATTTGTGGGAAAAAAATGATAAAAATTTCATTTGGGTACAGCGTTGTATGACCGCGCAATTGTCATTCAAATTGCGTTAGCGCTGAAAGCTAAAAATTGGTCTGGATAGGAGGGGGGTTTAAGTGCTCGGTAAGCAAGTGGTTAATGGGATAATAATGAAGCTGCTTTGCTGGTGATACTGATGGAGTTATTGCAAACGAATTTTCAAAGGCTTTTTTTTCCTAGTGATATCCAGAATAATATTATTATGTTTTTAGAACGTAACCAAAAAGTGCATTCTATGCATCCAAAAATATACCAAATCAAATCATTATTATTCAACCAAAAAATAAAATGAAAGTATCATGCATGTGTCCTGCTTCTTAATATAGGGGGTCAACAATGCCAAGAGTTGGTGAAAGCAGGGGCCCGTCATCCGGAGATAATTCCGAAAATCATCTGGATTATTCTCCTGGAGCTCCCGCAGCAAAGGAATATGACATAATTGGTCACGATTAATAAAGCAACCAATTTTTGGTCCAAGAAATCCTCCTCCTGTTCCTGTACTGGACTTGGGTCAAAGCAATAACTCCAAGGCCAATAATAAATAACACGTTATCTCCTCCGATTCCGCAACATGTCTGGTTGACAAACGGCTGTTCAGAAACAAACTTAAAAGCACAAAATGAAAAGTGCAAACTGAAAAGCTCTAAATGAAAAGTGTGAAATGAAAAGCGTGAATCAACACTCACCAAACTTCTACTAACACGTAATTAGTAGAAGGAGCCCAAAGGGTAGCGCTAAAGAGCTGAAAAACCACGTAGTACGTCAGTATGTTCGTGTTTGTTGGCTGACAATTCCTTGCCGTTTGAATGCAAGACAAAATCCAGGCACACGCCTTCGGACAAAAGTCTGAGATTTTGTCTGCGGAAAACCCGATCGTGTGTACGAGGCTTAAAGTAAGGTACAATATTTTCTGGACAGAATTAGCAGCTCATTTTGTGGCCAAATTTGGTGTTTAAGACATAAAAAACATTTTTTTTTGTAGCCCCTTAAAACACAATGCATTCAACCCGCTAGCAGTTCCAATCCTCCTTCTCCTTCTTTGTGGTGACATTTTTTTTTGTTGCTTCAATATATTCCAGCCAAGCATACTGTGCATGAAAAGCTGCCACCAGGCATCTATCAAAATCAGCACAGAATTCAGCATTTCCCTATTTTTGGACATGAAACAAAAAGCTAACTGGCTGCTAGATACAAGTAAAGAGAGGTCAACTTAGCATCTGTCTTCCTTTGCAATGCTAAACAGATAGCAGCATCTTTTCCTCTCCAATAACACACATTTGTTTCGGAATTGAGAATTGGCCTCCAGCTCTTTTATTCCCACTGCTGGTGTTTAACTCTTCCTGTGCTGTAAATTGACAACTGTTATTTACCTATTTTATCACTCCTTTTTATTATTGATGTTTTTAATTATTTTAATTATTTTAAATTTTGTTTGTAGAGGCTTGCAGGACTTACTTTTTTTTTTCTATTGTTACAATTATTATTTACACAATTTATAACCTTACTACTTTCTTTTGATTAAGTGATATCATTCTGCATCCATTATTCCCGGGGCCATCATTTACAGCCCAGTTCCCCAACTATCTATATTTAAAAAAATAAAATAAAAAGAGTTGTACACATCATACCTTTTTGAAGATGATCACATGTTTGATGAAGGGGTACAGCATTGCCTCAAACTTTGATTTAATCTCTTTAAATAAATGTTTTGACTATTGATTACAGATCCATGGTGTGCTGACAACATATTTTCTTATCAATGCTGATATCAGTCAACCTGCTGGCAGTTTCTACAGCACTCACTTACTTTAGACTTTGCCCAGCAACATATGCGATGGGAATATACTGCACATATTTTTCTTACTGTTTTTATAAACTGGATTTAGGCTTTAAATAACATCCTTTGACCACAATCTGAGGTGAGCGAGAGGCCAGACATCAGAGAATGAGGATGAGGAGGTCAGTGTAGAAATGAACTAAGATAGGATCAAAAGGACATGTCTACCAAGTCAATTCTTTAGGCGGCAAATTGTTATTTCTAGGTTAGAGTTGGGAGGACCTTGATTGGGAAAAAAACTGTTATGTTCTTTTACAATGATAAATAATATATCTATGACATGGTATTCAAACTATATATCATGAAGACCTTAACGAAAGATTGCTGAGACTTTATGAAAGTCCTAAATTATTGCAAGTTCTCTCAGGTGAAGACAAGCATATCCGAAAATACAATTCAAGTAACACTGTACTTCTCAGTGCAGTTCTCAAACCAGAGAAATATGCATTTCTGCCTCTAGGGGGCACTGCAGGGGAAATGCTCGAGTTTGGTTTGCCTACAGTTGGGCAAACTGTACCTCCAACAGAAGAATGATTGTTCTGTCCTCTCAGGCCTAAATTGACAGGTAGGAGGGTAAATATGTCTCACAAATTAGTTTATCTTTATAACCTTTAAATGATTCCTATTAATGTTCTCCACTAGGGATGAGCTTCGTGTTCGAGTCGAACCCATGTTCGACTCGAACATCGGCTGTTCGACCGTCCGTCGAATTGCGAACGTTATGGGCCGTTCGCGCCAAATTCGTGTGGCGCGTCACGGCCCATAATTCACTGCGGCATCGCAGTGCATTGCTGGCTGATGATTGGCCAAGCATGCACTATGACCCGCATGCTTGGCCAATCACAGCGCCGTCAGTAGAGAGAGCTGTAATTGGCCAAAGCCAGGGTGGCTTTGGCCAATTATGGCTCAGGGGATTTAGCACACGCCCCACACTATATAAGGCCGCCTGCACGGCGGCCCTGTGTAGTGTGTTCCGGTGTGCTGATAGAGAGAGAGACAGACAGTGTCATTTGATTTGAGTTAGATAGATTAGGCTAGATCTGTTCCTGCTATTTACATTTAGTGCAGTGCGTCCTGCTCACAGTGTTCAGCTAGATCCGTTCCTGCTATTTACATTTAGTGCAGTCAGTGCGTCCTGCTCACAGTGTTCAGCTAGATCCGTTCCTGCTATTTACATTTAGTGCAGTGCGTCCTGCTCACAGTGTTCAGCTAGATCTGTTCCTGCTATTTACATTTAGTGCAGTGCGTCCTGCTCACAGTGTTCAGCTAGATCTGTTCCTGCTATTTACATTTAGTGCAGTGCGTCCTGCTCACAGTGTTCAGCTAGATCCGTTCCTGCTATTTACATTTAGTGCAGTGCGTCCTGCTCACAGTGTTCAGCTAGATCTGTTCCTGCTATTTACATTTAGTGCAGTGCGTCCTGCTCACAGTGTTCAGCTAGATCCGTTCCTGCTATTTACATTTAGTGCAGTCAGTGCGTCCTGCTCACAGTGTTCAGCTAGATCCGTTCCTGCTATTTACATTTAGTGCAGTCAGTGCGTCCTGCTCACAGTGTTCAGCTAGATCCGTTCCTGCTATTTACATTTAGTGCAGTGCGTCCTGCTCACAGTGTTCAGCTAGATCTGTTCCTGCTATTTACATTTAGTGCAGTGCGTCCTGCTCACAGTGTTCAGCTAGATCTGTTCCTGCTATTTACATTTAGTGCAGTGCGTCCTGCTCACAGTGTTCAGCTAGATCCGTTCCTGCTATTTACATTTAGTGCAGTGCGTCCTGCTCACAGTGTTCAGCTAGATCTGTTCCTGCTATTTACATTTAGTGCAGTGCGCCCTGCTCACAGTGTTCAGCTAGATCCGTTCCTGCTATTTACATTTAGTGCAGTGCGTCCTGCTCACAGTGTTCAGCTAGATCTGTTCCTGCTATTTACATTTAGTGCAGTGCGTCCTGCTCACAGTGTTCAGCTAGATCCGTTCCTGCTATTTACATTTAGTGCAGTCAGTGCGTCCTGCTCACAGTGTTCAGCTAGATCCGTTCCTGCTATTTACATTTAGTGCAGTCAGTGCGTCCTGCTCACAGTGTTCAGCTAGATCTGTTCCTGCTATTTACATTTAGTGCAGTCAGTGCGTCCTGCTCACAGTGTTCAGCTAGATCCGTTCCTGCTATTTACATTTAGTGCAGTGCGTCCTGCTCACAGTGTTCAGCTAGATCTGTTCCTGCTATTTACATTTAGTGCAGTGCGTCCTGCTCACAGTGTTCAGCTAGATCTGTTCCTGCTATTTACATTTAGTGCAGTGCGTCCTGCTCACAGTGTTCAGCTAGATCCGTTCCTGCTATTTACATTTAGTGCAGTCAGTGCGTCCTGCTTACAGTGTTCAGCTAGATCCGTTCCTGCTATTTACATTTAGTGCAGTCAGTGCGTCCTGCTCACAGTGTTCAGCTAGATCTGTTCCTGCTATTTACATTTAGTGCAGTCAGTGCGTCCTGCTCACAGTGTTCAGCTAGATCCGTTCCTGCTATTTACATTTAGTGCAGTCAGTGCGTCCTGCTCACAGTGTTCAGCTAGATCTGTTCCTGCTATTTACATTTAGTGCAGTCAGTGCGTCCTGCTCACAGTGTTCAGCTAGATCCGTTCCTGCTATTTACATTTAGTGCAGTGCGTCCTGCTCACAGTGTTCAGCTAGATCCGTTCCTGCTATTTACATTTAGTGCAGTCAGTGCGTCCTGCTCACAGTGTTCAGCTAGATCCGTTCCTGCTATTTACATTTAGTGCAGTCAGTGCGTCCTGCTCACAGTGTTCAGCTAGATCTGTTCCTGCTATTTACATTTAGTGCAGTCAGTGCGTCCTGCTCACAGTGTTCAGCTAGATCCGTTCCTGCTATTTACATTTAGTGCAGTCAGTGCATCCTGCTCACAGTGTTCAGCTAGATCTGTTCCTGCTATTTACATTTAGTGCAGTCAGTGCGTCCTGCTCACAGTGTTCAGCTAGATCCGTTCCTGCTATTTACATTTAGTGCAGTGCGTCCTGCTCACAGTGTTCAGCTAGATCCGTTCCTGCTATTTACATTTAGTGCAGTCAGTGCGTCCTGCTCACAGTGTTCAGCTAGATCCGTTCCTGCTATTTACATTTAGTGCAGTCAGTGCGTCCTGCTCACAGTGTTCAGCTAGATCCGTTCCTGCTATTTACATTTAGTGCAGTGCGTCCTGCTCACAGTGTTCAGCTAGATCCGTTCCTGTTATCTTCCTACTGACAGGCAGGCTTGTCTGGTTACAGTATATAAAGCTACCTGAAGAAAATTACTGGTGTTCTATCCCAGCTTAGTGCAGCTACAGGCCATTAGTATGTCTGGAAGGCCAAGAAGGAGAGGCAGACAGTCACAAGCCAATAAGAGAGGGCAAGCAGGCTCTGTGTCTAGTGCTGGTCGTGGAGACGGTGCATCCTCATCAGCACGTGGCCATGGGACACGCTTGGCCTTTTTTTCGGCAGCTGGCCGTGTTGAGCCGCAACATGCGGAAGACTTGGTCGAGTGGATGACCAAGCCGTCCTCATCCTCCTCATCCTCTCTCACCCATGCCCAGGGTGCTTTGTCTGGCAAAGCAGCGGCCTCTTCCCTCAGCTCAATGTCATCAGTGACTCCTTCCCTAGCTCCACCATGTCCTCCTGAGGATTCCCTCGAACTGTTTGACCACAGTGTTGGGTACATGCTCCAGGAGGATGCCCAGCGTTTGGAAGGCTCTGATGATGATACTGAGCTCGATGAAGGCACTAACATGAGCACGGACAGAGGGGGTGCCCAAGAAGGACACCAATCTGGCAGTCATGCTCCCCCTGCTGCAGCATACTGCCAGGTTTGCTCCAGTGATGAGGAGGGAGGGGATGATGAGGTCACTGACTCAACGTGGGTGCCTGATAGGAGAGAGGAGGAGGAGGAGGAGGAGGAGGCGGCACATCACCAACGAGGCAGGATGCCCTCCAGGGGCCAGCCTAAGGGCAGCACATTGACTGCATCACACCCCAAAGCTCCACATGTGCAGGGCGCTGCAGTCTCTGCGCGTTATTCAAAAAGTTCTTTGGTGTGGGCCTTTTTTGAGACGAGTGCATCAGATCGCACCGCTGCTATTTGCAACATATGTCTCAAGCGTATCTCGCGTGACCAAAACATCTCCCGCTTGGGTACCACATGCTTGACCAGACATATGTTGACCTGCCATGCAGTTCGTTGGCAAGCATATCTAAAAGACCCACACCAAAGAACAAAGAGGATCTCTCCTTGCTCCTCATCAGCTGAGATTTCCAACCCCACTAGACCTTCAGTCCTCTCTGAGACCTGCAGTGAGAGGAATGAAGGTGTAGAATTAGGTGTGTCACAGCCAAGTACTTGTGGGCAATCTGCTTTTGGTACACCGACGTCAGATTGTACCAGGCAAATTTCCCTGCCCCAGCTGCTGCACCGCCGAAAGAAGTTTGCTCCCAGCCATCCACATGCCCAGCGGTTGAATGCTAGCTTGGCAAAATTGCTAGCACTTCAACTGCTGCCTTTTCAGTTGGTAGACTCTGCCCCCTTCCGTGAGTTTGTGGAATGTGCGGTTCCTCAGTGGCAGGTACTCAAACGCCACTTTTTCTCACGGAAGGCGATTCCGGCTCTCTACCGGCATGTGGAAGGCAATGTCCATGCCTCGCTGGACAGGGCGGTCAGCGGTAAGGTGCATATTACCGCTGACTCATGGTCCAGCAGGCATGGACAGGGACGTTACTTAAGTTTCACGGCGCATTGGGTGACTCTGCTGGCAGCTGGGAAGGATGCAGGACAAGGTGCAGTAGTGTTGGAGGTTGTTCCGCCACCACGCCTCCAAAATGCTGATTGTGACACACCTCTCTCCTCCACCCCCTCCTCTTCTTCTTCCTCCATGGCCTCTTCCTCGGAACCAGCGGTGCTCCGTAGGCGTTCAAGGGGCTACGCAAGTACGCAGGCCAAAAGATGCCATGCGGTGCTTGAGCTGGTGTGCTTGGGGGACAGGAGCCACACTGGGGCAGAGGTTCTGTCAGCTCTGCAGGGGCAGGTTCAGAGGTGGTTGACGCCACGCCAACTTAAGGCAGGAATGGTGGTTTGCGACAATGGCACCAACCTCCTCTCTGCCCTCCGACAGGGACAACTGACCCATGTGCCCTGTTTGGCTCACGTCCTTAACTTGGTGGTGCAGCGGTTCTTGGGCAGGTACCCGGGCTTACAGGATGTCCTGAGGCAGGCCAGGAAAGTCTGTGTGCATTTCCGCCGGTCATATAATGCCAGTGCTCGGCTGACGGACCTCCAAAAGGAGTTTAACCTGCCCAAGAACCGCCTAATCTGTGACATGCCCACCAGGTGGAACTCAACGTTGGCCATGCTGCAGCGGCTGCACACGCAGCAGAGGGCCATCAATGAGTACCTGTGCGACTATGGCACCAGGACAGGGTCAGGGGACCTTGGTTTTTTTTCCCCACGCCAGTGGGCCATGATCAGGGATGCATGCACTGTCCTGTCACCATTCGAGGAGGCCACGAGGATGGTGAGCACTGACAGTGCATGCATCAGTGACACTGTCCCCCTTGTCCACCTGTTGGAGCACACGCTGCGTGGAATAATGGACAGGGCACTTGAGGCAGAACAGAGGCAGGAAGAGGAGGACTTCCTTAGCTCTCAAGGCCCCCTTTATCCAGACAGTGTTCCTGCGTGCCCGCCGATCACACAGGAAGAGGACGAGGAGGAGGAGGAGGAGGAGGAAGATTGTGTCAGTATGGAGGTGGAGCCTGGCACTCAGCATCAGCAGTCTTTAAGGGATCAGTCCCAAGGAACACATGGACTTGTACGTGGCTGGGAGGAGGTGGCTGCGGACGTTGTTGTCCTTAGTGACCCAGAGGACTCCGGACCGAATGCCTCAGCAAACCTACGCTGCATGGCCTCCCTGATCCTGCAAAGCCTGCGTAAGGATCCTCGTATTCGTGGTATCAAGGAGAAGGACCAATACTGGCTTGCAACCCTCCTTGATCCACGTTACAAGGGTAAGGTTGCGGACCTTATCTTGCCATCGCAGAGGGAGCAGAGGATGAAACATCTTCGGGAGGCCTTGCAGAAAGGTCTGTGCAACGCGTTCCCAGAGACTGGGAGGTTACAAACTCCTGTTTCTGGACAACGTGTTGCTGAGGCTTCGGTCAGTCAAAGAAGGAGCGGTGGAGAAGGTGGCCGTCTGACCGATGCGTTCAGACAATTTTTTGGTCCGCAGCCCCAAGGTATGATCAGTTCCAGCAACCATCGCCAGCGTCTGTTTTACATGGTGCAGGAATACCTAGGGGCAAGATCAGACTTGGACACCTTTCCCACCGAAAATCCTCTGGGTTACTGGGTCTTGAGGATGGATCACTGGCCAGAGCTTGCACAGTATGCAATTGAGCTACTGGCCTGTCCTGCATCCAGCGTTCTTTCGGAACGCACATTCAGTGCTGCTGGAGGCGTGGTAACCGATCACAGGGTGCGTCTGTCCACCGACTCGGTCGATCGGCTGACCTTCATAAAAATGAATCAGTCTTGGATCACCACCAGCTACCAAGCACCTGATGCTGATGTAACTGAATAATTTTTTTCAGATCCCTTCAAAGACTGCCTATGCTGATGCTGAGTGACTATCCCTGAGTAATTATCCTCTTCCTCCTCAATCATCACGCTGATAGCTTGTAAGAACATTTTTGGTTCTGGGCGCCACCACCAGTGCCTAAGGCACAATTTTTCAGCCCCTGTTTAACAGGGGCGTGTAATTACAATTTTTGATGTAATACTTTGCAGCAGGGCTCGTTCCTGCATTCCAACTAGAGTGTCTGTGAGGGGTTGCAGTGTTGTGGCACCAGCACCAGTGCCTAAGGCCCAATTTTTCTGCCCCTGTCTAACAGGGGCGTGTAATTACAATTTTTGATGCAATACTTTGCAGCAGGGCTCGTTCCTGCATTCCAACTAGAGTGTCTGTGAGGGGTTGCAGTGTTGTGGCACCAGCACCAGTGCCTAAGGCCCAATTTTTCTGCCCCTGTCTAACAGGGGCGTGTAATTACAATTTTTGATGCAATACTTTGCAGCAGGGCTCGTTCCTGCGTTCCAACTAGAGTGTCTGTGAGGGGTTGCAGTGTTGTGGCACCAGCACCAGTGCCTAAGGACCAATTTTTCTGCCCCTGTCTAACAGGGGCGTGTAATTACAATTTTTGATGCAATACTTTGCAGCAGGGCTCGTTCCTGCGTTCCAACTAGAGTGTCTGTGAGGGGTTGCAGTGTTGTGGCACCAGCACCAGTGCCTAAGGCCTAATTTTTCAGCTCCTGTTCAACAGGGGCATGTAATTACAATTCTTGATCTAATATTTCACAGCAGGGCCCTGTGAGGGCTTACAGTGTTGTGGCCACAGCAACACCTAAGGCCCAAATTTCTGCTGAGTATATAGGGCAGGACCCTACTTTCAAACATCTAACTTACAAACGACTCCTACTTGCAAACGGAAGGAGACAACAGGAAGTGAGATGAAATCTACCCCTAGGAAGGGAAATTCTCTCCTGTAATGCCGCGTACACACGAGCGGACATTACGGCGGACTTTGCCCGGCGGACTTTTCGACGTACTTTCCGACGGACTTTGTGAATGAACGGACTTGCCTACACACAATCCACCAAAGTCCGTCGAATTCGTACGTGATGACGTACGACCGGACTAAAACAAGGAAGTTCATAGCCAGTAGCCAATAGCTGCCCTAGCGTGGCTTTTTGTCCGTCGAACTAGCATACAGACGGCGGACTTTTCGACCGGACTCGATTTCAACGGATAAATTTTAAACAAGTTTCAAATCTAATTCCGTCCAACTTTTGAGAAAACAAAGTCCGCTGGAGCCCACACACATCGAATTGTCCGACGAAATCCAGTCCGCCGGGCAAAGTCCGCCATAATGTCCGCTCGTGTGTACGCGGCATAAGAGTTAATATGGGAAAACAATTTCTCCTTTCCACTGATGCTTTCCAATCCTTGTTCCACAAAAAAACACAAATTTTCAAAAAACATTTTTCATTGGGACAAAAAAGTGAGGTGAAATCTTCTGAAGAGGAGGAAAGACAGCAAAACAAATGTCACAGGGGTGATAACCCTTCCCTATGTTTTCCAAAAAGCTTAAAAAAGATTTTTTGGCTGGAGCTAAACACGTTAAAAATGTACCCGTTCAAAATTACAAAGAGATTCTACTTAACAACAAACCTACAGTCCCTGTCTTGTTTGCACCGCCTGTATACTGCTGTTCAGAGTATATAGGGCCTTTCCTTATTTTAATTTGGGTGCGGGGTTCCCCTTAATATCCATACAGGACCCAAAGGGCCTGATAATGGACTGGGGGGGTACCCATGCCGTTTGTCTCACTGATTTTCATCCATATTGCCATGACCCGACATGACATTAAACCCGCAAGCAGTTTTAAATGAGATTTTTTCCTTTAAAAATGACATTTGGTGCAGGGACTGTTCTAAACATGGGAAACACGCGTCACTTTACAGGCATACTATAGACACCCCCCAGGTACGATATTTAAAGGAATATTTCACTTTTTTTTTTTTTACTTTAAGCATCATTAAAATCACTGCTCCCGAAAAAACGGCCGTTTTTAAAAGTTTTTTTTGCATTGATACATGTCCCCTGGGGTAGGACCCGGGTCCCCAAACCCTTTTTCGGACAATACCATGCAAATTAGCCTTTAAAATGAGCACTTTTGATTTTGAACGTTCGAGTCCCATAGACGTCAATGGGGTTCTAATGTTCGTGCGAACTTTCGGTCCGTTCGCGGGTTCTGGTGCGAACCGAACCGGGGGGTGTTCGGCTCATCCCTATTCTCCACCATCGCAGCATAATATTTACTTGTTTTTTTAACCGCTTGCCGACCAGCCGCCGTCATTATACTGCGGCAGGTTGGCACGATCCCGCGAGCCGTCGTAGCTATGCGTTGGCTCTTTTAAGCGAGATAGCAGGCGCGTTTGCGCCCGTTGCACTGCGGGGGTGCCGATGCTCATGGTCGACAGTCCCGATGACCGCCGGCCACAAGCGATCGCGTGCACAAGAGGCAGAACAGGGATGTGTGTGTGTAAACACACACATCCCTGTTCTGTGAGGAGTGACAGATCGTCAGTTCTTAATAGCTAGGAACCACGATCTGTCATCCACTCTAGTCAGTCCCCTCCCCCTCCCCCACACACCTAGAGAACACATTTAACCCCTTGATCGCCCCCTAGTGTTAACCCCTTTCCTGCCAGTGACATTTATACTGTAATCAGTGCATTTTTATAGCACCGATCGCTGTATAGTTGTCAATCGACCCAAAAATGTGTCAAAAGTGTCCGATGTGTCCGCCGCAATAATGCAGTCTCGATAAAAATCGCAGATCGCCGCCATTACTAGTAAAAAAAAAATATTAATAAAAAAATGCCATTAAATCTATCCCCTAGTTTGTAGACACTATAACTTTTGCGCAAACCAATCAATATACGCTTTCTGCGATTTTTATTACCAAAAATATGTAGAAGAATACATATCAGCCTAAACTGAGAAAAGAATTAGCTTTTTTAAAAAAAATTGGGGATATTTATTATAGCAAAAAGTACAAAATATTGTGTTTTCTTCAAAATTGTTGCTCTTTTTTTGTTTATAGCGCAAAAAATAAAAAACGCAGAGATAATCAAATACCACCAAAGGAAAACTCTATTTGTGGAAAAAAAATGACGCCAATTTTGTTTGGCTACAGAATCGCACGACCGCGCAATTGTCAGTTAAGGCGACGCAGTGCCGTATTGCAAAAAGTGCTCTGGTCAGGAAGGGGGTAAATCCTTCTGGAGCTGAAGTGGTTAACAGAAATGGTTTTATTTATAAATAAAGCATAACAGCCACATTAACAATACATTGTTCTACATATCAGAGCAATTAAAAATTGCTCAATCACAGTAAGGTATCGGGGTACATCTAATATGATCCACAAAAGTTTCCAAAGCTCTCCAGAGAGATAAAAAAGAAGAGGGGGGAGGGGAGGAGGAGAGAAAGGAGGTGGGAAGGAATCTCAGAAAAGAAGAAAGGTGGAAAAAAGGGGTCTAAAGTCAAGGCGGGGGAGGGTGGCAACACAGGGATACCAAGGTAGATTAGCTAGCACTCCAGCTACTGTAGAGGTGATTAGAGCTAAGGCCAAGGGTTTAAACCAGGGATCGCCAAACTACGCCCCCCCCCCCAGCTGTTTACGGAACTACACATCCCATGAGGCATTGTAAAACTTTGACATTCACGGACATGACTAGGCATGATGGGAATTTTAGTTCCTGAACAACTGGAGAGCCATAGTTTGTAGACCCCTGTTAGAGCCCTGGCCTCCACCCAAACAGACCAAATTTTCCCTTATATTTATGACACTTACTACTCATGTATGTGAGCTTATAGAGGGGCAGGACCGAATCAATCAGAAATCTCCACTGAGATATATTGTGAGGGGGTCAGGTTGCTTTTATTCGGAAAGGATAGCCATTCTAGCATAAAAACCGGCATAGAACACAAAACGTATTTTGTGGGTAGATTCAGTCACTGATTCCCATATTCTTAGCAGGAGGATCCTCAGATCCACTGCCACAGATAGACCACTGATCTTGTTGATATCCATCACCACTGCCTGCCAGAAGTTCCTAATAAGGGGACACAATCTCAGGCTACATGGAAAAAAGTACCCACTTCCTAGTTGCACTTGGGGCAGATTGCAGATCGCATAGGTTAAATCCAGGAGAGGCGTTAAGAGGTATAATATGCCTTGTGCAGAGATTTGAGCTGACTAAATCTATCCCTTGCTGAAATAAGCGTGGGCACATATTGCTGGACCCCCTCATCCCAGTCACCCTCCAACAAGGGGGGAATGTCTTTCTGCCAAGTTTGAAACAATTGGGCCCTCTTACCTGTATCCACACTACAAAATAATTTCCCTATAGTCTGGTCAGTAAATCGTTTTTTCTTTTTCTCCTCTCGGTAAAATAGTGAGACCAACATCTAGAGTCCGGGTCTCAAACTGGCGGCCCTCCAGCTGTTGCGAAACTACAAGTCCCATCATGCCTCTGCCTGTGGGAGTCATGCTTGTAATGGTCAGCCTTGCCTCATGGGACCCCTGATCTGGAGTTTGCACACATTTCCACAGTGCATTTTCTGCTGAGAGCAAAGCTGCAATTTGCAAATATTGTGATAAGAAATAATGCTACAGGGAGGAAAAAAACACATCCTGCATGTCAGAGGTTCTCTAAAGACAATAAAAAATTAGTGCATTTAAATGATGAGGACCAGAATGAAAGCATCTTTTCCCTCCAGGGTCCTCGTTCCAGATTATTTCTGCTGCTTCTGGATCATCACAACATGTTTATTCACCAGCAGAATCTTCAAGTAAGGAAGTGTTACAAACCATGACCTCCCAATAATACACAATACCTTCATTTACAAAGAAAACGACATCTGAAAGTCAGGAGAACATTGACTAAGCACTTGCAAGAGTGATATATGCTTCTGGATCAGCTTTGTCAATAACTGAAAAATGCATATTGTCAGGAAGCTTTTAAATTATTATGAAGGAAAGAAGGATGATTACCTGTTCTCATGTACATTTGAAATGTTCTTAACCACTTGCCGACCGCTGTATATCGGCTGCCATTGTGCCGATATACGTCGGCACAATGGCAGCGGTGGGCAAATGGGCATACCTGTACGTCCCCTTTAATTGGCGGGGCTAGCAGGCACACGCGTGTGCGCCTGCTGTGTACAGCGTGACCGTGCCTGCGGGTCCCGTGGACTTGATGTCCGCCGGGGGCCTGTGATCGTATCACAGAGCCACAGAATGGGGAGATGCCTATGTAAACAAGGCATTTCCTTGTTCTGCCTAGTGACATGACAGAGATCACTGCTCCCTGTCATCGGGAGCAGTGATCGCTGTCATGTCCTACGTAGCCCACCCCCCCCACAGTTAGAATCACTCCCCAGGACACACATAACCCCATGATTGCCTCCTGGTGTTTAACCCATTTCCTTCCAGTGTCATTTACACAGTAATCAGTGCATTTCTATAGCACTGATCACTGTATAAATGACAATGGATCTGAAAATAGTGTCAAAAATGTCCGATGTGTCCGCCATAATGTCACAGTCACGATAAAAATCGCAGATTGCGACATTACTAATAAAAAAATTAATAATAAAAATGCCATAAAACTATCCCCTTTTTGTAGACGCTATAACTTTTGCGCAAACCAATCAATATACGCTTATTGCGATTTTTTTTACCAAAAATATGTAGAAGAATACATATCGGCCTAAACTGAGGAAAAAATAAAGTTTA
This sequence comes from Lithobates septentrionalis, assembly GCA_037952835.1. NCBI lineage: Eukaryota > Metazoa > Chordata > Amphibia > Anura > Ranidae > Lithobates > Lithobates septentrionalis. The sequence goes on along the minus strand of JBBDGP010000623.1, from coordinate 2,111,410 downwards.
TATATATTTTTGGGGGATCTTTATTATAGCAAAAAGTAAAAAATATTGCTTTTTTTTTCAAAATTGTCGCTCTTTTTTTGTTTATATCGCAAAAAATAAAAAGACCACAGAGGTGACCAAATAACACCAAAAGAAAGCTCTATTTGTGGGAAAAAAAGGACGTCAATTTTGTTTTGGTGTAACGTTGCACAGCCGCGCAACTGTCAGTTAAAGCGATGCAGTGCCGAATCGCAAAAAGTACTCTGGTCAGGAAAGGGGTAAATTCTTCCGGGGCTGAAGCGGTTAACATATACAGCCCTTGGTATTCGATTTGTAAAAAAAAAATAATAACATTTAAAAAGGCAAGTTTATTTTTTTTACTGAATAATTTGTACTTTTATTTCAAGCATAATACTTTTATTTCATTTTATGTTCCCAATGTAACAAAAATTTCAATTTTTTTGCAGAAATTTTACATTTTACCCCAAATCAATTATTTTTTTTAATGGAGTTTGAAGGGTATTAACCTACTGTTTTTGTTGCTATGTGACCCTACTGTAGATATGATCCTCTCATTTTCTGCTTTTGTTACAAGGTCTAAAGCAGAGTTTCGCAACCAGGGTTAGATGTAACTCTATGGTTCCTAAGGAGGTTGCTATGGGTTTCTCGAGCAGAGAGCAGTGGTGAAATTACCTCCCATCTACACTGACCCCCCCAGCAACATAGGGAAATTTTCCTCTGACTTCCAATGGAAGGGATCATTTCTACAATGATTGCTAATGATAGGGGGTTCCACAGATGTTTAACTATGTGCATTTTTTTTTTTAATTATACCTTTATCTCATAATTTCATAATTCAAAATCAAGATTATTATTGAAAATAATGTTGTTACATACAGGAATTTGCCGGAATTCACTGAGGGTTAGGTCAAACTTAATGGAGACGTCCAGTCTGAGCTTTATAGGCTGGGCTTCTCCTAAGGGTCACAGGAGTGCAATGCGTTTTGCACTCCTGTGACCCAGTCCAGACACGTCATCCCGACTTCCCAAGTCTGGATCCGCCAGCTGCCTGGACTGATGGTAGCATCAGCGAGCCACTGAGACGACCACTCTCCGCCCCTCCACAGCTCAGCGCTCCGATGAGCGTGGAGAAGCAGAGCTGGAGCGATGCGGACTGACAGTCAGCATTGCTCTGCTCGGGGAGGAGTGAGAACCGAGCCACAACACCGCCGATGGCTCGGTTCTCACTCCTCCCCGAGCAGAGCAATGCTGACTGTGCAGAGACGCCGGGGGACATCTGCAGCATCGGTCTGATGCTACATCCACCTAAGTAAGTATGATTAGCAAAAAAAAAACGCAGAGTACAGAGAAAGAGCTAAGATTCTGACTCACTGCTTGCAGTGGAAAGCAGCGATGCCGAGAGAATGACATTAAGCATGCTGTGATCTTTGAGAATGCATTGCTCCACAGTGCCTGCCAGGGAACCCACACTTTGCGACAAACCTCTTTAAGTCTATGGGGGCTAATCCTGTTGTTAAATCCCAAACATTTTTGGGGCTAATGCCGCGTACACACGAGCGGACTTTACGGCAGACTTTGCCCGGCGGACTGGATTTCATCAGACAATTCGATTGTGTGTGGGCTCCAGCGGACTTTGTTTTCTCAAAAGTTGGACAGACTTAGATTTGAAACATGTTTTAAATCAATCCGTCGAAAATCGAGTCCGGTCGAAAAGTCCGCTCGTCTGTATGCTAGTTCGACGGACAAAAAGCCACGCTAGGGCAGCTATTGGCTACTGGCTATGAACTTCCTTGTTTTAGTCCAGTCGTACGTCATCACGTACGAATTCAACAGACTTTGGTGGATTATGTGTAGGCAAGTCCGTTCATTCAGAAAGTCTGTCGTAAAGTCTGTCGAAAAGTCCGCCGAGCAAAGTCTGCCGTAAAGCCCCCTCGTGTGTACGCGGCATTATAGGCAAAGCGTTGTCAAGAATAGATTGGTAACTTGCAGGGGCTGTACCACCGCCAAGTCACAGTGAGCTCCCAAGGGGGTGACTGGTGGTGGGAGACAGCACCTCCTGTCCTATTTATATTCCTTAAAAACCATACTAATGTGATGTAACTATAAGCTAAATGTACGATTTTGTTAGCTGTTATTATCTCTATCACAGTCTACGATGCCTGTTGATGTATGATAAATGCTGTTCACCTTTTTGTATGTAGACAAAATTGAATAAAAACTATTGACAAAAAAAAATAGCTTGATAAGCTGGGCACTGCCATAGCAGACATTTTAACGACACACAGAAATGTTTTATTAAAATACAGTGCAGTGGGGAGAGGGTCATTTTAATGAAGCTTGGATGGCAACATGGAAGAAGAACAGATCATTTAAATGACATGCTTTGGGGATGCCCTTAAGCTTTATTATTATTATTATTATTATTATTATTATTAATATTATACTGGATTTATATAGTGCTAACAGCTTGCACAGTGATTTACAGAATAAAGAGAGAAAGAACACTTACAATACAATTTGATACAAGGAGATTAGGAGGACTCATGTGAGCTTACAATCTAAAAGGGGTGTCAAGTGCTACCAAAAGTAATAACTGTGAGGGAAGAGTGATGGAGAAGCATCACATATTTTGAATTTGTAGCTGTTTTTTCTAACTTGTACATTTAGTTTGGATTAAAGGCTAAGTTCACCTTCTAGAAAATTGCCTATGCAAGTATTTTTATAAAGTGGCAATAGGCCTGAAATGACTGGTGGAAGTATTAGCCACAACAGATCAAAAAACTATAAGATGGCTTCCTTTAAAACAAAAAAATAAACTTAAAGTCATCAACTTTGTATAAATTGGCCAGTGGCACTCTGATTGAAATAATAGTTAGTGAGCTTTTTTTTTTTCACAGTACCACAGTGCGTTGCCTTAAAAGTTTAATAAAATATTAAACAGAGTACATATCCTCATATTCTCTGAAGCTTCTCTCATCCCGAGTAATTTCCAAAATATTCAAAATATAGACTTGACTAGAAATTGGCCAGGGTCAGGACCACTAGCAGGTTATTAAATAATTATAAGCTGGAAGTTTCTTGTTTCAGCAATTAGCTTTACTTTCATGGAGAAATACATTACATTCCTTTTATCATAGAACAGGAAGAGAATACAATAAGGATGGTACTTCCTCTGATTACCTTACTATAGATAACACACTATAACACTGCAGTGCCACCTGCTGGTATAGACAGATATAATGCATATATATATATATATAGTTCACAATATAGAACGCTATCTGCTATTGTTCTTCTAACAAGGACAGTATGCAAGCACTTAAATAGGCATCAAATCGATCGAGAGAGAGAGAGAGAAAGAGAGACAAGGCAGTTTTTATCTTGAAATAAGCATGAGTGTATTATCTAAGAAACAATCGCCAAAAATATGGTACATTATGTAAGCAGCTTGGTTAGGCCGCAGTCTAAGAAAGAGAGACAAGGCAGGTTATTCTTGAAATAAACATTAGAATGTATTATCTGAGAAGCAATAGCCACAAACATTTTTGAGTGCATAATACAGAATTTACTAGCAGCTAACATAAGAAGTTTTGCATCTTTGGTCGAGCTGTGGAAATAATGCATTGCACTTTTATAGTGCTGAAGGAATGCTCCTGGAATAGGTCACAAACTCTGAGATGAAATGCAAGAATTAGCCTATGCAGCAAACTTTCAAAATTTTGCAGCCGCAGTGGAGCTGCTGAAACATTGTGTGGTATCTTTACAGTCCTGGAGCACCAGAATAGGCTGCAAACTCTGAGGCAACTCTGAGGCTTAACGCAGGATTTACCCTGCAGCAAAGATTAGAGATTTTGCTGCTGTGGTCAAGCTGCAGAAACATTGTGTGGCAGTTGTGCAACAGAATGACCTGCAAACTCTGAGGCGCAATACAGAATTTACTCAGCAGCTAAAATTTGAAATTTTGCAGCCATAATCGAGCTGTTAAAATATTGTGTGGCACTTCAACAGTGCCAGAGAAACAGAAAAGGCTAGAACAAGCGACCAAAGCTGGTAATGGTTGCAGGCATTAGCAATAGGGATGGGCAAGCGGTTCGGCCCGAGCATAAGTTCGGGCCGAACTTTCACTTTTTGTACATTCGACGAACAGCCGAACAAACGGGTCGTTCGACGGTTTGTTCGGCCCCCCCGAACTGACTTCAATGCATTGCGGCGCTAAACAGTGCATTGCAAGCCTTGATTGGCTGAAGCAGTGAAAGCAGTTGATTGGCTGAAGCAGTGAGGCACTATCAGAGTCATGATTGGACACTGTCATCATGACTTTATCCAATCATGGCTCATTCCCGCCCCACAGCATAAAAGTATTCTTTCAATGGTAGCCATTTTCAGTGTGATTTCAGCGTGGAGAGAGATAGAACAGGGCTCTGTTCAGTGCTATTAGTTAGTTGAAACTATAGTAACTATACTGTGCTTTTTTACTACAATTGTCAGTGTAGAATAAAAGTTTAGTGTCAGTCTAGGGATAGTGTGAGAAGGACCATAATTCAGCTTTGCATAGTATGCAGCTAGAGTAGGGTTAGCTCAGATAGTTTCACTGTAGTGTAGTGAGACCGTGTCATTCATACATGCATTAGTGTAGAGTAGGGACAGCTCAGATAGTTTCAGTGTAGTGTAGTGAGACAGTAATCTTTACATTAGTGTATAGCTAGAGTAGGGACAGTTTAGATAACATCAGTATAGTGACGGTTGAACACCGTCTATTTGATTGCGTTACTGCCAGTTTAACACCACATAGTTCTGTGTGCGTTACTGCTAGTTTAATGCCATATAGTTTTGTGCGGTACTGCCAGTTTAGCACCATTTACTTCTGTGTGCGTTACTGCCAGTTTAACGCCATATAGCTCTGTGCGTCACTGTACGTTTGGTGCATTATATTGCAGTATATTATAGTGTATCCGTGGAGTGTGTCTGTGTAGTGTGAGTACTCAAATTAAAGTGCACCAGACACCTCTTTACATTGATTAAAGCGCATCTACGTACAGATTTCAACTTCTTCTTTACATTTGCTTATAAACACCGCCCCCTCCCTCCCAATAATGTCTGGGAGGACAACAAGGAGAGGCAGACGTTCCCTTGGCTTTGCAAGGGGGCCACCAACAAATGTGTCCACAGGCAAAGGTTGACGTGGTGGTCAGTCCTCAGACAGGGCATCATTTCCTCTGTTTAGTAAGTTTGCCCGTGCTATCCAGCCACAGCATGAGGAGGTGGTGGACTGGCTTACTAAACCATCCTCATCCTCTTCATCCTCTGTCACGCAAGCAGAGACAAGTGTGCCGTCCCCTGCAGTTGCCAGAGTGGATAAACCTGCCTCTTTGCCCACATCTATTCCTGCCATAGCCCCAACATCAGCCATGGAGGAGTCAGCTGAGTTATTTGACCATAGTGTCAGCCACTTGCTCCTTGATGATGCCCAGCCATTACTGGATTCAGATTTTGGTTCTGAGGTTGAGGATGACAGGAACATGAGCCTAGAGAGAGGGAGGAACACTGGTAGACAAATTGGCATAAATGTTCCCCAAGCCACAGCGTATTGCCAAGTTGTCTCAAGTGGTAATGATGAAGATGGAGGAGATGGAGATGATGATGAAGTCACTGATGCGACTTGGGTGCCAGATAGAGCAAAGGAGGAAACTGAAGGTGAGGTGGCACAACCCCAAGGAGGCCGACATCAAGAAAGAGTAGAGAGCAGCCACCCTATTACATCACATTCTGCAGCTGTTATCTTCCGGCCCACTCCCCAAAGCTCAGCTGTTTGGGCCTTTTTCAGCACATCTGCAGCAGATTGCACTGTTGCTATCTGCAAACTATGTCTCAGGCACATCAAACGTGGCAAAAACACCAACCATATGCATATCATTCCATTTTTCTTTGCCTTCATCAAGAGCACCTCTATAGGGTTATGGTGGGAAGGCACCCCCGATACCCAAAGAGTAATTTTTCTGCACCTGTTTGACAGGTGCATATCAATGCAATTTTTTACAGCAAGGCCAATTCTTGCATTCATCAAGAGTACCTCTATAGGGTTACAGTGGGAAGGCGCCCCCGACACCCAAAGATAATTTTTCTGCACCTGTTTGACAGGTGCATATCATTGCAATTTTTTACAGCAAGGCCAGTTCTTGCTTTCATCAAGAGTACCACTATAGGGTTACGGTGGGAAGGTGCCACTGACACCCAAAGACCAATTTTTCAGCACCTATTTGACAGGTGCATATCATTGCAATATTCTACAGCAAGGCCAATTCTTGCTTTCATCAAGAGTACCTCTATAGGGTCACGGTGGGAAGGCACGCCGACACCCAAAGAGTAATTTTTCTGCACCTCTTTGACAGGTGCATATCATTGCAATTTTTACAGCAAGGCCAATTCTTGCTTTCAACAAGAGTACCTCTATAGGGTTACAGTGGGAAGGTGACACCGACACCCAAAGACCAATTTTTACGCACCCGTTACTTCTATACAAAGTCAAAGTGATACCAGAATGTATCCAAAAAATCTCGAATCTTGTTCCCAGTGCACTTCATTGTGGCCTCATCATACACACTGGCTCCCCAGCTGTTGCTGAGCAAAATAAAGGCAGCTTGCAGGGAAAATGTAATTTTTTTTTGGCTTTATAAATGCAATTATTGCTAAGGGGTAGACTAAGGGGACCCCCCAGGCAATATATTGGAAGGAATTTTTCATTTATAGGCTTTCACTTTAAAAATAAAAAAATCACTGCTCATTTAAAAATGACATTTATCACAAACTTTTTTTTTATTGATACATGTCCCCCAGGGCAGGATCTGGACCCCTATAACCATTGTATGCCCAATTTCTTGCATATAAGCCTTCAAAATGGGCACTTTTGATTTTTGACTTTTGGGTCCCATTGACTTTAATGGGGTTTGGTATTCGGGGTACGAACTTTTGCGCTGTTCGGAAATTCTGTTGCGAACTGAACCGGGGTCTGTTCGGCCCATCCCTAATTAGCAACAGGGGTTTTCTAGCCCTGGGTAATCCAAGACTTTATTTTTAATAAAAGTGGGCCAGTTAAAACTGTCAGGGGACAGGCAGATTCACCTTTATATAACAAAACCTCCTGCTGCATGGAAAGCTCTCTAAGACAAAACATAGGCTGCAGAGCAATACAGAAACCCCAGTGTATACTGTGCAAGTTCCAGCTGGTGGTCTAGTCTGAACATCTAATAATCCATATGGTTCTCACTTCTGAGAGAGTCTGCATCAGCCTTGGACCTGATGTAGTTAGCAATCATGTGATTCAGGTAATGCCTTGGAGTGCTGCCTTGAGTTGGGCCTGGCTGCTGTGGTGAAAAGTGTTAAAGCCACTGTCACTACTGTTCTTCCTTTCAGGGATCAGAAGATTAGATACCCATTGGTCATCAGAGGGAATCCTGCCACCATCAGGAAATGCTGCAAAGAGGTTCTTATGCAACACCCCCTCAAAGTTCTGCATTTTGGCTCCTCTGGGTTGCTGACATGAGATCGGCCATATTATTCTTGTACCCTTGCTTTGAGTAGGTATACGAGCATAAAAGACCCCATACTCTACATATGGCCTCCAACAGAGGAGTCCTTGGAACATGAGTCACTGAGACCTTGGTGCTGCAGTGCCTCCAGTGCCAGGTCTAGCAGGCCATGTACTGTGTGCTCCAGGAGGAACATAAGAGGGGCTGTATCACTAATGTGGGCCTCATCGCCACTCACTATTGGCAGCATGGTAAATGTTTGTTTCTATTGTGAGATGAAGTGAGAGATGAGGCAGTAGGCAGGCAGCTGATGCTGGTGCTGCATTTGGCCAGGTATGACCACCTAAATTGATCAAAACCCCTTCTATTTTGACAAAGGCCCTTCTTGAAGCAATGTACTTCATGATTACCCACTGCACCTCCAAGTTAAGGACACATGTCAAGTAAGGTTCTTCTGGGGTTTTTCATATGCAAAGGTTAATGACTTTGTTACACACAACCTTGTCTGGCTCAAGATGGCATTGGGTCAGCCACCTCTCGTCTCCTGTCTTCTAAGCATACAAGCACACAGTATGGCAGCATTTAGTTTGAGATACTACATATGCTTTGGGGGATTACCTGGTCCCAAAGAGTCAGAAAATGGGGTTAATGAGGAGGGGGTACAGGTGGCTACTCTGTCACCATTGGCCACGATGCATGGTAGTGCCATTAGCTACAGCAGTGTACCTCATCCTGCAGCACTGCATCCATTCCAGTGATCCAGTGTGCCACAAAGGATATGTAAAGTTTCTGCTTATGCTTACTGGACTATGTGGTCATGTGTACCCTTCCAATGACAGCGTGGTCCAGAGACACATGACACATGACATTCCACATGATGGTGGAGAGCGGAAAAGGCCTTTGGGGCAAAATATGGCAGCTGGGGCCATGATCTCACTGAAGGGGGCTGATTTTACAAATGGGAATAGGAGCAACTGCAAATCCAGGAGTTTTGCCAAGGTAATGTTAAGATGCTGGGCATGTGGGTGATTTATAGACTTTTTTTTCCTATCCAGCAGCTTCAGAAGATCCTTCTTGAGAAGAATGGTACTGGAGACAGCAGAGTGGGTGTAGAAGAATTATGCAGAGGTTCAAGCCCATCTCATTGTGTGACACCATAATTCTCTCCTCCACTTGAGGTGTCATATCCTAAGCCTCAGTAACCCCTTGTGAGATTTCCCTCCCTGTCACTAGTGGCTGCAGATGTTGCAGCGTACGCAGCAGGAGAATGTTGTGGAGGTGGGGGAGATGAGAAGAAAATGTGGTGCTGCTCTCACAAAGCTCTGTGGTGCAGAGACAAATGTTTCCTGATGAAGGAGGGGTTTTTTTTGGAGGCGCCAACTCTAATGATGCTGTCATATAATGTTAGTGTAATGCATACACTTACTGGTTCACAGGTTCAACAGGGTGGCGGTGTCCATCAAAGGTTGAGATGTCCTGGGATGTGCTGGTGCTGAGGTGCAGGCTTCAGTAGCGATCCTTCGACTCAGGGGATGTTTAGTCCTGGTTAGGAAAGCTGTTCAGCGGTGTCTATTGTGTGTAAGCTCCATGCTAACCACCCTGGAACGCGGAAGTGGAAGTGACATCAGCAGTGCACGGAAAGCATCCAAACATAGGTTGGGGATTGTACAGGCTACGCGCTCAGGGCTCACAGCTCCTTCTACTGGCCTGTTAGCTCTCAGGAGGAGAGCAACTGAAATGAAACTGCGGGACATCTGGCTGAAAGGATGTGGGCTGGAGCCCACAAAATTATGTTTTGTAATAGTACAAATTACAGCATACTAAAGCTCATAAAGAGCTGATGAATGGCGTATGAGTTACATCTTATCTCAGTGTCTCCATTGAAAGATTTTAGGTCTATTCGTGTTCTGGTGACAACCCAAATTTTTATATTTTCTTTCACTTTTGCTATTATTCATAAACAGGACAAATAGAAAGAGTGAAGAGCGAAGAGTGAAGGACAATAAAAAAGTGACAGGTGTTCTAATCCCTCTTAACTCCAAAATTGAAAAAAGTTTGCCTTTAATTATACTTTAATGTGGACCTAGGCAACCTAGCCTTCATGCGCCTCAGTAATTGAACCATGTTCTAATCTTTTCCAACTCTGCAAAACTCACTTTTGCGTAGACTGACTATTCAACATATGAAATTTTAAATGGGTAAACTTTTCTACAGGCCTGAAAAATAGTATTCCAAGATTCTGTTATTGTAAAACTTGAGGCCATCAGAGTTTTTTGCTTAAAGGGTCCAAGTTGCTGAAGAATCTTCTCACTGTGCTGGTACTAAAGAGCAGAAATTGAGTTCTGGGTTGCAAAAATGTGACCTGTGGATAACCTGTGCCATAATGGAACAATACCTAGCATGCTAATTACTTTCAGAACAATCTGTTTCCGGGTGCTTTGGACTAATATATTCACTTTATCTTAATTACTTTACTTTCATTTCAACCTAATAGGATCACCTTGTTAGTCAGGAGGGGACCTTTGAGGTATGTTTTCTTCTGTGTTTTGCTGGGCCCCTAGTAGCGGTACATGCAGCTGTGTATATGGCGATGCCCTCGGTTGTGTCCCTTGCACTATAATCTTTGGAATGCAGTAATCAACATCTGGTTTGCAACCTAATGACCTGGCACATAAATTTATAGCCCAGGTTTGCACCAAACTTACTGAATATAGCATTTTTCTGTAGACACGGTTGGCTTCCAAGGAAACCACAAAGCACCGCCCCCTTTGCATGGAAATGTCATGGTGAGTAAAACTATAGAATTGCCATTTCATGTCTACATAAAAGTAAAGTTGTGGCTGTAAACAGAAAGTATCATTTCTTTCTCTCGTTACACAAGATCTTCATATATAGCTTATAGAACACAAATACTACTGTTATAAACATTTGATGTGAAGGACGAAAAAAGGGGAGGTACTTACTGTACTTGGCTCTGCCGAATAGGAAAAAAGTTTTAGTGTACATTGAAAGTGTTATGCCCCATCTCACCCCTCCCAAAGCATAGCTGCAGTCTTTGTTTCTTGCAAAAGTCTTTTTTTGCCACTCCTTTTGAGCAGTAGGGCAGTAGGTGCGATGAGACTCCAGTACATAGAGAACAAAGCCAGAAGCCACGGCACCATGCTAAGTCCCAAAGACATAAAAACATAGCATTAACAGCTACCTACATGTGACTGCTTTTGTTTCTAAATGTGCTGCTCGAAAGTAAAAAAAATAAAAGTTCCATAATTAGCCATGATACACAATTAAAATGTCAGAATGCAGCGCTTAAATAAAATAAATGTCCAACTCTATCATTGGTAGATACAGCATGGAAGCAATCAGGTCACCACATATCACAGGCTCAGGACTCACAGTAACGATAGATGCATTGGTGCAGTCATCAACAGGAATAAACCAATGAAAAGAAAGCAACAATAGTGAAGCCCGTAAGGTAAAACAGTCAAGATTTATTGTAGTCTACTTACAGGTAGGAAGTAAAATTCATCGCAAAGAAAAGGAACAATCCGCGGCTCTCAGCGTGCTTGCATCAACCAGCCTGTGATATGTGGTGACCTGATTGCTTCCATGCTGTATCTACCAATGATAGAGTGTGCCATTTGGATTTGCTGCTGATCTTCTGCACCATATGAGTACATCGCCTATTGTTTATATCTTTCTGGTAAGCAGACTGATTGCACGTGGGTGTGGTGTGCTTTTCCTTTACACACTGAAGTCTGGTGGAGGTTTCCATGTCATCTGTATTGCCGATTGATTTTCATGGACTATTATTCACATTTGGACATTTATTTTATTTAAGCGCTGCATTCTGACATTTTTATTTGTGTTTGATGAAATCTGCAAACTATGCCGGCTGCTTTTTGATGCTCTCCTTTAGTTAGCGCAGATATTTATTTTACTTTTTTCATGATACACAATTACACAATGCAGTTTGATCCAGCACAATACAATACCTTCCTTGCATTCCTAAGCTGCCACCGCCTAAGATTTCTTTGCAGGGTTTGAGCTTAAGTAAGCTCCCCTCACCCTTATGTGGCCACACTTGGTGATTGGCTGCTAAAGAACACAATTCTGCATGGTGGTATGTTAATAAGAGTGACTATGCCTGGAAGTTTTCATTGGCTGAAGCCTCAGATCAGGGTGGTGGGGGAGAGTGGAAATGATAGGAACAGGCAACTTATAGCTTTCCTAAACACAGCATAATGAGCAAATGCAACCTACTAATATCCCTGACATATAAATACAGTATATTGGTAGTATCCTGCCTTGATCCACCCAATCAAGAAGCAATTGGGTGCTGGTTGAAAGGGCTTGAAATGGCCTTGTGTTTGCTAAGAAATACAGCTTACCAAATTACCTCACCATATACAGCGGCATCACAGTCACAATCATGTCACTCCTGGCCGATAGACTTGCACCGCTTATCTAATGATGACCAAATATGGCTGTAAATTTTTTTAAGCTTGTTACAGCCATTAAGGACTCAACCTTACAAGCCTGCAGACAGTCAGGGCTTCAGTGTAAGCCATTTGTGCTATGACCAGTTTTGAGAAGGATACACTAGGTGTGCATAACTAGGCCAGTCTGGACCCTAAAAAGGCAGTAGGCCAAACCAGATTGTTTGATCGAAGCAAGTGTCAAGAACAAGGATGAGCCTCTGAACCCATATTGGGCCAAACCTGGAAGTCTGCTGTCAGTTCTGGGCCAATGATTTGCAGGCAGGGCATTCTCGTGTGCCCATATTAGGTCAGTGATGTCACAAGCAATGCCATCCCTTTGTGTACATGCAGCTGTGGGGCAGGGAATATCCCACTGCAGCTCAATGGTTTGGGAATGACAGCTGCCCTTGGGTTCGGCCTAGTTAAAAAACAGATCTTGGGGTTGATTTACTAAAGGTAAGGACTGTGCACTTTTCAAAGTGCATTTGCTCCATAGCTTAGTAAATGAGGTAAAGTTTCACTTTGCAAAGAATACCCAATCACATGCAAGGAAAATAAAAAAAAAGAATTTTTGCTTCCACATGATTGAATGATGGAAGTCAGCAGAGCTTCTGCTCATTTACTACTCTCTCTCTCTCTCTCTCTCTCTCTCTCTCTCTCTCTCTCTCTCTCTATATATATATATATATATATATATATTTTTTTTTTTAAATCAAAAAGGTGTTTATTGAACAAATTTCCATACATAGCTTCCATTGTACATACATCGTGCAACAACATACCATTATTTACTATTACATTCCAATCATCATTTATCACCAAAAATCCTGAAATATTTCAATGCTCTATTACTTTATGGTCACTAACCATCAATAAAACCTCATGGGCCCCCCCGAGACATTGCAATAGTCTTGACATTACCAGCTCCCTAGGACTCAATCCGGGGGTGTCTAACCATGGTGCCCAGATCCTCTCGAATCTATTGGAGCTGCCTCTGTGTTGGTAAATGTGTTTTTCCATAATCAAGGTGTTGCCCATATGAGTAATCCATGATTTCACTGATGGTGGCGAGGTCGATTTCCAGCCAAGCAGTATAAGTTTGCGTGCCTGGAACATTGCCCTAGTGAGTGCTATTCTAGTCATCTCTTCCGGGACCGTATCCTCTAGGACTCCTAGGATGCAGTGAATTGGGTCAAGGGGAATGGTGGTCTGGAACACTCGGTTGAGTGTTTCCATGACCTCACTCCAATACCTATGGAGTTTTGGACATCTCCACAGTAGGTGAATGAGGTCCCCCTGATGCCGCTCACATCTGCTACATAAAGGATCAGTCCTCCTACCCATATTGTATAGTTTAAGTGGGGTGTAATGCACTCTAAGTATTATATATAGTTGGGATACCTTCTGGGCCACGTTGAGAGAGCATATATTAACAGATTGTAAAATTTCTTCCCATTGCTCTCCCGTAATTGGGCCTACGTCTTGCTCCCATAGGGACGGTGCCCTGGTCGGGTGTGTTTTCAAAAGTTGCATCAGTAGCATTTGATAGCAATATGAAATGAAACCTTTAGTTTCTGTGCTGGACTGTATCAGATGAAAGATAGGGGTGGTGGACAATGTCCAGGGAGTAGCACTACCTTGTGTGTCCACCGCGTGTTTGAGTTGGATATATGAATAATACATGGTATTTGGGAGGTTGTATTTATTTTGTAGCTCTGAGAACGTCAGCAGCTTGCCATTGCTAAATATGTGGGATAAAAGGATAACACCAAATGAGCGCCATCTGGGACCCTGTTGCAGCTTTGCTAGCTCTACGTATGAAAGATTCCCCCATATTGGGCTGTATTCTGTGAAGCCTGTTACCTCCTGCAGCTGCCTTCCCTTGTTCCAGACTTTCTGTATTAAAGTAAGAGTGGGCGTTAGTTTATTGGATTTGTGAAACAATTGGGCCTCAAGGCCTAGCGGGATTGTTTCCGCTCCTGTCCCAATCAGCATTAACTGCGCCGATGAGCCAGGAGGGTCCCGGTTCATGGAGCCCACCAACTGCTGCAACTGAGCTGCTATGTAGTACAGCCAAGGGTTGGGTACTGCCAGCCCTCCGCTGTCCTTAGGGTTTTGTAGCTGTTCCAGCTTAATTCTTGGTGTGCCTGAATTCCACAGCAATTTGCGGAAGAGAGTGTTAACCACCCTAAAAATCTTTAAGTGTATTACTATTGGGGAGTTGTGTAAAAAGTAAAGTAATTGCGGCATTAAAATCATTTTTATTAAGTTTGCTTTGCCCGCTAGTGACATTTTGAGCCTGTTCCATGTGTTTATTTTGTCTCTAAATCTGGATAGCAAGGGGTGTATATTTAGGGGGCAGTATTCCGCTATTTTAGGTGAAATTTGTATGCCTAGGTATTTAAATGATGACGTTACCGGAACCGAGCAGGAGTCCGGTAGATTCACCTCACCCCCCTCGTCCAGCAACATCAAAGCCGACTTAGACCAATTAATTGTCAGGCCAGAAAAATAACCGAACCCAGTGATGATTCTTGTCACCTCCGCTAAGGACGTTGTGGTATCCCCCAGGAAAAGCATCATGTCGTCAGCATACAGCATAATCTTTTCGTGGAGGTTCCCATATTTAAAGCCCGTAATCTGCTGACTTGCTCTTACCGCAGCCGCCAACGGCTCGATGGCGATGGCAAAGAGCAGGGGGGACAGGGGGCATCCCTGCCTTGTGCCCCTGCCCAGAGCAAACGCATGTGACATCCTACCTGACATCCTGATAGTCGCCTTTGGGGAAGCATATAACAGTTTGACCCATGCTATAAAGCGACTTCCAAACCCTAGCTTTGATAGTACCGCCCATAGGTATCTCCAACCTACACTGTCAAACGCCTTATTGGCGTCCAGGGAGAGCAGAGCCCTGCTTCCTTCATTATCTGGCTGCAGCTGCATATTTAAAAATAGGCGTCTGAGGTTGGTGGCAGTGGACTTGTGCGGCATAAATCCAGCCTGGTCGGGATGTATTATGGATTCAATGATCCGGTTGACCCTAAGCGCCAGGGCCTTAGCCAGGATTTTAACATCACTTTGCAGTAGTGAAATAGGCCTGTATGAGCCCGGGTCAACCGGATCCTTACCAGGTTTCAACAATAAAATTATATTGGCTCTAGTCATGGAGGTCGGCAAGTTGCCTTTTTTAAGCGAGTCATTAAACACTTCCAGTAGCTGCGGCATTATCCACTCACCATACTGGGTGAAAACCTCCATGGGGATACCGTCCTCCCCAGGAGCCTTGCACGTAGGGAAGGAACATGCCGCATGTTGTAGCTCTTCCAATGTCAGGGGTGCTTCCAGTGATTGCCTAGCCTCTTCAGATAGAGAGGGCAGATCAATCCCTGCAAGGTATGCCTCTAGCTCACTATCAGTGTAGTCATCCCTCGCTACATAGAGATCCTTGTAGAAGGATGCTAGCTCTGATAGAACCTGATCCAGGCCATTAACCACCTTTCCACCGGCCGTGCGAATTGCCCCAACCGCTGGAGACAGCTGCTGGGACCTGGCTATTTTTGCCAATAGGCGTCCCGTTTTTTCCCCTTCTTCATAGAATGCCTGTTTGCTAAAGAACCTTTTGCGTTCTGCGGCGGAGGATCTCAAGCGGTCCAGTGAATCCTGGGCCGAAATCCACGCCTCCCTCGCAGACTCTGTAGGGTCAGTAACATAGGCAAGCTCCAACTGGCGCACCTGGTCTCCAACCTGTTCCAGTAGTGCCGAGGAATTTCTCTTGACCATGGCTATTTCAGCAATAAATATTCCCCTGAGGTAGGCCTTAAAGGCTTCCCAGGTTTGAATTGTATCTGTTAAGTGTTTATGGGAGTTGAAAAATAATTCTATTTGATTAGAAATTCGTTCTGGGGAGTTAAATAATTTCAGCCAAAAGGCATTGAGTTTCCATGGCGCCTTAGGTAGTGAGGTAGGGGGTTGGGCACTCAGCCATACAGCTACAGGTGAATGGTCAGATACTCCCCGAGGGAAGTATTCTATCTTAGAGATATATTCTAGCAAATTAGGAGTGCCTATACTAAGGTCTATACGGGACAGGGATCCGTGAGTTTTGGAGAAGCATGAAAACTGCTTTATATTAGGGTTACGAATGCGCCAAAAAGCTGTCCAGCCCAGTTCCATAACTAGGCGGCTGAGTGCCGTGCCCCTCCCACCCCCAGGAGAATGGACTGGGGGGTGCCTATCCAATTTTGGGTCAAGGTAGCAGTTAAGGTCTCCCATGATTAACAGTGGGACATCAGGTTTGCCCGCCAGGTACATCAGCAAAAGCTGTAGCACCTCCCGTGAAAACGGGGGTGGGATATATATAAAGGCTATAATCAGTGTTAAGGTGTACACTTTACAGTAAATGAAAACATATCTGCCAGCACTATCCACTAGCGAGTCCAGTTCCTGGTATGCCAGAGCTTTGTGTATCAATACACTCACCCCACGAGAGTAGGCGGTGTGAGTGGAGTGATAGGATTTGCCCACCCAGGCATACTGCAGGCAGCCCACATTATCCCCCAGGAGATGTGTCTCCTGAAGGGCAATAATAGCCGGATGGAATTTGCGCAAACCAGAGGAGATCATGACCCTTTTTAAGGGGTCATTCACTCCGCGCACATTCCATGATACTATGGGCGTGGATACCATTGCAAATATTCAAAAATACATTTAAAGGAGATTCTTCTGGAAGTCAGAGCTGATCTGGTTATATGGTTACCCATGAGCATTAGAATGTGTTGCATCAAAAAACATTTTTTCATTAAAAGGTTGTCCCAATGGAAGCTAGGTGTTCTTGAAGGGTGGATATTCTCGCGCAACTGCGCGGCAAAACAGTGAAAAAAAACAAAACAAAAGTAGGAACAGACTGTGTTGAGGGCCCTGGGTCCCGCCACGCTGTGGCGCATACCTCCAGAACCGTCCCGAAACTGCGGGCTACGTGGTCTGTCCTGATTGTGAATGCCAACAGGGCAATGCAGCATTAGCCATGTATCCCATGACTTCAAACATCTTCTACTTTTTCTGCACGGTGACGTCCCCTGTGACGGTCTGTGCTTCAAGTGGAAATAACTGGTTGAAAAAAATATAACAATATTTCCAGTGGTAGTCACTCGCTGCGTAAGCAATTGGTAAAGTTCCTCTTCTGAATGAAAAACATAAACAGGAAAATGGACGCCCTGCTTTCTCTCGCATTTCTTCTGTCTTCTCTGGTTTATCCGGCTCCTTCTTCTCGACCCTGGTGGCGTATAGCTTGCTCATTCTGGTCTAACCAGGATGTTGCATCTTGCGCATTTTCAAAAAAGTGGTTCTGTCCGTTTGCTGTTACTCTCAACTTAGCCGGGAACATCATTGCGTAGGATAGCTGCAGCCTTTGTAGCCTCTTTTTCACTTCCATAAATTTTGACCTCCTGCGTTGTACCTCGGCGGAGAAGTCCGGGTAAAAGGAGACTTTAGTGCCATTGTGTTTAATGCTGCCTTTTTCCCTGGCCAGTCTCAGTATCACCTCACGGTCCTTGTAATTCAGGAGCCTGGCCAGCATTGATCTTGGGGGGTTCCCAGGGGGGAGAGGGCGTGGGGGTACTCTATGGGCCCTTTCCACTGTGTAGATGGGAGAGAAAGCTTCTTTGCCAAAGACTTCCTGCAGCCATTCCTCAATGAAAGTAGTGGGGTCACGTCCTTCCACTTTTTCAGGGAGTCCCACTATGCGCACATTATTGCGTCGCAGACGGTTCTCGATTTCGTCAGTTTTATTAAGGGCTTGAAAGGCGTTTTGTGTGGCCATCCTGACATCTCTGTGAAGGGGGGGCAACTGGTCCTCCACGTCGCTCACCCGGCCCTCCACTGTTGTGGTTCTTTCCCTGATTTTTTGCAGATCTTGGCGCATAAGGGATACTGTTTCTTTCAGGCCCCCAAATTTCTCCTTCAAATCATCAACTGAGGCAGTACATTTATGCACAGCATGCAGGATTTCACTCAAAGAAGGCTGTACACTGTCTTCTGAGGGGGAGTCAGATGGGTCAGACATGAGATCCTGCTGCAGATCTAATGGCACTGTGTCATCTAGCATGCTTGTATCTTCCCTGTTAGGCTGGGGGGAGTCAGGCAGAGGAGAATTAGAATGTCCGGCCAGCTTTTGAGTATAATAAAGCATGTCCCTGGGTTGTTCCTTGCCTTTAGGGAGTTTGCTGGACTTACCCCCCTGTTCGGATTTCTTTTCCAGGCCGCGCTGTGCTTTAGGAGGCTGAGACCGGCCGGCGCCATCTTGGTCAGCTTGGGACTCCCAGGCCTCGGTCTCCATTCGGTCATCATCAGCACTAAACGATCACCTGTCAGCACCGGGTGTCTCCAGGAGGTATCAGGTAGCTCTTTGGGGCAAAAACGGGCGATTTCGGTGGTGAGGAAAGGATATTAGGCAGGATTCTCAGCGGGAGCTCCGTGCAGCAGGTCTGCTCACATGCCTCGTCAGGCCACGCCCCCCATATATATATATAGTCAAAAGTATTGGGACGCCTGCCTTTACATGCACATGAATTTTAATGGCATCCCAGTCTTAGTCCGTAGGGTTCAATATTGAGTTGGCCCACCCTTTGCAGCTATAACAGCTTCAACTCTTCTGGGAAGGCCCTCCACAAGGTTTAGGAGTGTGTCTATGGGAGTGTTGACCATTCTTCCAGAAGCACATTTGTGAGGCACTGATGTTGGACGAGAAGGCGTGGCTCACAGTCTCCGCTCAAATTTATCCCAAAAGTGTTCTATCAGTGTCTATGGGAGTGTTTGACTAATCTTCCAGAAGCGCATTTGTGAGGTTAGGCACCGATGTGGAGGAGTGGCTCGCAGACTCCGCTCTAATTCATCCCAAAGGTGATTTATCGGGTTGAGGTCAGTACTCTGTGCAGGACAGTCAAGTTCCTCCACCCCAAACTCGCTCATCCATGTCTTTATAGACCTTGCTTTGTCCACTGGTGCACAGTCATGTTGGAACAGGAAGGGGCCGGTCATCCCCAAACTGTTCCCACAATCTTGGGAGCATGAAATTGTCCAAAATGTCTTGGTATGCTAACACCTTAAGAGTTCCCTTCACTGGAACTAAGGGGCCAAGCCCAGCCCCTGGAAAGCAACCCCACACCATAATCCCCCCTCCACCAAATGATTTGGATCAGTGCACAAGGCAAGGTCCATAATGACATGGATGAGCGAGTTTGGGATGGAGGAACTTGACTATCTTGCAGAGTCCTGACCTCAACCCGATGGAACACCTTTGGGATGAATTAGAGTGGAGAGTGCGAGCCAGGCCTTCTCTCCAACATCAGTGCCTGACCTCACAAATGGGCTTCTGGAAGAATGGCCAAACATTCCCATAGACACACTCCTAAACCTTGTGGACAGCCTTCCCAGAAGAGTTGAAGCTGTTATAGCTGCAAAGGGTGGGCCAACTCAATATTAATCCCTACGGACTAAGACTGGGATGCCATTAAAGTTCATGTGCGTGTAAAGGCAGGCGTCCCACTACTTTTGGTAATATGGGGGTTATTTACAAAAGCCAAATCCACTTTGCACTGCAAGTGCACTTGGAAGTGCAGTCGCTCTAAATCTAAAGCCGCGTACACACTAGCGGAATGTCCGACAGAAAAAGTCAGACTTTTCATCGTCTATTCCGATCGTGTGTATGCCAATTCTTATCGGGAAAACCGCTCGTCTGTATGCTGTTCCGACGGACCAAAAACGACGCATGCTCTGAAGCAGGTACGAGATGGAAGCTATTGGATATGGCTATTGAACTTCCCTTTTCTAGTCCCGTTGTACGTCACCGCGTTCTAGACGGTCGGACTTCGGTGTGACCGTGTGTATGCAAGACCACTTGAGCGGAATTCCGTCGGAGTTCCGTCGGAGAAACCTTCGGAGTTTATTCCGACGGCAAAACCGGTTGTGTGTATGCGGCATCAGGGGTAGATCTGAAATGAGTGGAAGCTCTGCTGATTTTATCATCCAGTCATGTGCAAGCTAAAATGCTGTTTTTTATTTTCCTCGCATGTCCCCCTCAGATCTACAGCGTCTTTACTTCCAAGTGCACTTTCAGTGCACTTTCAAGTGCACTTGTAGTGCAAAGTGTTTTTTTCTTTAGTAAATAACCCCCATAGTGTGTATATATATATACACACACATGCATAGATCTTATAAAAAGAGTATAAATAGCTTTACTGAGAAGTGATTTCTTTTCCCAATGAAACATTGCCTGACATTTCCTCTACCTGTAGTTTGTACTGGAGTAAAGAATAGGAAGGGAAACTTCTCTTTACATACAATACCTCCGCTGTTTCAGGCTGTTTGGCACACTACTATATTATCTTGTTGATATGCCAGCCTTTCAGATGCGGAAAACCAGAATACATTACATTACTTAGGCTGCAGACAATATGCCTGAAATCAAAATGTAAACATTAGATTTCGCTCACACCTGATCAGTGTCGTGGACTGACAGTATATTGTGTGCACATACAACTCACCCCTCGCATTTCATCCCTCCACCCAAGTGCAAGCAAGCAAGACATATTTAGGTAACACATGTTTACCAGAAAATATTAACATATTGAGATTAATATTTTAATAAGTAAACAAATTGAAAATAATGTAAGAATATATTTGTTTTTGTTGTCTCCTACCGATTACATTCCAAGATAAGCCAAACCACATAAAACACAGTTTTCAAAGTGAAAAGGAAAGAAGAGACAGATATGGATGTTCGTCAAACCCCCTCATCTTACTTTTACCAGATGGTAATTAGTGTGGAGGTGGAGAATACTCGATGCAGATTTTCTTATAGGTCTAGAGTTTTTTTTAACTTTCTTATCTATGTTGCAAAAAGAGAAGTACTACTTTTTGTTTTCTTTTTCCTGTCATTTTGCCAGGTGCACAGTCGGTTTGTGCAGGACCTACCATTGTAAATTCACAGAATTTAACCATCAATGCAGGGATTTTTATAGCTTTGTGGCCACCGAAACACAGAATATATGATTGCCGATTATTACTATAAAGGATTTTGTGATTTAGATGTTTTTCAATTTTGTTTTTACTTTGTTCTCTATGAAGTACTTTGGCACAGTACAGTGGGTTGTCTCTGCTTTGGGTGTTGCACTGTTTTTTTTTCTTTTACAATTAGTTTGGTTTAGATATAGAAACAGAACCTCAATCTGAAAGACCTAAATAAGTGAAGTACAGGCAGGTTTTACTACAGGGATTAGGAGACTGCAGATAAAACAGCAGTGTAGAATTTGCCAACAGCAGGACAATTTTAAAAAGCAGGGCTAGACCCTAATTTTACTAGGGACAAAAAGCACGGGTTGGGATTTTAGCATAAGAGTTTTGATACTGCAGAGGATATAGCAGTGTAAAATTGACCAGCAACAGGACAGCATTAATCAAGGATAATAGGTCTAACCAGTTTATGCCTAACTTTTATTTTATTTATGGGGACAAGGTAAGGGGATGCAGTGAATGTAGTTTATATAATGTGAAGAAGTTTAGGTGAGCATTGTTCTTGCACTTAGTTTATTTTTATTTTAAACTGTACATAGAATTATATTCAAAGGGACACAGCTATGTTAGCATATTTCTGTTTATATTTTTCTTTCATATGTTGGTATATTTGGTAATTGGTCAATTGTAGTTTATAATGCAGGTGATGTTCTTTAGATGAATATATTGTCTTAACTGGAGGTTCTGAACTGGGTAAGGAATAGCAGTCCACTGGTTTATTATTTGTTTTCTCAAATCCACCACAAAATAAAGTTCAAGACAAAGCCTCTAATAATTTAAAAAAAGTAATTGATTTCTCAAAGAGCTAGCAATCATAATTAAAGTACAGTTTCCTAATCCTTCCCTATACAGTTTGCCAGTTTACCCCATCCTTTCCCTACAGCCGCTCTCAATATGCTCACATTATTGCTGTCTTGTACCCTTCTGTTATAGTAAGGGAGGTAGCTCAGTTAAAAAAAAAACTTTATTGGCCCTTCTTTTGCCGGGGCCATAAATCTCAAATCCACAAGAGTCACCTCAAATCCATAGTGGCAACAAACCCAAGCTTCATCCCTGATCATAAGAAGCTAGGAGCCATCAGGGGAGCGCTGGAATGGGGAAGCCCCCTGGGCCAATTATAATGAGACCGGTTGGGCTGGTGGCCCTGAGTGGGATTACACCATTCAGACATTGGTCAGAGACAGTCAGTAACACATGCTGAGCATTATATTGCTACCTGTTCCTTGTTCAAACGTGCAGTCACAACATCTGGTAGACTTCCTTTGGTGTTCTAAAATTGCCTTTGTACCATATTCTGAGACCCAGCATGGAAGCTGAGGTTGGAAAAGCTTAAAAACTGTGTCACAATAATTGTCCTTTAAAGCACACCCTTACCTGAAAATGCTGCGCAAGAGGTAAAGGGTGGTCAAATATCTGGATGCAATTCACAAGCAAACTAAAATAATATTAGGTTTTGTGAGTGTTTTCCGATTCATCAAGCTGTGAGCTGCAGCAATTACAAAGCTGAACAGTCTTAAAGCAGTGTTTAAGAAATTAGATATTCAAAGATTATTTTTTTGGAGACGGTCTGTTGTAAGAATTGTAATATTGTTATTATTATTCAGGATTTATATAGCACCAACAGTTTGTGCAGCGCTTTACAATATAAGGAAAATCCTACAGTTACAATACCATTCAATACAATAGGGTTAGGAGCGTCCTGCTCCTGAGAGCTTACAATCAAATAGGGAGGGGGAAAAGTACAAAAGGTAGCAACTGTGAGAGATGCGCTAATGGAATAATTACAGTAAAAGTTCAGTAGTTACGTGGAGGTGGGATAGGCTTCCCTGAAGGGATGAGTTTTCAGGGATCACCCAAAGGTAGACAGTAGGAGATAGCTGGATAGATTAAGGTAGAGATTCAAATCTATCTACCCCATCCAGAGCATGGGAGAGGCTCTGGAGAAGTCCTAGAGATGAGTATGGGAGGAGGAGATGAGGTAGACTGAAGGGGAGCTTGTGTAGAGGTAGGCATGAGAAGAGAGTTGCAATAGTCAAGACGAGAGATAACCAGATAGTGAATTAGTAGCTTGGTTGTTTCATTGGTCAAGAAGGGGCATATTTTGGAGATGTTACAGAGGCGAAGTCTTCAAGATTCAAATAGCGATTAGATCTGAGACTGCTCAGAGTCCAGGATTATACCTTGTACCCTGGCATGGGTAAGGTCTGGGAGGGACTGTATATTTAATCTTGATAGAAAAGTTGGTGATGAAGGCACAGGCAGGGGGGAACATTATAAGCTCACTTTTAGAAAGATTTAGTTTGAGGAAGTGATGTGACATCCATACTAACAATGTCAGTCAGTGAGTAAGAGAGTAATGCAACAAGAGAATGAAGGGGTGAGCTAAAGAGTAGAGACATTTGGATTTGGATGACATCAGCATAGAGATGGTACTGGAAGCCATGGGAAGTTATCAAGTGACCAGGAGAGGAGGTATAGATAGATAAGACAGTTGAATGTCCACTAAGGTGCAGGTCCACAGAGGTAATCCAAGTAGCGGTGCAATCATATGGAATTTCCATCCAGGTAGCTATGCATTAATATGGAAATTTATCAAGATGAAAAGTCCCACATGCCATGAAGGAAGCAAGAAAGAAGACAGAATGGGTGACAACGACCAAAATCAATGAGCCGCACATACCAGATAGTATGCGACCCCCTAATAAGAGCGGTCACATAAGCGTTATTTACAATAGCCAAGCCAAAATGATCCAGCTCTCCTAGATTCCTCTCCCTGTCTCTGGATGACCAGGTGGTGTGGAAGCAGATGACCATGAATCACCAGGCATGTAATGAAGAAGTAACTAACATAATGTGATACCATTTAAAACCAATTTAATGAAGTAAGAAGTGACACTTACAAAATCATTTTTTGTGAGTTTCACATTTTATCTTGATAAATTTCCATATGATTGCATAGCTACCTGGATTGAAATTCCATATGATTGCACCGCTACTTGGATTACCTCTGTGAACCTGTACCTTAGTGGACATTCAACTGTCATCTCATTTATTGATTTATTTGCATGTGTTTACCACGTTTTGAATTTTAGCACTGCACTAATTTTTTTTATATGTATTTGTATGTCGCGTGTCTGGACATTGTGCACAGCTACTGTTTATTTTAGTTTTTTTATTGTTTGCGCAGATATATTTTCTTTTTATTGTTTGCGCAGATATATTTTTTATTTTATAGATAGAGAAGAAAAGGGGTCCGAGGACAGAACCTTGGGGGACCCCTACAGAAAGAGGAAGTGGGGAAGAGGAGACAGAGTTATAGGCAAAACTGAAGGAACAATGTGATAGGTGGAAGGAGAACGAGGAAAGAACAGAGTCCTGCAGGTCAAGGGAGTGGAGGTTTTTTTTTAGGAGGGTCAATAGTATTAAAGTCAGCAGAAAGGTTTTCTAGTATCCGTATGGAGTAACAGCTATTGATTTTAGCAGTTAGTAAATTGTTAGTGAAGTTTCTGTGAAGTGTTGCATGTGAAAGCCAGACTGTAAGGGGTCAAGAAAGTTGTTTTCTGTGAGGTAGGACAATAGACAAGGCATCCTAGAAGCTTAGAGGTAAATTGGAGCAAGGAGATGGGTCTTAAGTTGTTCAGTCTGGTTGGGTCCAGCAAGGGAATATTAAAGTGATACCAAACACACTCACTGGGGTTGATTTACTAAAACTGGAGAGTGCAAAACTGGTGCAGCTTGTGCATGGTAGCCAATTATCTTCTAACTTCAGCTTGTTCAATTAAGCTTTGACAATAAAACCTGGAAGCTGATTGGTTTCTATGCAAAGCTGCACCAGATTTAGCGAAACCAGTTTTAGTTAATCCACCCCATTGTGAGAAGAAATATTCTTTTCCAGCCCCCATTGTTTAATTTACTTTGTCCCTACTACAGTGCCTTGCGAAAGTATTCGGCCCCCTTGAACTTTTCAACCTTTTGCCACATTTCAGGCTTCAAACATAAAGATATAAAATTTTTATTTTTTGTGAAGAATCACCAACAAGTGGGACACAATTGTGAAGTGGAACGAAATCTATTGGATTGTTGAAACCTTTTTAACTAATAAAAAAATGAAAAGTGGGGCGTGCAAAATTATTCGGCCCCCTTGCGTTAATACTTTGTAGAGCCACCTTTTGCTGCGATTACAGCTGCAAGTCGCTTGGGGTATGTCTCTATCAGTTTCGCACATCGAGAGACTGAAATTCTTGCCCATTCTTCCTTGCAAAACAGCTCGAGCTCAGTGAGGTTGGATGGAGAGCGTTTGTGAACAGCAGTTTTCAGCTCTTTCCACAGATTCTCGATTGGATTCAGGTCTGGACTTTGACTTGGCCATTCTAACACCTGGATACGTTTATTTGTAAACCATTCCTTTGTAGATTTTGCTGTATGTTTGGGATCATTGTCTTGTTGGAAGATAAATCTCCGTCCCAGTTTCAGGTCTTTTGCAGACTCCAACAGGTTTTCATCCAGAATGGTCCTGTATTTGGCTGCATCCATCTTCCCCTCAATTTTAACCATCTTCCCTGTCCCTGCTGAAGAAAAGCAGGCCCAAACCATGATGCTGCCACCACCATGTTTGACAGTGGGGATGGTGTGTTGAGTGTGATGAGCTGTGTTGCTTTTACGCCAAACATATCGTTTTGCATTGTGGCCAAAAAGTTCGATTTTGGTTTCATCGGACCAGAGCACCTTCTTCCACATGTTTGGTGTGTCTCCCAGGTGGCTTGTGGCAAACTTTAGACGAGACTTTTTATGGATATCTTTGAGAAATGGCTTTCTTCTTGCCACTTTTCCATAAAGGCCAGATTTGTGCAGTGTACGACTGATTGTTGTCCTATGGACAGACTCTCCCACCTCAGCTGTAGTTCTCTGCAGTTCATCCAGAGTGATCATGGGCCTCTTGGCTGCATCTCTGATCAGTCTTCTCCTTGTCTGAGCTGAAAGTTTAGAGGGACAGCCAGGTCTTGGTAGATTTGCAGTGGTCTGATACTCCTTCCATTTCAAAATGATCGCTTGCACAGTGCTCCTTGGGAGGTTTAAAGCTTGGGAAATCTTTTTGTATCCAAATCCAGCTTTAAACTTCTCCACAACAGTATTACGGACCTGCCTGATGTGTTCCTTGGTCTTCATGATGCTCTCTGCGCTTTCAACAGAACCCTGAGACTATCACAGAGCAGGTGCATTTATACAGACACTTGATTACACACAGGTGGATTCTATTTATCACCATCAGTCATTTAGGACAACATTGGATTATTCAGAGATCCTCGCTGAACTTCTGGAGTGAGTTTGCTGCACTTAAAGTAAAGGGGCCGAATAATTTTGCACGCACCACTTTTCAGTTTTTTAATTGCTAAAAAAGTTTAAATATCCAATAGATTTCGTTCCACTTCACAATTGTGTCCCACTTGTTGGTGATTCTTCACAAAAAATTAAAATTTTATATCTTTATGTTTGAAGCCTGAAATGTGGCAAAAGGTTGAAAAGTTCAAGGGGGCCGAATACTTTTGCAAGGCACTGTATTTCTGTATATGGATGATGGCACTGTAATTACTTTGATTAAAAAAATCTAAGCACCTTTTTCCTAATTGATATACAGCTGTCACATGACCCAGATCTTTACCAGCCTGTCCCCAGGAAAACATAAGCAGGAGGACCTTTTAGTCCTCTGCTGCTGGTCACATGTTAAAAAGGAAAAAAAACAGCCTTTGGGATGCATAGTAAAAATAAATACATAATATTAATAAACTGTTTTAAATTGGCATACAGATATATACCGTATTTATCGGCGTATAACACACACCGGCATATAACACACGCCGGCGTATAACACACACGCCAATTTAACCGGTTCAATACAGGGCAATTTCACCCCCTTCCTTCCCAGGCCAATTTTTAGTTTTCAGCGCTGTCGCACTTTAAACGTCAATTGCGCGGTCGTGCGACGTTGTACCCAAAAAAAATTGACGTCCTTTTTCCCCCACAAATAGAGCTTTCTTTTGGTGGTATTTGATCGCCTCTGCGGTTTTTATTTTTTGCGCTATAAACAAAAGAAGAGCGACAATTTTGAAACAAACACAATATTTTTTACTTTTTGCTATAATAAATATCCCAATTTTTTTTTAAAAAAACTAATTTTTTCCTCAGTTTCGGCCGATACGTATTCTTCTACATATTTTTGGTAAAAAAATCGCAATAAGCGTATATTGATTGGTTTGCGCAAAAGTTATAGCGTCTACAAAATACGGGATAGATTTATGGCGTTTTTTTTAAAAAATATTTATTTATTTTTTTAGCGCCGATCGCGATTTTTTTTCGTGACTGCGACATTATGGCGGACACATCGGACACTTTTGACACATTTTTGGGACCATTCACATTTATACAGCGATCAATGCTATAAAATTGCATTGATTACTGTGTAAATGTGACAGGCAGTGAAGGGGTTAACCACTAGGGGGCGGGGAGGGGTTAATATGTTTCCTAGGGAGTGATTACTAACTGTAGGGGGAGGGGACGCTCAAGGGGAGGAGACCGATCAGTGTTCCTCCGTTCTGGGAACACAGATCGCTCTCCTCAGAGCTGACAGGCTGTGGATCTGTGTGTTTACACACACAGATCCACATGCCGGTCCGGTTAACCGGCAATCGCAGGTGCCCGGCGGACATCGCGGCCGCCGGGCACACGCACCGGGTCCCGAGGAACGCGGCGGGCGCGCGCGCGCGCCCCCTAGGCGGCCGGGAATCCCAGGGCGTCATATGACGCCCACCCAGGATGGGAGATCCCATCTGTGGACGTCATATGACTATGGGCGGGTAGGGAAGTGGTTAAGAGGAGAGTTTCAGGAAAATAAACTTTTTTTTTAAATTAACCACTATATAGCAAAATAATGGTCAGCGAGCATCAATGCAGCCTGATTAGTGCCCATCTGCAGCTTCAATGCAGCCTAATCTGTGCCCATCTGCAGCTTCAGTGCAGCCTGATCTATGCCCATCTGTAGCCTGATCTATGCCCATCTGTAGCCTGATCTATGCCCATCTGCAGCCTGAGCTGTGCCCATCTGCAGCCTCATTGCAGCCTGATCTGTGCCCATCTGCAGCCTGATCGGTGCCCATCTGCAGCCTGATCTGTGCCCATCTCCCCCATTAATGCAGCTCACCATCTCTCCTCGCAAGAAATCACAGAGCCGTCATCTGTTTACTCGGCTCTCAGTCGGCACTCACATACACAGTCGCCCGCCTCCGCCATTAGCATTGAATCAGCTCCTGTGATAGACAGAACACTGGTCCAATGCCGGTGGCTGAGGCAGGACTGTGTGTGTGACGTGCCAGCTGAGTGAGAGACGAGTTAGAGTCGAGCAGGGAGCCGAGTGGAGAGGAGATGACGGCTCGGTGAATTCCAGCGGCACTCGTCTCCCTCCTTCCCCTCCGAGGTACGTTGTTGGCATATAACACGCATCCGTGATTTCCCCCCTATTTTCCCCCTATTTTTGCGTGTTATATGCTTATAAATACAGTATTTGCAATGAAATCCTTATTATTTTGTGGAAATAACATGGTGTGGGTGGATTTCTGCCAGTCACCTGCTGTGGCATGCTCCTCCAACCTGTGTCTTAAAATAAGAGGGAGGTGAAGCCTCCATTAATATACATGTAATATCCTGCCCTATTGTGTTTAACTGGTTAGTGGGCATGGAGGAGAAGGGAGTGCGCTGTCATTTACCACTGTGTATACACCCACATGTGTGAATCTATAGTCACATGGGCTGCTCCGATGTGATAGGGGGGAAATGCTCAGCACAGAAACTCACTGAAAACTGAGCATGTGCAGAGCTGCCACCACAGCTGCAAAATCTCTAGCTGAATTGGGGACATGGACAGAAGGGGGAGATAGAGAGCAGCAGGATCAACCAGGTTTTTTGCAGAATACAGAAAACAAATCTCATAGTGACAGAGTGAGTATGAACAGCATGTAATACACCATTTATTGATAGTTGTTTTTTATGATGTGGGTTTAGTGACACTGTAAGTATGGTTGGGTGACAAATGATTCCCTGTTAACATGTGTTCTGTAACACATGTCTCTCTTGCCTGTTTTTTATAACAATTCATCAAACCATTAAACACAGCCATTCATAGGTAACCATTGTGAAGGATGAGTGCATGGTTTTACATTGATACTA
This sequence comes from Lithobates septentrionalis, assembly GCA_037952835.1. Lineage (NCBI taxonomy): Eukaryota > Metazoa > Chordata > Amphibia > Anura > Ranidae > Lithobates > Lithobates septentrionalis. The sequence continues at coordinate 2,082,120 of JBBDGP010000623.1, read as the reverse complement.
TACAGAATCTAGAAATGAAGAGAGAACCAGTACACCAAGATTCTGAACCAGGATTTTCTGTAGTCCCATATCAGCAAAAAAGTTACAACTATAACATAACTTACATGTACTGTATTTGTTGTTCTTTCTTCATAAATTTCCTCCTCTGAGCTTTTTCTGAAACTGTCCAACCCCCCGGCCATGCTGCCACACTCCTGTTATATTTGTGTGTGCCCCCCGTGCAACCAGAACCTGGACTTGTGTAGGAATCTTCATGTGTGCTCCCGCTTGGAACTACAACTGTGCATGCAGTCGGTCGGTCCCCACCTGTATGTTAGGGATCAGGACAACTTCATGTACATTTGTTGTCGCAAGAGGAAGTGCACCCATAGGAGAGATTCCCGCGGGACTCCATAGGTCCCAGTGGCACAGGGGGTGCAAATATAACAGGATGGTTTCAAAAGGGAAAAGGACATTTATAAACTAAATAAAAGCAAAGACATGTAAGGTATTTTATTAGAATCTGACTTATTAAAAAATGATTTTAACTAGTTGCCACTCGTTCATGGAGGTCCTTGGTTTGCAGCGGGTATACTGGGATCGTGTCTGCACCTACAGGAATTTTCCCAGTATGGAATTTTTCAGCCGCGAGTCCGTTTGGCCTAAATAGCCACTCGACCACTTCTGCATGTGGCGGAAGGCGGTCAAACCCCCCCCCCCCCCCCCGCTGCTTTTCCTGGGCTCTGCCATCAGTTGGTGGAGCCCGGGAGGGATGCGACCAGCAGCAATGGATGCACAGAGTAGACCGAAAGGAACTGATGTTGTTCCTCTCTCTGTGTGACCCCAGAAACGGGAAGCGACGAGTATGTTGTCACTTCCGGTTCCGCCTTTTGTTTACCTGGCCGTTATTGACTGATCTGTGTCCGATCGGCTGCATTGGAGGCCAGAGGAGAGATTTGGGGTCTAATAGACCCCAGATCTCTCCATAAAGAGGACTTGTCACGGCCCATGCTGTTACAAGGGATGTTTTTCATCCCTTGTGATAGCAATAAAGATAATACAAAATAAAATTGTAAAAAAAAAAAAAAGTTTTTGTATAAAATAAATAATAATAATAATAATAATAATAAAAATAAATAAATAAAGCACCCCTGTCCCCCCCGTGCTTACACACAAATGTGAACGGATATGTTATTTCCACACACATGTGTAAGCGGTGATCGCACCACACATGTGAGGTATTGTCGCGAATGTCAGAGTGAGAGCAATAATTCTAGCACCAGACCTTCTGTGTAACTACAAACTGGTAACCTGTAAAGGCTTTTTTTTTTCAAATTCTTTATTTTAAAAAGGAATAAGGTATTCAACAGAGCAGAGCCATACAGAATCGGTGAAAAACCTGTAAAGGCTTTTAAAGCGACGCCTATAGAAAATTTTAAGCACCGTAGTTTGCCACCATTTCACAGGGAGACGCAATTTTAAAGCGTGACATGTTAGGTATCTATTTACTCAGCGTAACATAATTTTTCACATTATACTAAATATTTGAGGTTAATATTGTGTTGTTTTCTTTTTTATTCATTAAAGTGTATTTTTTTTCCCATTTTTTCATTTGAAAAATCGCTGCGCTAATACTGCGTGACATAAAAAATTACAACACCCATCATTTTATTTTATAGGGCCTCTGCTAAAATATATATATATATATATATATATATATATATAACGTTTGGGGGTTCTAAGTAATTTTCTAGCAAAAAAAAGTTGATTTTTACATGAAGGAGCGAAGTGACAGAATTAGCCCGGATACGAAGTGGTTAATATCACTTTAATACCAACTAGGCATCTTGGAACTTACATGGCTGCATCTAGATTTCCCACTATAGTGGCATTGAAGACAACCATATCCTAACCCATATTTCCATGACAGATATCTCAAAACTGGCCTAATGCCACCCAGACTGATTAATTTGATTATCCAATGATATGAAAACACCTTGACTACCAAATCATGTGCAGGTGCTTTTCACATTAACAGTTAGCTTTTCACATGATGGATTCATTAAGATGAATATGTACACAATTTTTTCTGTGAATATTCTCAACCGCTCAGTAAATCAGCCTCTATGTGTCATGAAACATGGAGGAATTGAATTATACCAGAAAAGTGTTATCATTTGCATATGCTCATTAGCCTATTAGCCAAGTCAGTGTTTTTATTGCATATGTGCTTACTTAAAGACAGTGAAGGAAAATAACCGTTAACGCGGTAATAAACCCCAAACAAAAAATGTAATGTATTGCAGCTTACCAATCATTAGATGTGGTGGCTGCATTCGTTTTATTTTTTTTTAGACGTTTTTCCCTCTGTTTTCATCAGGCGATCTGGCCAGTAACACACCTCCTGTATTACAGTTCCCACACTCTGGATGAAGGAGCACAGGGGCACAGCAGACAGCAGTATTGTTAATCTAGGGAAGGAGAGTGTTAGGTGCACTATCCGATTCTGATACACTAACATATTGAAGCCAAACTCCAGCTTACGCTGCCAGGGCCGGTGCTACCTTTAGGCAAACTAGGCAGCCACCTAGGGCGCCCGGCCACTGGTTTTCCTACTCTCTTCTCTCTACAGCAAGCAACAAAGTCTCAGCATCAGCAGGCAGCCGCCGCTCCATTCGCACATAGTGTCAAAGGCGCAGCAGTGGCAGCGGAGGACTGTGTCTGTGTCCCGACTCCTGAATGATTGGAAGCAAGCAAACATTCATTGATGGGCGCTGGTAGGCTGCATTTGATGGGCGCTGGTGAGGCTGCATTTGATGGGCACTGGTAGGCTGCATTGATGTGTGCTGGTGAAGCTGCATTTGATAGGGGCTGGTGAGGATGCATTTGATGGGCATTGGTGGGCTGCATTTGATGGGCGCTGGTGAGGCTGCATTTGATGGGTGTTGGTGGGGCTGCACTGATGGGCGCTGGTGAGGCTGCATTTGATGGGCACTGGTAGGCTGCATTGATGTGTGCTGGTGAGGCTGCATTTGATAGGGGCTGGTGAGGATGCATTTGATGGGCGCTGGTGAGGCTGCATTGATGGGCGCTGGTGAGGCTGCATGTGATGGGCGCTGGTGAGGCTGCATTTGATGGGCGCTGGTGGGCTGCATTTCATGGGTGCTTCATTAAAAAGGTGGGGTTTATATGGGCAGGGGAAAAAGGGTGGAGTCAGGGGTGGAGCCAAGGGGGCGGCAAAATGAGGTTTCGCCTAGGGTGTCAAAAATTCTCGCACCAACCCTGTACATTGGAGTTACACAAGCAGTAACAGCAAAAAAAAAATTCTTATGGGATAAAGGTTTTAATAAATAAAAATTTTAATTAATAAATAAATGAAAGCTGATCATTGTAAGCATCCCTGTTAGTGGTAAATGGTTTGTCTCAACGCTCTTAACTTACACATTTGCTGGAAAGCTTGTTCTGTTGAAAAATAACAGACTTACTGGCTGGATCACCAAAAGAAAATAACAGAAAGAAAGCCTGAAAAGGAAAACTAATATAGACATCACATCTAAGATTTAGTAATCTGCACTATAATACATTTTTGCTTTTCAGTTCAATACCACCTTAACCTCTTTTGGCTCTTTAAGAGAATCTAAATGCTGGGAGGCTGAGGTGGCCATTCCAATCATGCGACTGCTGTGATTGGTTGTAACAGCTGTCACATGATTGGAACGCCTGATTACAAGTATGAATCAGGGGCTGCCAGTGACATTAAAGGTACTGTGCTGGTAGTGCACAGTGAGCACGCTCTCAGCACAGGAAAGCTGTTCTCTATGGACACATATATGCATATAAAGCCCACCTACCCAGCAGCCGCATATATGCATATGGTTGGTGGGAAGAGGTGAAATTGTATTCTGCAAGCAAAGGGCCCATACCTACTATGTGCAGTTGGCTGTAACTCAATGACAATAGTTTTCTGTGTGTCAAGTTCACATCAGAACGCAGTGCTTCACTGCATTCCAGAGCTATGCAATATTATGCAACATGTGTGCAGAATATCACAACGTCCTGCATGGCTCTGCATGTCACTGCACAAGCAAGCACATGACTGCGTACTGCTGTGCAGTGACATAAATGAACTGTCACTTTGTGCAGTTTACATAAAGTTTATAAAAAAAACCACACACAACACACAGCCCCCTGACGCATGGCTCTGCGGCTCGAAATGCTGGTGCCTGCATACTAAACTGCACTGCGGGCAACAGCGTTCTGGGCTGTGGGGTAGTGTGAACGGGCCCTTAACCTCCCTGGCGGTATGATTCTTTCGGATTTTAGGTGCCGAAAGCGGTACAATTGTTTTGCATGGAAATTTGGCGTTTTATATTGTAGGTCTGTAATTCTTAACAATAACACACTTAAATCTGTCCAAACAAGAGTCTAGTAGATATCCCGGGTATGATAAAGTTTGAAACACAAAAACATAAATTATAATATAATAAATAAAAATAAATAATTTAAAAAAATAAAATAAAATAATAATAAAATAAATTTCCCCACGATTCACTATCGCTCAATTCTGCAAATGTTCTAATTTACTATCGCTGTTTTCTAGCTGGTCTAAAGCCACTTTTGACGTAAAGGGACACTTTTTGGTTGCTATGGACAATCTCCAGTTTCCAGGCAGAAAGAACAGTATATATAACATAAAACTGCATGCAGGGCATGGGCCAAAGCACTGGGGACAAAAGGGATGAGAAATCATTTCATACAGTACTGTAATCTGTAAGATTACAGTACTGTATGTGTTATGATTTTTACATTTTTTTGAATTTGCCGCCAGGCTCCGCCCCCGTGCGTCGCGACGCTCGCAGGGAACGGAGCCTGGCACAGAGAGGCTTCGGAGGAGGACAGAGCCCGCAGACACTGCAGGGGACATCGCAGGATCCCGGGGACAAGGTAAGTAAAGTCACACCAGGATCCTGCGATGTAATCCCGAGTGTGGCTCGGGGTTACCGCTAATGGTCCTGAATTTTAACCCCGAGCCACACTCGGGAAAACCGCCAGGGAGGTTAATGATTTGTTTTATTTATTTCACACTTGCTTTATTTTTCTGTATGTCCTGTTCTTTTTTTGTGTATTTTTTTCCTCTAACATTTTATAATGGATCTTTCTGAGCCTGAATACCAAATACAGTGGCACTAAATTTAAAAATAAATGTATGTATATGTATACCGCGCACATTTTTTTTTTCATTTTGGATAGAATGGGGAAAGGTTAGAACCCCTGTCAGCTCTAATGCCCGGTACACAAGATAGGATTTTCCAACGGAAAATGTTTGATAGGAGCTTGTTGTCGGAAATTCCGACCGTGTGTAGGCTCCATCGGACATTTTCCATCGGATTTTCCGACAAAAAAATCCGATCGTGTGTACGCACAAAGTACCACGCATGCTCGGAATCAAGCAGAAGAGCCGCACTGGCTATTGAACTTCATTTTTCTTGGCTCGTCATACGTGTTGTACGTCACCGCGTTCTTGACGTTCGGAATTTCCGACCAACTTTGTGTGACCGTGTGTATGCAAGACAAGTTTGAGCCAACATCCGTCAGAAAAAGAACATGGATTTTGTTGTCGGAAAATCCTATCGTGTTTACAGGGCATTACTATTCAGACTTCTGTTAGAGAGAATTGCCATCACTTCCTGTCCTAGGGACAGACAGGAAGTGAAGGAAAACCTGCATCAACATAACATGCATTAACATACTTGCATTAACCCGCCACAAAAATATAAAAGGTCCCTAAAACTTTGTTAAATTTCTTTCAAATCAAAATGTGACAGGTGTTTTAGTTTTTTCTCAATTAAAAAAAAATCCTAAAATTCAACAAAAATATAACCTCAGGGCTAAAACTAATAAAATCAACAATAATATTTATTACAACATTCATAATATAAATAGATCACAGATATGTGCCACTACTCTCAATTTACAAAACACTCAACTATCTGAATGGGTATAGGATTTTTGTAAATAACATTATTGTAACAAGATAATTTAGATATGACTGGATAGTCTCAGCACCACATCCCTGCTAACAGATTAGAGTTATATAAAATGAAACAAATGTGGGACTTTTCAGAAATAAACATAGATAGTATTACTTAAAAACATAGAGATTTATTTGTATAACAAATAAAATAAAAAAATCAATTGAAAAGTTAAAATGATAACTGCGTCACAGCTATTCACAATAATATCCCCAGACACCTTATACATCCTAACCATACCATCATTACAGGTGCATCAAGTGAAAGAAGCATCAAATAAAGATGGAAACTATAATTAAATCAATTGAAGTAATGAAAGGTGCTGTATGCCCATGCAATTTGTGGACTATGCTTCTTTAGGGAATCTTAAGCTGCTGACAATGAGAAAGATACATAATACTATAGATCAATATTGCAATATTACAAAACATCTATATGAATTTTTGAGCATAGTCCACAAAACGCGTTGGGATACAGCATCCTTCATTAGAATAAGTTAGTGGCATTTCATTATAGTTTGTGTCTCTATTTGTTGCTTCTTTCACTTGATGTATCTGTAATGATGGTATGATGATATGGTTAAAATGTATAAGGTGTGTGGGGATAGTATTGTGAATAGCTGTGACACAGTTATCATTTTAACTGTTCAATTAATTTAAAAAAATGTTATACAATAAAATCTTTTAAATAATTCTATCTGTGTTTATTCCTAAGGTTGAAATAAAAGCACCTTAAAGTCCCACGATTGTTTAATTGTAATTGTATTTTTTTCTGTAACATTATTGTAATAAATACAATAGATATCAATTGTAATAGATATTATTGTTGATTCAAATATTCTATACGTTTTAATAGATTTTAGATAGCATTTATTGGTTTCTTTGAGCACCGGGCAGTTGACATATAACTTCTACCAAAGTCACACAATGTAAGCTGTAAAATTTACAAGTGGGTGTCTGATCTGGTGGTCCTGGGGTAAATGTCCTTTTATTCCTGCATTACAATGCAATGGCTTTGAGTAATTTACAACCACTGTTGCTTTTTAGTTTATTTCCTCCACCTGCTCTTTAGTCCTCAAATTAAGAATTATGATATAAGACATCACTGTGCATGTGCAGTACAACATTTAGGATAACTTCACCTTAGTGGGGATGGGGGAGGGGGCAACACAACCTCTAGGCCTTTATTCAGGACTTCATGCAGTCGTGCCAAAATTTGGCTTTATGATAAACTTTTAACATTTGTGAATTTTGTACACACCTAACTTTGCCTGCAGTGTATGAAGGCTGACATTAGGTTGGTAAAAGAAGTTAATTTTTTGATATACGCTCAATAGAAAGACCGTCTGGAGAAGGGATAATACGGTGTGTGCAGCGTTCCATTGCGAGAAGTTGGCATGGCTACATAGCGCTGAATATTAAGAGTGGTTTAAAGGGACATAGTTAAATATAGTCAAGTCTACACACAGTATATACTGCACACATTTGTCACAATCCTTGTACCTGAAAAATAATCTGTCACACACATACAGACACAGATACAAAGATACAGACACACATAAACCTCAGGACACAATATCATTTCTAAAAACCCTCTATTATATATGCTTTCTGTCTGAGCCTACCTTACAGAAGAACATCATTTGAACACTTAAGGACTGCTTAGCAACAAACTATTGAAAAAAAACAAATACTTTGGCCAGCAGTATGCAACATAAAGCAGTTAAAGCTGAAGTATAGTCAAAAAAAAATGTTTTTTTCTTTAAAACAGCACCATGGACTCTAATTACCATGGACATACCCAGAGTGTTTCATGTGCTGATGGTTGCTGTGTTCGGTTGAAATCCTCTGTCTTATGTCCCTGGATAAACCTGAAGCAGTGATCTCCTGGTGCAGCGGGGGTTTATATAAGTGGCTGCAGCTTTAACAATTCCTATCCCTCCGGTCCCCCCCGACTTCATATATAGGAGCTGTACTAATGAAAAGAGAACTATGAATGGAGAATGGCAGGGCGAATTAATGAAAGCTCTGCCTCCTTTTAAAAAAAACAAATAAAAAAACACATACTGTACAACTTCATTTTTATATACTGTACGTTGAAACTGTGAAAACCTTTGAAATAAAATGGATCAAGAACATTATGTTTTTGCTTAAATAAAGGGAAAGTGTTTTCTGAATTCTTACAATGACAACACAGATATCTTCCAGCTTGTTTCCCAAAGATATCTGCTACATATCTTTAAACTTTAAAGGTTTTGGGCCTTATTTTAGATTAGACTTTTTTTTTCTCTTTTCTTTTTACTGTATAAACTCTTTATTTTACAAATAAACATCCTATGACATTGAGTTCACAGAAAAATATATTTTTCCTAAAGAAAAACCATTTGCACTTAGAATATCTCTCTCTTATTGAAACTTGGTATGGTCACTGTCACATCTGAACAATACAAACAGGTGGAGAGTGGGGTGAGTTAAAGCTCTGATTCATTAAGTTCTGTTCAGAAAGCTGAACTTCAGTGCTTGCTGTGTAAACAGGCTTTTCTTTTCTTTTTTTTTTACAGAGAAACATGTACATGTGTGTATATGTATGTGTGTATATATATATATATATATATATTAATATCCTCCTGCCCCGACCTATTGCAATATGATGGCTGAGCGGGAGCCCTGTTATCCTGTGAGGACTTCATATGACGTCCTCCCAGGATCGCAATCTGTCACCCGCTGTGTCCACCGGGCATGGCCAATAACCGATCACTGTACTGGCCCGCTGCCGGTACCATGTGATCATCGTTTCCAATCACAACAGATCACATGACAATTCTACACAATAAAAGGCTTTGATTCATGCCATTTATTGTGTACTATTGTGATAAGCTCTGTGATTGGTCACAGTGATCACATGGTACAGACAGGGCCAATCACAGCTAATCACAACAGTAAACACTGTATGAATAGTTTTCATTCAGAAAAAAATAGTTGCTTATAACTGTAAAATTCACAGTTATAAGAAATTATAGTGTGTAAAAAAAAAAAAAAAAAAAAACCTGATCACCTCCCCAGAGTAGTACAGTGTCACTATGGTAAAATGGTAATGCGTTGGTCATTGTATGTAAAAAAATTGTAAAAAATAAAAATAAAAATAAAAAAAAACAAGAAGAAGAAAAATCTAAAAAAAAAATAATTGTAATTTTAAAAGGGTTTTTTTTTATATACTGTCACCAGTCAGAGTCCCTGATCACTGCCACACCAGTTATTTGATGATGCTGTATTGCACTGGTGACAGTATGTAAACATTTTTTTTTTAATTGTTTAAAAAAAAAACATTTTTTTCTTAATTTTCCAAAAGATTATTTGAAAATTGTTATAACAGAAACAAAGAAAATGCATTATTTTTCAAAATTGTTGGTCTTTTTTCATTTATTTAGCAATAAATAAAAAAACCAAGCAGTGATTAAATACCACCGAAAGAAAACTCTTATGTAAAAAAAAAATGTGAAAAATGTTATATGGGTACAATGTTGCATGACCGCGCAATTGACATTCAAAGTGTGACAGCGGAAGCTGAATATTGGTCTGGGCAGGAAGGCGGTAAAAGTGTCCAGTATTGTTAATATAAACATAGCATGGTTATAACAAGCACCATATCCCTAAATATATGAATGAAAAGTAGTTTTGAGAGTGAAATATGGGATTTTAAACATCTCAGGAATTCAAAGATGTGACTTTTAAAAACGTTGTTAACAATTTTATCTTATTGAGTACAAAAAGTTAAAACCAGTTCCTATGCAGAAACATTAGAGATTTAAAAAATACCAGACACTCCCAGCTTTTTTGTCCACCGTATTCATTAACACAACATGAACCAAAGTTGTGCAATACACATCAACAAATAAGGACTCCGTACAGTGGAGCTTCAAATGCTGCAGAATCTCAACGCATTTCGCTTCTTCAGGAGATTAATTATGTACTGGTATAACAAGGCAAAGTCCACCGTCTGCACTCACCATGAAGAAAGGACAGAAGAACAATAATCAAAGATGCAATATCACCAAAAGAAACGGTGAACCCCAGAAAGAGGGCACAAAAATAGAGGGGACCTTAGCAGTCAAGACAAGATCCCAATTTGGGGCAGAAAAGGGGGCCAGCAACTCCAGAACTCCAAACATTACATATGAGCCATGAGGGTACAACTGTCCACCACACTGAATTTTTGTCCAACTGTACCCCACTATATATGTATACTGTATATGTATAGTAATGAATCATTTATAAAAAAGAACATGTAAAATCACTAGCGTTGGATTGTTACATAATGGAACTATAAGGCAGCATTGTGCTTTAAAGGAGTTTCCCTCTTTCAAACAATAATTTCAGTGGGAAAGATCTGCTGCACTGGGGTACACACATCACAACAGCCCTGAGATCAATGTGGAGGTGCCGTATCTTAGGTAAGACCTAAGGCCTAGAGCAGTGTCATATAGAAAAGCAGCCAAGCAGCTCAGAGTGCCCCGACAGCCTCATATGAAATCTGCCATTACCTAATGGACTGGACTAAAGAATTATCATTACTCAATATTTCTCCTACTGAAAGCAAGATGAACTGTAATTAATTACCATAATGGGACAGATACAACAATTCCTAGGGCAGTAGGGTTGGGCAGGCAGCATTGAGCTTCAAAAATGTAAAAACTATGATGACATTTTCCATATTTTCTTCCCCTCCTCTGGTCAGCTCTGGAAATGTGTGGCTATTATGACGAAAAGAATTAAAGCGGGAAAGGGGTACACGGGGTGTTGAGAGGGGTCACAGGACTCATTATAGAATCAGTTTCCTCCTCTGTGGTCAGCACAGTTGAAAAGTAGCTGTGAATTTAAAAAAATACAACATACTTCCAACAATAACACATTCTAGTAGTCCTAGTAACTAAAATAATGATGGCACAAGGGGCAGTGATTGTACTATTCATGTGTGCCTAGGACAATATGATGTCTACATACAGTCATGCTTCTGAAGGACTTTCACGCTCTTTTACATGATAGGAAAAAGAGAATCAGTGACAGAATAGATTTCGGAAGTCTGAGCAGTGGCCTTTCTCCAAACTTTGGTACTAGTTCAAAATGCAACTAATCACTTGCGCAGCTTCACTGCAAGCATCAGAAACATCTGGGATTCGTTATAGTAAATTGTTAAAAAGTGTGTGTGTGTTTTGTTTTTTTTAATGGCTAGCTGGTAAGTGTGCTAAGAAAAATGTATTTTGTTTATTTTGTGTAAAGCCCTTCCATGTGCACCTTCCTTTAAAAGCTAGTTATAAATTGTAGGAGTTGCTATTTTTGTTTATCTTGCTAGAATTTGCGCAGGAACACATTGGACACGTTTAGCTGCTATTGTGCTCTTGCTGGACCTCCAGGCATACCTACCCTTCAGTTATCCATTGCTTCAGTTATCCACTGCTTTATTATGAAGGCTCTCAAATATGGAGGGGCCGCACTATACGGAGGGGCCTTGACAAGGCATCCACATATATTGCAACTGAAAGCTCTGTTTTTAATGCACATTTTAGTTTTTTGCTGGCTATCTAGTAAGTGTACTGGGGAAAATTGTATTTATTTATCCAGATTTAGTATGCAGTCAGGGAACCAGACGGGCCTGATGCAATTTAACACTTCCTAATCAGGGATAAACCAAGGTGATAAATTAAAATGGGCAAAACTTGGAATTCTTGCCACTCGAGCTCATGAAAGATATAGGAACCCACTGGGTAATGTACCATTGTTTATCAAAAATAGTATTTCATTTTGAGTAGACTGGTGTTTTATGTCCACACTCTCTGATGTCATTACAAGTAAGACTACTGAGGGTGGAAATTCAAAGCATTTAACAGTTCATTGGTCCATTAGTTCAGAAAGCCAGAGAACTGTTGCTGTGCATTCACAATAAACACAATAGGTAATGTACTCTTTCATTCGTCACTTTCTCGGTTCTGGGATCTGCTGTCAGAGCATTGAGAAGGTTAACAGACATAAACATAACTGCCTGTGTAACGAATCACAGTCCTCAATGGCTCAGTAAATCCTTGACCAGATTTGGTTTCAGTAAAAAAAAAAAAAATGCTTATTTGTAAGCTGATCCCGGTCACCGCCGAGGGAACTGACATTTCCCCTCGGCATGTCTTCCGGGTTGTCTTCCGATGTCGTCCCTCCCGCGGGAGACTTCTTTCCGGCAAGGTCCGGCAGCGTCGGCCAGACCTTCTGTCGGACCTTCACAGTGTATGCGCCACTGATGTCAGCGGCTGAATGCTAAGTGAATATCTCCTAAACCGTAACGTACGCCTAGGCTTACCTGTAGGTAAAAATATCAAAAAAAGGGTATACAACCACTTTAAAGGCTTCCTTCCAGTGTAAACTCTTGACTCACCCAGCCATTCTGTTCATGGTAATTATGTCAAGTGGTGGACCCAAATTCTGCTGATGGCCAATTTTTGCATAGCTATTAATAAGTCATTTTAAAGTGACACGAAATTATATCCTTATTCTTCAAAAATAATCCATCCACATCCCCAATTTAATGGCCCTGTAATCTATTATCATGAAAATGTTTCTAAGACTCCATGCACACTGGGCTGAAAAAAACGCCTGTTCCCTTGGCAGAAAAAATGCTCATGTACATCGTTTAGACAAGTTTAGGAGAGTTTAGCTTTTTTTTTTTTACTAGAACGCTCTAATCAGAAACGCAAACCAAAAGGGTTTTTTCTGCCTCTAAAAGCTGAGCTTAACCACTTGCCGACCAGCCGCCATCATTATACAGCGGCAGGTCGGCTCGTTCCGCAAATCGCCGTAAGTGTACGTCAGCTCTTTTAATGCCCCGTACACACGGTCGGACTTTGTTCGGACATTCCGACAACAAAATCCTAGGATTTTTTCCGGCGGATGTTGGCTCAAACTTGTCTTGCATACACACGGTCACACAAAGTTGTCGGAAAATCCGATCGTTCTAAACGCGGTGACGTAAAACACGTACGTCGGAACTATAAACGGGGCAGTGGCCAATAGCTTTCATCTCTTTATTTATTCTGAGCATGCGTGGCACTTTGTCCGTCGGATTTGTGTACACACGATCGGAATTTCCGACAACGGATTTTGTTGTCGGAAAATTTTATCTCCTGCTCTCCAACTTTGTGTGTCGGAAAATCCGATGGAAAATGTCCGATGGAGCCCACACACGGTCGGAATTTCCGACAACACGCTCCGATCGGACATTTTTCATCGGAAAATCCGACCGTGTGTACGGGGCATTAGAGTTATAAGAGTCCGGTGGCATAAGCCACCGGAGGGGGAGCCGATGCACATGGCCAGCGACCGGGATGTCCACCCGCCAACCGCAATCATTCCACAGAGAGCCTGAATGGGGATCTGTTAATGTAAACAAACAGATCCCCGTTCTGACAGGGATGTGGAGAGAGATCGTCTGTTCCTAGTGATCAGGAACAGCGATCTCTCTCCTCCTCCAGTCAGTACACTCCCACTACAGTTAGAAACACCTCCCAGGGAACACATTTAACCGCTTGATCACCGCTAATGTTAACCCCTTCCCTGCCAGTGTCATTTATACAGTAAACAGTGCATTTTTATAGCACTGATCACTGTATAAATGTCAGAGGTCCCAAAAAAGTGTTAAAAGTGGCTGATCTGTCCGCTGTAATGTCGCAGCCCCGCTAAAAATCACTGATCACCGCCATTACTAGTGAAAAAAAAATAATAATAAAAATGCCATAAATCTATCCCCTATTTTGTAGACACTTTAATCTTTGCGCAAACCAATCAATATATGCTTATTGCGATTTATTTTACCAAAAATATGTAGAAGAATACATATTGGCCTAAACTGATGAAGAATTTTTTTTTTTTTTTCGATATTTATTATAGCAAAAAGTTAAACATGTAGGTGTTTTTTTTTCAAAATTGTCAGTCACTTTTTTGTTGGCAAAAAATAAAAACCTCAGAGGTGATCAAATACCACCAAAAGAAATCTCTATTTGTGGGGGAGGGGGGGGGGCATCAATTTTGTTTGTGTACAGCATTGCACGACCGCGCAATTGTCAGTTAAAGCAACGCAGTGCTGTATCGCAAAAAATGGCCTGGTCATTGAGAGGGGAAATCTTCCAGTCCTTAAGTGGTTAAAATATGCCTGCAATGGTCCTAATGTGCATGGACACATAAAATAACATTGAGCTTCTTCTACAAGCAAAACACAAAACTTCTGTAGAAGCAGTGATTTTTAAGCTAGTGTGCATGAACCCTACTGTGTTTTTCTGCCGGCTTGTAAAGTCCTGGGTGAGCTCCCAATCCTCTTTTTTTTTGCCCTCAGTTTTGTTTGGAAGGAGAGGTGCAAGTTGGTTGGGTTCAAATTCACAGCTCTATGCACATTTTAAATCCCACAGTCCATATCTAGAGCAAGCAAAAGAGGGTGGCGCCATTCCTACATACAGTGGAACCATGAAGAATAAACTTAGACAGGTTGTCAGATCACAGCAACAAAAAAAGAAAAAAAAAAAGAATTTGAAGAATTGGAGGATGCTGAGAGCAATAGAAGGTACATTTTGAGTTAAGAATACATAACTTGAATAGAATATTTTGCTTTCATACACAAACCTCTGTAGCTTATGCAAAATAAAAAAGAAACTAATTATTCAAGTAGATCTAAACCCAATCACTACAATATGTTAATGCCATTTCAATAGTTGTTTTAAATCTTTTTAAATATACAGCTGTCTTGAAAATAATTCTTGGTGACTTTGCCTTGAAGATCCTTGTTCAGAAGCTTTATGCTACTGTCTCCTATCTGGGTGGAAACTGTCTCCTAATAGTGCTCTTGAGCTGTCACCTTGTCACATGCACACTTAATTGACACAGTGAAGGTGATTTAATAAAACTGTTAAGAAAGTTTACTCATAAAAAGAATGATTATTCAATCATGTGCATATAAAATAAACAGGAATTTGCTTTTCACATGATTTGATCAATCATTACTATTTTTGTGATGGAACATTCTCAACTCCTTTAGTAAATCATCCTATAAGAGCGGACGCAGTGACAAACATTGCGCAGGCATGGCCCACCATTGTCGTTATCAGGGAAACAGTGCTAGAATGAGTGTAAGTAGACATGAAGTGGCTGAAAAGGGACTGAACTGAAGGATAATTTAGTAACACTCAGACCCTCGACCCTCCCTCCCCCCCCCCCCCCCCCCCACACAAAAAAAGGGCTAAACTGTATTTTACCTTTAAAAAATGGCAGTGATACATGTTGCACAGGGATTACTGGAAAGTGCAAAATCTGGTGCAGCTGTGCATGGTAACCAGTCAGCTTCTAACCTCAGCTTGTTCAATTAAGTTTTGACAAAGAAATGGAAGCTGTATTGTTTGTTTGCAGAGCTGCACCAGATTTTGCTCTCTCCAGTTTTAGTAAATCAACCCCATAGTGTTTTAGCAAACTAATGTTATTCAGCTAGGGAATACATTTACTTTAATCTTATTAGACAAAACTACCCTAACTGAATTTCCCTTAGTCTACAGAAAAGTCTGATGCAATTGTAAGATTGTAGCTTATCTCTGTATAGCCAACATCTGCCTGCAGCAGCCAATGTGCTCTTTTTCATATAATGATAAATAGTAAAGCAGGAATAGCTATGCGGAAAACAAATGCTGACTCCAGTCAGCCAACCTCACATGCTGTTTCATTGCCCATTTCGCCAGTGAAGCTTTCCCGAATTGAAAATCATGTCATTATCACCAGCCCAGCCATGGGTCCAGTTGGGAAATGGAGAATTGGGCGCTCATTAAACATTACCTGCACATTTCAACAGCCCACTCATAAGAAACAGTCATCAGTTGTGTAACTAGCAACAAGCATCATTCCAGAAGATCACACTCTGCAATCATCAATTGCCAACACATTGCAAGGGAAAGGTGAGAATGGAAACGAAGCGGTTTCTATAATAGCGCTTCCAATCCTCCTAGATCATTATTGCTTGAGGGAGCAAAGAGCAAAATTGGAACCAGGACCAGCCTGGAGAGCCTAATGCTGACTAGGCACTGCCAACTCCAGCATGCCCAACGGCTGTCAGAGCATGCTGGGAATTGTAGTACCTCACCAGTTTCAACCACTGATATTCCAGTATTTAAAGAACAGCAAGTACACAGTATGAAGAATAGTTTATAATTTCGCAGATCTAAATGGCGCAACCTTACACAGTAGCGCTGACAAGCAGATATCAAACAAGTGCATTCACCTGCTAGACTACTAAAAGCAAAGCACAGACAGGTAGACTATCTCCCCAGTGCCACACCTGAACGAAGACAGATGCTGCCTCAAACTTTTATTAGAAGGCAAACTGTACTGAGAATGTATCACTGCTGAAAATACCAGTTCCCTGGCTGTCATAGTGACCCGGTGGCTTATTCAGGAACAAGGCTGCAGATTAGGATCTATGTCTTTCTGAGCTGCAAGCTTGTTCTTGGTCATGGAATAGAAGTCAGACAGCTAGTATTTTCTGACCCGAGTCGGAAACTGCAGCCTGCATAATTCTCTTCCTTTATGTGAAAATGCCATCAACTAGCAGCGCCTAATCATTTATATCTGCACAATTTAAAAAAATAAAAAATAAACAATCTGGAATTCTATAAAGAATTGCATTAATGGACAACAGCGATTAAAAAGGAAATAAAAGTTATGACTGTTGCAGAAATAATAATAAAAAAAAAAATACTATACATGCCAATAAATTGCCATATACATATATACAGGGTAATTGTTCAGTTGATACATATTCTCTATACTACTTATAATTGATTTAATAACCAGCATTGCAGGATTCAAGCAGCCCCACATCCAAATACAAAGTTATTTATTCATTCATTCATTGGTAATTTTTGTTGGTAATATTTTATTTTTATTTATTTTTTTAGCTTTGCTACATTTATTTGAAACAGAGATAGACTGCTATGTATTCTATTATTTCTTTTAGCTTTGCTACATTTATTTGAAACAGAGATAGTTTGGTATGTATCCAATTAGAATAGCCTATTTATTTAATAGCCCATTCTGCATACAATCATTAGCTTACACTAAATTAATAGACTAATTCAATTAAGACTGATAGGCAGGCATAAGAAAAATCATGTTGAAATCATATGTTATAAGTTCAAGAAAAGGTAAAACGCCAGTTTAGAAAACATTTCAGTTTGTTTTTTGTTTTTTTGTTCTGGGTTTATTTTAGTTGTCGAAATACAGACAATACAAACAAGCGATACATATCTAGGCAAAACAGTTTCTTCAAACGTATGGAACTCACGAACAAAAAATAAATAAATGAATAACTGAATGAGGAAATGAAGCAAAAATAAATGGGAAATAAATATTTACAGAACTTTTGCTAAACATATTACATTAAAATATTTTTTTTCTTAGAAAGGAGAACCCAGTAGGTAAACAAATAGAATCTAGAGAAAACTCAATTTCTCTTTTCCAATGTTAACAGATTTTGAATATAATATTTTGGAGCTGTATAAAATAAACAAAAATGTTTCCCCGCAAAACATAATTGTGCAGGTTACTTTTGCTTACATGTGGAACAAAATAAATAAAATATAAAAAAATAAAAAATAAATGCAACTAGACTATAATTTCAAGACATCTATTTAATTTAAAAAAAAGACATTTTGTTGCCCTAGAATGCATAAATATACAATTCACATTTTGTTTTCACTACACTATGTCACCAGCAGTTCAGAAACTTAAAGTATTGGATAATAATTTGCCATAAAATAGTGGATTAAAAAATAACACGAAAATGAACATTTATAAAGCAGGGAAGAAAAAACTACTGCATTTGAATAAAAGAAAAGAATCTGCAGTTATAAAATGTGTTTGGCAACGTCCTGCATTTGGCACAATAAATAAAATAATTAAAGGAAAATAAATTAAGCTTTCTATGGTTATTGAGTGATATGGTATTGCCTGTAAACCATAAATATGACACAATTGTTGTGCAAGTCCTATCGGAAACTGTGGACATACAATACTTATGTGAACTGTGCAAACGAGTTTATGGTTTTTAATATTTTCCCCAGTGCCATGGTTATTGTAAAAGGGTTAAATAAATACATGACTAAATAAAATGACTTTTTTTTAGCTGTGCTGGCGACTTCACAAAAGTTACAAAATGACAGTCATTTGGGAGGATAATTGTAAGTTTGTTGAACATTCCTACCATGAATGGTAATGGCCATGGGAGGAAGCGCTGTATAGGGTTGGTGTTCAGAGTAGGCAACCTCTTATAAGACTTGCTACAGAGGAATAAACCATGAGCAGGCAGCTGAGGAGGCTGGAGTTCATCCAAGTTGCTGCAAAAAAGTCGATGGTTCTTCAAGGTGCCGAACCTATGATGTCCATAGAACTGAACCCACCGCTGTCCGCGGTGCTGAAACTGCTGCTGCTGTCCGCGGTGCTGAAACTGAGGCTGCTGTCCGCTGTG
Organism: Lithobates septentrionalis; assembly: GCA_037952835.1. Lineage (NCBI taxonomy): Eukaryota > Metazoa > Chordata > Amphibia > Anura > Ranidae > Lithobates > Lithobates septentrionalis. The sequence continues at coordinate 2,063,575 of JBBDGP010000623.1, read as the reverse complement.
CTGAACTGCCGCGGCTGTCCGCGGAGCTGAATTATTCCTATAGTTGATGCCTATGGCGTGACTTGTGCTGCAGTGCAGATGACCATGGAGATAAGTGGGGGAAACTAGAATTATAGCTGAGGTGTCAGTGCTGTTACTCAATAGAGTGTTCTTAACGTGGCAAGCAAACGGTCTGTGGCCGGTGGTCAACGCTATCTGCTCAATGCAGAACCCATATGACATAGATGAAGTATCTGCAAGTCCTAAGACATTGGCCAAGAACTCGGTCATTGGAAAGTCCTCAAGGTAGCAGACCTTGGCTGAGAGACAGTGAAGGGTTTAGGTATGAGTGTAGAAGCCATAGTAGCCAAGGTCCTTGGCACAGTTCTTTTCACAGTCCCTAGTGGGCAGAACTTCACTTTTTAGGGGTGAGGAACTACCAGACACTGCCGGGTCGGAGGGGGAGAGCCGCCTTCTCTTTGCCTGCTCATAAATTCCGGAGTCGGAGGAGTCCATAGATTTGATTGAGGGTGGTGTCTCAATCCAGCTGGAGTCGGATAGGTCTTTGGGTTTGGTGTCCTCACCTAAAGGAGACCTATCTGCGGCTAAGCTGTCGGTGTCGTCTGCCCCAGACAGGTAGGGGTTTGCAGCGCCTACCCTGGCCCCTGGGGCCCAACAGGAGAGAACAGAGCCCGTCTTGGTGCAATACTGTGGCGGGCTCCGCGCTCCCCACCCTGTAGGATCGCTGTAGTAGCCAAGAGGACGCCCAGCGCAACCTGCCGTCGGCAGGGGAAGTGCCTTAACTCCCGCCGCCGCATAAGACAACAGCGTGGCGGCATTGCCGGCAAAGTCTGTGGCGGTGTCATAAGCAGAAGCAGTGGTGAAGTCCAACCTGTTATTAGCCGGGGTAACAAACCAGCGCTGAGGAGAGGGGGCCCCAGGGTCCTCACCTTGCTGAGGGGACAGTAAACCATTAGTATGGGGGACACTGCGATCGGTCCCTGGTCCTGGTATCGACCCCGGGGGGTGAAATCGGGACTTGGCATAGTTGGTGACAAACTGGTCTTGTAGAAACGAGCTGGCCATGGCGTAACGAGCACCGGGCACTATCTGGGACCTGGGAGAATCATTGGGTGATGGAGTGAGCCGGTCTAGATCACAGCCAGTGTAGATCCTGCAAAGCAAGAGGTAACATCTGTAAAGCAGCCAAATAAATCTGTTATACTAACAGTTTAAACATGGCAATTGTTCTGAAAATATTTAAATATATGAAGAAGGAAGGGAGGGAGGGAAAGAGGGAGGAAAGAAAAAAAGAAAGACAGAAGAATAGAAAAGGAAAGGAAAGCAAAGGGGGAAAAAAGAAAGGAAGAGAAAGAAAAAAAGAAAGAATTTGGGGGGGGGGGGGGGGGGGTGCAGAGAGAGAGAAAGAAAGGATAGGAAAGAAAATGTAGAGAGAAGATAACGTTATAAGTGTGCACACTTTGGGATTTCATGTAATATTATAAAATGTATATATATATATATATATATATATATATATATATATATATATATATACACACACACATATATATAAAAGTCGACAACTTGGTTCATATCCAGGCTATAACATGAATGTAGTCTTTAATTTCCTTCAAACAACATGAATACATGTAATTTTTGAACTTTTTTTAATTGTCCAGGAGAAATCATCCATGCCGCTATGCACTATGCAAAATATGTAATAGGTATAGTGAACAATAAAACACAAAAACATAGTATATAAATAAACTATTTATGCAGAGCTTTGGCATTGTCTGTACCTAATTATCTATGAACTCAAAATAAACATCAAAAAGTGTAGTAAAATGTATCCAAGTCCTAAACTGCAACAAATTTTAACAGAAACATCAATCTTCTAACCATAACATTAGATTCCAAAAGTGTCCATTACTCCTCTTTCAAGTCATAACTATCTTATCTATCCTCTACTACCTGGACCATAGTACCATGATTGTTTCAACCAGTACACATTGTAGCCCAAGTAGAACAGGTAGTTGTTTTTTATTTTTAGTTCAGGTATCCTCAGCATGTAATTATAGAAGCGTGTATTCGGTGTTATTATATAATAATGGACTGCCATATGCTTATTAAACAAGGCCTGACCACCAAGGAGGTTAAATATATCAAGGAGGACATATAGGCATGCCCAGAGAACCCATCAGTCTAGAATTGCTGCTTTAGTAAATCGGTCCTATACCAGATAAACCAGGTAAATAAGAACCTTTTCACACTATTGGTTGATTGATTACACATTTAACTCATAAAAAAAATGTTATTTTTTGCTGTAAAGTAATAGTGGCTACCATCAGCATGGTTTTTGTTAAATATATATATATATATATATATATATATATATATATATATATATATATATATATATATATATATATATATATATATATATATATATATATTCCTTAGGTTCCTTATTTTTTTTAATTAATTTTATTTTTTATTTTTTTTCCCTTATTATTCGTTCTATACTTCAGTTCTATACTTACGTGTCATAGTTATCTCGAAATCCTTTGGCAAAGGGGTTATGGTCAATTTTGAGTTGAGTGATCTGACAAAAGAAAATGGAATTTGAAAATATTTCAGCAACATCATAAGTAAATTCAAACTTAAATGAGCAGCCTATGCAGATGGAACTCTATAACTAGTTCTATCTGTGCTGTGAGTTGGACATTCGGATAATTTATGGATCAAGTAAGTGTCTTATAGCTTATAGCTTCTAAAGCAATGAACTCGTGTTCAATACCAGTGTAGTTCAGTATCCGGTTCAGATTATTTCCAAAATATACAATCCTTGGACTGGACATAAGGGTGTAATACACGACTTGAACAAATATGCCCCATTGTTTCCAAACTATCTTCCGACAAGAAGGAAATCTCTACTTTTAACACAATAAACAAGACTCTGGCCACCACAATCAAACTGAGCAAATATATGATATAAAATGAATTATACAACTGCTTTGACCTTTCTACAATATCCAATCTAGAAAACATTGAAGTTCTAATTAATGAGTGTGACCTGCTTTGTACAAGCTTCTGTCAACCAACTGCCTTCATGGAAGTACAGCTCAGAATGAAAAAAAGAACATACAATATAGATTTCTGAGTTTTGCTTTACTGTAGTCGTTATTACATAATATATATTATAGAGGGAGAATATGTTTGATATATGCACACACACACACATATATAAATGTTGTCACACATATATAAATCCACCCATATGTCTTTATAATCATAATAATCCTAACCCAATCCATTAAATAATGATTACACTATCTATAATACATGTCCTATAATTTTATTATATATAGAGAGAGACCTTTTTAATCTATACACACACATACACACACTTACATATATATATATATATATATATATATATATATATATATATATATATATATATATATATATATATGTGTGTGTATTACTATATGTATGTATGATTATTATTACTATTGCAATTATTGAGAAAGATCTTTATTTCTTTATTTTGTATCTATCTATCTATCTATCTATCTATCTATCTATCTATCTATCTATCTATCTATCTACTTATCTATACACACACACACACACATATTGTTTTTTCATTATCCACACAACCGATCAATACTACTAATACCAAAAATATATATATAAAAAACAACAATAAGAAGAAATTAGCCATATAATCATAGATAATAATAATAATAATAATAATAATAATAATAATAATAGTAATTACGCTTGTATTATAATAGATTATTATTATTGTTATTATGTGTTAATGATGATATGGATCGGATTTAATTATTGTTGTTTATATATTTTTAGGTAGTAGTAGTAGCAGATGTACTTTATGTTGGTGATGATATATGAATGTTATTGTTGCTATTATTTTTTATTTTTGTAATCGATGCATGTTATTACAAATCGATTATTTTTGAAGACGTGGTAGTGTACAGATGGTCATTTTGTATTATTGTTGTTATTATGATTGTTGTTATTGACACCAATGATTTTTATGATGCCCCTACATACAATATATTCTGCTATAAGGAGAAAGGTGTATTTACATCGGTGTTCTGGTAGGCAGTGACTGCGATGAATTGGGTCTCCGGGAATGTGAAGGTCTGCACTCTGCCAGGCTGGCTGGTATCCTCTGTGCCATCTTCATTCACTTCCACCACATGCAGCCGCGGCTGGTACTTGTGCAAAGACTGTAAGACGACCATCTGCCAAGGCAACATCAGAGACGGGTGATCAGGTGACATTGGGACACAGATGCATTGCTGGCTGGCTATGGATGTATATGGATCATGGGTTCTATATCTGGATGGATATACAGCTTTCTAGGGAAAGGCTCCCTCAGCCAGACACAAACGTAGGAGGCAGCAGTCTCAGGGAAACATGCACACCGACATGCACCACCATGGAGCAAGTCGTTTCTAATTTCAAGCGAATTTTCCAATCGCAGCAGCTCCTATAGTTTGCAGGGTAATTTATTCCAGGCTGATCTGCAAGTGTTGGAGATGGCTTATGCAGATGGCGTTCAATGACACACATGCTAAAAATATACTCCATGCTGGGCAGGCTGGGAGGAACTGACTACAAGGGCTGCACTGCTCTATCGTTTACTGCTGGTGAGTAGAACTTCTAATACAAGAACCTCACAATCCACCCGCTAATTAGCAGATTCCACTAACCTGACCGGTGTTATTGGAAGCCCCCTTGTTATTAGTGAGTTTCATCTTTCCAAATGAGATCTCCTGTCTCATCCAATGGGCTCCTGTGTTGGGAGAGTCCGGATGCATGTACACCCTGTTACCTGTTACAAGACAAACAGACGGATGCAAATTACACTTTCTGAAATTTTTAATCAACCTTATCATTAATCCTTTTATTCCACATACAAAGATTCCAAAATTTGCATATTATTCTTTTTTTCCCCCTCTAGCTTCTTTTTTCCCTCTATCATCTGCTCCTATGGCAAGGCTTTTTTTTTTCTTTTCAGATCACAAAAGACTCTAATTAATGTTTCTCACCTAAAAGAGTGTCAGAGACTAAAAAGGGAAAGTGTTAATTGGGACTCGCCTTGTACATTGGTGTCCGCCTTTCCACAAGGCACCCACTTGCCCCCTTGAAATCTCCAGTGATTGGGATCAGCCAGTATCACGTCTACAAAGATATTGTAGTGGGCTGTGGGGTCCAGGCCGGAGATGTTAAAACTCAGGAATGGGAACATGCGTCTAATGGATAGAAGAAAAAAAACAGGAAATTTACCTTAATAAAAATAAAAGTGTGGAAGATAAAAAAAATACCATACAGAAAAAGTCTTTTTTTTTTTTTTCAAATTATTTAGCAACAACATATAATAATAATAATTACAAATAGTATACTACTACTAATAATAATAATAATAATAGGAATAATAACAGGAGGAGGAGGAATAATAATAATAATAATAATGGGAATTATAATAGTACACTAATACTACTAAGAGTAGTAGTAATAATAATAATAATACACTTTTACTACTACTAATAGTAGTAGTAATAGTAATAACAACAATAACAAATACTAATAATAATAATAATAATGATAATAATAATTTAGGGAAAATATTTACTTACAAAAATGATTTTCAGCATTAAGTAATGTATTTTTTAGAAACTAGGTTTCTAAAAACGCACACAACTACACAAAACTCCTGTAAAAGCAATGTTTTTTAAGCCAGTGTGCATGGAGCCTAATAGAAAAAAAAGCTATCTATGTATACATATCTATGTATACAGAGTAATGTTAAAACTAAAAAAAAAAAGAAAAAAATGCACACAAAGCAACATAATAACAGTAGTGTTAAAAAATACAGCAAAAAAATCACACACACAAAAAAAGAAAACGACAATAACAAAAAAGGGCACAAAGCAACACAATAACAGTAGTGTTAAAAAATACAGCAAAAAAAAAAAAAAAACATTAAAAAAAGCAAAAAAAAAAAAAAAGCACACAAAGCAACATACCAGTAGTGTTAAAAGAAAATACAGCAAACGAATCACAAATAAAAACAACACTAACAATAAAAAAGCACACAAAGCAACATAATAACAGTAGTGTTAAAAAAATACAGCAAAAAACACACACACAAAAAAAAAAGAAAATAAGACAACAACAAAGATAACAACAACAAAAAAACACACAAAGCAATATAATAACAGTAGCGTTAAAAAAACACAGCAAAACATCACACACACAAAAATAAAAGAAAAAATAAAACACTAACTTACACTAACTTAATTACAGATTAATCGTTGCTGCTAAAATAGCAAAAAAAAAAAAGAAAAGAAAAAATAACAGTAACAACAACAACAAAAAACACACAAAGCAACATAATAACAGCAGAGTTAAACAATGCACCAAAAATCACACATCATAACAATAACAAATAACAGTAATATTAACAATTAATAACAAAAAAAAATTATCATCTTATAATAATATGAGGATAATATGTATTTTCATTGTAAAAATAGTACGGTTAAATCCTCTCATTCTGTATTTTTGCTTATAAATAAAGCTATTGCATAAAAACACTACAAAATTAAATAAGCAAAAATGTAAAAAAAATAAATAAAAGTGGGGAAACATTTGTAAATAAAATATATAAAATTGTCCAGGAAGAAAGGACACCCGATCCAAAGGTAGGGTACAGGTCGGGGCACCCCCTGGGCACAACACCCACCTTCCTTGCTTGGTGATGATCATCTCGGTCTGGTGCCGATGGAATTTGAGCCATAGTGGCCGGTTGCAGAGGTAGACCTGTGCCTTGCCCGGTACCAGTCCAGGTTGGGCGGTGGAGAACTGGTAGAAAGGTGCCCCTTGGTAGGAGTGCCCATACTGCTGGGTGTAGGGGTATCCGGTGCCAGGGTAGGCTTGTGGGGAAGAATTGCCAAGCAGGGTGTTGTAAGCTCCATTGGCGATGACTGAGTGGTGAGCCATGTATCTGCTGGGGCTTCCGATGGAGAAGGCTGGGTGAGCAGGTCCATGCTGGCTTGGGTAGGGGAACATGGTAGAAGTGGGAGCCGCGGCTGCAGAATGGGACTGAGTGGACTGAGGGAGGAGATAGCGATCTGCTGCTGATCCATCGAAATTATGACGAATCTCAGAAAGCCCATCCAAGACAGGAGACAGCTTACTCCTCTGGCCGTCCCCTGGTGCCTCCTTGGAGTCAGGGAAATTGTCTGGATCTGACTGATTCGTCATCCCCCTGCTCGTTTTTTTCAGAGGTGAACTTCTCTCCAGGTTGTCAGAAGTAGAGATTATGGGATGATCATGCAAAGCAAGCTCAGAAGTGCCCGGATGGGGGTAACTGGTGCTCACACTGAGGAATTTCTTGGAGAGCATGATAGAAGGAGAGATGCAATGATCCAGCTGCATAGCTAGCACCCAACTAACCCCTCAGCCCCCTGTTATTGGAAAGCCCTTAAAAAAAAAAGAAAAAAAAGAGGCACAGATCCAAGGGAACAATTAATGTCCTAGCCTAGCACTCTTCATCATTGCCTTGCCTCCCAGAGCTTTGTTCCACTTTTTCTTTGGGCACAGATTGGCCAATTGACGATATGCAGCAATAAGACAACAGTCACTTCTGATCCTTCTGCACTGGAGGAGGAAGAGACGCCTGCTGCCATTGGTTAGCTGCTGACAGTAATTTAATTAGATAGGCATTAATTAGGATAATCACCTGGCTCCTGGTCCCTGGGATGGCACATTGAGGGAAGAGTTTATGATGAGGATGATGGGGGGAGAGAGAGAGAGGGGAAAAAAGGGTCTGTTTTTCTGTGTATTGGAAGATTTATGTCATCTTTAGCATTTTAAATACTGTTTGCAAGGAAGAAGTGCTAAGAATTATCTCCATTTAGTGTGACACTGGTGCTTCCTCTTCATTTTCTCTGGGAGATCTGTTATGTTAGGGCTGGCTAGGTGAAAACTGTTAACATTTTATGCTGGCCGCACATACAAGGGGGTTGATTTATTAAAGGCAAATAGACGGTTCACTTTGCTAGGGAACCTGCACTTTGCAAGGGATTTATCTCCAGAGCTTTGTGAATGAGGTGAAGCTCTGCTGATGTTACCCGTCCAATCGTGTGCTATTTTTCTAATTTACCTTGCATGTGATTGGTTCGCTGAATTCTGGGAAAATTCCCCTGCAAGGTGCAACTTTCCCTGCAAAGAGAGCATCATATCTGCCCTCAGTAAATCAACCCTAAAAATGCAAATGGCATGAGCAGCACCTGTGATTGCAAAGTGACACTATCCTTGTTCTCAAAAATAATCCATACACATCTACTACTTGAAGTGATATTAAAGTGATTGACCTTGTAAAACAACCCATTCCATTTAAAATAGAAATGAAAGGCAAAACATTTTTGTATAGATATATAAAAAAAAAAATCTAAATACCTTTTTTTCCCTTTTTTATAAGTAACTGCATAGGCGTGCGCATAGGGTGTGCCAGGTGTGCCTGGGCACACCCTAATCTCCCTGTGCAGTGCAGATTCCCCCTGCTTCCTGTCTCCCCCCTGCAGTACTGCCAGCTTCCCTTCTCTCCTCTCAGGTGCAGGGAAGGGGCTGATAAATATTTTATTAATTGGCCCCTTCCTTTTTTGAATAAGCACAGTGAGTGATCCATACTGAATACTCCTGTCTTTATTTTCAACTGAATCATAGTAAACTATGTTTACTGCAGGCTGCAAAGAAAGGGACTGGGGAATCTCTGTCCTCAATTTCTTTTTCTGTCTCAAAAGTGAGACATCAGGGGTCTGTTTAGACCTTTGATATTTCACCAAAGCCCCATAGCGGGGGCTCCTAAAAAAAAACTGTAAAAAATAATAAAAAATATTGTAAAAAATAATAAAAATAAAAACCTACAGACACTGTCCACTGGCCTGCTGACACCCATCTTTGCTCTACTAGCACCGTCCACTGCACTGCTGACATACATTCATGTGTGTTTGTACTCTGGGGTGCACACCCTAATGCCATAAGCTGCGCACACCAATGAGTAAGTGATCACATTCCCTCTGTTCTCAGCTGCATAAGAGCTGGGGGAGGAGAAGCAGCAGCACACTCAGATTCCCAGTGAATGGCTGTGCAGCAGGGGCACATCATGACAAGTCTGATCATTGGAGGAGAGCATACTGAGTTCCCAGCATGCCTAGAGAGCTGACCATGTTGTGCTCTCTTGCTTAGTGTGGTCAGTTTTTAATAGGAAAGCAGAGGGGCAGGCAGGAACACCATGGATTTCACACAAAGGAAGCAAGACAAAGAAAAAAGGATACTTTCTCATACAAGTACATGGTACAGCAGGCACATATCAGGAGTATGAAATAGGGTAACAACCGCTTTAAACTCTCACTTTTCTTTTTGCTATGGGGGCACTCGTGCGTCCTCGCTCCTGAGCCGCCTCTGTGTGTCCATAAAGACAGGGGGCCCCACCCCTGCTGTCTCCTCACTGCCTGTGGTTGAGCCACTGTGCTCCCATGCACATAACTGGATCGAGATGGGGCTCGGGGTGCACACAGAAGGATTTTTACTTTCATGTATAGAATGCATGAAGGTAAAAAGAAACCTTTAGCTTTTACAACCACTTGGCCCTGTAATCTGTTTGTCTTTACATTGTTACTACTTGTTTCTATCTCCATGTAACATCCACTGTGAGCTCGCAAACCTCTCATTTCCTCCCTCACTTCCTTTTGTTTAGAACAAGCAGAGCACATTAGTTTCTGTCATGACTGCTGCTGCATGCACACTACACACCCCATAGTCCAAATCCTTCTCCAGAGTGAGCAAAAGAGGGTGGCTACATTCCTACATGCAGTGGGACCATGGAGAGTGAAGGTAGCCACCCTCTAACAGCAAGTCAAATTACAGCAGCAATAAAAAACAAAACAAAACAGGAATTTGGAGATTTGGTGGGTGCTGAGAGCAATATACTTTTCTGAGTGAAGAATACATACTTTTAAACTAAAGTTTAGTGTCACTTTAAATTCCAAGTGATAGCCAGCAAGTGTGAGTGATATAAGGGCTTATTATTGCACAAAAGGATTTTCCAGAATGCTGAAAGACTTTTGAGACCAATTAGCACCTATTCCTATTTTACAACAGGCAGGGGGATAATGATTCATTGGGACTGCTGGGCACGCATCAGTTAATTGTAGAGCAAAATCTATAAAGGTTCTAGTTCAGAAGTGTCAGAAACCATGAATCAGACTGAGACAGAAGTACAGTTAAATCTCACTTGTTTAATAATAATAAAAATAGGTAAACAGAATAAACGTAATCAAAACATAGCCAAAGTTCAGGAACCAAAACGGATAGTCAGACAAGCCAAAACATCAGAGAGCCAGAGATGAGCGTAGTAGAACAGCAAGCAGGATCTGGAGCCAGAGGGAATGTCAGCCAAGCAAGTCTTTAACAGGAACACAGGAGAGAGTCTCTAGAGATGTGACCAAGGCAAAGGCAAAGATCATGCAGTTCTTGGTGAGTGATCTGTCTGTTCATGGGCAGCTTTCAGGAGTCCAGATTGCTTGGCAGCCCCAACAGTGCCATAGGTGAGAGGTTGTCACCCTCACTGCAGCACTGCCATATGTGGCACGACATGTAAGGGGAATATATAGTGGTTTTGTATATATGATTTTTCATTAGGTAAAGATCTTAATTTCTGATTGAAGTCAGGCAAGCTTTGCGAACTCAGTGACCTGGAACCAATATTTGTTTCTACAAAGAAAATATAAGTAGTTACACGAGTGGCATAAAAGATTACTTTATAAGTTTGTGTAGTGCTCTCCCCAACCTCCAGAGGCCTAGGGGTGACCCCCAGAGTCAGGGAGAGCTGACATTCCTCATCAGGGTGTAGGTTACTAGGCATGGTGGGTGTAGTGCAAGGTGGAAAGATGGGCACCAGTCACTTTATATGTTGTATTTCTCTTAACAGGAACAGTGGGAGAGAGGGGTAGGGCACAGGACACCCTTAGGCAAATGCAATAGCAACTTGGCAGACTCCTAGGACAAAAATAGAACTAGGCAGATAGCAATACAGAAAAAGGGCCTTTAAGCTGAATGCAGCGATCTCTATTTCGTAGCAACTGCTGTCTACTATAGCAACAACTTTACTCACAGTATCCCACTGTAGATCCTCAAGCTTAGCTCACAGCTATCTGCTGGATTCCTCAAGCTTTCCTTACAGCTACCCACTGTACTTCTCTTAAAGCTTTACTCACACATACCCTCTGTACTTCTTCAAGCTTTACTCACAGTTACCCACTGTACTCCTTCAAGCTTTACTTACAGCCGCTGTACCTCTTGGATAAGTTCTCTCCTGAAGCTTTCCCAGCTACTTTACAGTCCCTGGCTGACGAAGAGTCTCCTCTGGTACTCCATCAGAACTCCATCCTTTACACCTGCCTCCAGTAACAAGAGTGGTTGACCCTCTGGCAACTTCTTCTCTCACGCCTCCTGGCAACAATCAGGCTCCCCTCAGGCCGAGCCTCTTTACACGTGGTTAGGCCCCAGGCTTCAGGCCTAAACCTCGGCTGCTGCTACACACCCACCCACCCAGGCCGCAGTGAGAAAAGCAAATTTACTCATAACCTGAATTCACTCTAATTTATCATACTAACGCCAAAAGTAACAGTGCCACCTATTGACAAAAGATAGAAATCACAGTTAAACCCAAGATTAGGAGAAACTTATTTCAAAGACTACAAATTAGCCAGGCTAGTTACCACCTAGCACCACTAAATTTACTAGCAGGCCTGTTTAGGACAAGGGTGCTACATTTGTAAACACCAAAACATTTATAATAAAATGCAACAAATCCATAATAATTTAATTTAAAGTGTTTGTTACCCCAGCTTTTTATATTCCTGATATGTGCCTGCTGTACCACGTACTTGTATGAGAAAGTATCCTGTTGTCTTTGTATTGCTTCTTTTATGTGAAATCCCTGATGTTCCTGCCAGTCCCTCTGCTTTACTATTAAAAACTGACCACACTAAGCAGGAGAGCACACCGTGGTCAGTTCTCTAGCTGTGCTGGGAACTCCAATGAGTAGACTTGTCCTGGCATACACCCCCCTCCCCCTCCAAACAGCCATTCACTGAGAAGCTCAGTGTGATGCTGTTTCTCCTCCCCCCAGCTTTTTTGCAGCTGAGAATAGAGAGAGAAGAGGGAATGTGATCACTTATAAAAAGGGAGGGAAAAGGTATTTGTGATGGTTTTTTATCTATACACAAATGTATTGCCTTTTGTTTAAATTTTAAACTGGATGGTCTGTTTTATAAGGTGATCGTTTACAATCACTTTAAGCTTTCCAAGCAACTTTCAAAAGAAAATATGCACTATGGTGTCTTGTAAAAAAAAGGGGGTGAGGGTAGAAGGAGAAGAGAGGTTGTGTGTGATATGTTCCAGTATTAGAAAAAAGCAGCTATTCATAGCATCCCTGTAGATGTTCAATCTACTTGAGCTGGCCAATACTGAGTCAGTCTAGTGAGCATGCTCATCTAAAGGGATGCTAGGGATTATTTTCTTGTCATAGTTCTATGTGCAAAGAATAGTGTATGTAGGTGTCATTTTTAGGAAAGAGCAGGATATCTGAAACGGCTGGGCTGGTGATGATCTGAATACACCTCCCAAAGGACAAAAAAAAAAAAGAAAGGCAATGAGTGATAGGTTTAAATTGCAAACTTGCTTGATTTTCCTTGTTTATATAAAGGAAATTTGTTTAGATAAGTGCTGCTATAGCACACTTATTCTTGCCAGCTCTGGAGTTGTCATTGTATTTCTTTGCATCTCCAATTAATGATCTATCCACCCCAAATTTCTATCCTTAAAGTGTCACTAAACCCACCTCATAAAAAACTATCAATAAATGGTGTATTACATGCTATTTTCTCACTCACTCACTCAGTCACAATGAGATCTGTTTTCTGCATTCTGCAAAAAACCTGGTTGATCTACTGCTCTCTATTTCCCCCTTCTGTTCATGTCCCCATTTCAGCTAAAGATTTTGCAGAGCAGTGGTTGCAACTCTGCACATGCTCAGTTTTCAGTTCATTCTCCCTATCACATCTGAGTAGCCCATGTGACTATAGAGTTACACATGTACATAGTGGTAAATTACAGCTCCCTCCCCCTCTATGCCCCCTAAGCAGCTAAACACAATGGGAGCGGGGTATTATATGTAGGGACGAGCCAGCGGTTTGAGTCGAAAGTAAGTTTGACTCGAACATCGCGTGTTCGTTTGTTCTAAGACGAACCGAACATATGGGGCGTTCGCGGGAAATTCGAGCGCCGCGGAATGCCCCATAATGCACTGCGAGATCGCAGTGCATTGCTGTATAATGATTGGCCAAAGCATGCACCTGACCGGCATGCTTTGGCCAATCACAGCATGCTCTGCTGAGAGCGCCATAATTGGCCAAAGACAGGGTGCCCCACACTATATAAGGCTGCTTACATTGCGGCTGTGTGTAGTGTTGTTGGCGTAGACATAGAGATAGCTTGGGTTAGATTAAGCAGGCAGGTTATTCAGTTAGTGGCAGTGTATTTGATTGTATATATATATATATATATATATATATATATATATATATATATATATATATACAGTCGGCCTAGTATATATTATATATATACACACTCTGCATTTAGCATAGACTTTATATTCAGTGTTTACTCTATATTCAGCCAGTGCAGGCAGTGTATTAATATCAGTCTAGTATATATACCCTGAATTCAGTGTAGCCCATATCTACAGTGCATTCAGTGGTGTACTGTTTCTAATACACTTTAGGCGGTGTATTTATTTATATATACAGTCCAGTATATATATATATATATATATATATATATATATATATATATATATATATCAGGGCTTTTTTTTTTCAGCGGGAATGCTTCCGGCACCTCCAGCACTGAATGTATGTACTGGCAAGGGGGTGCTGGAGGGTCTATTGATGCTGGCTGCTGGGTTATCTATTGTCGCTGGTGGGGATCTGTTTTTGTGTGGGGGTCAATTTTTGCTGGGTAAGTCTACTGTTGCTGGTGGGGGGGGGTCTTATCTTGCTGGGGGTCAACTGTTGCTAGGTAGGTTCTACTGTTTAGGGAGAGGTCTATTGTTGCTGGCTGCTGGAGGGTCTATTGTTGCTGGGGTGTTATTTTGTTGTGTGGGGGGGGTCCATTATTGCTGGGGTGGTACTTTGTTGTAGGGGGTCCATTGTGGCTGGGGGAATGTCTTTTGTTGTGTGGGGGATCTATTGTTGCTGGGAGAGGGGTCCTTTGTTTCTGGGGTGGAGTCTATTGTTGCTAGGGTGGGGTCTATTGCTGCTCATTGCAAGGGATCTGTTTTACTGTCTTTCTTGTTTTCATTAACAAATTTCATAGAAATGACTGAGTAGCACAAAATACTTGGTTCTGTATTCTCTGAAAGGTGCTGTACTGGGAGGTGGGTATAGGAGTGTAACCATGGGATGGTGCTCAGAGACGGGTAGAGGGGCAAAGACATATTGTGACTCGGAAGGAGTTCCTGCACCTATTCTCTGAGAAAAAAAGCCCTGATATATACAGTGCCTTGCAAAAGTATTCACCCACCCCCTTGGCTTTTTACCTATTTTGTTATAGTACAGCCTTTAGTTCAATGTTTTTTTTAATCTGAATTACATGTGATGATTAGAACACAATAGTCTAAGTTGTGAGGTAAAATTAAAAAAATACATACATAAAGCTATTTTTCAGAAATAAAAAACTGAAAATTGGCATGTGCGTATGTATTCACCCCCTTTGTTATGAAGCTCATAAAAAGCTCCAGTGCAACCAATTACCTTCAGAAGTCACATAATTAGTGAAATGATGTCCACCCGTGTGCAATCTAAGTGTCACATGATCTGTCATTACATATACACACCTTTTTGAAAGGCCCCAGAGGCTGCTACACCTAAGAGGCACCACTAACCAAACACTGCCATGAAGACCAAGAAACTCTCCAAACAAGTAAGGGGCAATGTTGTTGAGAAGTACAAGTCAGGGTTAGGTTATAAAAAAAATCCAAATCTTTGATGATCCCTAGGAGGACCATCAAATCTATCATAACCAAATGGAAAGAACATGGCACAACAGCAAACCTGCCAAGAGACGGCCGCACACCAAAACTCACGGACCGGGCAAGGAGGGCATTAATCAGAGAGGCAGCACAGAGACCTAAGGTAACCCTGGAGGAGCTGCAGAGTTCCACAGCAGAGACTGGAGTATGTGTACATAGTATGACAATAAGCCGTATGCTCCATAGAGGTGGGCATTATGGCAGAGTGGCCAGAAGAAAGCCATTACTTTCAGCAAAAAACAAAATGGCACGTTTTGAGTTTGCGAAAAGGCACGTGGGAGACTCCCAAAATGTATGGAGGAAGGTGCTCTGGTCTGATAAGACTAAAATTGAACTTTTTTGCCATCAAAGAAAACGCTATGTCTTTCGCAAACCCAACACATTACATCACCGAAAGAACACCATCCCCACAGTGAAACATGGTGGTGGCAATATCATGCTGTGGGGATGTTTTTAAGCAGTCGGGACTGGGAAACTGGTCAGAGTTGAGGGAAAGATGGATGGTGCTAAATACAGGGATATTCTTGAGCAAAATCTGTACCACTCTGTGTGTGATTTGTGGCTAAGACGGAGGTTCACCTTCCAGCAGGACAATTATCCCAAACACACTGCTAAAGCAACACTTGAGTGATTTAAGGGGAAACATCTATATGTGTTGTAATGGCTAAGTCAAAGCCCAGACCTCAATCCAATAGAAAATCTGTGGTCAGACTTAAAGATTGCTGTTCACAAGCGCAAACCATCCAACTTGAAGGAGCTGGAGCATTTTTGCAAGGAGGAATGGGCAAAAAGCCCAGTGGTAAGATGTGGCAAGCTCAAAGACTTATCCAAAGTGACTTGGAGCTGTGATAGCCGCAAAGGGTGGCTCTACAAAATATTGACTTTAGGGGGGTGAATAGTTATGCACATTAACTTTTTCAGTTGTTTTGTCCTGATTGTTGTTTGCTTCACAATAAAAAAAAATCTTCAAAGTTGTGGGCATGTTCTGTAAGTTAAATGATACAAATCCTCAAACAATCTGTTAATTAAAGGTTGTGAGGCAACAAAACACAAAAAATACCAAGGGGGGGGGGGGCAGTGGATACTTTTGCAAGGCACTGTATACTCTGCATTCAGTGTAGACTATATATACAGTGCATTCGGTGGTGTATCGTTTCTAATACACTTCAGGCGGTGTACACATTATATAATACAGTGTTTAACAGGGGCATGTAATTACAATTTTTGAAATACTAGTTAAGCAGGGCCCATTCCATAACTGTGAGGGGTTACAGTGCTCTGGCATCACCACCACCACCGAAGGCCCAATTTTTCTGCCCCTGTTTAACAGGGCCATGTAATTACAATTTTTTATATAATATTTCACAGCAGGGCCCGTTCCTGTGCCCAACAAGAGTAACTGTGATGGGTTACAGTATTCTGGCACAACCAACACATAAGGCCCAATTTTTCTGCAGAGTATATAGGGCAGGCTGTATAGTATATATACTACTGTTCAGAGTATATAGTGCCTGGGGGCCCCCAAGCCATTTTTTTGTAAACTTTGGTGCAGGGTTCCCCATAATATACCTCATAATATACATACCAGACCTGAAGGGCCTAGTAATGGACTGGGAGGGGGAACCCAAGACGTTTTTTAAAATGATTTTTATCTATATTGTCAGGATCCGACAATACACTACAGCCGCAACATGGGAAAGATGCGCTACTTCACAGGCAGACTATGGAGACCCTCCTAGGCACAATATTTAAATGAATATTCAATTTTTATTGTTTCACTTTAAGCATTATTAAAATCACTCCTCCCGAAAAAATGTCTGTTTTTAAAACTTTTCTTTCACAAAAATTTTATTAGCATGTCAGTCAACTTATCAGGACAATATATATATGGTTACATAATGCAATAAGCAAGGGACAAAAATAAAGTACATATAGGAAGTGAGAAGAAAGGGACATAGACATTAGGGATATGCTGGCGCTAGCCTCAATGCTCCATGGGATAAGCAGCCCAAGGCGTCCCAGGGAGCATAAGGCGTCTGTAAGCAAAAGTGTCCTCATATGGAACCCAGCATAGCCATATAGGAATTTTGATCAAAGGTCTCCCTGTCCCTGTGGATGTAACTGGTTCAGGAGGGAAACAAAAGGAAATATTGAAAATACAAAGTTATCAAGCATAACCAATCCGATCAGGACTATCCCTGTTTGCCTGACAGGCATATGCAATCAGTACATTAAGCATTATGAACTGGAAGGAAGGAAGCAACCAATATGAGAAGAAAGAGTCTGAGAAGGAGAAGGGGAGCTTAGTTGCAGTAAAAATATGTTGTGCCAGTTGCCTTTCTGGTCGTAACAATTCGGCAATAGGTTTGCCTAGAAGAGCTTCAAAGGGGTCCCTTTTAAGAATAACATGAAATAAATTTCGAATTAAAGCATAGACCCTGACCCATAACCTGCACGCCCTCGAGCATGACCACCAAATATGTGCCATTGAGCCTTCCTGCGAACATCCCCGAAAACAGAGAGGAGAGTAAGTTGGTATAAAGCGGGCCAGTCTAGCTGGCGTGTAATACCACCTATATAGCACTTTATAGGCATTCTCCATGATAAGAACGTTTCGTGAGCATTTGGAAATTGCTATAGTCATAGCCTACCAATCCTCTGGGTCAAGCTGCCTTCCTAGTTCCTTTTCCCATTGGAGGTGATAGGGTCTAATCGGGAGTTTTCTTGCAGAGATTATAGAAGAATAGATCAGAGATATCAGGCTTGGAGAGTGGGGTCTAGTTCTACATATACTCTCAAAAGGGGTCAGAATATATGGGGTAGGACGGGATTTAATAAGTTATTGGAGGAAATGCCTAAGTTGTATGTAGCTATAGTGTTCACACAAGGGGATACCATGCGAAGAGCGTAGGGTATAGAATGACAGTATCCTAGTAGGAGTGAACAGGGAGTGGATATCCATGAACCCATTCGTGGTCCACCATGAAAATTGTGCTGGGTTTTCACAACCTGGGGGAAACAATGGACAATGGAGAAGTCGCAGAAGTGGAAGGTGAGGGGAGATCAGACCCGCAGAATACTTAACAGAGTCCCATAGTCGTAAAGAGTGGGCTAGGCATGGTCCTATTATAGCTGGGCGGTGGATGGGAGGGAGCCAGGGTATAGAGGGGTTGGAATCAACAAGGTCAATCGTGGCCCACAGTGGCATCTGATATGTGTCATGAAGATGGGAGAGCGGAGCTATGGGTGCCGCTGTGTAATAGGCCTGCAAGTTAGGGACCGAAAGGCCATCATTGATCTGTCTAGCATACAAAATCTGTTTATTGATTTGAGGATGATTGGAACCCCAGACAAACTGCAAAAGCTTACGTTGATGTATTTGTAAAATGTGTGAAGGGACTAGAACAGGTAATACCCAGAAAAAATATAGCAATTTCGGGAGATAGGACATACGGATTGCGGTTATCCTGCCAAACCAAGACAATGGTAAATGGGACCAGAAAGAAAGTATGTCGGACAATCTTTTGAATAAGGTTGGGAAATTGGCCTGGTACAAGCCCGCATAGGTTGGGGTAAGGCGAATTCCCAGGTAAGGCAACGAGGAATGCCACTGAAAGGGAAAGGCTGTTTTTAAGTCCTTCAGTACTGGGGGAGGGAGATTAACCGAGAGAGCTTTAGATTTGGAGGAGTTGACACAGAGACCCGAAGAAGATACAAAAGTGTCTAGGAGAGATAGTAAGTTTGGTAAAGAGATTCTGGGGGAAGTTAAAGTTAACAAGATATCATTGGCAAATAGAGATATTTTATGGGAAAAACCTGCTACATCTATACCTTTTATATCTGGATGGGATCGAACCGCCTCCGCCAACAGCTCTAGAGCCAAAATAAAGAAAAGTGGTGAGAGTGGGCACCCTTGGCGTGTACCCTCCCTATATTGAAAAGGGGTGACTCAAAGCCGTAATATTTAATTTTAGCTCGGGGGGAGTCATACAGGACTGACACCCACTGCAAAAATAAGGCCCCAAATCCATAATGGCGAAGTACGGACATTAGATAAGGCCATGAGAAAGTGTCAAAGGCCTTATTCACATCCAGAGACAAAAGCATATGTGGCTGTGGGCTATATGTTGTAGTTGCATTATTCGCCGGATTGCGTCCCCGGCCTGTCTCTGAGGTACAAAGCCAACTTGGTCCTTTTTGATTAAGCGGGGAAGAAAAGAGTTCAAACGGTTGGCCAGAATTTTAGTCAGAATTTTCATATCTATGTTAATAAGATAAATGGGTCTAAAATTAGCCCAGGAGGAGTGGTCACGATCTGGTTTGGGGATCATCACAATGTTAGCAGTCAGAAGATCTGAGGTAAAGGAGTGGCCTTCTTTGACAGAATTGTACATAGCTGTTAAATGTGGAGCTATAATGTCGGCTAACTTCCTGTAGTGCTGTGTAGCCGTCGGGTCCAGGTCTTTTACTTATTTTCAGGTCTTTAATGCATTGAAGGACTTCCGAAACCTGAATGTCCCAGTCCATAAGGGCATAATGGGCCTCAGTCAGCGTGGGAAGTGAGAGATTATTAAGGAAGTTGTCGGCGCTCTGATTACCCAACTGTTCAGGAGCCGAATACAATTTAGTAAGGCGGTGGCGGAATTCCTCCAAGACCTTCACTGGGTTACCCGTGAGTATGTTATAGGGGTGGGTTTAGGAGTAAAAGTACGGAGTCTTTTTGCCAACATTTGGTTTGTTTGCCTTAGCGTACCACTTCTGACGAGACCAGTGTAAGACACGCTCAGCGATATCGGTAAGACAAAGGTCCAACTCTGAACGGACTTGTTCCAAAAGTTTACGGTTAGCAGAGGTGGGAGATTGTTTAAACTCATTTGAAAGTACTTTTAGGCGGTTCTCTAATTCCCGCTGTTTTAAACTGCGCTCCCTTTTATGTTTTGAGGCCAGCTGTATGATGTGTCCCCTTAGAACCGCCTTGTATGCCCCCCATAGAGTTACAGGAGATGAGACCGAACCTGCATTAATGCGGAAATAGTCCGCAGAGGCTTTCAGGATTTCGGCTTGGACCTCTTGAAGAGATGAGAGCAAATCATTAATCACAAAGGGCGAGTATTGAGGTTTATCGAGAATGAAGCGAAAAACCACCAAAACAGGGTCATGATCTGACAACGGAGCGGCAAGGATAGAAGTAGAAACCACAAAGGAGAGATGTTTCCTCAGCATGAACACGTGGTCAATTCTGGAGTGTGAATGATGGAGATGCGGGTAGTGTGTGTAGTCTCTACCCAGGGGATGAAGTTCTCTCCAGAGGTCGACCAGATCAGTTTTGCAGAGATCGAACACATTTTTTGGCATTGGGGGAGGGGCCACACATTTTGAAGGATATTTGTCCAGAGAAGGGTCCAAAGCCAAGTTAGAGTCTCCCACAAGAAGGAGAGTACCCTTTTGATGGGATGCTAGCAGGCCACAGATATGGGTCAAAAAGGTCCAGGGGCAGAGTTTGGAGCATAATAGTGACTTCCGTGTCTTGGATAGTACCTTGCAACAATAAGTACCTTCCGTCTGGGTCTGCTATCTGTTTAGTGCAATTGAATGGAACTGACTTGCGGAAGGCAATGAGCACCCCTTTTTGCTTAGTCGGGGCATTGGCCAAGAAGACCTAGGGATATTGAGCGTCAAAATATTTAGGACAAGAGGCAGTTGAAAAAATGCGTCTCTTGCAGGCATGTTATATCGATCTGTTGCCTCTTAAGATATTCAAAAATTTTTACTCTTTTTTGAGGAGAGTTCATGCCCTGAACATTCAGGGACAGCCAATTTAGTGTCATTTTAAATGTAAGGAGGAGGTTGATTTGGCTCCTTCGGGCTCAGGCCCCGCCAACTCAGAAAAGGGAAGAAAAGTTGAGAGGAGAATAGGGTCAAGTGTAAGAAGAGATAAGGAGGAGATCATGTAGAGAAACGTGAAGACACAGAATGATATTCTGAGTAAAAAATATACATACAACATAGTTGCATACAGTAGTGGGACAAAGGGCCCACTGGGGGGAGGGTCGGAGATTGGTCAGGACGATCGCCCAGATCAAGTTCAGGCAAAACTAGGGGAGCAGTGGCCCAACAGAACCACTCGGCATTTTTCCATAGTAGGAACATCAGCAATATATAAAAGGAAATTAGGCACATAACACTGTAAAAAGAAAAAAACTTTAAAGGCACAACTGGAAAAATAAAGAACAACTTCATAACATAAACATAACTGTTATACTGAAGTCAGTTACCACCGCCCCGGGCACCCACATACAAGTGGGGGAAACCGGGGCCAGGAACCAACCGACAGCAAGTAATCCTGCATTGATAATCAGAGTAGATATAGGCAATCATACCTCACAGAGGAATACTTTAGGTTGACTATAACATTGAATTCTGAAGCCCGGGGTTACTGAACCCCAACTTTAAATGACGAAGGTCGCAACCCGTAGCCCACCATGAGCGGTGACCTCCCAAAAACCAGATGAGGATATCCCATCCATCATAAGAGGACCCTCCATTTGAGCATCAGAATACTCTCACCAGTGAAAACGTGTTAGGAATATTCACTATCAGGAGAGAAAAAATAATAAGTAAAAAATTATAAAGGGGCCATTTTTAAAACTTTTATTTGCATTGATACATGTCCCATGTGGCAAGACCCGGGTCCCCAAACACTTTTTATGTGGCAATAACTTGCATATAAGCCTTCAAATTAAGCACTTTTAATTTTTCATGTTCGCGCCCCATAGACTTATGCCCCGTACACACGGTCGGACATTGATCGGACATTCTGACAACAAAATCCATGGATTTTTTCCGACGGATGTTGGCTCAAACTTGTCTTGCATACACACGGTCACACAAAGTTGTCGGAAAATCTGATCGTTCTGAACGTGGTGACGTAAAACTTGTACGTCGGGTCTATAAACAGGGCAGTAGCCAATAGCTTTCGTCTCTTAATTTATTCTGAGCATGCGTGCCACTTTGTGCGTCGGATTTGTGTACACACGATCGGAATTTCCAACAACGGATTTTGTTGTCGGAAAATTTTATAGCCTGCTCTCAAACTTTGTGTGTCGGAAATTCCTATGGAAAATGTGTGATGGAGCCTACACACGGTCGGATTTTCCGACAACAAGGTCCTATCACACATTTTCCGTCGGAAATGTGTACAGGGCATAACGATGTTCGCACAAATTTTTTGCCTGGTCGCGTGTTCTGCTGCAAACCGAACCGGGGGTGTGTGTGTTTGGCTCATTCCTAATTATATGTAGATTAATGGAAGCTTCACCTCCTCCTTATTCTAAGACACAGACTGGAGGGGCATGACAGTCTGTGACTGGCAGAGTTCTGCCTACTACATGATTTAAAATACATATCTGTATGACAATTTAAAACAGTTTATTGATATTAATTATTTTTACTCCGTATTCCAAAGGCTGTTTGTTTTTATTTTGAACATGTGACCATCAGCAGAGGACTAGAATCTCCTCCTGCTTATGTTTCCCTGCAGACAGGATGGGTCATGTGACAGCTGTAGATTCCCTTCAAAAGAGTAATCCCCTTCACTCTTTATGGACAAAAGGAGGGACACTTCAATGAAGGACAATGAATACTACTAGTGTGTTAACCTTTACATTGCCCAATATTCAAAAGTAATGGAACCATGGTGTACAACTGTACATCTCCAATGGCCTCTGAGCTCGAGTGGGTGGATCTCTTGATGCACTCCCGCAGTTACGCTGCACACAGACAAGTCATACTGCCAGCTGTATATCCCTGGTTTGGGTCTGCATACAAGCCTTTACTGCTTGCTTTTTTGTAAGCGTAAAATCTATGTGGTGAAGGATCACTGTGAGCGGTGTTTCAACGTAGTTTTCACAATCAAGTCCTCTCTGTAGAGTATTGAGGGGCTTTTCTTTGGGACTCTTCTCACTTTCACTCAAGGTTTCCGATTTTCTTCAGTCAAGATCACTTATGCATATAAGATCTGATATGCATATATTGATTCACAGCCTTATTTGCATTGTTTGTCACTGATCCATTATGATTTATTTGATCATTGCACTTTTTGGATTTCTTTAGTGTTGGTATTTCATGAGAGGAATTTTCTAGATTCATATTTCATCATCTCATGACATGTACAATTCATTTATGTATATTCACATTCAATCTATGGTATAGCACAGTTTTTTTTCTATACATTTGATATTTTTTGGTGTGTATCCCACAGTTAAACTGCTGCTCTTCAGGGGTTTTTTTTGTATAGTGGCAGCGCAGTATTTTTCTTTTTTCCCATTCAAAAGTAATGCTTGGATCATCTGCAGTATTGTGAAACTGGTTTTGATAGTCATGCAAACGATTTAAATGGCACTAGAGATACACTATATTACCAAAAGTATTGGGAGGCCTGCCTTTACACGCACATGAACTTTAATGGCATCCCAGTCTTAGTCCGTAGGGTTCAAAATTAAGTTGGCCCACCCTTTGCAGCTACAGTATAACAGCTTCAACTCTTCTGGGAAGGCTGTCCACAAACTTTAGGAGTGTCTATGGGAACGTTTGACAAATCTTCCAGAAGCGCATTTGTGAGGTTAGGCACCGATGTGGAGGAGTGGCTCGCAGTCTCCGCTCTAATTTATCCCAAAGGTGATTTATCGGGTTGGGGTCAGGCCAGTCAACTTCCTCCACCCCAAACTCGCTCATCAATGTCTTTATGGACCTTGCTTTGTGCACTGGTGCACTGTCATGTTGGAGCAGGAAGGGGTCATCACCAAACTATTCCCACAAAGTTGAGAGCATGAAATTGTACAAAATGTCTTGGTATGCTGACGCCCTAAGAGTTCCCTTCACTGGAACTAAGGGGCCCAACTCAACCCCTGAAAAACAACCCCGCACCATAATCCCCCTTCCACCAAATGATTTGGACCAGTGCACAAAGCAAGGTCCATAAAGACATGGATGAGTGAGTTTGGGGTGGAGGAACTTGGTCTGCACAGAGTTCTGACCTCAACCTAATAGAACACCTTTGGGATGAATTATAGCAGAGACTGTGAGCCAGCCTTTCTCGTCCAACATCAGTGCCTGACCTCACAAATGTACTTCTGGAAGAATGGTCAAACATTCCCAAAGACACACTCTTAAACCTTGTGGACAGCCTTCCCAGAAGAGTTGAAGCTGTTAGAGCTGCAAAGGGTGGGCCAACTCAATATTAAACTCTATGGACTAAGACAGAGATTCCATTAAAATTCATGTGCGTGTAAAGGCAGAAGTCCCATTACTTTTGGTAATATAGTGTATTTAACCACATGCCGACCGCCCGCCGTCGTTTGGTGGCTGCAGAATGGCTCCCCTGCGCAAATCTCCGTAACTGTACGACGGCCGCTTTAAGGGGCATAGGGGGCGCGGGCTCGCAGCATCACTGACGAGCGGATGCTCGTGCCCGGCCGCCGTGATGTCCGCCGGGCACCCACGATCGCTCATGACAGTGCAGGAGCATGGATCTGTGTGTGTAAACACACAAATCCACGTCCTGTTAGGGGAGAGGAGACAGATCGTGTGTTCCTAGTATATAGGAACACACGATCTGTCTCCTCCCCCAGTCAGTCCCATCCCCCCACAGTTAGAACACACACTGAGGGAACACATTTAACCCCTTGATCGCCCCCTAGTGTTAACCCCTTCCCTGCCAGTGACATTTATACAGTAATCAGTGGCTATTTATAGCACTAATCGCTGTATAAATGTCAATGGTTTCAAAAAATTTTCAAAAGTGTCCGATCTGTCCACCACAGTCATGATAAAAATCGCAGATCGCCGCCATTACTAGTAAGAAAAATAATAATAGTAAAAATGCCATAAATCAATAACCTATTTTGTAGGCGCTATAACTTTTGCGCAAACCAATCAATATACGCTTATTGCAATTTTTTTTACCAAAAATATGTAGAAGATTACATATCGGCTTAAACTGAGGAAAATATTTGTTTTTTTTTTTTAATTTTGGATATTTATTATAGCAAAAATTAAAAAATATTGTGTTTTTTTCAAAATTGTTGCTCTTTTTTTGTTTATAGCACAAAAAATAAAAACTGCAGAGGTGATCAAATACCACCAAAAGAAAGCTCCATTTGTGGGAAAAAATTGACATAAATTTTGTTTGGGTACAGCGTCACACGAACGCGCAATTGTCAGTTAAAGCGACGCAGTGCCGTATCGCAAAAAATGGCCTGGTCAGGAAGGGGGTAAATCCTTCCGGGGCTGAAGTGGTTA
This sequence comes from Lithobates septentrionalis, assembly GCA_037952835.1. Lineage (NCBI taxonomy): Eukaryota > Metazoa > Chordata > Amphibia > Anura > Ranidae > Lithobates > Lithobates septentrionalis. Next base: position 2,038,095 of record JBBDGP010000623.1, on the reverse strand, counting down.
AATATTATTGGATTACAGGACTATTTGTGACAAAAGTTCATGGACGGAATTTAAAAATCTCCACATGATCCATTCAGTTGTGATAAGAAGTAAAATTACCTTTGTCAGGGTGTGATCTTGTAACAAAAATAACAGATGCTGTTTCTTTGTTATATGTGACTAAAGATCTGCAAAGCAGCCCAAAAAGATGCCGATTTCAGATGATACTGAGGTTTTTCTTTCTACAATATTACATTTGATTCATATGCAGAGAAATATTTATGTTCCTTTCAAATGCAAATGTGTTAGAGCAGATGGGGACATTTTCCAGCATGCTGAACTGAAACCATTCTCAAACAGTTATGCCGCGTACACACGGTCGGACTTTCCGGCATACTTGGTCCGGCGGACCAGAGTGTGCCGGACAATCCGCCCGTGTGTGGGCTGCGGCGGACTTTTCCGGCGGACTTCTTCCCAAAAGCCCGCCGGACCTAGATTTGAACCAAGTTTCAAATCTTTCCGTCGGACTCAGTTTCGGGCGGAAAGTCCGCTCGTGTGTGTGCTGGTCCGACGGAAAGGCCGCTCGTGTGTATGCTGGTCCGACGGACCAGATACGACGCGAGGGCAGGGTATTGCATCTCGCGCTCGCTGCAATAGGAAAAACAAATTTTCCTATTGCGGCGAGCGCGGGGCATACCAGGCCCTTAGGTCTGGTATGGATTATAAAGGGAAGCCCCTACGCCGAAAAAACGGCGTGGGGTCCCCCCTAAAATCCATACCAGACCCCGATCCGAGCACGCAGCCTGGCCGGTCAGGAAAGGGGGTGGGGACGAGCGAGCGCCCCCCCCCCTCCTGAACCGTACCAGGCCGCATGCCCTCAACATGGGGGGGTGGGTGCTTTGGGGGAGGGGGGCGCCCTGCGGGGCCCTCCCACCTCAAAGCACCTTGTCCCCATGTTGATGAGGACAAGGGCCTCTTCCCGACAACCCTGGCCGTTGGTTGTCGGGGTCTGCGGGCGGGGGGCTTATCAGAATCTGGGAGCCCCCTTTAATAAGGGGGCCCCCAGATCCCGGCACCCCACCCTATGTGAATGAGTATGGGGTACATGGTCCCCCTACCCCTTCACCTAGGGAAAAATTGTAAGTAATAAAACACACTACACAGGTTTTTAAAATATTTTATTAAACAGCTCCGGGGGTGGGGATCTTCCTCCGGCTTCGGGGGTCTTCTTCCGGCTTCGGGGGTCCCTCCGCTTCATCTTCTCCCGGCGTCCGGTTGGTTCTTCTCCGCTCTCCGGCCTCTTCTCCCGGTGTCCCAGGTCTTCGGCCGGTCCCTTCGGCTGTCTTCATGTAGCTCTATTGCCAGCGGAGGTCCGGACTTCTGGGCTTCTTGTCTTCTCTTCTCTTCTCTCTTCTCGCCCCCCGCCCGCAGACCCCGACAACCAACGGCCAGGGTTGTCGGGAAGAGGCCCTTGTCCTCATCAACATGGGGACAAGGTGCTTTATGGTGGGGGGGCACCGTAAGGCGCCCCCTCCCCCAAAGCACCCCCCCATGTTGAGGGCATGCGGCCTGGTACGGTTCAGGAGGGGGGGCGCTCGCTCGTCCCCACCCCCTTTCCTGACCGGCCAGGCTGCGTGCTCGGATCGAGGTCTGGTATGGATTTTAGGGGGACCCCACGCCGTTTTTTCGGCGTAGCGGGGTTCCCTGTATAATCCATACCAGACCTAAGGGCCTGGTATGCCCCGCAACGGGGCTCGCAAGGTGTCAATCTCGCCGATAAAAGCGGCAAGATTGACATCCTTTGCTAGTCCCGTCGCACTTGAGTCACGTTCAAAATGAACGGACTTGTCCGTGTGTGGGCAAGTCCGTTCATTCTGAAAGTCCGCCGGAACTCCGGGGAAAGTCCGTCGGAAAGACGGGCGGACTTAGCCCGCCGGAAAGTCCCGGCGTGTGTGGGCAAGTCCGCCCGTTTTAAAGTCCGGCGCACCTGGCGGACAAAGTCCGTCGGAAAGTGTGCCGGACCAAGTAGGATAGAAAGTCCGACCGTGTGTACGCGGCATTACTCTGTGTCTTGTGTGCCACTATCCCGACCACTGCTTGCATTTAATGGACAAGGAAGCCAATGCATGGATATGATGCACGTGCAGTTGTTTTCTATAATTAAAAAGGGGACACTTAACAAGTAAACACAGGTATGTTCCACAGAGTGAAAATACACACAAAGGCAATGTTTTTTTTTAACAATAGAAGAAACAACTCCTAATTACATTAGATGTAAACCTTAAAAATAACTATCTAGTTAGCTAAAACACTGTGCACCATAAACAATTGCCATTTGGGCAATTGACATTTACTTTTTATAAATTTATTGCCTCCAACCCTTTTATTATCTTTTGTTTCATTTCAGTGCTACTTCACCTCTGCAGCCACTTCTTGCCTGCATGCACTCTAGTGATGCCTGCATAGCATTTCTCAGGGTGTATTTTCTGATAGTGACAAAAGTGGACCACGCCTGTATAGTGTCCCCAACTATAAGCCTAGTACACATGGGCCAAATGTAGGGCGGCATTGACCAGTTCAATAGAAACCGACCGTCATTCGGCCCATGTGTACTGCAACCGGATCAACATTCGGCCTGTGTGTACTGCAGCCAGTCCAACATTCGGCCAGCTTCGGTCGATGGGGCATGACCCAAAAAGGTCTTTCAATCGGCATCTGATCAGCGCTCTCAGCAAATGACTGCAATGCTGACCGGTGTGTTGTGGTGGTGGTGGTATCCCCCTATCAGAACACGATAGCACAGCAGGGGAGAACATCAGATAGTTAGTACAGCAGTGCCTCCTGAGCTGTCAGGTTTTTTTTTTTGTTCAACCCTGCTGGGTTGAATAGAAAAAAAAACTACTAGCGTGTCCTAGGCTTAGGACGATGCAAGAGATCAATTGGTATGGTTTCCAAAAAGACTGGAGACAAACAGGGTTGCAGGCTGGCTGGTAAGTGAGCTGGGAATTTTGGTTTGCTGTTTTTTGAAATGCTTCACCAGTGGCGGTGCATCCATTAAGGGCGCACGGGTGCCGCCCCCTCTCTCCAGCCACCCTCTCTGTGTACTATGGATAGATTCATGCAGTGCAGCTCGGCATTGCATGAATTGGCAGCTCAGCATCCCTAGAGGTAAGTACAGCGGGGAGGGCACCCAGTGTTTAGTTCACCTTTACATTTTTTTCTGTAAAGGTGAGCTAACACTTTAAATCATTAATGTAATATGTTGATGTTTTCAAACAAAACCTGCAAGCCCTGAGCCTGCATTTTGAACAAATGAAGTAGAAGGGGGACCCCAGGAGCTACCAGGATGAGCATCTTGGAACACCTAGTATGGCTTTCCTAGTAGCCAATAGAAAAGCCGGTACCAAAAATGCATCGACCATGGATTAATATCAGAATTACATAATATGAAAAAAGGATAGGAAACACCAAATTAACCTTATGGCTACCAGTCAGGCCGATTAGGGCTGCATTTATAGCGACTAAGCTCCCAAAACATATATACAGTATATATATATATATATACTGTATATATCTTGCTAGCGCTCAAATTATGCACAGAAGTACGTGTGTAAATAGTGGTTATTTTTCAGTGCTATAGGTAAAGACACCATCAGATCTCACATTCCTCTCAATAAAGATGTAATTAGGTTATGGAATGAGCACCAATAAAAAGGAATTTAACACATGAATATATTTAAAACAAAATCCAGATAAATCACATCATATAAAAGTTTAAAAAAATCACATATAACGCACAGTACAATAATCTTATTTGACACACTAAAAAGACCACATTCAGTATATTTGCATTATACTGAGGGTCCCATTTAACAGGTAACAGAATTGGGAGACAGCGGCATTGACACACTTTACAAGAATGTGCCTGAACAATGGTAGGATCACCAGGTATTATATTTAAAGAAGAATTCCAGGTACGGATATGTTTTACATATTTACATTGTTCCAGGTTGGACCAATGTAAACATGTATATACCATACCTGGATGATGCCTACTGGAAGCTGGAAATCACTGTAGTACACACTGCTACCCCAATGATCTCCACTTGTTTCTGAGGCCCTTGCCAAGTGGCTGTCCTGTTGCTTACTGCGATATGAACACAGGAGGTCGGCCGTTCAGCACAAGCGCCATTCAGAGAATTTTGTGAATGGATGTAAAGTGTTTTCTGGTTGGGTAAGCTGGGGAACATGATGTCAACGGCTCGACTTTTCCCCTCGTCCAATCAGAGAACACTTTGCATGTATTCAGAAATGAACAGCCAACCTCCTGTGTTTGCAATGCAGCATGGCAGCCATTCAGCACGGGACCTGGAAGCAAGTGGAGATGACTGGAATAACGTTGTCTACGCAAGGTATGGTATATACAGTACATAGTTATATTTGTCCAAGATGGACCAATGTAACTGTATAAAATATCCATACCTGGAATTCATCTTTAAACTGCTGATTTAAACCTATTCAAAATAAAGACTTTTGAAATGATTTTATACATGAGATTTTAGTGCTTGGGTTTACATAAACATTAATAAATGGGGCTTCATATGATGTAGAAGATCTGCTTGTTGGAGCATCTCCATCGCTCAGTAGTAGGTCTCTTCTTCCTTAGCAGCTCACAGGAGCAAATAGAAATCATAAAGCATCTGCTGGGACTTTGTGATTTCGGGCAAGAGGCAGAATATTGAGTCCTTGGGATCTGAAAAAATTATAAGCTGCTGTCTTGATGTGACTTGATGCATTTGTAGTGATGTTTACGACATCTCTGATAAATAAATATTTAATTTGTGTCCCTAATGCAGGATGATGGAAACATAGAGCTGTGTACTGCCTCCTCTGCACTTTAAATTGGAATTGGGTTTGTGTTAAGTCTTCGTTCTGTCGTTTGTGTAGAATACAACACCCTGTGCATTTATACTGGCTTGACCAGACTGTCCTTGTTCTCTGCACTACCCATTAGTATCAGTAGAATGTAATGTACTCAGATATGAAAGATTCTTTGGTATAAAAATAAAATGATAGAAAGAATGTCTGATAATTCTACCTCTCTATTAGGCGTGTTGCACTTCTTTTAAATTACCCCTAACCTTTAACTGGATGACATTGGTTTCCTAAAGTACATTTTTTAAATACTGTTTTTTACCTATTCTTTATGCTTTGTTGGTGCTGATCTTCTAAAGCAGGGATATGCAATTAGCGGACCTCCAGCTGTTGCAAAACTACAAGTCCCATCATGCCTCTGCCTCTGGGTGTCATGCTTGTGGCTGTCAGAGTCTTGCTATGCCTCATGGGACTTGAAGTTCTGCAACAGCTGGAGGTCCGCTAATTGCATATCCCTGTCCTAAAGCCTCTTCGTATCACCATGAACTTATTTCAGCAACTGCTGTGCATGAATTCATGTAACATGCAACTGTGCAATGTCAGAACAGCTGCTTGCAGTTTTTATTGGGAGTGCATATATTTGGGTGACAACACAGGAGAACAGAGGCGTAAATAGAACCTTCAGGGCCCCGGTGCAAAAAACCATGAAGGCTCTCCCCCGACCCACTGGTCCAGGACTGTTTCCATCAGTCTCGAGGCCCTTTCCTCGGGTCCCAAAGCCCCTACATATGAGCTTAGTATAATGGTGGGCATATGATGTCATTATGACGTCAGGGGGTGGGGCTGGGCCATATTTGTTTGCACTGATCGGTGGATTGTCTGTTAAGTATGTGTTGACTTGCACTGCACTTTGTCACTAGCCTTACGAAGGGGCCCTATGTGGTGCTAAAACGTTGTTATATGTTTATCACGTGATCACAAAATTAAACCTTTTTTAGGGATCCTAGGTGTGCTGATGGCATTTCTTCACTTGGATTCTCCAACAAAAGGTTTATGCAGTAAGCATTGCTTGCACTGCACTTTGGCAGACAGTCAGACCAACCTTTAAGGCCAAAGAGTCATCTGAAGATCTACAGACAGGAGACTCATTCATTTTATAAGATGTACAATATTCACAAGCCTATCAATCACACTAGTGTAGGGGAGAAAGAAAGAGCTCCAATAGATCCAAAACAAAAGGATCATATAAAATTCATCTGGGAGCCATAGACATATCCATGCCTGAAAGGTTTTGCAAATATACATGACAGCAATGGCAGGTAGCAGAGTAGGGCCTGCTAGGTGAGGTTAAAACTTGGTAAGGACTTCCAGTCTTTGACAGGGACAATGGGGGTTTGTTTAGATCAAGAAGAGGCCTGGTCCATTACAGGGAGGGCTTAAGAAACTCCTCCTCCACATGGTATTGCTTGGCATAAGGCTTAAGAGGGGAAAATTGCTTGTCCGGAGAGGAACAAGTCAGCTTAGAAAATGAATGTAGTGGTGCATGTACTGGTGGCCTTGAACTGGTTGGTGGTAGGCATGTGCACTGCCGAATAATTTGTTCGTTTTCGTTTGATTCAGTTTTTTTTTTTTTCGGGTCATTCATTATGATCGCAATTCGTAAATTTGAAAATGCAAAAATAAAGAAAGAAAATTAAAAAATTCGAAAGAATAGCCAACAATAAGTATTAAATTATAGGTATTGGAATTTCCTTTTAAGTTTGGCTGTGAACGTAACGAATACGAATTTATCCGAAGTTACGAATTATCCGAAAGAAACGAATGCTGCATCTAAACAAATGGAACGGAACAAATTAATAATAAATAATAATAATAAAACGTTATTATTATTGTTATATAGTATCATTAATTCGTTACATTCACTAACAGTCAAATTTGAAAGGAAATTCCAATACCTATAATTTAATAGTTAAGTTACTATTAGTTAGTTATTATTTCAGGTTTTCGAATTTTTGGGTTTTCGAATTTCGAATTCACGAATATTTGGACAAATTCGGTAAACTGGTTTTTGATAATTCGGATATTTACGAATTAATGAATTTGTCAAAATTCATTATAAAACTAATTTGTCGAAATTCATTAAAAAACTAAATTTGGAACGAAACTAATTGCACATGTCTAGTTGGGGGCTATTATTATTTGAGAAAGACCTGCAGGAATAATGTTCTTGTGCTTTGATTCACCATACTACTAGTATAATAAGTGAGTAGGGCCCATAGGGGTCCTTACAGACACCAAGCTGCAGAAAGCAGGAGTGTTTAGGTGACATTCAGTAACCAAGTGACCTCAAGTAGTAGTGAGGGGGGCTTGACCTGGACCCTTGTGTGCAGATGATGTTGCATCTTGTGCACGCCAATAGGGGGAGGGCAGAGGAAAAGCAAATGCATACACAAGACACATGTGTTGCAGGGCTTTTGCACTGAAAAAAAAAACGTGCAATATAAATTTAAAAAGTGTCACAGGTATGCATTGTACCATGCACATTATGTGGCGAACAATCACAGCAACTAGAGATGTGCAATTTTGTTTTATTTTGTTTCTGATTCGTTCTAATAATAGTTAATAATTTTGTTTTATCATACTTGTGATGTTAGAATGATTTGTTGCCAGAATTTGTTTTGTATATTCTGATTCATTTTGTATATAATTTATTTACAAATCAATCCAAATTTTGAAATTCAAATTTCAGAAGACGGTTATTTTGTTCTATTTGTTTCTAAATTTTTCTATTCTATGCTATTCAATTCTATTCTTTATCTCTTCTTATATTTTCTATTCTATTCCATTATATCATATTTCTTTCTATTCTATAAAAACAGCCTAAGTAGTAATCATCATATTATTTCATTTTTATACCTCAATGTATTCATTGCAATATGTTTCTATTTCGAATTTGAATTCAAAATCATTCTCAAATTAAAAAATTTGTTTCATTATAGTGTGATTCGGAAATTTAGATTAGATTTACATCCGAAACTAAAAATAATAAAAATTTTGTCCGAATTTCGATTTGTAACTAAATAGATCACACATGTCTAACAGCAATCAGGTACAGTACCAAAAAAGCACCCAAGCAGAACCTTTAGTGAGGCATACCCCGTTCAGACGCTTTTTACCCCTCCGGTGGAAATACTGCCTAAGGAGTTTTCAGGGTTCCACCAGGTAGGTGTACCTCAACCCTGGACCTTTAAGGAACCCTGTGGCTAACTCAACACATTTCATCATGAGACTAGGTGAGCACCAAATGCAGGATCCAGTGCCAGAAGGGAGACCCTTACAGGCTGGTCCTGCATCCTTTTCATTGTGAGGTCCAGATATGGCCCCCAGGGCAACTCCAAAGAGTAGCCAATCCGGAAGCTGCAACCAGAAGCCCCAGTGACTCTGCAGCAACTGAAGAATCCTGCTAGAAGAAAAATGTCTTGATAAATTGTAAAATGTGTCTGTTACTCTAATGCCCTGTACACATGGTCGGACATTGATCGGACATTCCGAAAACAAAATCCATGGATCTTTTCCGACAGATGTTGGCTCAAACTTGTCTTGCATACACACGGTCGGACAAAGTTGTCGGAAAATCCGATCGTTCTGAACGTGGTGACGTAAAACACGTACGTCGGGACTATAAACGGGTCAGTAGCCAATAGCTTTCGTCTCTTAATTTATTCTGAGCATGCGTGCCACTTTGTGCGTCGGATTTGTGTACACACGATCAGAATTTCCGACAACGGATTTTGTTGTCGGAAAATTTTATAGCAAGCTCTCAAACTTTGTGTGTCGGAAATTCCTATGGAAAATGTGTGATGGAGCCTACACACGGTCGGAATTTCCAACAAGGTCCTATCACACATTTTCCATCGGAAAATCCTATCGTGTGTACAGGGCATTAGTGAGGAGAGAAGATGTTCGTACTTCTAAGGACACTAGCAAAAAACTGAGGCATGCTGAGAGTGGTAGGGGTTAAACTGGGCTGCCCTTACAGCTATGCTTACACTGTTCAATGCTCCTGAAGGTTGCAGTATAACCCACTGTATGAAAACAGCTCTTATATGCTCTATATATTTTATTTGTGTAATTCAGCTGTTTGCCTAGTGTTCAGCTTTAAAAAGCTGCAGTTTAGTGGCATTCGTTATTTTTCACTCGCTTCATTTTAATCTGCAGTTCAGTTTGAAGTTTTATGCCTCTGTGGAAACATTAATTACAGGCACTGATACCTATTCATGATGCTTGAATTCACATGGGAACACAAAGGGGAGGGGCTAGTCAAATTAATGAAGAGTAAATTAGGTAGGAAACATATTTCTTTGCCCTTGGGAATGAGAAGAGACATATCTCATGCTGATTAAACTCATGTTTTCCGGTGCTCTCTTTAAGGAATGCTAAGTAATGCATTTTAATAAAGTTGCAACTGAATGTATCAAATCGTTTAATGTAACATTTCTTTTAAAGTGATCTCCTATTAATTGAAAGACAAGTCATGAAGAATACTTGGAAAAGCAGCAGTTTAAAATTAGATTAAAAAAAAAAACACTCCAAGTCTGCAAGTATCTGTATGAAGGTGAAACTCTAGCCTTTTTAAAAAATATATTTTTGAGTGAGTTTAGAAAGGGTTTAAATTGTGGGATCTCCACTGCGGAGATTTCTCTTATTTCCTGTTGTGTCATTGTCACATATAAAGTGCCATTCTTTATTTTAAAAATGATAGCTGCTTTCCTTTCTCTGGGAATACAGTACCTTGAAAAAGTTTTAATATCCCTTGAAATTTTCCACATTTTGTCATGTAACAACCAAAAACGTAAATGTATTTTATTGGGATTTTATGTGATAGACCAACACAAAGAGGCACATAATTGTGAAGTGGAAGGAAAATAATAAATGGTTTTAAAATGTTTTTACAAATTAATATCTGAAAAGTGTGGCTTGCATTTGTATTCAGCTCCCTTTACCCTGATACCCCTAACTAAAATCTAATGCAGTGATGGCGAACCTTGGTACTCCAGATGTTTTGGAACAACATTTCCCATGATGCTCAACTACACTGCAGAGTGCATGAGCATCATGGGAAATGTAGTTCCAAAACATCTGGGGTGCCAAGGTTCGCCATCACTGAACTAGTGCAACCAAATGCCTTCAGAAGTCACTGAATTAGTAAATAGAGTCCACCTGTGTGTAATTTAATCTCAGTATAAATACAGCTGTTTTGTGAAGTCCTTTTTTTAGAGAACCTTATTGAACAAACAGCACCATGAAGACCAAGGAAAACACCAGACAGGTCAGGGATAAAGTTGTGTAGAAGTTTAAAGCAGGGTTAGGTTATAAAAAAAAAATCCCAAGCTTTGAACATCTCACGGAGCACTGTTCAACCCATCGTCCGAAAATGAAAAGAGTATAGCACAACTGCAAACTTACCAAAACATGGCTTTCCACCTAAACTGACAGGCCGGGCAAGGAGAGCATTAATCAGAGATGCAACCAAGAGGCCCATGGTAACACTGGAGGAGCTGCAGAGATCCACAGCTCAGGTGGTAGAATCTGTCCACAGGACAACTATTAGTCGTGCACTCCACATATCTGGCCTTTATAAGAGTGGCAAGAAGAAAGCCATTGTTGGAAGATAGCCATTAATGAAAGAAAGCCATAGGAAGTCCCGTTTGCAGTTTAAAAGAAGCCATGTGGGGGACACAGCAAACAATTAGAAGAAGGTGCTCTGGTCAGATGAGACCAAAATGTAACTTTTTGGCCTAAAAGCAAAACGCTTTTTGTGACGGAAACCTAACACTGCACATAATCCTGAACACACCATCCCCACCATGAAAAATGGCGGTGGCAGCATCATGTTGTCGGGATGCTTTTCTTCAGAAGGGACAGGGAAGCTGGTCAAAGTTGATGGGAAGATGGATGGAGCCAAATACAGGGCAATATTAAAAGAAAACCTGTTAGAGTCTGCAAAAGATTTGAGACTGGGGTAGAGGTTCACCTTCCAGCAGGACAACGACCCTAAACATACAGCCAGAGCGCCAATGGAATGGTTTAGATCTAAGCATATTCATGTGTTAGAATGGCCCAGTCCAGACCTAAATCCAATTGAGAATCTGTGGCAAGACTTGAAAATTGCACAGACACCCTCCATCCAATCTGACAGAGCTTGAGCTATTTTCCAAAGAAGAATGGGCAAAAATGTCACTCTCTAGATGCGCAAAGCTGGTAGAGACATACCCAAAAAGACTTGCAGCTGTGATTGCAGCGAAAGGTGGCTCTACAAAGTATTGACTCAGGAAGGCTGAATACAAATGCACGCCACACTTTTCACATATTTATTAGTACATTTTCTTTTACCATTTATCCTTCCACTTCACAATTATGTGCAACTTTGTGTTGGTCTATCACATAAAATACATTTTTTTTTGTTTTAACATGACAAAATGTGGAAAATTTCAAAGGGTGCAAATACTTTTTCAAGGCACTGTATTATATCAAGTTTACAACTAGTGAAAAAGTAAACTATGCTAATCTGCATACAGGCGGTCCCCGGGTTACAAACATCCTACTTACAAATGACTCCTACTTACAAATGGAGAGAGAACAGGAAGTGAGAGAAAATCTACCCCTAGGAAGGAAAATTCACTCATGTAAGAGTTATTATGGGAAAAAGGTACCTCCACTGATGCTTTATCACAAATCCTTGTTTCCGCAACAACCCAAAATTTTCAAAATCCAATTGTCATTGGGACAGAAAGTGAGGTGAAATCTTCTGAACAGGGGCACAGACAGCAAAACAAATGTTACAGGGGTGGTAACCCTTCCCTATGCTATCCAAAAAGCTTAAAAATAGTTTTTTTGGCTGGAGCTACACTTAAAAAAATGTACATGTTCCGACTTACAAACAGATTCAAGTTAAGAACAAACCTACAGACCCTATCTTGTTTGTAACCCGGGGACCACCTGTATTAATCTGTGGCAGTGAATCTTAACCAGTTGCCAACCGCCGCACGCCGATTTACGTCGGCAGAATGGCACAGGTGGGCAAATGGGCGTACCTGTACCTTCCTCCCCTGCGGCGGTTGGATTCATTAGAGGACCGATCAGTCCTCAGGTCCTGGGCCAATGTTGTATGGCTTGGACCTGCTGATCGGTCCTAACAAATGAAATCCTTCCCCTGTCTGTGCAAGTGTAAACACAGACAGGAGGAAGTGATGTCATCTCTCCTCGTGGAGTCTTTTCAATTCCAGTGAGAGGAGAGAAGACATCTTACCATGAGTTGCACAGCACTACACTAACACCAGTACACATAGGTACACTTTCCACCCCCCCCCAGTTAACCCCTTCATTCCCTGTCACTGTGTCACCAATTGCAGTTTCCAGATTTTTTTACTAATCACTGCATTGGTGTCATTTGTGACTGTAATAAGTTTTAGGGCAGTTAGTATTAGGCCCCGTTAGGTCTAGGGTATCCCCCTAAACTCACCTAATAAAGGTTTAACCCCTTGATCGCCCCCAGTTAACCCTTTCACCCCCTGTCACTAGTGTCACTAACAGATCTTTTTTCTGATCGCCGTATTTGTGTCACGGGTGATGCTATTTAGCCAGTTAGTTGATTAGTTTCACCGTCCGGTTTTTATAGCATCAGGTACCCCCATTTATTACCTAATAAAGGTTTTACCTCCTGATTGCCACCTAGTTAACCCTTTCACCGCCTGTCACCAGTGATCACTGTATTAGTGTTATGGGTGATGCTGGTTAGTTTGTCTGTTTTTTATAGCATCATGGCACCTGCTGTATATTACCCAATAAAGGTTTAACACCCTGATCGTCCAACGGGTGATATCAGTTAGGTTTTAGTGTTGGTCAGGGTCTGCGTCGCCCCAGGCAGCATCAGGTTAGTGCCAGTAGCGCTAACACCCACGCATGCACCATACACCTCCCTTAGTAGTATAGTGTCTGAACGGATCGATATCTTTGATCTGATCATAACTATGTTAGCATCCCTATATATATATATATATATATATATATATATTAGCATTAGTTTAGGGTTCCCAAAAAACGCAGCGTTAGCGGACTCAGCCCAGATACCTGCTAGCACCTGCATTTAGCCCCTCCACCCAGCCCAGCCCACCCAAGTGCAGTATCAATTGATCACTGTCCCTTACAAAAACACAACACACATAACTGCAGCATTCGCAGTCAAGCCTGATCCCTGTGAACGCTAACAGTTTTCTTGGTAGCGTTTGAATCAGTCGCTGACAGTCAGGACCTCTTTTTCCTGTGAGTCTCACTAGTGTACCAGTAAATTTAGAGACCAAAATGTCAAATCGAAGGTACACTAGTGAAGAGGCCTACACGTTTCTGAGCATGACAGATATTAAAGAGGAAGTCACCCATCTGTCAGATTCAGGCTCAGAATACGATCCTGTAGTCAGCAGCGGCACCCTGACAGATAGCTCTGACGATGGAGTTGTGGTCCCTGCCAAGGTCAGGCGTACCTGACCCCGTTCTTCTGCTGTTGTTGAAGTGCAAGAACCGCAGGGCTCTCGTATGGAGCAGAGAGCCAGTAATAGTGCCGTTCATCCTTCTGGTGAACTGGCAAGCACCAGCAGCCTAGTACACCTAGGTCGTAGTCAAACCAGCACTGCAGTATCACGTGGTGAGTCCCATAAGTGCAGTTCAAGCTGGTGAGATGGCTAGCACAACTAGTGTCCCGCAGCCATCAAGAAGACAAAGACAGGGCCGTTGAGCCCATAGAGCCCTTCCTGCTGCATTTGCCAAACCTAATTTGGAGCCCACCACTTCTGCAGCACCCGTACTTCCCCAATTTCCTGGCCAACCCGGAATTCAGGTGGAAACAGTTGATTTTAAGACACTTGATTTTTATTTGCCATTTTTCACGGAAGATCTCTATAGCTCTATTGTGGACCAAAGCAATTTGTATGCTGGTCAATTCATCGCCGCTAATCCCCAGTTGACTCTTGCCAGAGATTTTTAGACCTATTACGGTCTCCAAAGTTAAGACCTTCCTGGGCCTATCCCTCCTCCTGGACATAACTAAAAAGAGTGAGTTGCGGTCATATTGGTCCACTGACCCAGTTCACCATATGCCCGTGTTCTCTGCCTCCATGGCCAGGGCATGATACGAGCAGATCTTGCAGTTCCTGCACTTCAATGATAATGAACTCTGTTGTCTTCGGGGGGACCCTGGATACGATCGGCTCTACAAAATTCGGCCACTCGTAAACCACTTCAACAAACAGTTTGCAGCCTTGTTTACTCCTGATTAAGTCGTCTGCATGGATAAGTCCCTGATTAAGTTTTCTGGCCGCTTGTCTTTCAAACAGTATCTTCCCAGCAAGCGTGCCAGATATGGGGTCAAGATGTATAAGCTCTGTGACAGGGCCACAGGCTATACATATAGTTTTATGGTTTACGAGGGAAGAGATAGTCACGTAGAGCCGGAGAACTGCCCAGACTACATAGGGAGCGCCAGGGATACCACTTGTATGTGGACAATTATATGAGCATGCCACTTTTTAGTCACTTGTTTGATCATGGAATTGGCGCATGTGGCACCATGCTTACCCCAGACTTGTAGATTCCCGTCTTAGGGTGGGGGAGAGAGCCTGCTTGAAGTGTAATAATTTGCTCGCTGTGAAGTGGAGGGATAATCGGAGTGTTTTCGTTCTGTCCTCCCTTCACGCAGACACGACGGTCCAAATTCCTACGGCGACTGGTGTTGTGGAGAAACCCCTCTGTGGCCACAAATATAACCTTAATATGGGAAAGGTGGACCTCAAAGACCAGTTGTTGGTGCCATGTGGGAGAGAGGAGAGGGGAACCAGGAAGGACCCCCAAGAAAAGATGGTCTGCTCCAGAACAAATATTGTGAACCTAGATTACTTTATTGTGTCAAAGTTAATAACAGTACAGAATTCCACAAACCATGTATTAAAAATAGGGCAGAGGTCCCATTGTGTGCAGGTGGCCACCAGAGACAATCCACATAAATTTTAGTGTATTTGTATCAGCCTTTTGGCAGTTGCTAAGTAACTCCCCGTTCATCCACAGTCTTTCCTCCCCCCCCCCCCCGGTCTCTCTTTCCTTCTCCCTTCTTTCCTCCTTCCCCTCCTTCAGCCTTCCCTTGCCTTCCCCCTTCTCCTCCCCCCCCCTCCCCCCCACACCCTTTCCCTTCTTCCCCCTCCTTTCCTTCCCTTTGAGAAATGGCCTACCTATTGGCAGATGAGATCGACCTGGAAATACAATCTGCGTTCTCTAGCGAATCTCCAGTTGTTTCTGAAAATGATGAGACCCTCAAAAAATTATTTAAAAACCATAAAAAACTAACAATAAAATATCTCAATAGAAAATGGGACATCTCTTCATTAAAGTCCCACATTGAACATAAAGTCATCCCTAGAGGACTAATGCCGCGTACACACGGTCGGACTTTCTAGAAAGCTAGGTCCGACGTACTTGCCGCCAGACTTCCGGCGGACTACCGCCGGACTTTCTGAACGGCCGGACTTGCCTACACACGGCCGGACTTTCTGGAATCCGGTCTTCCCGACGGACTTCCGCCGGACTTTCAGAATGAACGGACTTTCCCACACACGGACAAGTCCGTTCATTTTGAACGTGACTCGGGTACGACGGAACTAGAAAAGGAATTCAATCTCGCCGCTTTTTTTGGCGAGATTGAAACCTTGCGAGCCCCGTCGCAGGCCCTTAAGTCTGGTATGGAACTTTAAGGGGAACCCCCTACGCCGAAAAACCGGCGTGGGGGTCCCCCCCAAAATCCATACCAGACCCCGATCCGAGCACGCAGCCCGGCCGGTCAGGAAAGGGGGTGGGGACGAGCGAGCACCCCCCCCCTCCTGAACCGTACCAGGCCGCATGCCCTCAACATGGGGGGGTGCTTTGGGGGAGGGGGCGCCTTACGGTGCCCCCCCCACCACAAAGCACCTTGTCCCCATGTTGATGAGGACAAGGGCCTCTTCCCGACAACCCTGGCCGTTGGTTGTCGGGGTCTGCGGGCGGGGGGCTTATCGGAATCCGGGAGCCCCCTATAATAAGAGGGCCCCCAGATCCCGGCCCCCCCACCCTATGTGAATGAATATGGGGTACATGGTACCCCTACCCATTCACCTAGGTAAAAAGTGTTAATAATAAAACACAACACAGGTTTTTAAAATAATTTATTAAACTGCTCCGGGGGGGTCTTCTTCCGTCTTCGGGGGTCCCTCCGCTTCATCTTCTCCCGGGGTCCGGTTGGTTCTTCTCCGCTCTCTTCTCCCGGTGTTCCAGTTCTTCGGCCGGCTCCTCTGCTGTGTTCAGATAGCTCTCTTGCCAGCAGAGGTCCGGACTTCTGAGCTGCTGAGCTGCTGGGCTTCTTGTCTTCTCTTCTCTTCTCTTCCCCCAGATGTTGACACGACGCTCTCTCCGGCTGGACTGGTCTCCGAGGGCTGCGTTGTGACTTATATAGGCGGAGACCCCGCCCCCATATGATGTCACAGGCCCTGGGCATGCTGGGACTGTGACGTTTTAGGGGGCGTGGTCGACCACGCCCCCTAAAACGTCACAGTCCCAGCATGCCCAGGGCCTGTGACATCATATGGGGGCGGGGTCTCCGCCTATATAAGTCACAACGCAGCCCTCGGAGACCAGTCCAGCCGGAGAGAGCGTCGTGTCAACATCTGGGGGAAGAGAAGAGAAGAGAACACAAGAAGCCAAGAAGCCAAAAAGCCCAGAAGTCCGGACCTCCGCTGGCAATAGAGCTACCTGAAGAAAGCGGAGGGGCCGGCCGAAGACCTGGGACACCGGGAGAAGAGGCCGGAGAGCGGAGAAGAACCAACCGGACGCCGGGAGAAGATGAACCGGAGGGACCCCCGAAGACGGAAGAAGACCCCCCCCCCGGAGCTGTTTAATAAATTATTTTAAAAACCTGTGTTGTGTTTTATTACTGACACTTTTTACTTAGGTAAATGGGTAGGGGTACCATGTACCCCATACTCATTTACATAGGGTGGGGGGCCGGGATCTGGGGGCCCCCTTATTAAAGGGGGCTCCCAGATTCCGATAAGCCCCCGCCCGCAGACCCCGACAACCAACGGCCAGGGTTGTCGGGAAGAGGCCCTTGTCCTCATCAACATGGGGACAAGGTGCTTTGGGGGGGGGGGCGCAGGGCGCCCCCCTCCCCCAAAGCACCCACCCCCCATGTTGAGGGCATGCGGCCTGGTACGGTTCAGGAGGGGGGGGGGGCGCTCGCTCGTCCCCACCCCCTTTCCTGACCGGCCAGGCTGCGTGCTCGGATCGGGGTCTGGTATGGATTTTAGGGGGACCCCACGCCGTTTTTTCGGCGTAGGGGTTCCCCTTTATAATCCATACCAGACCTAAGGGCCTGGTATGCCCCGCGCTCGCCGCAATAGGAAGATTTGTTTTTCCTATTGCAGCGAGCGCGAGATGCAGTAACCTGCTCCTCCGTCGCATCTGGTCCTTCGGACTAGCATACAGACGAACGGGCTTTCCGTCAGGAACTGAGTCCGGCGGAGGTACGACGTAAAGATTTGAAGCAGGCTTCAAATCTAAAGTACGTCGGATTTCCGCAAAAATCCGACCGAAACGGTCCGTCGGAAGTCCGATGGAGACCACACACGGTCGGACTTTTCGCCGGACTTTGTCCGGCGGCGTCCGTCGGACTTTTGCAGGTGAAAAGTCCGACCGTGTGTACGCGGCATAAGAGAAAAAGTGGTGCCTGCTGCTCATCTGCACACACCACGTTTTCTGGAGATATGGAAGCAAAGTTGCCTTGAGCGTGGACTAGCAGTTCTGCAGATGATTATCAATGAGGAACAGATACAATTAGATGAGATTAAAAAAGAGATCGACATCAGTGCACAGCTGCTAGAACCGTACAAGAATGACCAGGATTTTAATAAATACAATGACTCGCTCGAAAAGGAGGTTGAAAAAACTCAGAAAATTCTCAAATCCACCAAACAGGAAAAATTCAAACAGAATCTTCTTGATTGGGAGAAGGGAGATATTTTTGACCCCACAGTACTTAGAGGGAGAAGTAGATCGCGCAAGGGTAGGAGAACTCGATCAGGCACACCTGGGTCCAGACGTATGTCCACAGATAGCGACCCTGAACAATCTGAAAAGACCGTGGCTTTTTTAGATCAGGAAGGGGACGACGCCCCCAGGATAGGCACCCAACCAACTATATCTATGACCAAAACTCAGGCCCAAACCAACAGAGGAAACCGGGGAAAGGGAAGAGAAGGAAGAGAAAGCCAAAAGGGAACTAAGATCAGGATCACGCAAGTTTTAGACAGCCCACTGAGTTCACTCAGCCAGCGTCCAGAAAAATCATGTCCAGACCTGAAAGTTGTAAATCTATCAGACTTCCCCCTTAATCATCACCATATTTCCCTGTTACAGAAGGGCCTATCTTTCTCCCCTACCACAACGATGAGTGAATTTGAGGTCTTCAAGGACATCAATTTGTTTTTGAGGAAATTAATATTTAGATACTGGCATACAAATAGGAATACCCAATGCACTGACATGGACCAGTTAGACAAACAAGAACGGGACTCCCTTGAGGCACTGATTGCCCTCCTTGACGAAAACCAGGAATGGAATTTGGAAGAGCAAGTCACCCAGTCATCATCTAACTGCCCCCGCCCATCCCAACTGACGATAAAATCCCAAAAAATGCCCCCCCTGTCCAAACATAGACATATCCAATTCTTTTTGGAACAGGTCAAAAGGGACCTTGCGGGGGTCAACTGGGAATACAAGGGACATGACAATCTCAGTCGGGAAGAGAGAAGGGCCTTACGGGAATTAGAAGATGCAAAGGACATAGTAATTAAAGCAAGTGACAAAGGAGGCAATACGGTCCTTATGTCCTATACCATGTATGAGGAACAAACAATGCGTCTTCTCCGGGACGAGTCCACGTATCTTAGGCTACATCAGAACCCCTTTCCCCAAATGGTGTCAGATCTGAATTTTAAACTCGCGTTAGCCCAAGAAGAAGGCTTAATTACCAAAAAAGAATGTGAATATCTAAGTGTCAGTGACTTCAATACTCCTATCCTATATACCATCCCCAAATTACATAAGTCCATTACCGACCCTCCGGGAAGACCGATAGTCTCGGCTGTCAGGGGTCCCCTTGAGAGGGTCGGGAAATATGTGGACTCTTTGATTAAAGAACTTGTACATGAGTTACCATCGTATGTCCAGGACACACGGGATGTTTTGAGGCGACTGGAAAATATATCTTTACCTAAAGGCATGCTACTTGTGGGAATCGACGTAGAGTCGCTATATACATCGATTCCCCACAGATGGGGGTTAAAAGCGACACAATCCTTTTTGGACAGTAAATTCCCACTATTAGCAGGGCAAAATGAATTCATCATTGACCTATTGCAATTTATGTTAGCTAATAACTATTTCCAGTTTCTTGGGATATATTATAAACAAGTCAGAGGCACGTCGATGGGTGCCCCATGGGCCCCATCATATGCCTGCTTACATCTTGGCCTTTGGGAAACCGAATGCGTATATTCCTCGCCGATGTACCTCAGCCACTGTCGTCTGTGGCTGAGGTACATCGATGACGTAATCATGATCTGGGACGGTTCGTCGGCTGCATTGATACGATTCATTGAGGAGCTCAATGACAACGACCGCAACATTAAATTAACATACACCTTTGATGCTAACAAACTGTCATTTCTGGACCTCACGGTATTTGTAAAAGATGACAAATTGCATACAAAGACCTTTAGAAAGGACACAGCAGCACACTACTGCTGGCATCCAGTCACCACCCTACACCCCTTAAACAGGGCATTCCGGTTGGTCAGTTCCTCCGTGCGCGAAGAAATTGCACGGAGGAAGGTGACCTACATAGGGAAATGCATGACCTTTATGGGAGGTTTCGTGACAGAGGTTACTCACACACATGTATCAGACGTGCTAAAAAAAGAGCATTGCAAACAGATAGATCAACCCTACTGACGAATCAAACCAAAAAAGAAAAAGGTGAAATTTTAAATCACCCTCCCTTAAGAATCATCACTAAGTTTGGCACACAGTGGGACCAAATCAAGGAGATCCTGGGCCGCCATTGGCACATCCTATCTGAGGCCCCCATCTTGGGGAAGCTGGTCAGCAAAAAACCTCTGCTTACTGCTCGCCGAGCAACAAATTTGAGGGATCGCTTGGTACACTCAGAGTATAACCGTCCCAATAAACGCAATTGGCTTACTGACCTCCCACCATTAAAAGGCATGTACCGTTGCAGTAGGTGTCATATATGTAGATATGTGGACAGAACGGATGTGTTCGCCAGCCCTGACAATCAAAGACAGTTTAAAATCAACAGTTTTATTAATTGTATGACCACACGGGTGATATATATGCTGACCTGCCCGTGTGGTCTTATCTATGTTGGAAAGACTAAAAGGGAATTGAGAGTCAGGATTGGCGAACACATCCAGAGCATCCTCAATAAGGATGACGACCGACCCCTATCTTTGCACTTTCTCGAAAAACACAAGGGTAAACCAGATGGCCTTAAGGTTAAAGGCATATATAAACTTAATTTGCCCCACAGACGTGGAGATTTCGATCGGATACTGTACCAGAAGGAGAAGATGTGGATCTTCTATTTAAATAGTATGCAACCTCACGGATTAAACAATGAGTTTAATCTGTCTCCTTTCTTGGAACAATAATTCATTCTAATAATTAAATTCTGTTTATCCGATATTGCTTGCACATAAATCTACTGTGGCTGAGGATCCACATCTTCTCCTGACAGGTCTTAACAAATAATAGTTTGTCCCCTGTTTCCCTTCTTCCCTCTCCACCTCCCTCCTTCCCCACCCCCATCCCTCCCCCCCTCCCCCCCCTCCTCCCCCTTTTTCTCTATTTCCTATATTTTTTTCATTTTCTATTTTCTGTGTTTATTACTGGGCCATACACTAGCCGATGTGATGGAAATTGTAGCACCCTGCGGCTACGGTGTTGTAACAAAAGCGACTGCATAAAAAACCACCTCACTATTCCTTATTAATGTAATAGTGACGGAATATTTAAATTTGATTACACATACAAACTGATTGAATTGATTCTTATGCTACTACTAAAAAGATCTGTTTGAATTTGTAATCCAACGGTATGCATGAGTATGTTTGCACAATTTGGTGAATGCTCATTATGGTTAGGCTGTGTTGACCAGGTGCTGGTTATAATGACAGGATTGAATACTGGACGTAACCCTATTTAAACATCCAGCTACGGACACCACTTTAGCTCTGAAGAAGCTTGGAAACAAGCGAAACGCGTAAGCGTCTAACCTATGTGCAGTTGGCACAGAGACCCCCACGCATCATTGAGAAAACCCCTTGAGTGTTGGTGAAATATTTCGATTGGATTCCGGATATCGGGTTGAGTGCCTTGGTAGATACTGAGACTGAACGCTCCCCTGAACCATCTGACAGATTAAGCGTGGAGCGTCTGAACCCTGTGACTCCCCGTACATCCTCTCGTGATAGACCCGGAAGAAAGTATCTGTGCCGAGGATGGACAAACACACTACGTGACTGCTCCTCCATACCACACCGGCGTGGCCATCGGCAACTTCCGCGGGTCCAGCATCCCATCACTGAAGACGACAAACGGTGAGCTTTAATGCACCCCAGCACAGGGGTGGCATTTCATCCACGGCTGCCCGCCGTTTACCTCCCCTGCACAAGACACCGCAACTGCCCCCTCACTTGATGTTATTGAACTGATCTATTGGGACCCTTGAGATCCCCAGCTTACAGTGTGGTTATTTGTCCTTTTCTTCAGTGACTGGAGTCACATCTGAATGGATTCTCATGAATCACCTAAGCACCTGCACTTTATTCAGTAAACATTGAAGGCCTGGCATTTACACAGTATATCCTGTTGAGGACTTGTGATAATTAGACAGACCCGGGTCTCAATTGACATTATTGACATGGGTGCAAGTGCGTGAGTGATGAATGTATGTGGATTGTCTCTGGTGGCCACCTGCACACAATAGGACCTCTGCCCTATTTTTAATACATGGTTTGTGGAATTCTGTACTGTTATTAACTTTGACACAATAAAGTAATCTAGGTTCACAATATTTGTTCTGGAGCAGACCATCTTTTCTTGGGGGTCCTTCCTGGTTCCCCTCTCCTCTCTCCCACATATGCTATATGGTCTATTGAACAACCTTTTGTATGGTTGCTGACCAAACACTGTCGAGTCAGCTCACACAGGGCACTAGTGATATTGGGGGTATATTATACCTAGGTGGGTACCTGTAGGCTGGTTATTGAACCCCCTCTATATCCCCCTAAAACCTAGTTTGGATGAATCTAGGGTCCCCCTCCCTCTGTTTTTTCAATTGTTGGTGCCATACCTAGTTGCCCGTAAGGCCAGATGCTGGTACAAAAAGTGTTTGTATACATATTTCAATTGGCTCTGCTGAATGCTTATGTGCTATACAAAGCTTCAGGACAAACTGGATCCTTCCTTAAACTCCAGGAAGAGATCATCACAGCCCTTCTGTTTCCAGACAGTGCTGTGGCCCAACTTCCCAATCCAAATGCAGTAAGCCGGCTGCATGAAAGGCATTTTCCGTATGTCCTCCCTGGTACCCCTACCCAACGAGCCCCCCCCATTGAAAATGTTGTGTCTGTAGAAAGCGTGGATATAGACGTAACACCTGCTAATATTGTTCCTCCTGTCCATCCTGGTCTTTGCATTGGTGAATGTTTTGAACACTACCACACACTAGTGGAGTATTAGGCTGGGTTCACACTATACTACACGACAGTAGTACGACTTTCATCCTACTTTGCTCTGCGACATCAGTCCTACATTGGTCCTACATTGATCCTACATTGGTCCTACATCCATCCGACTTTCATGAACAGGATACTACTTTGATCCGACTTTTCAGATAGTACACTTGTCCTGTGACCAATCAAAACTAACACACAATGGGAGGGGCTACAGCAAGGGGCAGGAAATAACACAATGTCGGATGCCAAAGTTGGATGGTTAGGACAAGGATCCGACTTTGATCCTACTTCAATGATAGTCAATGGGCTGAAGTAGGATCAAAGTCGGACCAAAGTAGTACAGGGAGCATTTCTAAAGTCGGAACGACTTGTGTCGGACCAGTTAGGACGGCTCCCACAGGGAAACATTGAATTTCACACGTCATGCGACATGAGCTCCCAATGTCGGAGCGTTTGTCGGACCAGTGTGAACCCAGTCTGAATCCACAAAGGACTTTTTTTTACCACTACTATTCCTTAAGGCTGGGTTCACACTGGTGCGACACGACAGCCGTCCTACTTTGGATCCGACTTTGCCCTGCGACATGAAGCCGGCATGTGTCCGACTTTCAATGAACGGGGATCCGACTTGGATCCTCGCCAATGCCCGGCACTGTGTTTGGTATGAATCTTTAGGGGGAACTCCGCGCCAAATTTTAAATAAAAAACCGGCATGGGTTCCCCCTCCAAGAGCATACCAGGCCCTTGGGTCTGGTATGGACCTTGAGGGGAACCCCCTACGCTGAAAAAACGGCGTGAGGGTCCCCCCCAATCCATACCAGACCCTTATCCGAGCACACAGCCCGGCCGGACAGGAATGGGGGTGGGGACGAGCGAGCGCCCCCCCCTCCTGAGCCGTACCAGGTCGCATGCCCTCAACATGGGGGGGTTGGTGCCTTGGGGGAGGGGGCGCACTGCGGCCCCCCACCCCAAAGCACCCTGTCCCCATGTTGATGAGGACAAGGGCCTCTTCCCGACAACCCTGGCCGTTGGTTGTCGGGGTCTGCGGGCGGGGGGCTTATCGGAATCCGGGAGCCCCCTTTAATAAGGGGGCCCCCAGATCCCGGCCCCCCACCCTATGTGAATGAGTATGGGGTACATCGTACCCCTACCCATTCACCTAGGGAAAGTGTCAATTAAAAAAAAAAACACTACACCGATTTTTAAAGTAATTTATTAGACAGCTCCGGGGGTCTTCTTCCGATTTCGGGGGTCTCTCCGGTTCTTCTCCACGCTCTCCGGATCTTCTGCCAGGCTCCTCCGCTCTCTTCTGCTCTTTTGCCGCTCTTTTGCTATAGCGGAGGAGCCAGGTCTTCAGTCTTCTGCCTTCTGCCCTCTTCTCTTCTTCTGATGTTGACACGACGCTCTCTCCGGCTGGAATGCTCTCTGTGCGCTCTGCTATGGCTTATATAGGCGGTGACCCCGCCCCCTTATGCCGTCACAGTCCCAGCATGCCCAGGGATTGTGACGGCATAAGGGGGCGGGGTCACCGCCTATATAAGCCATAGCAGAGCGCACAGAGAGCATTCCAGCCGGAGAGAGCGTCGTGTCAACATCAGAAGAAGAGAAGAGGGCAGAAGGCAGAAGACTGAAGACCTGGCTCCTCCGCTATAGCAAAAGAGCGGCAAAAGAGCAGAAGAGAGCGGAGGAGCCAGGCAGAAGATCCGGAGAGCGTGGAGAAGAACCGGAGAGACCCCCGAAGTCGGAAGAAGACCCCCGGAGCTGTCTAACAAATTACTTTAAAAATCTGTGTAGTGTTTTTTTTTTTAATTGACACTTTCCCTAGGTGAATGGGTAGGGGTACGATGTACCCCATACTCATTCACATAGGGTGGGGGGCTGGGATCTGGGGGCCCCCTTATTAAAGGGGGCTCCCGGATTCCGATAAGCCCCCCGCCCGCAGACCCCGACAACCAACGGCCAGGGTTGTCGGGAAGAGGCCCTTGTCCTCATCAACATGGGGACAGGGTGCTTTGGGGTGGGGGGGCCGCAGTGCGCCCCCTCCCCCAAGGCACCAACCCCCCCATGTTGAGGGCATGCGACCTGGTACGGCTCAGGAGGGGGGGGGGGGCGCTCGCTCGTCCCCACCCCCATTTCTGTCCGGCCGGGCTGTGTGCTCGGATAAGGGTCTGGTATGGATTGGGGGGGACCCTCACGCCGTTTTTTCGGCGTAGGGGGTTCCCCTCAAGGTCCATACCAGACCCAAGGGCCTGGTATGCTCTTGGAGGGGGAACCCATGCCGGTTTTTTATTTAAAATTTGGTGCGGAGTTCCCCCTCAAGATCATCAGAGCACAAGTCGCGTGCCGAAGTCGGATCATGCGAGACGGCGATCCGACTTTGATCCGACTTCAATGATAGTCAATAGGCTGAAGTAGGATCAAAGTCGGACCAAAGTAGTACAGGGAGCATTTCTAAAGTCGGAACGACTTGTGTCGGACCAGTTAGGACGGCTCCCATAGGGAAACATTGAATTTCACACGTCATGCGACATGAGCTCCCAATGTCGGAGCGTTTGTCGGACCAGTGTGAACCCGGCCTTAGCGTAGGGTACAGCACTGCACAGACTAGGACACACTTTCACAGGGTCTCCAAAGATGCCATCGTATTTTGGGTGACCCGAACCTGGAACCGTTACAACCACTACAACTGTTAGTTAAAAATAAAAGTAAAAAAAAAAATAAAAAAATATATATATATATATATATATATATATATATATATAAAAAAAAACAAAAATAGTTGTTTTATTGTTCTCTCTCTCGCTCTATATTGTTCTGCTCTTTTTTACTGTATTCTACAATGCAATGTTTAATCATGTTTGCTTTTCAGGTATGTAATTCTTTTATACTGTATTGTTTACTGTGTTTTATTGTTAACCATTTTTTTGTTTTCAGGTACACCATTCAGCTGCAGCATTGATTTATCTTGACAGCAACAGCGTTTGCTCCCACGATATGTAAATCAGTGACTCCAGCGCTGTAGGAGGGGATTTCACCACCACAGTTAAAAAAAAAAAAAAAATGGTGCATGTATGCCCATCATTAGAAGCAGGTGAATGAAGGGCAGTATTCTAATGGTGGTCATACCCACCGATCAATCTCTTTTTTTCGTTCAGGCCACAGGCTGCATGAAAAAAAGAACATTACAATGTATGTCCAACAAGGACCAGCAACGTACTGGTATGTTGCTGAACTTTGAATGGTAATACCAGAATGATGCCTGCAGGTTTAGGTATCATCTTGGTATCATTCTTTTCAGCCAGCGGTCGGCTTTCATGTAAAAGCAATCCTAGCGGTTAATTAGCCTCTAGACTGCTTTTACAAGCAGTGGAAGGGAACGTCCCCCTCCCACCATCTTCCATGGTTTTCTCGGGCTCTCCTGTCCCAACAGGGAACCCGAGAATGCAGCCGGTGGTTCCACCAGCTGACCATAGAGCTGATCAGAGACCAGAAAGGCTCCATTCATCTCTATGGCCTAAGAAACCGGAAGCTACGAGCATTTCATGACTTAGGTTTCGCCGGATATAAACCGCACCATTGGGAAATTGGCAAAGCATTTTATCACACCGATCTTGGTGTGGTCAGATGCAAAAAAAAAAAAAAGCACCCCTGTCACCCCGTGCTCACGCGCAAAGGCAAACGCAAGCGTCAGTCTGGTGTCACATGTACACAGCAATTGCTCCATGCATGTGAGGTATCACCGCGAAGGTCAGATCAAGGGCAGTCATTTTAGCAGTAGACCTCCTCTGTAAATCTAAAATGGTAACCTCTAAAGGCTTTTAAAAATGTATGTAGTTTGTCGCCTCTGCAGGTTTGTGCGCAATTTTAAAGCATGTCGTGTTTGGTATCCATGTACTTGGCATAAGATCGTCTTTTATTTCCTCAAACATTTGGGCAATATAGTGTGTTTTA
The DNA here is from genome assembly GCA_037952835.1 of Lithobates septentrionalis. Taxonomy (NCBI): domain Eukaryota; kingdom Metazoa; phylum Chordata; class Amphibia; order Anura; family Ranidae; genus Lithobates; species Lithobates septentrionalis. The sequence continues at coordinate 2,011,399 of JBBDGP010000623.1, read as the reverse complement.
GTGCAGTAAAATTAAAAAAGTTTTTTTTTCCCCAAAAAATTGCGTTTGAAAAATTGCTGCAAATACTGTGTGAAAAATTTTTTTCAACACCCACCATTTTAATCTGTACGGCCTTTGCATTTATCAAAATATATAATGTTTGGGGATTACAAATAATTTTCTTGCAAAAAAATATTTTCTCATGTAAACAAAAAGTGTCAGGGCTTTGTCTTCAAGTGGTTAGAAGAGTGGGTGATGTGTGGCATAAGCTTCTAAATGTTGTGCATAAAATGCCAGGACAGTTCAAACCCCCCCCCCCCCCCAAATTACCCCTTTTTGGAAAGTAGAAACCCCAAGCTACTTGCTGATAGGCATGTTGAGTCCATGGAATATTTTATATTTTGCCATAAGTTTTGGGAAAATTACACTTTTTTTTTTTTTTTTTTTTTGCACAAAGTTGTCACTAAATGATATATTGTTCAAATATGGCATGGTTATATGTGGAATTACACCCCAAAATACATTCTGCTGTTTCTCCTGAGTATGGGGATACCTCATGTGTGAGACTTTTTGGGAGCCTAGCCGCATACAGGACCCCGAAAACCAAGCACCGCCTTCAGGATTTCTAAAGGCGTAAAAACGGAAAATTGTATACTCACCTTTCCGTAATTTTCCTTTCCTGTCGCATCTTCATGGCAGCATACACGTTGGGTTGTGACTCCGCCTCCACAACCTGATAGGACCACATAGCTATAAATTAGAGAGTAGACACCTGCCCCAGTATTCTCTGTAAATATATACACATGTCACCTTAGAGGGTGGGTGATTGTATGCTGCCATGAAGATGCGACAGGAAAGGAAAATTACGGAAAGGTGAGTATACAATTTTCCGTTTTCCTGTCGCATCATGGCAGCATACACGTTGGGGAGTAACTCGCCAAACTGGGTGGGAATGCAAAATCAAAATTTATTGACAAGGAACAGAAGAGTTGGCCTGTATAACGGCCCTCCCAAATTCAACTGCTGCTAAGCGTGCAGCGTCTATTCTATAATGAGAAATGAAGGTGTTCCTCGAAGACCAAGTGGCCGCTCTACAAATGGTTTCCGCTGAAACTTTACAGTAAGCTGCCCATGAAGTAGCCATTGCCCTGGTGGAATGCGCTCTTAGATCTCCCGGAATCTGCAAGGTGCTTAAGGAGTAGGCCTTCTTGATAGCTTTCACGAGCCATGAGGCGATGGTACGGGCAGAAGCCGCCTGGCCCTTCCTGAACCCATGTGGGATGACTAAAAGGTTCTCGCATTTCCTGAATGGCTTGGTTACCGAAAGGTAATGGAGAATGTTGCCCTTGACATCCAGGGGATGAGGGACGCCCTGATCCGTGATCAAAGCCGGGAGGTCAATCTCCTGGTTAAAGTGGAACGCAGAGGAGACTTTTGGGATAAACCTGTCTGAAGGCTTCAGGGTTAGTCTGTCTGGGTAAACCATCAGATACGGTTCTTTGATCAGCAAGGCTTGCATTTCTGAGACCCTCTTCGCTGATGTGATGGCAATTAGGAAGGATACCTTTAGAGTGAGGTCCCAGAGGGAGGTATCCTCAAGTGGGAAAAATGGTTCTCCGGATAAAACCTCTAGGACAGTTGATAGGTCCCATGTTGGAAATGAAGGTTTCCTGGGCGGCCTTAGCTTTAGGCAGGCTTTTTGAAATTGCACCACCAGAGGGTTAAGGGCCCACCTGACCCCTGTCAAGGCAGAAATGGCAGAGACTTGGACTTTCAGGGTGTTAGACCTAAGGCCTTTGTCTAGACCTGACTGAAGGAACTCAAGCACCTGTACTGCTGATGGGGAAGACGGGTCCCAACCTTGTTCCTGAGCAAAGGAAGAGAATCTTTCCCAGATTCTCTCGTAGGTGCTATTCGTGGAGGATTTCCTGGCTTGAAGCAGGGTATCGACTACCTTCTGAGAACATCCTTGATCTAGGAACCTAAACCTTTCAGTCTCCAGGCCGCTAGGTGTAATCTCTCTGGATTCGGATGTAGTAGCTGGCCCTGGGATAGTAGATCCGTTGTTACCGGGAGTGGAAGTGGATCCGCTGTGCTCAGTTGCAGGAGGGTGGTGAACCAAGGCCTCCGTGGCCAAAAGGGAATCACAGCCAGTACTAGAGCTGCTGAGTGTTTGAGCCTCAGAAGGAACTTGGCTATCAGTGGGGTTGGTGGAAAAATGTAGCCTAGGCGAAAGTTCCAGGCGTGCTGGAGACAATCCGTACCCTCCGCTGCGGGGAAGGGGTTCCTCGACAGAAACCTCTGACACTTCTTGTTCTCTGGTGTTGCTGCGAGGTCTATGTCTGGATGACCCCATGTCTGGCATATGAGGGCAAAGGCCTGTGGGCTTAGACACCACTCGTTGTTGGAAACGAATGTTCTGCTGAGAGAGTCCGCCAGTAGGTTCTGAACCCCCGGAATATAGGTCGCCTTCAGGTCCCACAGGTTCAGTTGAGCCCATTGCATCACCGGACCGACTTCCCGCATCATGGAGATGCTCTTGGTACCCCCCTGCCTGTTGATGTAGGCTACCGCCACTCGGTTGTCCATTTGAATGAGGACTTGTTTCCCTCTCAGGAGTGAGCTGAATGCCAAGAGGGCTTGGAAGGCTGCCTTCATCTCTAGGACGTTCGATACTACATCCTTGGTCTTGAAAGGCCAGCGGCCCTGAGCTGCATAGTGTAGGTAGTGTGCCCCCCATCCTTCCAGACTGGCGTCTGATGTTACTACCTCCTGGTGGAGGATGACTATCTGCTTGCTCCTGCTGAGGTTGTCGGGGTGGATCCACCACCGTAAAGATAGCCTGGCCTCCTCTGGGATGCAAATCAATTGGGACATGGACCATCCGTCCCACTGGCGTAGGAAGGAGGCTTGTAGGGGTCTGGTATTCCATTGCGCCCATCTGACCATTGGAATGGTTGCTGATAGGGAACCTAGGAGGCTGAGGTATGCTCTGGCCGGTAGACATGACGCTGGGATAGCCTCTTTCACTTTCTGAATGAGTAGGGACAATTTCTCCCTTGGCAATTCCACTGTGTTTGCTCGGGTGTCCAGTTCGGCTCCCAGGAAGACCATCCTTTGGGTAGGTTGGGTGTTGCTTTTCTGCCAATTGATTATCCATCCTAAACTCATTAGGGTGGAAACCAGGATCTCGCGATGTTGTACGAGTGATTCCTGGCTGCTTGAGAGGAGGAGGATGTCGTCCAGGTAATGGTGGACCCTTAGACCTTTCTCCCTCAGAAAGGCTATTGCTGGTAGTAACATCTTCGTAAATGTTCTGGGGGCTGTTGAGATGCCAAAGGGAAGGCTTCGAAACTGGAAGTGCCCTTGACCCACCAAGAATCGCAGGAATTTCTGGAATGCCCCGTGGATTGGAATATGCAGGTAGGCATCCTGGAGATCTATGGAGAGCATCCAGTCTCCCAGATTTATAGCCTGTAGGATAGACTGCAAGCTCTCCATCCTGAATGACTCCACTCTGATGGACCTGTTGAGGTTCTTTAGGTCTAGAACCGGACGAAAGTCCCCTGACTTCTTCTTGACGAGAAATAATGGAGAGTAGAATCCCCTGCCTCATTGTGCCAGTGGAACTTCTACTATTGCTCGTTTTTGGAGAAGATCTTGGATGTAGTTCAGTAACGACAACCTTTTTTCCCGAGATGGGGGAATACGGGTTGGATAGAACTGATCCCCTGGGGGCCGGTTTTTGAAGGACCACCTGTGGCCGAAGGTGACAGTGGCCAGGGTCCAGGTATCCCTTATGGTTTCCGCCCAGACCAGCTTGAAACTGGAGAGTCTTGCTCCCACTACCGCTGGTCGGACGGGCGCACCTTCAAAAAGGCTTCTGGTCACTGGAAGCAGGCGCCTTAGGCTTCTGAAACTTCATAAAGGAGGTTTGAGGATTCTTCCAGCTCCTTCGATACTCCTTGCCTGGTCTGTATGCTCTCGCGTCCCTATACCTCTCTGGGAGGTTCCGCTTAAAGGGAGGAGGTCTCTGTTGCTTGGGCCTCCTGTCTGAGGGGATGAGCCCGGACTTTCCGCCAGTTACTTTGGAGATGGCTGTGTCTAATTTTGTTCCGAAGAGGTGCTCACCATCAAACGGAATACGACACCAGTTGGATTTGGAAGCTGGATCCGCTGTCCAGGGCTTCAGCCATAATGCTCTTCTGGCTGTTACTGAGGCCAGCATAGATTTAGATGCAGACCTGATGGTGTCGACTGAAGCTTCAGCCACAAAGTCGCCCGCCAGGCTTAACTCTTGCAACGCCTTTACTATTGTTTCTTGGTCTGCCCCCTCCGATACAAGCTTTTCCGCGCTTGTGGACCAGCTCGAGATGGCTCTTCCTACTGCGGCAAGTGCTATTGCAGGCCTGCAGGCGCCTCCAGCCGACAGGTAAGCCCACTTGAGATCCGTGTCGATCTTTCTGTCGAGGACATCTCTAAACGTTACTGCGTTTTCTAACGGGAGGGTAACATGCCTGGCTAGGCGCATCAGGGATGCATCCACTACCGGAGGGGACACCAAAGGGTTCACCTTAGGCTCCTTGAGTGGGTATAGTTTCAGTAGTCTGTTATTCAGACTAGACTTCTTTTCTGGCCTCTGCCATTCTTCCTTGATCAGGTCCTCAAGTTCGTCAATGAACGGGAAAGATTCTGGATCCTTTCTGAGCTGAGGAAAATACTTCCTCTGTTTCGGTTGGGCTTCCTGGGGTTCCTCCCATCCTATCGCCTCCTTAACCGATTTTATAAACGGCTCTACCAGACTGAAGTCGAATCCGGCTGATACCTCCAGACCCTCATTATCAGACAGGGAGTCTTGCTCCTTTGATGTGCTAGCCCGGGCTGGAGAGGTAGTAGTGGAGAAATCCACATCTGATACCGAGGCCTGGGGGGCTACGGCCCCAGCTGAATCTCCGACCTCCAAGATTCTCTCCCTTGTGGCCTCTTCCCGGCATGTTTGACAGACCAGTTTTCCCGGAAGAGCCGCTGCGCCGCAAACCCAGCATGCGTTCCCGGCAGGACGGGAGTGGCGTGCGGGGGAACGATGCCTGCGTGAGGGTGATCTTCTGTGGCGGGATCGGCCGTGCCTAGAGCGCGACCGGGAGCGGCTTCTTCTGCGGCTTCCTCTCGAGCGGCTTCTTCTGTGATAGGAACGGCTCCTTCTGTGTCTGGAGCGACTTCTCCTGCGTGAGGATTCTCTTTGTCTTGAAGCAGACGTGCTTGAAGACCTGGTAGGGCTGACCAATTTAGGCAGCGTTAGTAGTGCTCTCTTTTTCAATCTTCAATACTCACATTTGTCTTCCCCCCCCTTACCTAATAGGCTGACGGTGATCTGCTGGTTCAGCGGTCTCCATAGAGAAAAAGCGGACTGGAAACCTGCAGGGAGAGAGAATAAACAGCGCCATGCAGAGGAGACTTCAGAGGGAGCAGGAATCCTGACTTAAGGGCAGTGTAAAGGAAGGCCACTTACCTTTGTAGAGCGCTTTGGAGTCCAAACAAACAATCTGTCATGCATAGACAACCAGCAGCAGCAAATACAGCTACTGCTGGGCTTTTAAATCCGCCGCCATCAGCGTCGGACGCTCGCGCATGCGCAGTAGCGCCGCGGGACACCCGGCGCCATCTTGGAAGCTGGAAAGTAGCCTGGCGGTGCCCAAACGACGCACCGCGCATGCGCGAGGACGCCGAGAACGCTCGGCGCTCCGGACAGCAGATCTGGAGAACCACAGAGCCCAGCAGACGGGCAGAGGTACTGTAGGAGAGGGGGAAAGAGGGGGGGAGACCGCTGCACACAACTAAGCCTGTTTAAGGCTTATTTCATGAGGCCACAATGAAGTTTTCCTGGCCATTCCTCCAGCAAGCCTGTTTAAGGCTTTTGTGGGCTGCTGCACCTGAAGCCTGTTTAAGGCTTATATTTGTGGCAGACAGCTGAGTGAGATGAGAGTATGCCCCTGAGATCACCAGAGTGGGGCTCCTTCCATTTAGCTCGTTTAGAGGCTGTACAAGAAGGACTTCCATCCAGGAGAGGCTAGAACCTGGCTGGGGCGAAGCGGTAAGGGGGTGCTGATCCGTGCGTCCTGACAGGTGAGGAAAAATAAGAGAATACTGGGGCAGGTGTCTACTCTCTAATTTATAGCTATGTGGTCCTATCAGGTTGTGGAGGCGGAGTCACAACCCAACGTGTATGCTGCCATGATGCGACAGGAAATTGTGATTTTACTCTTCACTACCTATCACAGTTACGGAGGACATGAAATGTCCAGATAGCACAAAAACCTCCCAAATGACCCCATTTTGGAAAGTAGACACCCCAAGGTATTTGCTAAGGGGCACGGTGAGTATTTTGTAGATCTCATTTATTTTTGAAAATGAAGAAAAGAAAAGATTTTTTTTTTCTTTTTTCAATTTTCAAAACTTTGTGACAAAAAGCGAGATCTGCAAAATACTCAACAAGCCTCTCAGCAAATAGCTTGGGGTGTCTACTTTCCAAAATGGGGTCATTGGGGGGGGGGGGGGGGGGAGGTTGTGCTATCTGGGCATTTCATGGCCTCCAAAACTGTGATAGGCAGTGAGGAGTGAAATAAAAAATGTACGCCCTTAGTAAGCCTGAAGGCGGTGATTGGTTTTCGGGGTCCTGTACGCGGTTAGACTGCCAGAAATTCTCACACGTGGTATCCCCATACTCAGGAGAAGCAGCAGAATGTATTTTGGGGTGTAATTCCACATATAACCAAGCCATGTTTGAATATATCATTTAGTGACAACTTTGTGAAAAAAAAAAAAATAATAATAATTTTCCCGAAATTTGTGGCAAAATATAAAATATTCCATGGACTCAACAAGCCTTTCAGCAAATAGCTTGAAGTGTCTTCTTTCCAAAATGGGGTCATTTGGTGGGGGGTTTGTGCTATCTTGTCATTTCATGGCCTCTGAAACTGAAGCCCTTAGAAAGCCTGAAGGCGGTGATTGGTTTTCGGGGTCCTGTACATGGCTAGGCTCCCAAAAAGTCTCACACATGTGGTATCCCCGTACTCAGGAGAAGCAGCAGAATGTATTTTGGGGGGTAATTTCACATATGCCCATGGCATGTTTGAGCAATAGATCATTTAGTGACAACTTTGTGCAAAAAAACAAAAATAAAAAATAAAAATTTGTCATTTTCCCGCAACTTTACCCCCCAAAATACATGACTCTCATCAAATAGCTTGGGGTGTCTACTTTCCAAAATGGGTTCTTTTGGGGGGTTTTGTGCTATCTTGGCATTTTATGGCCTTCAAAACTGTGATAGGTAGTGAGGAGTGAAATCAAAAATTTACACCCTTAGAAATCCTGAAGGCGGTGCTTGGTTTTCGGGGTCCTGTATGCGGCTAGGCTCCCAAAAAGTCCCACACATGTGGTATCCTCATACTCAGGAGAAGCAGCTGAATTTATTTTGGGGTGTAATTCCACATATAATCATTGCACGTGTGAGTAATATATCATTTAGTGGCAACTTTGTGTAATTTTATTGTCATTTTTCAATCACAAAAAAATAAAATATTCAATGGGCTCAACATGCCTCTCAACAATTTCCTTGGGGTGTCTACTTTCCAAAATTTGGTCATCTGGGGGGGGGGGGGTGTGTGTAATTTTAGCACCTCAAGAAATGAAATAGGCAATCAAACTAAAAGCGGCGTAAATTCCAGAAAATGTACCCTAGTTTGTAGACACTATAACTTTTGCGCAAACATATAAATATATGGTTATTGACATTTTTTTTTACCAAAGACATGTTGCTGAATACATTTTGGCCTAAATGTATGACTAAAATTGAGTTTATTGATTTTTTTTTATAACAAAAAGTAGAGAATACTTTTTTTTTTTCTTCAAAATTTTCGTTTTTTTTCCGTTTATATCGCAAAAAATAAAAATCGTAGAGGCAAATCAAATGCCATCAAAAGAAAGCTGGGAAAAAAAGGACGCAAATTTCGTTTGGGTACAGCATTGCATGACCGTGCAATTACCAGTTAAAGCAGCACAGTGCCAAATTGTAAAAAATGCTCTGGTCATTGAGCAGCCAAATCCTCCATGGCTGAAGTGGTTAAAGTACTTAAGCCATTGGGTCAGCATGACAGCCACACAACCAGCAAAATCCAATAAAAGAAGCCAAATCCTTTGAAATCGATTTATTGGTACAAGTAAAAGAGTACAAGGGGCGGCAAGTGATCACAGCGGTTTGCCGTCCCTTGTACTCTGTTACTTGTACCAATAAATCGATTTCAAAGGATTTGGAGTGTGCGCTTCTTTTACTGGATTTTGCCGTTTGCTCGTTGTCGGGAGGACATTGAAGCCAAAGCACCTTAAGGTGGACCCTATGCTGATCCTCAGGACATTCCCTTGTTCAGAGCGCTGCACTTTTGTCTGTTAGCCACACAGCCAGCATTTAACGCCTACGTTTAGTTAAAAAAAAAAAAAAAAAAAACATAAGCACAAGGGACACTACTTATGATTAATGACATGAGTCACTTGTGCTGCTATCTTCTTCTTTAGTAGAAATCCTCCTTCTCTGATGCCCCCTCAACCATCATAATCTTCCAGGGGTTAATGGAACTGACAGAGCTGTCATATGCACTAATCAAGAGTGCTGATGCCCACCCTCTCCGCACAGCTCCGCCATTCATAGTAGACATGCTACAGATTCTATGAATGAAACTTCTATGAATTGGGGGGGGGGACATTTCAATCACCTGGCCCTCCTCCATTCATAGATCCTGTCTCATTCATACTAACACATTATGGCATAAACCACCAGGTTTATAAATACAGTATCTCACAAAAAATGAGTACACCCCCTCAGATTTTTGTAAATATTTTATTATATCTTTTTATGCGACAACACTGAAGAAATGACAATTTGCTACAGTGTAAAGTAGTGAGTGTACAGCTTGTATAACAGTGTAAATTTGCTGTCCCCTCAAAATAACTCAACACACAGCCATAAATGTCTAAACCTCTGGCAACAAAAGTGAGTACACCCCTAAGTGAAAATGTCCAAATTGGGCCCAAAGTGTCAATATTTTGTGAGGCCACCATTATTTTCCAGCACTGCCTTAACCCTCTTGGGCAAAGAGTTCACCATAGCTTCACAGGTTGCCACTGGAGTCCTGTTCCACTCCTCCATGATGACATCACGGAGCTGGTGGATGTTGGAGACCTTGCGCTCCTCCAACTTTCATTTGAGGATGCCCCACAGATGCTCAATAGAGTTTAGACCAGGAGACATGCTTGGCCAGTCCACCTTTACCCTCAGCTTCTTTAGTAAGGCAGTGGTCATCTTGGAGGTGTGTTTTGGGTCCTTATGTTGGAATACTGCCCTGCGACCCAGTCTCCAAAGGGAGGGGATCATGCTCTGCTTCAGTATGTCACAGTCAATGTTGGCATTCATGGTTCCCTCAATGAACTATAGCTCCCCAGTGCCAGCAGCACTCATGCAGCCCTAGATCATGACATTCCCACTACCATGCTTGACTGTAGGCACACTTGTCTTTGTACTCCTCACCTGGTTGCCACCACACACACTTGACACCATCTGAACCAAATAAGTTCATCTTGGTCTCATCAGACCACAGGAGATAGTTCCTGTAATCCAGGTCCTTAGTCTGCTTGTCTTGAGCAAACTCTTTGTGGGCTTTCTTGTGCATCATCTTTAGAAGAGGCTTCCTTTGGGGAGGACAGCCATGCAGACCAATTTGATGCAGTGTGCGGCGTATACTCTGAGCACTGACAGGCTGACCCCCCACCCCTTCAACCTCTGCAGCAATGCTGGCAGCACTCATACATCTATTTCCCAAAGGCAACCTTTGGATATGACGCTGAGCACGTGCACTCAACTTTTTTGGTCGACCATGGCGAGGCCTGTTTTAGGGGAACCTGTCCTGTTAAACCACTGTAAGGTCTTGCCCACCATGCTGCAGCTCAGTTTCAGGGTTTTGGCAATCTTCTTATAGCCTAAGCCATCTTTATGTGGAGCAACAATTCTTTTTTTCAGATCCTCAGAGAATTGTTTGCCATGAGGTGCCATGTTGTACTTCCAGTGACCATGAGAGAGTGAGAGCGATAACACCAAATTTAACACACCTGCTCCCCTTTCACACATGAGTCCTTGTAACACTAACGAGTCACATGACACTGGGGAGAGAAAATGTCTTAATTGGGCCCAATTTGAATTTTCATTTAGGGGTGTACTCACTTTTGTTGCCAGTGGTTAAGACATGAATGGCTGTGTGTTGAGTTATTTTGAGGGGACAGCAAATTTACACTGCTATACAAGCTGTACACTCACTACTTTACAGCAAAGTGTAATTTCTTCAGTGTTGTCACATGAAAAGATAATAAAATATTTACAAAAATAGGAGGGGTGTACTCGCTTTTGTGAGATACTGTATAAAAAAAAAGCTTGATTGATATTGATCGATTATATATATAATCAATCAATATCAGAGTATAAAGTAGAACTATTCCTAAATCTTTTTTTATTTTAGATAGAGCAAGGAGGGTTATAACTCATGTCAGATATTTTTTTTCGTGATATAGAAGGAATGCTGCGCTGACCCCAAAAAAATATTAATCAATATAGTGAATAGCAGCTAACACACAAACAAACCAAGTCACACCAAATGTATACAAAACAATGCAGCGCTAAAGCAAAACTGAAATTGTGTATGAAACAAAAATAGATCTGTGACTTTAAAACAACTATAGATAATGTGAATCCACACAATACAAAAACCTGTGGAGTATATATAAATGTCTTTAATGCAATGTGCTATGCTCTGCAACCAGAGTCCATACATAGAAAAAGTCTTCTCAAACAGAGGAGGTGCTTGAACACAGGATGTTGACTGAATACTGGAATATACAGCAACCACAGGAAACACGTCATAGACATCTAGAGTTAGGTATGTGGGAAGCTGAAACGTCCTACGCGTTTCGACTAAAAAGCCTTCAACTGGGGCATAAGTTGAAGGCTTTTTAGTCGAAACGCGTAGGGCTTTCATCTTCCCACGTTGCCACCATTTTAACCAAGTGATCACTTTTTACTTTGTAAGGCTTTTTATCCAATAAAATCCATTTATTTTTTGACCTACGCCATGTGGAGCCTTTTCTCTCTTTTTTCTCCATGACTTCATCCGCAATTGATTTCTTTTGACCTTTCGATCCCGGAATCGGAGAGTGTGCGAGTGAGCTGACAACCTCCACCTGTGACAATCCTGTCTATCGGTGATCGTGACCCAAGGGACAACCCTGCCTATCGGAGATCATGACCCAAGGGATAACACCTGGGTGGATTTCACGGGAGGTCACCTCCACAAGCTCTGACAGACATACTGCTTTATGGCAGATATGTCCTACAAGATCCGGTAAGAGTACCTAACTCTAGATGTCCATGACGCGTTTCCTGTGGTTGCTGTATATTCCAGTATTCAGTCAACATCCTGTGTTCAAGCACCTCCTCTGTTTGAGAAGACTTTTTCTATGTATGGACTCTGGTTGCAGAGCATAGCACATTGCATTATAGACATTTATATATACTCCAAAGGTTTTTGTATTGTGTTGATTCACATTATCTATAGTTGTTTTAAAGTCACAGATCTATAGATATTTTTTTTCGCCATCTGTGTTCAATTGCAGAGATTTCCCTTCACTTCCTGTCCCATAGCCAGACAGGAAGTGAGAGGAAATCCTTGCAAATTAAGGGAATTCCTTGGGGACCCCAAGTCACCAGAACTAGTGTCCCCATTGGAAGATTTCCCCCTCTTTTACTTTTCTGGGGAAAAACTTTTACTTTCACCTTAAATGATAACAGGACAAATAGAGAGGGTCAATCTCCCTAACAGGGGGCACAGCCAGCAATAAAAAAACCTAATATGTGTTCTAATACATCTCCACTCTATCCAAAACTACTAAAATACTTTAATTCTGCTTTCAGTAAAAAGTCTCTATTCCTTTAGTAAATTCTCATCTGTTCATTGTCCAGGTCTGTAATGCATTTACTTTTTAAAGTGAACCAACAGTCAAGCAGCCGAATACATAGATAAAATATACTTTTTTTGCCAAATGATTTTTTTAAATTTTCTACAACTAGCCAGATTTCTAGACACCCCTGCCAGATAGCACAGCCAGCTCCTAGACTTTCCCCGAGGCAAGACACATCCCAGGTTTGCGTATTTGACAGTGAGGCAGCAGTAGGACAGTGGTCAGATCTTCCCTCTGTTCACTGTTTGCCTTTTCTTTTTCCCTGTCTGATTGCTGCTGTTCAGGAGATAACAAGGAGATATCACGACAAGATATATCAAGACAAATGTATACACCTTCTGCCTTTAAAATAAAGGGTTTTTTTAATTTAAATTAATACTTAATTGCTTCAATTATATTCTTTATATCGGTCTGTTAAGTTCTAATTGTAGTGCCCACTATCTCATCATATGATACACTGCAATAGTTCTGAACAATTTCTGCACAGGTCACACATGTTCAATTTCATACATTTCTCTTATAAATGATATACTCTATATATAATTATGATTTTCTACTCGTTCTTGCCTGTTAGAGAAGTGCCTTCTGTTTAAGAGGATATTGGATTTGGTGCCACCTAAGGTACTAAAATAATATGGGTCATTTTATCATCTGGGAAAACATCATAGCATAATTATGAAATGATTGCAATGCATATCAATGTCATATTTGCTTGACAGGTAATTAAGTGAAGTTGAAAATACCATTACAACCGTTTTTCTTTGTTCAAAAATCTATATTTTCCTATTAAATATATACACCAATGCAAATACTCCCACACTCCAAAGTTTCAAGATGTCTATTGACTAACTAATGACAATCATTTACAATGACAATAATGACATGAGCAAAGGCTATTTAGGGACATTTGTACTTGGTTATGCATTTAACTTGTGGTGGCAACTAATACATGGTGACCAGAAGGAGGATTTCGATAGTGACCATGTATCAATTGTGATAGACTCACCCGGAACAGAGGCTTTTGGAGGGGACTGAATGCTAGCCTCTTGCCAACTGACTATGGGCCCTGGTTTGTTAACCTTTGTTTCAGCACTCCCTTCCCTCTTAATTCTAAGTCATCCTGTGTCTATTAGGGGCAATATATCGATAGTGACCATGTATCAATTGTGATAGACTCACCCGGAACAGAGGCTTTTGGAGGGGACTGAATGCTAGCCTCTTGCCAACTGACTATGGGCCCTGGTTTGTTAACCTTTGTTTCAGCACTCCCTTCCCTCTTAATTCTAAGTCATCCTGTGTCTATTAGGGGCAAAAAGTGACCAAGCAAATGGAATAGTAATATTTATCCACAATATCTCCCAGGAAATATACAAAGACTATTCCTGGTTTATTTGATTCTGAACTATAAATGTTAATTGAAAGAGCTGACCACATTGGCCTCTGTACAATGTAGGAGACGGATAGTCTGCTACTGGTGGGCTCCTGCTATTGTGAGAAGGTGTCCTGTGTTTATACTTATGATAATGTGTATTGTGTCTTCTGAGCTAGAAGATGGCAAGGCTGACCTGAGTCACCTAGGCTGGTTAAATGATTAATTAGCTCATGTTAATTTATGTTTCTGGTTACAGTTTGTATTGTTAGGGTAATATGATCAAGAGGGGGGAACCTCCTGCTCAAGTGTACAAAAGCTTGTAATTCTTGTTCTAATAAACAGTTCTATTTCTGGTGTACTCTAAAACTGGTGTTGCCTGGTTCTTGGGGTTACTATAGGCAGATCCATTGGTCTCGTGTTCCAGAGCTTACGAAACGATATACTGACAGAAGCACTCAAGCTGAGTATGGAACGCTCCGTCACACTGGTGGCAAGCAGTGGGATGCTTCCTGCAGTCTGGGACATCCAAACCTCCACTGGGATCCAGGGTTCAGATAGCAGAAGAGGAGAGATACAGATACCAGTCGCCATGGAAGAGGAATTTGTAAGGAGTTTGTAAGGAGGTTGCGAGAGATGCAGATACAGCACAGGGGACCAGTATCAGAGCAGGTCCTCCTGGGATGGTATGATTCTATCCGCTGCAAACTCTGAAAGGAAATGCTAGCCCGTGAGCAGCGCCACCAGGGTAAAATTTTCCCCTCCATCCAGGAAAGGTACTGGTCGCAGTATGGATTGCGGGTGCTGTTTTTGGGAGAAAAAATGCACAATGTAGAAAAATGTAAAATAATGCATTTGGGTGGCAAAAATATGAATGCAATCTATACACTAGGGGGAGAACCTCTGGGGGAATCTAGGATGGAAAAGGACCTGGGGGTTCGAGTAGATAGGCTCAGCAATGGCATGCAATGCCAAACTGCTACTAACAAAGCAAACAGAATATTGGCATGCATTAAAAAAAGGGATTAACTCCAGGGATAAGGCGATAATTCTCCCACTCTACAAGACTCTGGTTCGGCCGCAACTGGAGTATGCTGTCCAGTTCTGGGCACCAGTCCTCAGGAAGGATGTACTGGAAATGGAGCGAGTACAAAGAAGGGCAACAAAGCTAAAGGGTCTGGAGGACATTAGTTATTAAGAAAGGTTGCAAGCACTGAACTTATTCTCTCTGGAGAAGAGACGCTTGAGAGGGGATATGATTTCAATTTACAAATACCATACTGGTGACCCCACTATAGGGATAAAACTTTTCGCGGAAGGGAGTTTAACAAGACTAGTGGCCACTCATTAAAATTAGAAGAAAAGTGGTTTAATCTGTAACTACGTTGAGGGTTCGTTACTGTAATGCCCCGTACACACGGTCGGACATTGATCGGACATTCCGACAACAAAATCCTAGGATTTTTTCCGACGAATGTTGGCTCAAACTTGTCTTGCATACACACGGTCACACAAAGTTGTCGGAAAATCCGATCATTCTGAACGCGGTGACGTAAAACACGTACGTCGGGACTATAAACGGGGCAGTAGCCAATAGCTTTCATCTCTTCATTTATTCTGAGCATGCGTGGCACTTTGTGCATCGGATTTGTGTACACACGATCGGAAAATTGTTGTCGGAAAATTTTATAGCCTGCTCTCAAACTTTGTGTCGGAAAATCCGATGGAAAATGTGTGATGGAGCCTACACACAGTCGGAATTTCCGACAACAAGGTCCTATCACACATTTTCCATCGGAAAATCCGACCGCGTGTACGGGGCATAAAGCGGCAAGGATGTGGAATTCCCTTCAACAGGCGGTGTTCTTAGCAGGGGTCATCGATAGTTTCAAAATACTGTTAGATAAGTATAAAAGAAGAAGAAAGGAAATGGGACTTTGTATGAGGCAAGTCATTGGATTGTTCAATTTATTTGAAAAATAGATTACATTATGGAAAGTGTCAATCTGTAATACAGGACACAATCCAGTGTAATACATTTGCATAAATATAAAAATTATACAGAATAGGATACAAAATAATAAACATATTAATTACAAAAGGACACTCATCCATTCATAAAAGTTCAATGAACATGATCGATTTTTCATGGTAGGCCAAATTTGTGTAAGCATCAGTTTGATATAACTCGACGCATGTTAAGTAGGGATATCCTTTAAACGGAGAAACAATCTCTAAAAATAAAGGTGTGTAACTTACAGTGCGGCCAAATGGTGGCGCCCAACCAGAACCACATGGTTGTGACTTGGTCACCTGGTCTTCACTGGCTTGGATGGGATTCCTCACCTCAGCCCCGGGTGAGATGATCATCCTTGTCCCTCCTCTTCCTTTGGATCCAAGGTTGGGCGCCACCATTTGGTCGCACTGCAAGTTACACACCTTTATTTTGAGAGATTGTTTCTCCGTTTAAAGGATATTATAGATATTACGGATTTATTTTCAGAGCATCTTACTCCTGATGATTGGCAAGAGCCATGAGTTGTGCGCCGAGTTATTGACACTTTCCATAATGTAATCTGCTATTTTTCAAATAAATTGAACAATCCAATGACTTGCCTCATACAAAGTCCCATTTCCTTTCTTCTTCTTCTTGTTGTATACATATTAAGGATAGAGGCTTGTCATTGCTATAATTATGTTGTGTTAGGTCGCATCCATTATATTACTATTAGATAAGCACCTGAACGACCGCAACATACATGGATATACAATGTAATACTGACATATAATCACACACATAGGTTGGACTTGTGTCTTTTTTCAAACTCACCTATGTAACTATGTAAGGAGCAGACAGCTGAGTTAAGCAAGCTGGTCTGGGCAGAGATGCGGTTGGACGAGAGCTACAGAGCCCTCTGGTGGCATGTATCCAAAGCATGCCCTTGGATAGCGGATGACAGCCCAACAGAAGGCTTCGGCTGCGGGGGCCTGGGACTGTTGTACGTGAAGCTGTCAGGGGACCCTAACTTTGGGAGCGATTTGGAGTGGCAGTTGGATAAAATTATGGATTTCAGAGAAGAGCTACTGAATGTCTTGGAACCTAAGCAGTTTCCACTGAAACAGAATAAGACCTGAGTTATTTACAGCTATCATAAGAGTTTGGAAATAATACAGTACCCGGGGCAAGACCTTCATTTTGACAGTATGCAACCTACCAAACCACAAGGGGGCTCTATAGACCATCTAGCCAAGTCAGTTGTAAATTTTTTGTATAGCGAGGTGAAGTTATGCAGCTATAAATTGCTCAACGATGGTGTCAAGTAATTAAAAAAAAACAAAAAAAAAAAAACGTTTTCAATGGCGTATTTACCAGACCAAAATATAGAAAAGTTAATTGTTAGGGTTTTCATACACTTTAACCATTTGAGGACTTTGGGGCAGGAGATGCACCCTAAAAAAAAATGTTAGCAAAGTTTGTAGAATGCCTCCTGTAGTCTCCTACGCCCTGATACTCGCTCTACCTCTGCTTCCTAAATACAGAGCACGTCTGCCCTGCTGCGTTTGGCCAAGGTGCCATTCTGAGAATTCTTTGCATTTTCTGAATGCAAAGCGTTCAGATTGGACGAGGAAAATGTTGTTACTGCCTTGCCCTTCCATCCCATCCTATCAAAATACTTTGCATTCATTCAGAAAACGTAAAGCATTCTCTAAATGGCACCTTTGGTTAGCCGTCTTCCTGTGTTCATAATGCAGCAGGGCAGCTGCTCACCCCAGGACCCCAGAGGAAAGTGGAGGTCATTGTAGTAGCGGGCCCACCCACAGTGATTTCCAGCTTCCAGGGGATCAGCAAGTTATGATATATGCATAACTACATTGGTCCAAGCTGGATGTAACTATGTATAAAATATCCATACCTGGTATTAAGAAAAAAAAAAAAAAAATCTTTGGCTTTACATACACGTTAAGCCCCATGCAAATAAAAGCAGAGGAAAAGGGAAAGAACTTCTAAAACATTAACAATTAATATATCTAAACTCAATATGTGGGAATGTGGGAAGTAGTCAAGATTCTGTTGCTCTGTGGTGGTGTTTTACTTTGACTCTTTGTAAACTGGCATTCCTTCTCATACACAAACACAGAATAAAAGTCAAATGCAAGAAAAGTGTAAATGTATTTTATTATAATGCAACACAAAAACCTGCAATATGATTCTTCCTTTTAAGCATCAAATGGACATAATATACCTTGCCTGATATACGCTCAAACTACTTTGCTGTCTGTAGTCTGTGATATATAGGGACAGAAGTAATTGGACAACAGAGACTGAAAGGTGTTAGTGTGCTGCTCCCAAGTCGCACAGTGCCAGATGTCCCCCGTTTAAAGCAGCAGCTCGTGTTATTGGATGTCTTTGAATCACCTGTAGTCCAGTTCAAAACTGCAGTTAGTGTGTTTTGAAGAACACGTTTTAACTCCGTCACTGCCAGAGGATATGCAATAGGCTCTCTGAAAGGGAATCTGTCAAAGAGAAATTTCATCTGTTTAATTAGTCTCACCCGAAGCTGCAATTCTCCAACTCCGAGAATAAATGTGAATTCTGCGCCAGCCACAAAATGGAGTGAAGGTTCATTTTCTCTGTCCCAGAACTATAATGTGACTCTTGTTGTTTTGTTTAGAGTTGTTTTGCTTCTTTTTTTTTTTTAAATAAAGCTACAGGGTGAATGATGGGCCTGTGCTAAGAGAATCACTGCAATCTTTCAGCATGACCCATTTGATGAAAAGCTGCAATGTGTGCTTTAAATGGTTTGTGCCTTTCTCTCCGAAGAAAAAGGAATGTTCAATGATCGGTTTTATACAGATTAGCAATCTTTTCTGGAAATTTCAGGAACTTCTGATCCTCGATTTTGCCCTTCTGTAAAACGTCAGTAATGTCCAAGTCATTAAAAGTTGCAATATTATGGTCACTGGGTAGTGTATGACGTCCCCGTGGGTGCCAACAGTGAGTAACATAAAAGGCAATTGGTAGTTTTTCTTCGGTAGGATTTTTAGAGAGGAAATCAGATACATGTCTGAAAATCTTGCTAGCGAACATTTTTACTTTGTGATGACCTCCTGAACAAGGTACTCTTTTACATAAACCAGCTTCTCTCTCTCTCTCAGGTTTAAAGCTGAACCCCAGCTTTTCATACACTTTACATAGTTCATTTGGGCAAGCTGGCCGGAACAAACTATGTCCCTCACTAACATGTGAGGCCGCTGGATGTGCTGTATAAACTGTATGTAGCGGAGGCTAAATCTAGCATACCGCACTGTGTTCTGGGTTCCAGCCGAGACTTCCTGTTTCATACCCGGAACCCATTAGTCTATCTGATTGGCGCTGAGCCAGAGGAAAGCGATGTATTCTAGCAATGAATACAAAGCTTCCTCTGATTGGCTGAGTCAGAGGCTGGCTGATGTCAAAACCTCTGAAACAGCCAGAGGAAGCTTTGTACTCATTGCTAGAATACATTACTCTCTCGGAATGGCCAAGCGCCAATCAGATAGACTCTAATGTGCTCCAGGTATGAGACAGGAAGTTTCGGCTGGAGCCTGGAACACATGCAGTATGCTAGATTTAGCCTCAGCCACAGCCACATACAGTTTATACAGCACATCCAGCGGCCTCACAGGTTAGTGAGGGACATAGTTAATTTGGGTCCAAACTATGTAAAGTGTATCAAAAGCTGGGAGTTCAGATTTAAATCCGAGGGGACATTGATATCAGAGTATCAGACAGTCCTTCCCTTAGATATTTTAATAAAACAGAATCAATGAGATTTACAAAACTGGGCTGATCTACAAAAACCCAGTGGGCTTTGTGTTGGAAAGTAACTGATTCTAAAGCATGTTGTCCATAGCAACCAGCTGCAGGCTATAATTTTTCTATGCAGGATCAGACAAAGAATGGACCCAACAGATTGTCATGGGACAGCGGATACACACATACTATTAGCATAGTTTAGAAGTTTTTTATGGTACGTCCTGTGGCATAGATCAATTTTTTACTTTATGTGCTGGATGGTTTGTGCTCACTGCCTTGTTATGCTGCTACATGATTTATTTAGGGGAATTTGAGTCTGTGACTGCTGCCCTGCAGGGATTAATGTTTATGAAGTGTCCTGTGTTAACACGACTCCACCCCCTTAAGGTGTGGGCTCTTGTACTTTGGACAATAGTTGTAATACTATATATAGTTTGTACCAATGGGGTTCTGGTTAGCTCTGAAGAAGAGGGGAAAGCCCTTGAAACGCGTAAGCTATGCCCCGGTGGATGGACGCGTTTTCAGTGTTGGGACTGAATTGTGTTACATGCGCTCTATCATGCACCTTTGTGAGTACAATGGATTTCGGTTTCACTAAAAAAAAAGAGTTTTATGATAGTGCACTAAAGGCCGGTTTGCCGCCTTCTTCTGCTTGTACAGCCGATACACACTCTCCAATGGCAGCAGTAATATTTATTACAGCAAATTTTTTTTTTTAAATCTCATGAACAGCATTTCCCCAAAATACATATGTTTTCAGTATTTCAATGTTTAAAAACAGAAGAGGACAAAAAAAAAAAAAGGAAATTTATGAACTGCGCATGTTGCGATTTATACAGAGTATTGTGAAAAATAAAACAGTCCAGAATATTGTCTGCTGCTTCCATACATATTCTGTTCACAGACCAACGGACACACACACCCGGAATTCACCTGCTATTTAAATACAACTGTGTCCAACATGGCTGCTAAACACTGGACAATATTAGAGGTCATCAAAACATCCACGTGTTCTTCCAAGTGACGCTTGGGATCCTATGGAGAGGGAGATAAGGAATTAAATTATATATAAAAACATTAATAGCAGCAAAGAGTACATACGAGATTTTTTGTAGCTTTGATAGCTATGTTTACTTAGGAGGAGATCTAAATTATCACTTATTATAAGTTATGAAGATACACAAGGTAAAACAATTTTATTTTTGAAACCATACAAAAATGTAAAGGGGATGTGTGGAATCCAGGAACTGCCACTGCTGACTTGTTTTTAAAAAATGACAAGGACAGGGATTCTTATCCTGACGCTGCCTTCTCCACTACTGAGTCACTGACTTCGAGAACATACATACAAGATTAAAATGAAGTATTTTCAGTCTTCACCAGCTGCATACTTGGTCCAAGACACTGGGGTCGATTTACCAAAGGAGTGGAGACTGTTTACCTTGTAAATAATGTAAAGCTGGTCACTTTAAATACCCAATGACATGGAAGGAAAAAGGCCGAGATCAATAGCCATTTAGATCTGAGGAAGAGGCGGATGCTTTGAAACGTTATCTTCATGTTCTGACGTCACTTCCAATGCGACTCAGAGTGTGTTCCATGCTGGTTCCGAGACAACAAGACGGATGTCCAGCCGGTTGTTCCTCTCCTCTCGTGTTAACATCTACATACCACCATCCACCGGGGACCCGTTGAGAGACCACAGTACTAAACAGGTATATGCCTATTGATCTTCATATATTAGTGTGAGCAGCCATTTGGCTGGTTTTAATTAAATATACCATTAGTTGCATCTTCTGCGCACCTTGTTTTTCTCCCATTGTTCTTCCAGAGACTGCTACCCTCTCAAGGGAGCTGCCAATAATGCTGCATACGTATACTTCCTGGATTTTATAGACTTTTAGTTGTGTTATCAGTGTGTTTCGGTACCCTCTCGTGCACCATTCTGTTTTTGTCATGCAACACTGAGCCTGTCTCTATCTCCTGCAACAGGACTCTCATCTCCAATTACTTCTGTAACACAGTTTCTGCCAATTTCCTTTAGTAAATTTTCAGCCTATGACAGACCCGTTGGAGACATCAGGGGTCACATTCGAAAGGATCACTATACTCCGTATGTTGACCATCACTGGACTAGGGGAATATGAAAAAGCTCATATACTTACCTTATTCCTCATTCCCCCTGCAGTCAGTGGTCGTCCCTACTTTCCAACTCTACCAGGATGTGGACTGGCCCTCAGCATCCTCACCTTCAATGCAGGACTGCTGGTCCTGCATTGTACATGAAAACATCCAAGAACTGCAGACAGCGGAGCTACACTTTAAGGAGAGTGGATTAGGACACTTTTTTGTACTAATAATACAATGCAAATCAGAAGTACAGGTACCAAATCACCAATCTGAACACTTTTTAAAACCTCTCATTTTCATATGAATACTTTTTTATTTACTACTTTAGTAGCTCTCTAAGCTAAGATCACCTGATATGTGATGTAGGGAGCCACACTATCATGTCTATGAATGACACCAGTTACGGTGTTGTGTCTCGGTCTGCCTAACTCTGCTGTGCCATTCACTCCTGCGCCTCCCTGCTATACATATCAGGAGCTTTTTGCAGAATTTAGAGAGGTCCTGAAGTAATAAACAAACAGTATTAAAGTGAAAATGAAAGATTACTGAAAATAAAAAAAAAGTATGCCTGGAGTTGGGCTTCAAGTAGCCTTAGCTGGAGAGTAATTTTATGTGCTGCAATGACCACATGGAGCTGCTAGCAGTGGGCCCTGTGGTCTATTTATACCCAGAAGTGCCATGACCAGTATCCAATTTTTTTTAGCTGTTAACGCTACTGTAAATAACTAGTGGGTACATGTCATTGCAGCAGGAATCTGTTGTAGGGGTTATCTTGTGACAGCAAACTACTGATTACATTCTTTTATCACTGCACAGTATAATCCATTAACATGTTTATTCCTTGCAACAGTACGCTGAATATGAATTCCACACTAGAGGAATCTCCTGCGGAATGGACAGAAAAGAGCTTTTTTTTGTCCGGGGTTTGACTTGTCATGTTGAGGACTGGTGGTTACATAGCAAAAAGAAAAATTCCAATTGCTGCCCTATTATGGGGTGTGAGGCCATTTTACAAATAAAACTTGGTGCAACATTATTTAAAACTGGCCAACTAGGTTATATACCAAGAGCATATTTTATATTTTTTAAAAGAAAACAGAGAAATACAGAGCCTCCAACCCGAAAACGATAGTCATCTGGCCATCTTTAGTCTTAAAATTTACTGGGTCACTGACCTGCAACAAGCAGGCACCCAGAACTCCTTATTTGTAAACTTGTTCCATGTCAATGAAAGTACTAAAACCTTTGGATCAGCATGTCCGCTAGAAAATAAATCAGATTTCATAGCCGGGGAATCAGAAAAACACCTTGCACTGTACAAAGGATTTTTAAGCTGTTTTATATTAGTTGGGCAATAGCAATGACAAACAAGAGAGAAAGTTCAGGATCAACCATGTTAGACACATTACCTGTTTCCCAACATTCTTTATAGCAAGCTGCTCGGGGGTCATCTTATCCTCTTCCTCTACAGCCTGTGTGCAGAGAAAAAAAAAATCATTAGCAATTTTATATTAAATAAGTAAGGAGCTCCTTGAAGCAGCAAGTAAGATAATAATTCAAACAGGGCTCCTGTGAATACATATAAATAGAAGCTGCTCTGGACAGGAAACTACTGAGCAGAAATTTAGGACAAAGGTAATTTTCATACAGCAGTCCAATTCTGGCCTACTATACACTATGGTCAGTGATGCCATGTGGTGTTGTAAAGCGTGTCCCAGTGTGTGTAATCTTTATTACAGGTTTGCCAAAATCACATTTACCCAGATGTCACTGCTCCATGTAGTGAGCGCACATACCCTCAAATCACTGCTCCATGTATTGAGCGCACATACCCCCAAATCACTGCTCCATGTAGTGAGCGCACATAGCCCCAAATCACTGCTCCATGTAGTGAGCACATACCCTGAAGTCACTGCTCCATATAGAAAGCACATTTGCCCTGAAGTCAATGCTCCATGTAGAAAGCACATTTGCCCTGAAGTCAATGCTCCAAGTCCCTGCCCTTGTAGAGGGCACATATACCCCAAAATCACTGCTCCAATATTGGGAGCACATTTACCCAAAAGGCCCTGTCCATGTAGAGAGCACATACACCCCAAAATCACTGCTCTAGAAAGGGAGCACATTTACCCAAAAGTCCCTGGCCATGTAGAAAGCATATATATGCCCCAAAATCACAAATATCAAAAAATCACTGCTCCTTGTAGAAAACACATATACCCCAAATCACTGCTTCATGTTGAGAGCACATATACTCTACTTTATGTAGAGATCACATATGCTCCATAGTCACTGCCCCTTGTAAAGATCACATTTACACAGAAGATTTTTCCCTGTGCAAAGACTCATTTTAATAAAGCAAAAAAAAAAAAAAGAGGATATGCAAAGATCAGTACTCCAAATTACTCAGTGGTTCTGAAGGAAGGCTAGACTTTTTTTTTTTACCTTTTTCTTACCATTCCCTGCATGGAGGTTAAAAACTGCCTCAGTAACAGTATTGCCCCCTCAATACTTTCCCAAGTTCTCACTCGATACAGTATTGTGCCTGTCTTCCTCCCCTCTCTCCCTCCATTCACAGGACAGAGAGGATGCCCTCAATCAAATCCTGTGAGCAGAAAGTGGAGGGCGGGTCCGAGTCGCACAGAGTATTTATGAATGTACACAGCCTGGCTCAGGAGTAAGCCTGCACATCTGCCCCCACAGCTTGCTATGGAGGCATATACAGAAGAGGAAGAGCCGAGAACGCCAGCATGGGGGGACTCCTGTGCAATGGTAAGGATAAAAGGGTTAATGATTTTAAAAAAATACAATTACAATCGCTTTAAGTTAGAATAGCAGAACATAAATTCTAACTGGTTGTCATGGCTTATGCATTTTTCACTTCTTGTAGCCTACTGATGAGTAGACCATACAGTCAGAAATCTGAATCTCAGGTACATGATCACGGATAGGAAAGTCTGGCTCTGTCAGTTAGCCATAATCATATGCTAATTGGATGTGCTGCAGAGACCACATAGTGCTGCTAGCACTGGTCCGTTTGGTCTATTTATAGTCTGTAGCGTCAGCACCACTACCCAACATTTTACTCATTACTTGTCATGCATGTAAGCTAGTAGCTACTTGTCATTGCAGTACTAATTTATTGCAATGTACAGCAAAACACTGGTTACACGCTGTAAAGTCTAAGAAAGATTATTTAATGCCAACAAAGTGTCTATAGAACAAATTAAACTTATGCACAAAACATCCATGGCACACACTGACATCAACATTCAACGTGCAAATGGTCACTGCTTTCACAGAAATTCCAAAGGCTTAATCAAAACCATTTGCATTAAAAATTGACAATCTATAACAATTAAATCAGTCAACAGGCATTTTTAAACTAAACCGTTTAATATCCCTAAAGGTGGTAAAGCTGGCAAGCTCTTCCTGTAATGTGTACCTCTCTATATTTAGGGTTTTCTTTGTGTTGTGATTGGGGGGGGGGGGGGGGGTTGGGCAAAACATTATTAATGATCACTCTAACATGACATCAAAGCAAGATGCCAACAAATTGCTAATGAATATACTCTGACCTCAAAGTTATTTAAACCAAACATATTGGTGATGTAAAGCCTAACACCCACACTCCCTCACTGGCAGCAGAAATACATACTGTATATAAAAAAAATGTAATGACAACACATGCTAGAGGCTCCATTACTAATCAGTTCCCACTGTATTGCGACATCAATTTCACTCTGATATATGTAAATGGGATTTTGTAATGAGCTAACTAGAAAAATGTCCTTGCATTTTTAACCAATGGAATACTAAAGCAGTGTTTCTCAACTCCAGTCCTCAAGGCGCCCCAACGGGTCACGTTTTCAGGATTTCTCTCAGATGAAACATCTATGGTAATTACTAAGGCAGTGAAACTGATAAAATCACCTGTACAAAATAATGGACAGCCTGAAAACATGACCTGTTGGGGCATCTTGAGGACTGGAGTTGAGAAACATTGTATTAAAGAATGCTAATAAAGCCAATCTGGTGTAATCATAATAAAAGCAAACAACTTTTTGGTAACAATTTCCAGTAGTCTTAAAGTGCATCCCCTGAGACATGGAGCTCTTCCCATTGAGACAAGAGACACATTACCCTCAAAGAGAGTTAAAAGGCGCCCCCCCCCCCCCCCCCCCCAGGCCTCCACCTCCGTATACCCGAGAACCGAAGGATGGAACTATTGGAGAACACAGAAAAGATGCATATACAGATAGGGTGGGAATCCAGCTGTCCTGGAAGACTATCGGAAAAAGAGTTATTGATAAGAATCTGGTTTTCCCAAGACATCTTCCAGGACAGCCCCAGGATGAAGAGCAAGCATTTACCAGCTGGGGGGTAGTAGTGCCTGAAGGACTTGTCTTTCCTTAGGACTATTACACAATAGCAATACCAGTGACAGGATTATTATAGAGGCCATACATAGATCAAAATTTGGGCAGTTCAGAAGGGCCAGATGAATTTTGATCCACATATGGGCATGCTAGTTGTACCGATGAACTTCTGTACAACCAGCCTGTTGGAAAATCTTTTGCATGATCCGTGGGGGGCACTCCGACGGAGACGCCTGATCCGTGGGGGGCACTCCGACGGAGACGCCTGATCCGTGGGGGGCACTCCGACGGAGACGCCTGATCCGTGGGGGGCACTCCGACGGAGACGCCTGATCCGTGGGGGGCACTCCGACGGAGACGCCTGATCCGTGGGGGGCACTCCGACGGAGACGCCTGATCCGTGGGGGGCACTCCGACGGAGACGCCTGATCCGTGGGGGGCACTCCGACGGAGACGCCTGATCCGTGGGGGGCACTCCGACGGAGACCCCTGATCCGTGGGGGGCACGCCGACGGAGACGCCTGATCCGTGGGGGGCACTCCGACGGAGACACCTGATCCGTGGGGGGCACTCCGACGGAGACACCTGATCCGTGGGGGGCACTCCGACGGAGACACCTGATCCGTGGGGGGCACTCCGACGGAGACACCTGATCCGTGGGGGGCACTCCGACGGAGACACCTGATCCGTGGGGGGCACTCCGACGGAGACACCTGATCCGTGGGGGGCACTCCGACGGAGACACCTGATCCGTGGGGGGCACTCCGACGGAGACACCTGATCCGTGGGGGGCACTCCGACGGAGACACCTGATCCGTGGGGGGCACTCCGACGGAGACACCTGATCCGTGGGGGGCACTCCGACGGAGACACCTGATCCGTGGGGGGCACTCCGACGGAGACACCTGATCCGTGGGGGGCACTCCGACGGAGACACCTGATCCGTGGGGGGCACTCCGACGGAGACACCTGATCCGTGGGGGGCACTCCGACGGAGACACCTGATCCGTGGGGGGCACTCCGACGGAGACACCTGATCCGTGGGGGGCACTCCGACGGAGACACCTGATCCGTGGGGGGCACTCCGACGGAGACACCTGATCCGTGGGGGGCACTCCGACGGAGACACCTGATCCGTGGGGGGCACTCCGACGGAGACACCTGATCCGTGGGGGGCACTCCGACGGAGACACCTGATCCGTGGGGGGCACTCCGACGGAGACACCTGATCCGTGGGGGGCACTCCGACGGAGACACCTGATCCGTGGGGGGCACTCCGACGGAGACACCTGATCCGTGGGGGGCACTCCGACGGAGACACCTGATCCGTGGGGGGCACTCCGACGGAGACACCTGATCCGTGGGGGGCACTCCGACGGAGACACCTGATCCGTGGGGGGCACTCCGACGGAGACACCTGATCCGTGGGGGGCACTCCGACGGAGACACCTGATCCGTGGGGGGCACTCCGACGGAGACACCTGATCCGTGGGGGGCACTCCGACGGAGACACCTGATCCGTGGGGGGCACTCCGACGGAGACACCTGATCCGTGGGGGGCACTCCGACGGAGACACCTGATCCGTGGGGGGCACTCCGACGGAGACACCTGATCCGTGGGGGGCACTCCGACGGAGACACCTGATCCGTGGGGGGCACTCCGACGGAGACACCTGATCCGTGGGGGGCACTCCGACGGAGACACCTGATCCGTGGGGGGCACTCCGACGGAGACACCTGATCCGTGGGGGGCACTCCGACGGAGACACCTGATCCGTGGGGGGCACTCCGACGGAGACACCTGATCCGTGGGGGGCACTCCGACGGAGACACCTGATCCGTGGGGGGCACTCCGACGGAGACACCTGATCCGTGGGGGGCACTCCGACGGAGACACCTGATCCGTGGGGGGCACTCCGACGGAGACACCTGATCCGTGGGGGGCACTCCGACGGAGACACCTGATCCGTGGGGGGCACTCCGACGGAGACACCTGATCCGTGGGGGGCACTCCGACGGAGACACCTGATCCGTGGGGGGCACTCCGACGGAGACACCTGATCCGTGGGGGGCACTCCGACGGAGACACCTGATCCGTGGGGGGCACTCCGACGGAGACACCTGATCCGTGGGGGGCACTCCGACGGAGACACCTGATCCGTGGGGGGCACTCCGACGGAGACACCTGATCCGTGGGGGGCACTCCGACGGAGACACCTGATCCGTGGGGGCACTCTGACAGAGACACCTGATCCATGGGGGCACTCTGATGGAGACACCTGATCCATGGGGGCACTCTGATGGAGACACCTGATCCATGGGGGCACTCTGATGGGGACATCTGAAGTAAATACTCCTGCTCTATAAATTAATGGAGCACAAATAAAGTGTATGTCATATGAGGGTGGGGGGTGGGTTGTTGCATTGTGGAGGGGATGACAGAAGGCTGGTTGGGGAGAGGGGGAACCAAAATGCACCTTCGCCTGAGTAGACAAAAATCCTTGAAGCGCCCCGGAAAGAGTGCCAACATATTCTGGTATTTTGTACAGTAAGTGAAAGTGAACCAGGGGCACCAAGTGTCTCTAAACATATCTTCGCTTTGGGGTAAAGAGGCAGTAAGCTCTTCCATCTGACTTCTGAAATTAACTTTAGGGAACCACAACTCCATAGGCACCTGCCAAAGGGGACTGAGACTCAAATGCGTAGCAGTCCCTTTCCACTCCATGTTAAATGGGTCTGAAGCAAGGTGCGTGAGTGGCAGCTGGGATACAGCTTGGCTTCCATTCATCTGATGAGCTCGGTTTCTTCTAAACAGTAAACACTGAATCTCTGTGCAATGATCTGTGACACAGCATCTCCCCTCCTACCCTTAAGCTACACCTCAGGTTTCCTCAATGTAAGAGTGCCATTTTCTTTGCTATTTTTCACAAGCTGACCATGTGCACCTGGTTTACTTTGTTTCTGTCCATGCAGAGCAGTGTCCATGAAGTGATCTGTCCTGGATCCTTGATGGGAGCTGAGGGTCTCTGTTGGATTAACCCCTTCAACCAAGTATTCTGGACCTTTCTTCACTGAACATTCGGAGCGCTGAGCTTTTCTATACACAGTGGTGTACAGAAAGCACGTTATATTGTATTGGCAGTAGTGGGATTTGTCTTATTACTTTTTTCTCAACTTCTCACAATTTAACATGCATAGATTGAAATAATCAAGGTTCTTATGTACAACACAATGCTTTCCCGCTCCATCTATGTTGATGCGAGTTTCCGCCTTAACTGATCTGAGAGTGAATGTGTTGGCTGTGGTATACATATCAGCTCTCCTAGCTAGTGGGGTTGGATACACAGTAAAACCTTGGTTTTGCAAGACAAACAACATTTTTTAAATAAATTTTGACTTGATATACAAGCGATGTACAAGTTTGACTTGATATACAAGTAGCGTCATGTCACAGCAGAGTATAAAAGAAAAGAGAGGCGCCTCTATGTGTAGCAATACGGTTACATTTAATGAAGGTACAACATTTAGAAACCCACATGGTTGATGATTAAAGCAGGCAAATCCAAGTATGCAGGCATCCGGGTAAAGCTGTCCACAGACTATCCTCCTCACCGCCATTGGCGTTGTCCCTTCCACACTGCGCTCCACGAGCGTTTCAAGCCTCGCTTTCAGATCGCTCTACTGCAGGGTAGTCTTCTTGGTCACGATTGCAGAATGACAGCAGTGAGAGCCGGCGGTGCGGGGGTTGTCTATGTGGACAGCTTTATCCCGGATGCCTGCATACTTAGATGTGCCTCTTTTATTCATCAACTATGTGAGTTGCTAAATGCTGTACCTTTAATAAATGTAACCATATTGCTACACTTAGAGGCGCCTCTCTTCTCTTTTATACTCGGTAGATCCTGCTGGATTTTGCTTCTAATCCCCTTGTGGAGGCTGCCATTTGTGGATGGACATTTTATGGTTACACAACCTATCACATTGCTATAATCATATTATATGGACTATAAACTGAAGGAATTATGAGTAAATGGTTGTGGAAGGAATCATTTGAGTTTCCATTATTTCTTATGGGGAAATTAATTTGATATACAGTGCTTTTGATTACAGGCATGCTTCCAGAACGAATTATGCTCGCAGTCCAAGGTTTTACTGTAATCAGATTATTGTTCTCTGAAAAGAACAGATAACTACTAATGAATGCTGAAGGGGGATATTATGGTATCCAACACTTCCAGGTGTGCCTCATTGCCCACTGCATGATGCAGTTCCATCAGCTACTGTGTAATGTAGTGATGCAGTGACCGACGTGTGGAACTAAAGTGCGCAAGAGGATACACTGCATCTGTCACACTCGTACGAGCTGGATACCAGCAGCAGCTGTAAATCATCACAAAAGAAAAAAGTTTGGAAATGCTGCTTAGACATGTTAGTCTTCCCTTACGGGCTGCTGATTTCTTTTTCTTTTTTTTTTTTTTAAGATAGAAACAGAGTTGTTTTAACAACCCAACAACACTCTGTAGCTAAATAGGTCTGAGGCCAAGAGTCCTGCAATCTGTGAAAATTTAGACCACCACTTAACAACTTATCTAGATGAAATGTAATGGAATCATTAAAAAATGGCATAAACCAATTAAAAAAGATATACTGCCATTTAATTTTAGGAATATGTCAAACATATACTGTATGAGTGTATATAAAGAGAGAACAGGGAAAGTAGCACTGTATATTGCGTTTTAGTCACCTTGTTGTAGTTCTTTGCCAGCTCCAACATTTCTTTTACCACGGTCTCATTGAGTTTACAATGCTCACTGTAATCCTGAAGTGTCAGACCCTCCATCCAACTCTTCTTGTGTAAATTCAACAGCATCTGCAATATGGAAATGATGAATCATCCACACAAATCAAATATTAATTTTCTAGAAAACAGACAAAGGTTAGCTTAATTAAGTCCTAGGTATGTCATATCGATTAACTTATTTAGAAAAGAGCAAAAAAATATCAGCAGAAGATGACATACTGCAGAATTGAGGTAGATCATTAGCAGTGAAGTGTTGAGGAAACAGGAAATAAAGGATGGCACGGCAGTCTACCCTGACAGCCCGAATTCCAGCACACTAAACATTGCATGCTTTTATTTCTTACAGGGCGACTCCAGTCAAAGAGCAGAAAATGCTTTCAACTAAGCGTGCTGCTCATTACTATTCTGATGGACCCAACTACGCTGCGATATAAATGTATACAATACAGTGCTAGCAAACACAATATAAGTGAAAATAAAAACAATTGATTAATAATAACCATAAACGTCCATATAAAGTGACTGAAGTGCTCCAATTTAAAAAATGCAAAAAGTGCTCCAGAATTTTCAAGGTGTACCACAACACCCCCTCCTGTGTCCCCACTCAGCGGATCAAATGGACCCCCAGCTTTTCAGTCTAGGGGTCACTTCAGGCTTAAAAGTGATGGGCAGGAATGGCAGTTTTGGCATCAGATCATCAGACAAAACTTGCTTGTAAAGATGTACAGCCAGAAAAAACAGGTACCCAAAATGAAAAGGAATGGACTGATAGCGAAGTACCGCTAAAAAAAGGATTTATTGCGCATGGAGAAGGATACTTACAAGAAGCAAGATAAAATCAGGCATAAACATGGTGCTGTGAATACAAAAACGCCGTTCCTGTCGCGCGTTCCACGATACCAGAAGTGACGTCAATAGGAACGGAAATTACGTCTACGCGTTTCACCCTCCCACAGGGAGGGTGAAAGCCTGAAGTGACCCCTAGACTAAAGCGCTGAGGGTCCATTTGATCCGGTGAGTGGAGACACAGGAGGGGGTGTTGTGGTACACCTTGAAAATTCTGGAGCACTTTTTGGATTGGAGCACTTCATTAACTTTATATGGACTTTTAAGGTTATTATTAATCAATTGTTTTTATTTTCACTCATATTGTGTTTGCTAGCGCTGTATTGTATATACAGTGGCTTGCAAAAGTATTCGGCCCCCTTGAACTTTTCAACCTTTTGCCATATTTCAGGCTTCAAACATAAAGATATAAAATTTTAATTTTTTGTGAAGAATCACCAACAAATGGGACACAATTGTGAAGTGGAACGAAATCTATTGGATATTTTAAACTTTTTTAGCAATTAAAAAACTGAAAAGTGGTGTGTGCAAAATTATTCGGCCCCTTTACTTTCAGTGCAGAAAACTCACTTCAGAAGTTCAGCGAGGATCTCTGAATGATCCAATGTTGTCCTAAATGACTGATGGTGATAAATAGAATCCACCTGTGTGTAATCAAGTCTCTGTATAAATGCACCTGCTCTGTGATAGTCTCAGGGTTCTGTTGAAAGCGCAGAGAGCATCATGAAAACCAAGGAACACACCAGGCAGGTCCGTAACACTGTTGTGGAGAAGTTTAAAGCCGGATTTGGATACAAAAAGATTTCCCAAGCTTTAAACATCCCAAGGAGCACTGTGCAAGCGATCATTTTGAAATGGAAGGAGTATCAGACCACTGCAAATCTACCAAGACCTGGCTGTCCCTCTAAACTTTCAGCTCAGACAAGGAGAATACTGATCAGAGATGCAGCCAAGAGGCCCATGATCACTCTGGATGAACTGCAGAGAACTACAGCTGAGGTGGGAGAGTCTGTCCATAGGACAACAATCAGTCGTACACTGCACAAATCTGCCCTTTATGGAAGAGTGGCAAGAAGAAAGCCATTTCTCAAAGATATCCATAAAAAGTCTCGTCTAAAGTTTGCCACAAGCCACCTGGGAGACACACCAAACATGTGGAAGAAGGTGCTCTGGTCCGATGAAACCAAAATCGAACTTTTTGGCCACAATGCAAAACGATATTTTTGGCGTAAAAG
Source organism: Lithobates septentrionalis (assembly GCA_037952835.1). Lineage (NCBI taxonomy): Eukaryota > Metazoa > Chordata > Amphibia > Anura > Ranidae > Lithobates > Lithobates septentrionalis. Next base: position 1,978,809 of record JBBDGP010000623.1, on the reverse strand, counting down.
CAACACAGCTCATCACACTCAACACACCATCCCCACTGTCAAACATGGTGGTGGCAGCATCATGGTTTGGGCCTGCTTTTCTTCAGCAGGGACAGGGAAGATGGTTAAAATTGAGGGGAAGATGGATGCAGCCAAATACAGGACCATTCTGGATGAAAACCTGTTGGAGTCTGCAAAAGACCTGAAACTGGGACGGAGATTTATCTTCCAACAAGACAATGATTCCAAACATACAGCAAAATCTACAAAGGAATGGTTCACAAATAAACGTATCCAGGTGTTAGAATGGCCAAGTCAAAGTTCAGACCTGAATCCAATCGAGAATCTGTGGAAAGAGCTGAAAACTGCTGTTCACAAACGCTCTCCATCCATCCTCACTGAGCTCGAGCTGTTTTGCAAGGAAGAATGGGCAAGAATTTCAGTCTCTCGATGTGCAAAACTGATAGAGACATACCCCAAGCGACTTGCAGCTGAAATCGCAGCAAAAGGTGGCTCTACAAAGTATTAACGCAAGGGGGCCAAATAATTTTGCACGCCCCACTTTTCATTTTTTTATTAGTTAAAAAAGTTTCAAAAATCCAAAAGATTTCGTTCCACTTCACAATTGTGTCCCACTTGTTGGTGATTCTTCACAAAAAATAAAAATTTTATATCTTTATGTTTGAAGCCTGAAATGTGGCAAAAGGTTGAAAAGTTCAAGGGGGCCGAATACTTTCGCAAGCCACTGTATTTGTATAAGTGATTAGCACCTTGAGTACAGCAGCTGCATTTGTTATAGGTTTTTTAATCCATGATATTTTGTACACCATCAGCGCGAGTATATATATTTAGAATATATTTCACACTATGCTGTGATATGCCTGCATGGCATGAAGAGGGCTATAAAAAAGACGATTCCACTGCTCTGCTATTTGGAAAAATAGTAAATTGCCCACTCTGATCTGGTTCCAACCCGTAAGCCCATCTATGTACCTCTGCCGTCCTACTTACCAGCACACAGAAAAGGAACTTCTACTGAATTCTGTTTTCAGGTGCTGAGTAAAAACTCAATGACAGACTGGCTAATGGCTACACCATCTGTGGTCCACAGGAATATAAGGAGTTGAACCATGACAGCCTCTGTGCTGACTTCCAGGTTGAGTTAGGTTGTATGTCATTCAACCAGGAGGTAATGCAGCAGCTATGAGAATCTGCGGGGGACAACGCCAAGGGAAAGGCAGATATTGCAATAAAAGTTTGCTTTCTTTAACAGTTGGGGGAATTTAAAAATGCATTCAATTTCGAACCTGGAGCGGTCAGTTGTTTTTACACTTCAAAGGTAAAAGCCCTGCCTAATAGAAGCCACAACAAGCTGTATGTTTTTTTCTAAAGCCTAGTACACACAGGCTGAATGTCAGGCGGCATCGGCCGGTTTAACGGAAACCGGCCGACATTCGGCCCTGTGTGTATGGCAGCCGGTCCGACGGCTGGCTTCTGTCAAAGGGTCGTGACCGAAAAAAGGTCTGCCAGTCGGCTCCTGATGCCAATGGCTGGGAGCGCTGACCGGAGTGTTCTGGCAGGCGTGTCAGAACACAATAGAACAGCAGGGGAGATCACTGTACTGACATTGGATAGTTAGTACAGCGGCTCCTCCTAATCTGTCAGTTTTTTTCATTCAGTCCTACTGAAAAGCACTACTGGTGTGTACTAGGCTTTAGTTAGCCACACAAAAAAGCTTCTAGCATTAAAATAACACACCAGAAATTTGAAGAGTTTCAGAACACGAGGAAGACAAACAGTGGACACATAAAGGAGACATCTAGAAGAGAAAGCTTACTTTTTGTTCCAGTTCATTCTTTCTGTAGTTGATTGTTATAGAGTAGTAATGTCTGTTCAGACCATGAATTAATGCCTGTAAAAAAACAAACATTAAAACAAAAGAATTACAAGTAAATGTACAAAGGACAGGTGGGTTAAGCCAGTGTTTTCTATTTCAGATTCTAGTGACTTCATTTGTATCTCATTTACTTAAATCTGACGAAGATATTGTCTAATGGTTTATAACTCACATTTATAGATTATTAGGTCTTTGAATTTTATACTATACAATATATCTTGCAACGCAATTTATGAGACTTTTACAGTGTCTAACACTACACTACACTGCACCAAACAGCAAGCCATGAGACCAAATCTCTTATAGGTACTGCAAACCCTTAGGCTCCTTTCACATGTGCAACCCATTTGTTTTTCATCCATCCGTTGATGGATGAAAAGCAAACATCAAAAGCATCTCTATGAAAAAATGGTTGATCATCGGTTTACAACCACATCTGTCAACATCCGTTCTTTGAAACTGATAAAAATACCTATTTTTTGTTCCTTTAAAAAAAAAAATGGAACGGATGAAAAACTGATGTAAAAAATGGACAAAACAGTGTTTTTTTATTTTAAAAAAACGTAAAAAATTGCTCCGGGGCTCAAGTGGTTAAGGACTCTAGCTGGCGGATGTAAAAACGGATAAAAAAAATGTAATCAGTTTTTAACTTGGGAAAAAAAAACTTGACTGAACTGGTTAAATGAACTGTCCACACGCGTGAAAGGGGCCTTAAACTGCCCTGTATGGCCAAAAGTTTTATCCAGCAAACAAGTCGGTAAAATGCTAACTTATGGACACAGAGATTGCTATACAAATAGGAACTGTCTTGCGGTCATCCCTTTGATGTCGCATTACGGACGCATTTATATCATAAATGTAATTTTCCACAAGGTGAGCCAAAGATAGGGGAAACCAAACAAAAACAGGTGAAATTAGGTTGATGAAAACAATGCAGTATTTCCACTGCATTTCACACCTAAGCTATACTCCAGGGTGGAGTGGCACTTTAACCTAGCCTCCAAAACAATTCCTAATTAATTGCATACATCTGCTACAAAACAAATCCTAATTAATTGCACACACAGACGTCACAAAGTAGCAAACACGCCTTTTTTTTGTTTGTTTACAAAGAATATACTAGAAGAAAAAAAAAAGAGAGAAAACATGGATCGAATGACTTCATATCAGTTCTATAAAAGAACTATAGGCATCTCTGAGAATCAACAATTAGTATTAGTGCAACTAAGAAATGAAGCTAATTATTTGAATGTGGCAGAGGAAGATTGTTAGTTCAATTAGTAAAAACCTTAGGCAGAGTTGGACATGTGGGCCCTCAGGCTGAAGCGCAAAGGTCCTTAACCCATTTAAAGAAATAATGAAGGAAGGAGATGTTTATGCTGAAGGTCATCAAATGTTGGCTAAAGGGTCCAGAGTGCTCAATTCTCTGGGAACTTGCATGTATGGACTTGTCCAAGCTCAGTCATAAACAAAAATAGCAAAAAAAAAAAAAAAGCACAAGAGATTTTGATGCTCATTAGGACCAATGTTGATTTCTTACTAGGCATTATTGACTTTTTATAGAAAGCACAGCTTGACTTTCAGCCTATGTCTGTTTTATTTGTGGTTTGAAGAGGGAGAAAAAAAGAAGTGATTAAAGGCTGTTAAAAAAAAAAAGAAAGAAAAAAAAATCAAAGGGGCACAACTGGTGTTGGTGATAATATCTGTAAGAACAAACCACAAACAAGACTGATGAAGCCACAAGTCCCAAGACAGTGTGTCCAACTACAACAAAGCAGGTCTAGAATTTCAGCTTCACAGGGGAAGCTACACCTCCGCCTCAAAGATCAGGTTTTAAAGATAATCCAACAGCAACTGCTTACATTACTAATCAAGTGAGTAGAAGCAAAGGTTAGCTGTGACATTTACTGTTTAGGTCGGTACTATTTTTCAAAAACAGCACAATATTCAAATAATTAGCATTTTGAAAATTTGTACGTTGATCAGTATTTTGGTCCAAGGCTTGGATATGCATTGACCTTTTTTAAAAAAATGTTTGCATAGAGTAGGGAATAGTTAAAACCCGTGTTAGATGGGAAAGAAAAACCTTTGTGCCACTGGGGAGATTTCCATTCACTTTCTGTGCTGCAGACACAACAAAAAGTGAGACAAAGTCCCTACAAAGTGAGGGAAATCCCTTCCTCAGCAGCCCATACACTGCAAACATTTTTTTAAGAGTTTGCAGATTTTCTAGTGGTTAAAGGGGACAAATTGGCATTCGTTTTTTTTTTTTTTTTTTTAATAATTTTTTATTGAAACACAGGATGTTCACAAAAAAAAAAGAGTTACATCAAGATATCATATTATATGCAGGTACTTGCAATGTCAATATCGCATCATCTCAGAGTAAGGTCGTCAGGGTCAATTGAGTACTTTATCTTAAGCACTATATTATCTGAGAAAATAGCGACCTCAGTCAGAGATATTAGATCCTGTCAAATTTTTAATATATAGAAAAAAGAAAAATGAAAGATAATAAAGAAGAAGGAAAGAAAAAGAAAAAGGGAAAAAAAAAAAGAGAATAAACAAAAATGAAGACTGAGAGGTCGAGGTGGGGTATGGGGATAAGGGAGGATGGGGGTGGAATTGGAATTTGCCGTCCGTCTCTGGAGGGTTCATCCTATATTAGATCTCAATACATAATGTACATCATTTAGGATCCATAATTTCCGCATATGCGGTTGTGTATTTAAAGGCGAACCAGCAGGACCACATTTTTCTCTTCATTGGCATTCGTTTTTGACCATAGAGACAAGAAAATCTGAAGACAGAGGGTGGAAAAGTGCGGTTTCTTATACGAGCAAATAAAATTCTAAATGTTATTGTGATTCTCATTAGGGAAAAATTGTTTGTATTTTATTTGTATGCTATTGAAAGGGATTACTCAACACATCAAACATTTTAATTGTATACAAATGGCAAACAAATGAAAATGCCATAACTTCAAATGAAAATTCTTTCAGTCTAAAGCCTAATACACACAAATTAGAATATTGTACTGAAAATACCGCTTTTAAAATGATCGTATGATAATGATTGTTCGTACATAGTTTTCGAATGATTTCAATCATGTTGAATGAGCATGATTGAAAACCAGCATTTGATCAGCGCTTGCAGCCAACGGCTGATCAGTATATTCTGGGGGGGTGGGGGTAGGGGCGAGTCCCCCTGTCAGATAATGTTTTAGTTGGGGTAATTGATGCATCAACATTGCTTGTATTGAACCTGAAAGTGTGTGCCCAGCTTTAGTCAGTAACACAGATGTTTCAGGACTACAGTAGTGCTGTGCATGTATTAAATGTTAAATACAAATAACATAAAACTAAAAAAAACCCCCCAAAAATATAGGAAAGAAATGAGGAGATTGTTGTCATATAAGTTATACTAATTTTGTGCTAAAGGCATCATGTATCAATAGAACTGTCATTAAAACTACAGCCTGAGCAGCAAGAATCACACAGTGAGCGTGATCTGTGCCAATAAATGGGTAGCTTGCGTTGGGCAGACACAGGAGAGGATTTATCCAAGTAATTCGATGGGGAAGAAGGGGAATTTTATTTTTTCTGTGAAAACCTCTTCATAGAGTACACTAAACCATTATTAGTTACTGCAGCAAAACCATAACCCTAGCCAGGCAAGTCTTCTAGTTTCCATTTGAGGAACTGGCCCATTTTTTCCCTGCTTTTTCAAACCCCAGCTTTCCAGACCCATGATGGAACTATAGTAGAGCTGCACGATTCTGGCTAAAATGAGAATCACAATTTTTTTGCTTAGAAGATAGATCACGATTCTCGCGGCGTAACATCTTCTTTCACATTAAAAAAAAAAATTGGGCTAACTTTACTGTTTCGTTTTTTTTTTTTTTATTCATTGAAGTGTATTTTTTCCCAAAAAATTGCATTTGAAAGACCGCTGGGCAAATACAGTGTGGCATAAAATATTGCAGCAATTGTCATTTTATTCCCTAGGGTCTCTGCTAATTATATATATATATATATAATGTTTGGGGATTCCAAGTAAGTTTCTAGCAAAAAATATTGATTTTAACTTAAGAAAGAAGTGTCAGAAAAAGATTTAGACTTTAAGTGGTTATACTTCCTGCATTTACACCTTGTTGAAAACTTGGCAGACTGCTGGATTATTTATTTACACAGTACACAAGTTCTATCCCTTTGATCTAAGAAGGAAGCTTAGTTACAATGTTTCAAGTTAAAAGACTTGGCAGACTGCCCAGATGCTTTCTTTTGACAGCTGAGTGAGCAGATAAATCTCTCCACTTGTTTATATGAAAGAATTGGCATCCTTTGCAGGAGGTGAATCGAGATCACGATTTTTTAACAATTAATTATGCAGCTCTAATCTATAGGAGTCCGGATGAAAACAGACTACCTCCAAACCCTCAAGTTTAGATCCGGAGAAAAGAGAGGTGGTCGCAGATCTTTTCCATTATTTTTTCCCAAACCTGGACAAATTTCGAGGTAATCGGATGTAAACAGATGCATGCATGTTTACATCTGGCTGCCCATAGGCTAAGATGGAGCTTCCACCTGAAAAACCGACAGGCAGACCTGATCATACCACTCGCGTAAAAGGGGCCCTAATCCTGTTTTACACTAGCTACATTAAAGCAGAGTTCCACCCATATAAAAGTCAGCAGCTACAAAAAGTTTTGCTGCAGCCTTTTAATAAATCGGACACTCACATGTCCAACGGTCCAGCGATGCGGGGCGAACAAAGCCCCGCTCCTCTACCCCTCCTCTGCTTCGCCATTCTTACTGTGGGGGCCCGCATGCGCGACTCGCGCTGTGATTGGCCGGGCAATCTTCTGGGACCTGAGATGTGTCCCAGAAGATTGCACGGAGGGAGAGGTGAACTTACTTCCGGCTCCGCTGAGCCCCGGGAGGAAGTGGGAGCTGGATGCCCCTAAAAAGAGGGTATCTGCCCCCCTCCCATAAAAATGACATGCCAAATGTGGCATGTCAGGGGGGTCACCTACACTTAAAGCAGAAGTTCCATTTTTGGGTGGAACTCTGCTTTAAGATCTAAAAACATTGTATACTTGTAGCTGGGATCTTTCTATTGTTAGATTCCTGCTGCCAAGTCTAGTGATATAAAGCTTAAAAAGAAGCCCTGCCAAGTCTAGTGATATAAAGCTTAAAAAGAAGCCCTTGGTGCAGCCTACTATTTGTGCATGTTATATACAAGTGTACATACACCGATCAGACTTAACTTTATGACCACTGACAGGTTAAGTGAATAACACTGAACATCTTGTTGCACTGCCACCTGAAAGTGAGTGGGACATATTAAACACCAAGTAATCATTTTATCCCTGAAGTTGTGTTGAAAGCAGAAAAAAAAATGGGCATTACAATCAGTTGTGTATGGGGCTGCGTAGCCATAGACTGGTCAGGACACCCATGTTCACAGCCAAAAGTGCCTACAATGGGCATGTGTGAATCAGAACTGGACCGTGAAGCAATGAAAGGTGGCCTGGTCTGAAGAATCACATTTTCTTTTACATCATTGTGGATTGCTGGGTGTGTGCATCACTTACTTGGGGAAGAGATGGCACCAGGATGCAGTATGGGAAGAAGACAAGCCAGCGGAAGCAGTGTGATGCTTTGGGCAATGTTCTGCTGGAAAACCTTGGGTCCTGCCATTCATGTGGATGTTAACTTGACACATACCACATACCTAAACATAGTTGCTGATCAAGTACACCCTTTCATGAAAATGGTATTTCCTGATGGCATTGGCCACTTTCAGCAGTATTCTGCACCCTGTCACACTGAAAAAATAGTTCAAGAATGGTTTGAGGAACTCAACGAGTTTAAAAGGGTATCGACATGGCCTCCAAATTTTCCAGATTTAAATTCAATCGAGCATCTGTGGGACATGCCAGAAAAAAACATATCCGTTCCATGGAGGTCCCCCCTTGCAACTTACAGGATCTGGGACAGCTTGGTGTCAGATACCATAGCATACCTTGAGAGATCTAGCGGCATCTATGATGCATTGACAGCTCAGGGTTGTTTTGGCACCAAAAGGGGGACCTACTCAACATTAGATGGATGGTCATAAAGTTATGGCTGATCGGTGAATATCAAAACAAAAGAGCAGACAGCAGCAAAGTCACAGTCCGAAGGATGCAGGAGAGACATATTTTAATGTAACTGCAAGATGATCAAGGACTGACTACTATATATAGGTAAGTTACTACTTACTGTGGCTTTTTTATTGATCATAACTTTTTATTATTCTTTTTTTTTTTTTTACAAGACTGATTCATCTAAAGTTGTATGAATGAGGAAAAATTGTTTTCTTGTAAAATAAAATCGAAAGGGATATGGCAGAAATAGCTATAAACTTTACTCCACAGAGTGAAAATTAAACTCTTACCTGTATAGATGGTTTGTTTAAGTGGCCAAGATTTGAAGTGGTTTGCCTTGGTTCATGTCCCAGAACCATCATGTTGGCATTGATTAATCGGAAGGCATCTATAACAACCTTAAAAAACAAACAAAAAACAAATGTCAATTCTTTATTGGACATAGGAGCTGAACCACAGTGGACATGCAATATTTGCTCACATCTATGTTGGCATCATGCCCAACACTCATTTAATTATAATATTAATAAATAAGACCTCCTACCGATAGAGCCATCAGGACATTTATGTCTCTCTGGAAGCAAAAGTAACACCAATTATTGTTTTTTTTTTTTTTTTTTCAGTTCTTAAAGAGAAAAATATTTCTGGACAGATATTTATAAACCAATTTATGTATTAACATTAATGTTTTCCATAGAACTGACACCTACGTACCCAGCTTATCTTCTTCAATTTCATAAAGAGGCTAAACATGAAAGTGAGCACAAGCTAAGGGACCACATTTAAGGCCCAGACCTGTCACTTCAATTACTCTAGAAAGATAAGCAGAATGACAAGGAAATTATAGCCTGCTAGGAACAAATCAGATGGCTTTTATATGTTACGGCCAGCAATATCTACCTGCTGACAATCTGTTTTTCATAAACTCTCCCTCAATGATGCAAAGAAACCTATAAGTATATATTCTGTACAAAAAACCTCAGTTTAAAAACGAAACAAGTCAAAACATATATGCTGGTCCTGGATAGATACAAAGGGAAATAACACAACCTTTGGATTTGTATCCCTCTGCAGATATTTCTCATGTTCCCAACTCCACCCAGTCAATCCCGATTTACCAACGGTGATGCATGCATGATTGCACATCAATGCCACGACAACAAGCAAATCAAAATGTATTATTTATTCCTGATATACATGGAAATTATTGTTAAGGATGCTTTGCTATAAAATGTACATTTCAGTGTCTAAACACATCACAGCTAAGCAGTGGTGTACAAAAAAAAAAAAAAGTATTTTCTCTATGGCTTTTGAATTTATCAGCAGTTTGCAGTATATAGGAATAAACCATGTGTGGGCTATCACTGTGCATGTACAAACTTTAAGATTATGGTTAAAAGTTCAAGCACTAGCCAGGATCCAAGCTTCCATACACTAAAAGGACAGAGTCCCATGATAAATACTCATACATATGCTGACTTCTTTCATATAAAAGCATATAGCATGTCCTGTATGCCTTTACGCAAGGCACAAGCACATTTCAATGCTTAGCAAGCTGGTTGCATTTTCTTTCTGTATTATTAGATTTGGCATGCACATTCTGTGGGGCACTTTATAGAAATGAGGGCATAAAGGCAACATTATTTGGTTGAGAAACATGCATGGCAAAATAGGACTGCACCATACACACTGAAAAGAAGTGTACATGTTTCCCAAGTTGCATATTTGAGCAAACGTTCATGCACACATAACAGGCTCACTATCCAACCGTACCTCACCATAGGTACCCCCACTACTTATTCTATTTGGTAAATCAGCCTAATTGCGTCATAGTTCCCCCCCTCCCTTTTTTTTAACATAATTCATCAGAAGTAGGACTTCCTTGCTTGGAGTACCCACAATGGCAGTGAGAACTTGGTTAAAAGACATACTAGTTTAGGTTGTGATGAGACATACTAATTTCATCACCAACTAGGAATACTTAGTGCATTAAAAAAATGAAAATGAAAAATTAAGCCTTTTTAGGATTTTTTGACAACATGCATTTTTGAACTCCAAGGAAGAAAGTTTGCCCTTACATCAGCTTCCAGACAAAGACTAGGAGAAAAAAAAGCCAGCACTAGGGGCAATCAGACTCCAATGCAGTACACAAAGCTATCTTGTGCAAGGAGTAAAAATGCATTACTGCTGCTTCATTATTGTCCAAACAACAGGCTGAGGGCATGTCATTGATCGAAGTATACTCCTTAACTGCAGTGGGCACCTGGCTGTGCTCTTTCCCAAGAGGTGCCTCAATCCAAAAACCGGAAGAATGTAATTTGTAAACTTTTGGCAGACAAAGCAGTTCACATATACTGTACTGAGGCTACAGAGTTCAGCAGACAAGCGGCTAGCTGAAGCAGAGTTCTTGGTGGAAGTACAACTGTCAGGCTTCAGGCTGGAACAAATGCAGCAGTGGCTTCCGGGTGTAGCAAGATGGCTGTGGCTCCAAATCAGCACCTCTTTCAGCTGGGTGATGGTGACAGGCAGAGGAGGGGGTGTTGCTACATGTTTCAGGGCAAAGGGACTGCCCCTTTATCAAACAATAAGAACTATGCTACACCAGGAAGCTGTTGCTGCCTATGTTTCAGCCTGACAAATGTACTTCCACCAAGAACTCTGCTTCAGCCAGCCGCTTGCCTGGCAAGCTCTGCAGCCTCACAGTGCTTCTTTGGAGGTCTACATGGGTTTAGGGCAAGCTTCGGTCCACTTTTAACTAGTGAGTGCATTTTTATTTACTTTTATTCTTTTTAATCAATTGCTACACCTAGATGGATGTGCCCTCTTATGTTTGTTTTATATACAGTATCTCACAAAAGTGAGTACACCCCTCACATTTTTGTAAATATTTTATTATAGCTTTTCACCTGACAACACTGAAGAAATGACACTTTGCTACAATGTAAAGTAGTGAGTGTACAGCTTGTATAAGAGTGTAAAAATTGCTGTAACTCAACACACAGCCATTAATGTCTAACCCGCTGGCAAGAAAAGTGAATACACCCCTAAGTGAAAATGTCCAAATTGGGCCCAATTAGACATTTTTCCTCCCCAGTGTCATGTGAATCGTTAGTGTTACACGGACTCAGGTGTGAATGGGGAGCAGGTGTGTTAAATTCTCACTCTCTCATACTGGTCACTGGAAGTTTAACATGGCACCCCGTGGCAAAGAACTCTCTGAGGATCTGAAAAAAAAAAAAAGAATTGTTGCTCTACAGAAAGATGGCCTAGGCTATAAGAAGATTGCCAAGATCCTGAAACTGAGCTGCAGCATGGTGGCCAAGACCATACAACGGTTTAACGAGACAGGTTCCACTCAGAACAGGCCTCGCCAAATAAGTTGAGTGCACGTGCTCAGTGTCATATCCAGAGGTTGTCTTTGGGAAATAGACATATGAGTGCTGCCAGTATTGCTGCAGAGGTTGGAGGGGTGGGGGGTCAGCCTGTCAGTGCTCAGACCAAACGCCGCATACTGCATGAAATTGGTCTGCATGGCTGTCATCCCAGAAGGAAGCCTCTTCTAAAGATGATGCACAAGAAAGCCCACAAACAGTTTTCTGAAAACAAGCAGACTAAGGACATGATTTACTGGAACCATGCGCAGTGGTCTGATGAGACCAAGATAAACTTATTTGGTTCAGATGGTCTCAAGCGTGTGTGGCGGCAACCAGGTGAGGAGTACAAAGACAAGTGTGTCTTGCCTACAATCAAGCATGGTGGTGAGAGTGTCATGATCTGGGGCTGCATGAGTGCTGCCGGAACTGGGAAGCTACGTTCATTGAGGGAACCATCAATGCCAAAATGTACTGTGACATGCTGAAGCAGAAGCATGATCCCCTCCCTTCGGAGACTGTGCCGCAGGGCAGTATTCCAACATAACGGCCCAACGACCCCAAACACACCTCCAAGACAACCACTGCCTTGCTAAATAAGCTGAGGGTAAAGGTGATGCACTGGCCAAGCATGTCTCCAGATCTAAACCCTATTGAGCATCTGTGGGGCATCTTCAAACGAAAGGTGTAGGACCGCAAGGTCTCTAACATCCACAAAGCTCCGTGATGTTGTCATGGAGTGGAGGAGGACTCCAGAGACAACCTGTGAAGCTCTGGTGAACTCCATGCCCAAGAGGGTTAAGGCAGTGCTGGAAAATAATGGTGGCCACAGAAAATATTGACACTTTGGGCCCAATTTGGAAATTTTCACTTCATGGTGTACTCACTTTTGTGCGGTTTAGATATTAATGGCTGTGTGTTGAGTTGTTTTGAGGGGACAGCACACTGACACTGTTATACAAGCTGTACACTCACTGCTTTACATTGTAGCAATGTGTAATTTTTTCAGTGTTATCAAATGAAAAAAGATAAAATAAAATATTTACAAAAATGTGAGAGGTGTACTCACTTTTGTGAGATACTGTATGAGCATTAGGATCTCAAGACCTAATTTGAGAAATTCACTTCCACTCCCCTGGTCTTCTTATGTGCTCCTCTGAAATGCTGGTTGGAGTCTAGTCAGCACAAGTAGCTTATTCATTTTCTTTGGTTCACATATACTGTATGCATTGAACATCATTAAGAGGCTTTCTGGGAGTTCAGCTTGAAAAAGAAGGGGAAAATGGCCTTATTTAGCTGCATAGAATGGTGGCACGTATCTAAAGATTATCACTCTGAAATCGTGAATAAAGACAGAGAACCAGGCTGGCTCTTGCCAAGGCATTCTGTGCTTTTTCGGCTTTTGGATTCCAATATCTTGTCATCTTTGTATGCTTGATTGGTCTCCCACAGATTTGAAAACCTTATGTACAACTTTTGGATTAGTTCCTGTTTTTATTTGCTTGGAAGAACACCACTACAGCAGGGTAACAGTTCATGTTAAATTAATGACTCTGAAGTAAATATCAGATCTGGAATGCAACATGGATAATGAACGCATTAAAGCTTTCTGAAAATAACATGGAAGAAAACAACCGTATTGCATGTAATATATAAAGACAGGATTAGAATAAACACATTATAAATCACAAATGACTAATACAGGACTCTGAAAATGTGTGTAGTGATACATGAACCCTGATCTGAAGGTTTGGATATTTGTTTGCCACATTCTTTGGAAAATATTGAGGGAGGGAGCCTGTACAAAAAAGTTCAGGCACAATCCCCCATTATAAATTGTAGAGAAAAAAAATAAAATAAATAAATATTACCCGAGCCATCTCAAAGTTGCAGTAATAAAAGATAAGAAAAAATTATCTCCATGCAGAGGTTACCTCTGATTGTGAAGCCCGCCAACTCTTCTGTCCTCAATAATACATTTCTCAGATAGGAATAATATGTGCTTCTAAATGGAAGTGGCCTGACAGTATGACCTGCACCGCACTTCAGAGGCCAGGTGCACATTTAGGATGGTGAATATCTTTGTGTCACCAAGTATAACAGTAAGTTCTGTCCACATTTCAGTGCATGCTCCAAACTGCCAAGGCCTTAAAATGCACCCCATTGCTCATGCAACACTACACAATAAACGGTAAGATGGAGAGTTCAACGCAGCACAGACTTCTTACTTACAGTATCTCACAAAAGTGAGTACACCCCTCACATTTTTGTAAATATTTCATTATATCATTTTATGTGACAACACTGAAGAAATTACACTTTGCTACAATGTAAACTAGTGAGTGTACAGCTTGTATAACAGTGTAAATTTGCTGTCCCCTCAAAATAACTCAACATACAGCCATTAATGTCCAAACCACTGGCAACAAAAGTGAGTAAACCCCTAAGTGAAAATGTCCAAATTGGGCCCAAAGCGTCAAGATTTTGGCCAGCATTAATTTTCCAGCACTGCCTTAACCCTCTTGGGCATGGAGTTCACCAGAGCTTCACAGGTTGCCACTGGAGTCCTCTTCCACTCCTCTATGACATCACAGAGCTGGTTGATGTTAGAGACCTTGTGCTCCTCCACCTTCTGTTTCAGGATGCCCCACTGGTGCTGAATAGGGTTTAGGTCTGGAGACAGGCTTGGCCAGTCCATCACCTTTACTCTCAGCTTCTTTAGCAAGGCAGTGATCGTCTTGGAGGTGTGTTTGGGGTTATATTGGAATACTGCCCTGCGGCCCCAGTCTCCGAAAGGAGAGGATTATGCTCTGCTTGTACACGTTGGTATTCATGGTTCCCTCAATGAACTGTAGCTCCCCAGTGCCGGCAGCACTCATACAGCCCCAGACCATGATACTCCCACCACCATGCTTGACTGTAGGCAAGACACACTTGTCTTTGTACTCCTCACCTGCCACACAAACTTGACACCATCTGAACCAAATAAGTTTATCTTGATCTCATCAGACCAGAGGACATGGTTCCAGTAATCCATGTCCTTAGTCTGCTTGTCTTCAGCAAACTGTTTGTGGGCTTTCTTGTGCATCATCTTTAGAAGAGGATCCTTCTGGGACGACAGCCATGCAGACCAATTTGATGCAGTGTGCGGTGTATGGTCTGAGCACTGACAGGCTGACCCCTCCACTCCTTCAACCTTTGCAGCAATGCTGGCAGCACTCATACATCCATTTCCTAAAGACAACCTCTGGATAGGACGCTGAGCACGTGCACTCAACTTCTTTGGTCAACCATGGTGAGGCCTGTTCTGAGTGGAACCTGTCCTGTTAAACCGCTGTATGGTCTGGACCACCATGCTGCAGCTCAGTTTTAGGGTCTTGGCAATCCTATAGCCTAGGCCATCTTTATGTAGAGCAACAATTCTTTTGTTAGGATCCTCAGAGAATTATTTGCCATGAGGTGCCATGTTGAACTTCCAGTTACCAGTATGAGAGAGTGAAAGCGATAACACCAAATTTAACACACCTGCTCCCCAGTCACACGTGAGTCCTTGTAACACTAACGAGTCAGAGGACACTGGGGAGAGAAAATGTCTAATTGGGCCCAATTTGGACATTTTCACTTAGGGGTGTACTCACTTTTGTTGCCAGCGGTTTAGACATTAATGGCTGTGTGTTGAGTTTTTTTGAGGGGACAGCAAATTTACACTGTTATACAAGCTGTACATTCACTACTTTACATTGTAGCAAAGTGTCACGTCTTCAGTGTTGTCACATGAAGAGATAATAAAATATTTACAAAAATGTGAGGGTTGTACTCACTTTTGTGAGATACTGTATGTTGCCATTCCGCCCAACTCCCTCCCTATTGTGGCGTTTTATGTTCTACAGAATTTTACACAGAATAAAATAGAAGAGGCCATTGTAATAGCAAGAGTGAGCAGGGCAACCGGGTTACCCAAGTGCAGAGACCTCACTCCATGATCCCACCCAGATACAAAGAACTCACGCGCAATTGCAGAATTTGGCAGCTCTAAATGGACAGACCCTCCCGTACCCTACAACTAACAATTTCTAAATGACTGATATTAATAAAATGTTTACACGTTAATAGGTGTGCTCCATAAGTGGGAAAGCAATATGTAATAATCCCAATCAATGGTCCAGTTTAATTAAAGAAAAAAAAAGTATAAAATATGAGTATGTCCACCTTTGCTGGAGAATACATGCAACAGAATTCCCCTATCCCCTAAAAATATTAAATTTTGCTAATAAAAATATTGCTTTTATTTAGTCTTTTCACGGGTTATCAGGTCATCCCCTTTAACGATCACGGTCTTAAACTTTTTCCATAATGTAATATTACCATGTATACTTTTTTACTTAAATATTATGTACTTTGTTTAACTTTTTTTTTTCTTCAGTGCTTTAAGATCAAACTACAAAAACATGGAGAAACTTAACAGACTGCACAACATCAGTGCTCGGGTGCACAATTTAAATTTAGACAGTGCTCATGATATTAGTCCCATATGTCACAATCTCTGACACAGTGCTTTACTTCTGTTCAGAAATAGTACGGGGGAAGAAACAAACAATTGTCGTTTCATGTAAACATCTGGACATTTCGATTGTAGAGGCAGAATAAGGACAGCACGCTCATTTCTATTAGAATATACATTCAAAATCTGCTTTTTTGCTGAGAAACAAACAAAGCTGTGTCACTTTAAATGCCATGCCTCATAATAATACATCAATACATGATTAATAACACATCACTCAATCATCAATAAGGACTTGGCTTGTGCACAAATGATCTTGATATAGAATAACATTCAGTATAAACCTTCTGTCCATACAACTTTCTATTCAACACTTAAAGTGGATAAAAAACAAGAAGTTTTTTTACCTTTTTGCTTTCTGTGCATTAAGGTAAAAGACTTTGTTCTTTCCCGCCCTACATTTACCCGAGTCCAATTTCAAACCATCAATGTGCACAAGAGCAGCGTCTCTCTCTCTCCTCATTGGCTGAGAGGCAGCAGCAGCAGCCATTGACACAAGCCATTGTGTCTTTGGATCAGGGCTTAGGAACAAGCACGCAAGAGTGCCCCCATAGCAAGTGGCTTGCTTTGGGGCACTCAGCAGGGAGGAGGCGCCAGAAGAGGTCCGGCGAGGGACCCGAGAAGAGGAGGATGAGGGCTGTGTTGTGCAAACCTATTGCACAAAGCAGGTAAGTATAACATGTTTATTTAAAAAAAATACATATTGTAGGTTAACATTCACTTGAATTTTGTTCTGGCAAGAGGCGCGGGTAAAAAGTAATAAAACGAACAAGCCTCTGCTGTCAAATGCAGGCAGACTATGCAAGTCTTTATTGAAAAATATTCACAAGCAGGACTTTAAATATCACCAGTGAGGCAAATGAGTTCCAATAAAAAAACAATGTTAAAAATAAAATCAATTCAACATATGTATTAGAACAGTTTTCAACTATTAACATGCTTAACGCATTTCGATAAAGTCCACTTCTTCAGGACTAGATAAGGGTGAATATGTTGACACTTGGTACAGTGGTCACTACTTAACATCCAATGATGGAATGGTTAAGCTAGGACCACCTCATCTATCCCAAATGTCAACATATTCACTCTCATAGTCTAGAACAAGGGTCTTCAAACTATGGCCCTCCAGTTGTTCAAGGACTACAATTCCCATCATGCCTAGCCATGTCTGTGAATGTCAGAGTTTTGCAATGCCCCATGGGATGTGTAGTTCTGCAACAGCTGGAGGGCTGTAGTTTGAGGATCCCTGGTCTAGATAAAGCAGACCCGTCTATGAAATGCACCCACACTATTTACTGTTCGCATGTACAGTATATACACTACCGTTCAAAAGTTTGGGGTCACATTGAAATGTCCTTATTTTTGAAGGAAAAGCACTGTACTTTTAAATGAAGCTAACTTTAAACTAGTCCTAACTTTAAACAAATATACTCTATACATTGCTAATGTGGTAAATGACTATTCTAACTGCAAATGTCTAGTTTTTGGTGCAATATCTACATAGGTGTATAGAGGCCCATTTCCAGCAACTATCACTCCAGTGTTCTAATGGTACAATGTGTTTGCTCATTGGCTCAGAAGGCTAATTGATGATTAGCAAACCCTTGTGCAATCATGTTCACACATCTAAAAACAGTCTAGCTCCTTCCAGAAGCTACAAAACTGACCTTCCTGTGAGCAGATTGAGTTTCTGGAGCATCACATTTGTGGGGTCAATTAAACGCTCAAAATGGCCAGAAAAAGAGAACTTTCAACTGAAACTCGACAGTCTATTCTTGTTCTTAGAAATGAAGGCTATTCCATGCGAGAAATTGCAAAGAAATTGAAGATTTCCTACAACGGTGTGTACTACTCCCTTCAGAGGACAGCACAAACAGGCTCTAACCAGAGTAGAAAAAGAAGTGGGAGGCCGCGTTGCACAACTAAGCAAGAAGATAAGCACATTAGAGTCTCTAGTTTGAGAAACAGACGCCTCACAGGTCCCCAACTGGCATCTTCATTAAATAGTACCCGCAAAACACCAGTGTCAACATCTACAGTGAAGAGGCGGCTGGGGGATTTTGGGCTTCAGGGCAGAGTGGCAAAGAAAAAGCCATATCTGAGACTGGCAAATAAAAGAAAAAGATTAAGATGGGCAAAAGAACACAGACATTGGACAGAGGAAGACTGGAAAAAAGTGTTGTGGACGGATGAATCCAAGTTTGAGGTGTTTGGATCACAAAGAACGTTTGTGAGACACAGAACAAATGAAAAGATGCTGGAAGAATGCCTGACGCCATCTGTTAAGCATGGTGGAGGTAATGTGATGGTCTGGGGTTGCTTTGGTGCTGGTAAGGTGGGAGCTTTGTACAGGGTAAAAGGGATTCTAAATAAGGAAGGCTATCACTCCATTTTGCAACGCCATGCCATACCCAGTGGACAGCGCTTGATTGGAGCCAATTTCATCCTACAACAGGACAATGACCCTAAACACACCTCCAAATTGTGCAAGAACTATTTACAGCAGAAGCAGGCAGCTGGTATTCTATCGGTAATGGAGTGGCCAGCACAGTCACCAGATCTGAACCCCATTGATCTGTTGTGGGAGCAGCTTGACCGTATGGTACGCCAGAAGTGCCCATCCAACCAATCCAACTTGTGGGAGCTGCTTCTAGAAGTGTGGGGTGCAATTTCTCCAGCTTACCTCAATAAATTAACAGCTAGAATGCCAAAGGTGTGCAATGCTGTAATTGCTGCAAAAGGAGGATTCTTTGATGAAAGCAAAGTTTGATGTAAAAACAATGTTATTTCAAATACAAATCATTATTTCTAACCTTGTCAATGTCTTGACTCTATTTTCTATTCATTTCACAACGTATGGTGGTGAATAAGTGTGACTTTTCATGGAAAACACAAAATTGTTTGGGTGACCCCAAACTTTTGAACGGTAGTGTACATAGAAGAGTAACAACAGAAAAAAAGACCAAGTGATCCATTGAGTCTGCCCCATTTTTTGGTTTGCTGTCCATTTCTGTCTGAATATAGATCTAGGTTTGTCCCAAGCATGTTTGAATCCACTTACTGTTGACTGACTCGCTACCTCTTCTCTGAGTCTATTCCAAGCATCAAGTCAAGAACATGGGAAGTCATGTTCCCATGTTCTTGATCTTAGCTTTATATTGAAAATACTGCCCTCCTGAACCTTACTCACCTCCTTTCACGCATTTAACGGTTTCAGTCAAGTCTCCCATTTCCCTCCTTCCTCCAGACTGTATATATTAGGTTCCTGACATCTCTCCTTGATATGTTTTATCCCACAGACCAGTCACCATTTTTGTTACCCGTCTTTGGAATTGTTCTATGTTATCAATATCTTTTTGTAAGTGAGGTCTCCAGAACTGGACACAGTATTCTAAATGAGGTCTCACTAAAGATCTATTTCTATTTTAAACTGAATCGGTTGTTTTAAAACAGGTGGGGGTTTACAATCACTTCAAATAGAACAAGACCTAGTACAGAGTCTTGTAGTACACCTCTAGTGACTGATCCCTATTCTGAATGAATGTCATTTACAACCGCACTCTGGTATATATCATTTAGCCAACTGCATATCTGCTGACGTTATTAGGCATCATTTTTTACAGTGTAGTGCTTACAAAATAACCTGTACAAGGTTCTATTGCATACTTAAGCTGATTTCACTAGGGATTTTAATAACTATAATTTCTAAGCAGAGAACAGCACTGTGAGGGTACATACCGGTTACTTTATGTGAAACCCCCCCTTACAATTATTCTTGTTGAATAGACTGTGGATGTAAATCCTAACAAGACTTTCTGAAGCAATGTGTGTCAAACAACTGCCATGTTTGTTTCACCTATAAAATATTGCTTTCACCGTTTAGGCATATCAGTGCAAATGATTTCCTGTTTCCTTTTTGAAGCCACTGCCGCACTTTGGCAACTGCTGCACATCATTGCTCAAGGCAGGCTTCCCAATGGTGACAACAGTGGAGCATTCTTGTGCAAGGAGCAAAAAGGTACTGCCACTTAAAGTCTCTGCTGGAAACACATGTGAAAAGGAGCAGGAGGGTAACTGAAAGACATGAACAGAACAGTCATCCCATAAGAGGAAGTACTTAAACAAGGAAGATGACCCATATTATTTTACTATAAGACGTAGAGTTAAGGCGATTGAAAAACAACTTTTGAAACAATGCTTACATTTATATGAAATTTCTGTGTATCGATTTACATTAACCTTAATGCAGCACTGTAAAACATGAAGCTGAGTGCTGAGGGGCACTGAATAATTCTGTTCAATATAGTTGTCTGTCCAAGGTATCGGGGGCCACTTGGGTCTAAAACCATTATTTCTGTGTCTATGTTTGAGGAACCTTCATTGTTGCTGCTCGGTCAGATTTAGGTGAAATATGATTGTTGAAGTATAGCTTTGGGGGTACATGTGTCTTCCTACAGCTCTGTACACAACAGTTATACCGCGTACACACGGCCGGACTTGCGAGCGGTCTAAACTCCGTCGGCATTTTCCACGGAGAGATTTAGAACATGTTCTATATCTGAGTCCGTCGAAAATGCCGACAGAAAAAGTCGGATTGGGGCATACACACGGTCGGAATGTCCGACCGAAAGCTCCCATCGGACTTTTTCTGTCGGGAAGTCCGGCCGTGTGTACGCAGCATTAGCCTCACTTCACTCTGAAATGGCTCAGGAAAAGCCATTTCAGTGCACTGAACAGCACAATGAATGTTCAAGTGATGCTGACCCTCTTATTGTAATGTCGCTGCTAGCTGAAAAGATTTGTATTTTAGCTCAGTGACCTTGTATTGTAACGATATTCATATAGGGAGGAATGTCCATTCAGTGAGTACCAATTAAAGTCTCCACTTCTTTGAGTGATATACCAACATGGTAAAAGAGCAACTGGATGCATATAAAGATGAACTCTAAGCAGATTCTAGACACAAATGAATGCAGCTCTGTAATCATTATATGTATTTTTAAATGCAGTTTAAGTACCTGCACTTGACCTTTCATCAGTCTCTTGCAGTCCCTGTACAGAGCTGGAGTATGACAGAAAGAAGTAGCACAAGCAGACAATCAGTTCACGTGCAAAGAAGAAGCATGCGGAGGGGGGGGGGGGGGGGGGGGGAGAGAGAGAGTGTGTGTAAGGGGGAGAGAGTAAGGGGGGGGGAATAAGAGGGGGAGGGAGAGGGAGAGGAAGAGGGGGGGGGGAGGATGAGGGAGACGGAGGGAGGCAGAGAGAGAGAGAAGAGTGACAGAAAGATGAGCAAATTACTGTAGATACTTGTCAGTTGCCTGAAATGTGCCCAGCTTTACTAAGGGAGAATCCACACCTACAAATGCACCCGGCCAGCGATTAAATGCGAGTACACCAAGGGGGTTTCCTGCGATTAGCTGCGAGTAGGCAGCACGATTGAAAGCAATGGGAGGTTGCTGGCTCTCGCAGCTAATCCCACCCACTCGCATGTGATCATTCATGCTGCGATCACATGCGAGTGTTAAAAAACCTCAACGCAAAATTCACTATCTACTGTGATAATGAAAATGAAATTGGGATAAACAGGTACTTCACCTGAGACTATATGGATAGAAAACAAAAGGCTACATTAAAACAGACTGAAAAAAAAAAATGTTCAGGTATAAACCATTTCTGTAGAAGAAATGACAACCAAGCTCTTAGAGATTTAAGGATAAGTTCACCTTTAAGATCATGTTACACCCATATTTACGGTGTAACATGCTTCAATACACCCACCTCCCATGCTTCCCACTCCGTGACACCGGGTGGGGGATCTTCTCCCCGCACCCGCTGCCACTTTTTGAAAAACAGTGGAGCCCTGCACAGCCACGTCATTTATTCAGTTTCCTGTGAATTAATGAACTACATGTATTGTTAGCCAATAAACTGCGAGGGTGCTGGTGAGCGCTCTCATAGTTTATGGATTCTTCCTGCAGGTCGGTAACTGTCTGCCTGTATGGAAGGAATGGGCAGACAGGTATAAGTCTGCAGTGTCCTGGCATTGCTCCCACAATCTGCTGATTGCAGGTGCAACGCTTTACAGGCTGCAGTTTAAAAATAAATAAATGAATGCCCATTTTTTTCACCTGCAAGGTGAACTTATCCTTTAAGAACTGCATAACACCTATGGTATATAATTCATTTATTCTATAGCTTTAAACTTGGCGCATTAACATTTTTTAGTCATCATCCTGCTTAGCATCACTCTACATTGCCATCATAAATTGAATCACATTTGTACTGTAGAACCAATTTTATATTTTGTACGTATTCTCTTTTTTTTTTTTTTTTTTTTTGCTTTGTTCTAATATTATTCTAAACTTGCTGGACTCATTTTATTTTGTCTATTTCTCATAGGGGGTGCCTTCCTGTTGCCAGGCTCCCTCGGTTCATACACATTCTTAGATGTGTGTTTGGGTGAGGGTATAGACTTTCGCATGGAGAGGTGGGCATTGATTTTAACTTTGGTTGCGCCTCGCCTCGTTCTGCTTGCTCCTGTTTGGGGGATTGATTGAGGACTGGGTGGGTGGGTAGGACATGCTTCTGCCTTGGCCTCTTCCGGATTTCATCCTCACAATGGTGTGTGCGAGGCTACTAGGGTCTGGACCAAGATGATATTGCATGCCAATGTAATTGCTGGCATTGGCGCCTGGTTGGGACTTCAAATAGAATCAGCTGTGTGAGGAATAGCAGGACCTGAAAGAGGTAAATATTGCATCTAAATTTTACAGCTGGATACTGTCTTGCAATTGGTATGGGGTTGTGGATGGTGCCGCATGTTATGTGATACCTCTTGAAGGGAGGTGGGATACAGGCTTAGAGGAAGTGGGTATATTGTGGTTTCCTGTGCTGCATGGGACAATGTTTGGTGTTTGGCCTACTATTTGGAGGGTGGATTTTGGTTTTGAGGGGTAGTTGGTGAGTTGCCGTAGATGGGGGTTTTCAGCACGGGCGCAGGGGTTGTGGTGGTGCTGAGGAAATGGTCTGGAGGGTTTGTGGTTGGATGTTACATGGGGAGAAAGTTGGCTATATGGTTATGGGAATCTGACTGGTATAAAGGTGGGGTAACTGTATAGGATAGTTTTGTTAATGGATGGAGGCGGGGTGACTGTTTGACACGGGCTTAGGGAGTTTATATACGTCATGGATGATATGGATGGAGATTGTGCATGGGGGCTAGGGTAGGCTTTAGAGGTAATGTCAGGGTTTTTTGGTGTTATGGGGTGAGTTTGGTGATTGTATAGGATAGGGTAGTAGGATTGTTATTGGATGAATGTGGGATAAGTGAAGGATGATTATATGGGTGGGTGATGCAGATGGATGGGGGTGGTGCTGTGAAGTGTGGAATGGTTGAGGATGTGTGTGGTAGGAGTGAGGTTGGGAGTTGTAAATTATATGGGAATATATGTATGAATAAATTAGAATTCTACCTAGATATCAATCTGTATTTCCAGATGGATGTGGTTGTGGCCAAATTAAAAATCTGTGACAAATTAATCCTGTGGGAGCTCAGGCTCACTGACAAACCTGGATTCACATAGAAGTGATACGAGAAACCGCATATGATTTGGACAGGAATCGCACTGCATTACTGTTCAAAACGCATGTAATTCGTTGTAGTGCAATTTGCGCCCGCTCACCTTATATGGACACAAAGCACACCCCAAAGTAACGGTACGAAGCATCGGTGAGTACCTAACCAAAAGCATCAGTATTCGCACTTGCTCTATGTATCAAATATATACCGCTGGCGACAAAAGAGAGTACACCCCCTATGTGAAAATGTCCAAATTGCGCCCAAAGTGTCAATATTTTGTATAGCCACCATTTTTTTCCAGCACTGCCTTAACCCTCTTGGGCATGGAGTTCACCAGAGCTTCACAGGTTACCACTGGAGTTCTCTTCCACTCCTCAATGATAACATCATGGAGCTGGTGGATGTTAGAGACCTTGCGCTCCTCCACCTTCCGTTTGAGGATGCCCCACAGATGACCAATAGGGTTTAGGTCTTAAGACATGCTTGGCCAGTCCATCACCTTTACCCTCAGGTTCTTTAGTAAGGCAGTGGTCGTCTTGGAGGTGTGTCTGGTCGTTATGTTGGAATACTGCCCTGCGGCCCAGTCTCCGAAGGGAGGGGATCATGCTCTGCTTCAGTATGTCACAGTACATGATGGCATTCCTGGTTCCCTCAATGAACTGTAGCTCCCCAATGCTGGCAGCACTCATACAGCCCCAGACCATGACACTCCCACCACCATGCTTGAATGTAGGCAAGACACACTTGTCTTTGTACTTCTCACCTGGTTGCCGCCACACACGCTTAACCACTTCAGCCCCGGAAGGATTTACCCCCTTCCTGACCAGAGCACTTTTTACAATTCGGCACTGCGTCGCTTTAACTGCTAATTGCGCGGTCATGCAATGGTGTACCCAAACGGAATTTGCGTCCTTTTCTTCCCACAAATAGAGCTTTCTTTTGATGGTATTTGATCACCTCTGCCGTTTTTATTTTTTGCGCTATACACGGAAAAAGACCGAAAATTTTGAAAAAAAATGATATTTTCTACTTTTTGTTCTAAAAAAAATCCAATAAACTCAAATTTTAGTCATACATTTAGGCCAAAATGTATTCGGCCACATGTCTTTGGTAAAAAAAATGTCAATAAGCGTATATTTATTGGTTTGCGCAAAAGTTATAGCGTCTACAAACTAGGGTACATTTTCTGGAATTTACACAGCCTTTAATTTATGACTGCCTATGTCGTTTCTTGAGGTGCTAAAATGGCAGGGCAGTACAAAACCCCCACAAATGACCCCATTTTGGAAAGTAGACACCCCAAGGAATTTGCTGAGAGGCATGTTGAGCCCATTGAATATTCATTTTTTTTGTCCCAAGTGATTGAATAATGACAAAAAAAAAAAAAAATT
Source organism: Lithobates septentrionalis (assembly GCA_037952835.1). Lineage (NCBI taxonomy): Eukaryota > Metazoa > Chordata > Amphibia > Anura > Ranidae > Lithobates > Lithobates septentrionalis. Next base: position 1,953,880 of record JBBDGP010000623.1, on the reverse strand, counting down.
ACAAAAAGTTGTCACTAAATGATATATTGCTCACACAGGCCATGGGCCTATGTGGAATTGCACCCCAAAATACATTTAGCTGCTTCTCCTGAGTACGGGGATACCACATGTGTGGGACTTTTTGGGAGCCTAGCCGCGTACGGGGCCCCGAAAACCAATCACTGCCTTCAGGATTTCTAAGGGCGTACATTTTTGATTTTACTCCTCACTACCTATCACAGTTTTGAAGGCCATAAAATGCCCAGATGACATAAAACCCCCCCAAATTACCCCATTTTGGAAAGTAGACACCCCAAGCTATTTGCTTTGAGGCATGTTGAGTCCATGGAATGTTTTATATTTTGACACAAGTTGCGGGAAAGTGACAAATTTTTTTTTTTTTTTTTTTTTTTTTTTGCACAAAGTTGTCACTAAATGATATATTGCTCACACAGGCCATGGGCATATGTGGAATTGCACCCCAAAATACATTTAGCTGCTTCTCCTGAGTATGGGGATACCACATGTGTGGGACTTTTTGGGAGCCTAGCCGCGTACGGGACCCCGAAAACCAATCACTGCCTTCAGGAATTCTAAGGGCGTACATTTTTGATTTTACTCCTCACTGCCTATCACAGTTTCGGAGGCCATGGAATGCCCAGGTGGCACAAACCCCCCCCCAAATGACCCCATTTTGGAAAGTAGACACCCCAAGCTATTTGCTGAGAGGCATGGTGAGTATTTTGCAGCTCTCATTTGTTTTTGAAAATAAAGAAAGACGAGAAAAAAAATTTTTTTTTTTCTTTTTTCAATTTTCAAAACTTTGTGACAAAAAGTGAGGTCTGCAAAATACTCACTATACCTCTCATCAAATAGCTTGGGGTGTCTACTTTCCAAAATGGGGTCATTTGGGGGTTTTTTTTGCCACCTGGGCATTCCATGGCCTCCGAAACTGTGATAGGCAGTGAAGAGTGAAATCAAAAATTTACGGCCTTAGAAAGCCTGAAGGCGGTGCTTGGTTTTCGGGGTCCCGTACGCGGCTAGGCTCCCAAAAAGTCTCACACATGTGGTATCCCCGTACTCAGGAGAAGCAACAGAATGTATTTTGGGGTGTAATTTCAAATATTCCCATGGCATGTTTGAGCAATATATCATTTAGTGACAACTTTGCGCAAAAAAAAATAAAAAAAATAAAAAATTGTCTCTTTCCCGCAACTTGTGTCACAATATAAATTATTCCATGGACTCAACATGACTCTCAGCAAATAGCTTGGGGTGTCTACTTTCCAAAATGGGGTCATTTGGGGGGGTTTTGAACTGTCCTGGCATTTTATGCACAACATCTAGAAGCTTATGTCACACATCACCCACTCTTCTAACCACTTGAAGACAAAGCCCTTTCTGACACTTATTGTTTACATAAAAAAATAATTTTTTTTTGCAAGAAAATTACTTTGAACCCCCAAACATTATATATTTTTTTTAAAGCAAATGCCCTACAGATTAAAATGGTGGGTGTTTCATTTTTTTTTTTCACACAGTATTTGCGCCGCAATTTTTCAAACGCATTTTTTGGGGAAAAAACACACTTTTTTACATTTTAATGCACTAAAACACACTATATTGCCCAAATGTTTGATGAAATAAAAAAGATGATCTTAGGCCGAGTACATGGATACCAAACATGACATGCTTTAAAATTGCGCACAAACGTGCAGTGGCGACAAACTAAATACATTTTTAAAAGCCTTTAAAAGCCTTTACAGGTTACCACTTTAGATTTACAGAGGAGGTCTACTGCTAAACTTACTGCCCTCGATCTGACCTTCGCGGCGATACCTCACATGCATGGTGCAATTGCTGTTTACATTTGACGCCAGACCGACGCTTGCGTTCGCCTTAGCGCGAGAGCAGGGGGGACAGGGGTGCTTTTTTTTTTTTTTTTTTTTTTTTTTTTTCTTTATTATTATTATTTTTTTATCTTATTTTTAAACTGTTCCTTTCATTTTTTTTTAAAATCATTTTTATTGTTATCTCAGGGAATGTAAATATCCCCTATCATAGCAATAGGTAGTGACAGGTACTCTTTTTTGCAAAAATTGGGGTCTATTAGACCCTAGATTTCTCCTCTGCCCTCAAAGCATCTGACCACACCAAGATCGGTGTGATAAAATGCTTTCCCAATTTCCCAATGGCGCTATTTACATCCGGCGAAATCTAAGTCATAAAATGCTCGTAGCTTCCGGTTTCTTAGGCCATAGAGATGTTTGGAGCCACTCTGGTCTCTGATCAGCTCTATGGTCAGCTGGCTGAATCACCGGCTGCATTTTCAGGTTCCCTGTTGAGACAGGAGAGCCAGAGAAAAACACGGAAGACGGTGGGGGGGGGGGGCATTCCCTCCCACTGCTTGTAAAAGCAGTCTAGAGGCTAATTAGCCGCTAGGATTGCTTTTACATGAAAGCCGACCGCTGGCTGAAAAGAATGATACCAAGATGATACCTAAACCTGCAGGCATCATTCTGGTATAACCATTCAAAGTCGTGAATGGCGTACCTGAAGACAAAAAAATGGTTAACAATAAAGCACAGTAAACGGTAAAGTATAAAAAATTGCATACCTGAAAAACAAACATGATAAAACATAATAACAATAAAACATTGCAGAATAGAATACAGTAAAAAAGAGCAGAACAATAGAGAGAGAGAATAGAGAGAGAAAGAACAATAAAACGACAACTATTTTTTTTTTATTTTATATTTTTGTATGTGTTTTTTTTTTTTTTTTTTTTTTGTAACTAACTTTTATAACTGTACCCGGTTCCAGGTTCGGGTCTCTCAAAATGCGATGGCATCTTGGGAGACCCTGTGAAAGTGTGCCTAGTCTGTGGAATGCTGTACCCTACGCTAATAGTCAACTAGTGAATGGTAGCGTTCAAAACATTCACCAATGCAAAGACCAGGATTGTCAGGACAGGAGGGACAATAATAGCGGGTGTCACGCCTATATCCGCGCTTGCTGCAGACACAACATCTTTTTTGGGGGGGTTCGTTGGGTAGGGGTACTCGGGAGGACATAAAGAAAATGCCTCTCATGCAGCCGACTGCATTTGGTTGGGGATGTGAATGGGGGAAGTACGGGCGCTGCAGAAGCGGTGGGTTCCCAATTAGGATTGGCGAATGCAGCAGGAAGGGCACTATGGGCACGACGGGCCTGTGTTTGTCTTTTTGGTGGCAGCGGGACACTACTTGTGCTTGCCACCTCACCAGCTTGAACTGCACTTATGGGACTCGCCACGTCACCAAGTGTTACTGCAGTGCTGGTTTGACTACGACCGGGGTGTACTAGGCCGCTGGCGCTTGCCAGTTCACCAAAACGCTACCAAAAAATCTGTTAGCGATCGCAGGGATCAGGCCTGACTCTGCGAACGCTGCAGTTATGCGTTTAGTGTTCTGTAAGTGACAGTGATCGATCGATACTGCACTTGGGTGGGCTGGGCTGGGCCGGGCGGAGGGGCAAAACGCAGGTGCTAGCAGGTATCTGGGCTGATCCCGCTAACACTGCGTTTGTGGGAACCCTAAACTGCTGGGGACGCTAGTATAGATCTGATCGGATCAGATATTGATCCGTTCAGATACTATACCACTAAGGGAGGCGTATGCTGCGTGCGTGGGTGTTAGCGGTACTGGCGCTAATCTGACGCTGCCTGGGGCTGGTGCTTGCCAGTTCACCAAAACGCTACCAAAAAAACTGTTAGCGATCGCAGGGATCAGGCGTGACTCTGCGAACGCTGCAGTTATGCGTTTAGTGTTTTGTAAGTGACAGTGATCGATTGATACTGCACTTGGGTGGGCTGGGCCGGGCGGACGGGAAAAACGCAGGTGCTAGCAGGTATCTGGGCTGATCCCGCTAACACTGCGTGTTTGGGAACCCTAAACTGCTGGGGACACTAGTATAGATCTGATCGGATCAGATATTGATCCGTTCAGATACTATACCACTAAGGGAGGTGTACGGTGCGTGCGTGGGTGTTAGCGGTACTGGCGCTAACCTGATGCTGCTTGGGGCTGGTGCTTGCCAGTTCACCAAAACGCTACCAAAAAAACTGTTAGCGATCGCAGGGATCAGGCCTGACTCTGCGTACGCTGCAGTTATGCGCTTAGTGTTTTGTAAGTGACAGTGATCGATCGATACTGCACTTGGGTGGGCTGGGCTGGGCTGGGCCGGGCGGAGGGGCAAAACGCAGGTGCTAGCAGGTATCTGGGCTGATCCCGCTAACACTGCGTTTTCGGGAACCCTAAACTGCTGGGGACGCTAGTATAGATCTGATTGGATCAGATATTGATGCGTTCAGATACTATACCACTAAGGGAGGTGTATGCTGCGTGCGTGGGTGTTAGCGGTACTGGCGCTAATCTGACGCTGCCTGGGGCGACGCATATCACCGCCGGGCGATCAGGGGGCTAAACCTTTATTCGGTAATAAACGGCGGGTGCCCTGACACTATAAAAAATAAACGAACTAACCAGCGTCACCCGTAACAGTTATACGGTGATCAGTGGTGAAAGGGTTAACTAGGGGGCAATCAAGGGGTTAAAACATTTATTAGGTAGTATATGGGGGTCCCTGTCGCTATAAAACGCTGACGGCGAACCTAAATATTTATGTCCCTAACTAGCGTCACCAGCGACACTAATACAGCGATCAGAAAAATGATCGCTTAGTGACACTGGTGACGGAGGGTGATCAAGGGGTTAAAACTTTATTAGGGGGGGTTAGGAGGGTACCCTAGACCTAAAGGGGGCCTAACATTCACTGCCCTAACACACTAACTGTCACAAACTGACACCAATACAGTAATCAGAAAAAAAAAAAAAAAAAAAAAAAAAAAAACCTGCTTTGTGTCAGTTTGTGACAGGGGGGGGGGGTGATTGGGGGGGGATCGGGGGGCGATCGGGGGGGGGATCGGGGTGTAATGTGTGCCTGGCATGTTCTACTGTGTGTGTGTGTGTTGTGCACTCACATTCCAGTCTTCTCTCCTCGGCCCGGAACGGAAAATACCGAGCCGAGGAGAGATGACATCATTTCCTCTGCCTCTGTGTACAATACAGAGGCAGGGAAATGATCCCATTGGCTGGGAGCGATCGCGAGGGGGGGGCCACGAATGGATGGCCTCCCCCTCACCACCGATCGCCGGGGGACATTTGCCGACCGTCGCAGGCACCGGGGGGGGGTCCGATCGGACCCCCCACCCGCGGGCAGGCAGGGACGTACAGGTAAGCCCTTTTGCCTGCCCGTGCCGCTTTGTCGACGTACATCTGTGTGCGGCGGTCGGCAAGTGGTTAAAACCATCGGATCCAAATAAGTTTACCTTGGTCTCATCAGACCACAGGTTTCAGTAATCCAAGTCCTTAGTCTGCTTGTCTTCATCAAACTGCAGACTTTCTTGGGCATCATCTTTAAAAGAGACTTCCTTCTGGGACGACAGCCATGCTGACATCAATTTGATGCAGTGTGCGGCGTATAGTCTGAGCACTGACAGGCTGACCCCCCCACCCCTTCAACCTCTGCAGCAATACTGGCAGCACTCATACATCTATTTCCCAAAGACAACCTTTGGATATGGCTCTGAGCAGGTCTGTGGCTAGGCCTGTTCTGGTTGGAACCTGTCCTGGCAAACTGCTGTATGGTCTTGGCCACTGTGCTGCAGCTCAGTTTCAGGGTCTTGGCAATCTTTATGTAGAGCAACAATTGTTTTTTTTTCAGATCCTCAGAGTTCTTTGCCATGAGGTGCCATGTTGAACTTCCAGTGACCAGTATGAGTTAGAGCGATAACACCAAATTTAATACACCTGCTCCCCATTCACACTTAAGACCCTGTAACACTAACGAGTCACATGACACCGAGGAGGGAAAATGGCTAATGGGCCCAATTTGGACATTTTCACTTAGGGGTGTACTCACTTTTGTTGCCAGCGGTTTAAACATTAATGACTGTGCTGAGGGGACAGAAAATGTACACTGTTATATATATGGCATTGAAAACCTTGGACCTTGGAATAGGATTTTCTTTCATGGAAAGAAAATTAAAAATATAGAATTTAACAGAACAACAACAGTTACGACAATGGAAATAGGAAACGACGTAAACATAGGTCTAGATGGGTTATTCAACTATATCTGCAATATTTTCCATATGTAAAATGTGCATGAATTTACATTTCTACAATCAGATTGTTTTCATAAACAGCATTTTTTTGTAGTTCAAGTAAATATGGCCATCCTTTAAGTAAGCATAAAACAAGAGAATCAGCTGGCATTACTATAGCAACAGCCTTAACGAAGCCAGTATACTAAACAACCTGGGATGTAAAATTAGAAGCTACAACAAAACAAAGTGTCAGTGTGTGTAAATACATATACACACACACCAAAAATATATATACAGTCAGGTCCATAAATATTGGGACATCAACACAATTCTAATGTTTTTGGCTCTATACACCACCACAATGAATTTGCAATGAAACGAACAAGATGTGCTTTAACTGCAGACTTTCAGCTTTAATTTGAGGGTATTTACATATAAATCAGGTCAACGGTGTAGGAATTACAACAGTTTGTATATGTGCCTCCCACTTTTTAAAGGGACCAAAAGTAATGGGACAGATTACCAATCATCCATCAAACTTTCACTTTTTAATACTAGGTTGCAAATCCTTTGCAGTCAATTACAGCCTGAAGTCTGGAACGCATAGACATCACCAGACGCTGGGTTTCATCCCTGGTGATGCTCTGCCAGGCCTCTACTGCAACTGTCTTCAGCTCCTGCTTGTTGCATTTTCCCTTCAGTTTTGTCTTCAGCAAGTGAAATGCATGCTCAATCAGATTCAGGTCAAAACTCTTTGGTTGCTTCGCAGTATGCCTCGGGTCATTGTCCATCTGCACTGTGAAGCGTTGTCCAATGAGTTGTGAAGCATTTTGCTGAATATGAGCAGATAATATTGCCTGAAACACTTCAGAATTCATCCTGCTGCTTTTGTCAGCAGTCACGTCATCAATAAATACAAGAGAACCAGCTCCATTGGCAGCCATACATGTCCACGCCATGACACTACCACCACCATGCTTCACTGATGAGGTGGTATGCTTTGGATCATGAGCAGTTCCTTTCCTTCTCCATACTCTTCTCTTCCCATCACTCTGGTACGAGTTGATCTTGGTCTCATCTGTCCATAGGATGTTGTTCCAGAACTGTGAAGGCTTTTTTAGATGTTGTTTGGCAAACTCTAATCTGACCTTCCTGTTTTTGAGGATCACCAATGGTTTACATCTTGTGGTGAACCCTCTGTATTCACTCTGGTGAAGTCTTCTCTTGATTGTTGACTTTGACACACATACACCTACCTCCTGGAGAGTGTTCTTGATCTGGCCAACTGTTGTGAAGGATGTTTTCTTCACCAGGGAAAGAATTCTTCGGTCATCCACCACAGTTGTTTTCCGTGGTCTTCCGGGTCTTTTGGTATTGCTGAGCTCACCGGTGCGTTCTTTCTTTTTAAGGATGTTCCAAACAGTTGATTTGGCCACACCTAATGTTTTTGCTATCTCCCTGATGGGTTTGTTTTGTTTTTTCAGCCTAATGGGGGCTTGTTTCACTGATAGTGGCAGCTCTTTGGATCTCATATTGAGAGTTAACAGCAACAGATTCCAAATGCAAATAGCACACTTGAAATGAACTCTGGGCCTTTTATCTGCTCCTTGTAAATGGGATAATGAGGGAATAACACACACCTGGCCATGGAACAGCTGAGCAGCCAATTGTCCCATTACTTTTGGTCCCTTCAAAAGTGGGAGGCACATATACAAACTGTTGTAATTTCTACACCGTTCACCTGATTTGGATGTAAATACCCTCAAATTAAAGCTGAAAGTCTGCAGTTAAAGCACATCGTGTTCGCTTCATTTCAAATCCATTGTGGTGGTGTATAGAGCCAAAAATATTAGAATTGTGTCAATGTTCCAATATTTATGGACCTGACTGTAATATATTTTTATTAATATGTGTATCCAAATCTACATTTGTATTGCAAACTTTGTATCATAGGGAGGTTTTATTTTATTGCACGTCGGTGGTGAAATTTATATTTTCCTAGAGTATTATATGCCAAAAATAAATAAATAGATTTACTGATATCTAGCGCTTTAACATTTTGTAGGCAAAATAGGTGTTAATTACACCACAGCAAGATGCAAAAAAAAAACACCTCAGCGGGTGCTTAACAGACATGTTCAAGGATGCCTTTTATGTTCTCTTTTTTTTTTTTTAATAAATAAAAAGGGTTAATAAGGTAGATAAAAAAAATAAATAAATAAATAAAATATCTATACTGTGACAGAAATATTTGCAAGTTACATGATTACCATCCTTCTAGCAGTGTTTTACCCACCAATATGCAACAGTAAGTATCTCTCTCTCTGCTTGTGCAGGACCAGTGTTGGGATAGAAGGTTTGTTAAATCCAGAAGGGCCCACAGAGAGTCTGCCAGGATTCTGACCTTTGGGGGCCAGTTTGGTGCAATGGGAATCACTGGGATGCCCTTCACCTCAGTCCTACAGGAATGAGGGAGAAGCTAGAGAGGAAATGGAGGTATATTAGATGGAACTGGTCCCACAGAGTCACTAGAGTGTCCCCTGCAAAGGCCTGAGAATCCCCAGATATTGCGACCAACCTGACCAGTTTGTTCTGGGTGCAAGATGAGTGGGTGGGGCCTATTTAAAGGAAAGGCCTTTGCAGCGCTGTTGGTGAACAGTGCTAGGTGGGCAGGCTGGTAAAAAGATGACCAATGTGTACATATAAAATTGGGGAGGGTGGAAATGTGAGGGCAGTTGCCAAGGCTGACCAATGCACGAAGAAATTGAATGGACTTTCTCTGTACTGATATAATAACCAGGTTAATTTGATAAAATACAAATTTTATTCTATAACAATATACAGACAATGTTTAAAAAAAAGGGGGAGTATATACAAAACAAAATATAGTATACACCACACAAAACTAACTAACAGGTTTCCCCAGTATAGTTTCTGTTAAGGTGGGGTATAGATATTCCTCTACCGGTTTCGCGGTGTAAAAGCTTCTTCAGGAGGATAGAAGGTCCGGATGGACCAAAACACGGCTAACGACAGAATCCCGTAAATTCCCCCCACGGCGGACAAGGGGGAGTGCAAAGGACCATCTCATACTAAGATATGTTAGTAGAAGAGATTGCTGGGGCTGGATGTTATGAGAGGCGGAAGGGCTTAGATACAAAGGTGCACCATCCTGGGTGGCTATCCGATTAGGCAGGAGCCACTGAGATACTACGGACAAGGTGACTGGTCAGTCTACATGTCCCTTCAATGGAGGAGCTGACTGAGAAACCTTCCGCTCGTACATCAGCCCCACATGGAGAGACGCTGCTTTTTTAAACATTGTCTGTATATTGTTATAGAATAAAATTTGTATTTTATCAAATTAACCTTGTTATTATATCAGTACCGAGAAAGTCCATTCAATTTCTTCGGGTGTTCATGTGCATTGGTCAGCCTTGGCAACTGCCCTCACATTTCCACCCTCCCCAATTTAATATGTTAATTTGGATGATGGTACTTCTTTATTGTATTTAAATTGAATGATATGTGAGGCCATACTCAACGCTTGACCGATGTGTACAGTCACTAGGGGAATGCGCCACACGGCTGGATGAGGTCATCACTATAGCGCTGTGGTCTGAGCCTAGACAGCGCAGGGAGAGGTGCAGAAGCATAGACACTGCTGCACAAGATGCAGTAAAATGAAAAAATACAATTAAAAAAAAAAAATTTGAAAAACAGCCTCTGCTCATAAAATAAAAACTGGTAAAATCTCTGTCTGTTGCAGCTGCATTGTTATTGTTTTTTATTTCCTTTTTTGTAATACAAATTATATATTTAAAAAATTTTAAAAACAAAAAAAAAGAAAAACCCCACAAAAATTTAAAACAAAACGGATTATTATTAAGGCTAATTCAGTTTACATCCAGTCAGGGCCCATTCACACCAATTCTATGTCAATAATCGATAGTTTTTAATAGGCCCAGTTAAAGTCTAAGTTCACCTTTACATGTTTCACCCATATTTAGGATGTAACATGTTACTATGCAGCATTCTCCCCCTTTTCCCACTGACAGCGGCCAGGGGTACTTCTCCCTGCAGCCGCCATCACATTTTATAATCAGCAAGGCTGTAAAGGGGCTCCACCCACACAGCCGTGTTATTCATTCACAGTAATCTGAATTAATAAACTACAAGTCCAGTCTGCCACAGCGGCAGGTAGACTTGTACTATTAATGAACTTCAGGGGGCGCTGTTTAGCACACTCCTAGTTCGAATTCCACAGCCTACAGCTCATTAACTGTCCACCCGTACAGAGGTACAGGCAGAGAGCTTTAGGCAGTGTGTGCAGGAGCCTGACACTGCACCCTCAATCCATTGATCGCAGGCGCAATGCTCTGCAGGGTCCTGACAAAAAAAAAATGCACATTTTTTTAATCTGCAAAAAGATGTGCAATTATTATTTTTATTAAGAAAAGTAAACTTAGCTTTTAATACCAATGTGCTGCATTAATGTGCATTGGGTGAAAACAGAACATGCTGCATTTAAATGCAGTGCAATGGACTACAACTTGCCACTGCACAATACAGCATGAATTAAGGTAAACCCTATAAAAAATGCACAGTAGGCAACACATTAAAAATAATTGTATATCAGTGCAAGTCAACTAAAGTGCATTTAATATGCATCAGCGCATGCTAAACTAAACGCAAGTGGTGTAAATCCAGTCTCATTAAACTAGTATGCTAGTCACAATGCCTTATAAGTGGACAAATGATAAATAGACAAATGAGGGGGGAGCATTTACAAGTTCATATAAAATTTAAATATGGAATGCAAATCCAAAAAAAAAAAAAATGCTAAATATACAATAGCAGCTCAAAACGCATATTCACTGAAATTTACAGCTGCTCCTCTAACAATGACAACCTAACACCCTTGTAAGAATAATATTCGCCATCACTAGGAAGCTTTCAGCTTTCTACGATTGCGATCACGCTATTATAATAATTAAAAAAAATATAAAAAGTCGTCCAATTTTTTGCAGTTCATCATGTGCCTCCAGACTTATGAGGTCACGGTTGTAGGAGAGAAATTATAATAAAGCCATTAGCAAATCAGGCTAGCTTTGGAAAACCCTCCTGTTAACGCCTCATGAATCGGCAGAATATGAGAGTTTATAATTTTGTAGTCTTGTTAAAATTATGTTAAAGGTCTGTTTGCTTGTTGAATGCGTTTTGTGGGTGTAACGCTGCCTATTTTATATGCTCGGTCTTTAATAGCACCTTTGGTCTACATGTAACTCGTGGATCAAAACACCACGCTAAAATAAGGGTTGATGATGCTATTTAAATGTGTGATTCCCGCTGTCTTCTTGTTAGAAGATTTAATATAATAGAAGACCTTGTCTGTTTTGTAATTAACACATCTTTACTGCAGAGATATTTGGAAGCGATTGCTGTGAATATACTGGTTAGTCAAATAAACAATCACACTCACACACTCACCAATTTTCTGTTATCAGACAAATTTGTGATTTGTACACATTATACTCCAGATCAACAAACTGTGATCTAACAGCCAAGTAAAAGATACACATTAATACAGCCCTTTTCTTCCTGGAAATATGTATTTTTTCTGACCTTGCAAACATAATTAGCTTGTGGGATGTGTGGTTTCAGTAGCATGGCTGCTGTACTAATTGCAACTCTTGGAATTAAATACAAAATATTTGGAAGCTGTCAATAGAAAATAGAAGCTGCATCTTTTTTGTACATCTGTGTTAGTTTGTGAAATCATTATGGCTTGGAAAAAATTAAATGGGGAAAAAAAAAATGGACAGAATTTCTTGTTCATTTCACAAATCATGGCAGGTGACTGGCCCATGGAATGTTCAAAATAAATATTTTTTGGGGAAAACATAAATAGATGCTTGGCTATTTTTAAACAATACAACCTTACAAAGATTTTTTTTTTTTTTTTTATCATCTGCTTCCTTTATTGTATTAAGTATGTTGGCTTTCCTGAAAGCATGTGATCATAATATTTAAATTATGTTTCCACCTTTGAATACCAGCTCAGTAATTACTAAAGCACAAACACGATCAGTTTACACTAATAATGGTGTTCCTTCTATTTTATTCTATTGTAAAAAAACTAAATAAATAAAATAAAGAAGGCCATTGTCAATATGTAATTTTCCATTTACTAGAAAGATTGTGAAAGCGACCATACTCCTTCCCCTTGAATGGTTGTAAAAGCTGAAGGTTTCTTACCTTAATGCATTCTATGTATGAATGTAAAAAATCTTCTGTGTGCTGTTCCCCACATAGCCCCCCTAATACGCACCTGAGCCCCCCCCCCCCCCCTCAATCCAGCAATGTGCACAAGAGCCTCGGCTGTCTCTCTCTCCTAATTAGCTGAGACACAGTAGTGGGAGCCATTGACTCCTACTGCTGTCAATTACAGCCAATAAACCAATGATGAGAGAGCAGGGGGCAGCATACGAGCCGCAGTTCTATGTCTCATGAATGCATAGAGCGGGGCTTGGGAGCAAGCATGCACCAATGCCCCCATAGCAAGCAGCTTGCCATCGGGGGTCACTGGTCAAGGGGGAGGAGCCAGGAGCACCGGGAGGGGACCTGAGAATAAGAGGATCGAGGCTGCTCTGTGCAAAACCATTACACAGGGCAGGCAAGTATATCATTTTATAGTATTAACCTACGAGAGTTTTTTTTTTTTTTTTAAACATTTGGCACTGCTGCTATTCACAGAATGCCTTGTATTTTAAATGAATAAAGGCATTCTCTGTTTGGCCTAGGTGGAAATTGTGTCACCATCCTCCTCTCCACTTCATCCAGAGAACACCTTGTTTTGAATTAAAAAAAAATAAATAAAAAGAAGGTGTTCTGTGAATGGCGGGAATGCCATGCAAGCGACCCTCCTTCGGTCAGTGTGTAATGGGTAAAATACTTAGCACATCAGCACAGGACATAGAGCAGGGATATGCAATTAGCGGACCTCCAGCTGTTGCCAAACTACAAGTCCCATCATGCCTCTGCCTCTGGGTGTCATGCTTGTGGCTGTCAGTGTCTTGCTATGCCTCATGGGACTTGTAGTTCTGCAACAGCTGGAGGTCCGCTAATTGCATATCCCTGACATAGATGATCTATAGTAGCACCAGCTACAGTGATAGTCAGCTTCCTCGGCACCCCCGCCTGCCCCCAAGCAGAAAATGGGCGATCAAACACTGCTGATTGCTCAGTTCTCCCCTCCAAGCAGAAACTGTCACTCACTGGCTCTCTGCTCTGCCCCTCTGCAGATCGCTGAGAGAAAACTGCTGGTCCATGCATCTACGTCAGTAATGGCGAACCTTGGCACCCCAGATGTTTTGGCACTACATTTCCCATGATGCTCATGCACTCTGCAGTGTAGATGAGCATCATGGGAAATGTAGTTCCAAAACATCTGCAGCGCCAAGGTTCACCATCACTGATCTAGGTGGATCCCTGCCATATGGTAAGGATCTTTTTAGAACCTGGACCGGCTCTGTTACATCAGCTGACAGCAAGCTTTAGCTTGCTGTCGGCTGAAAGTGGGTTAAAAGAGTGCAGAACTAAGTGCACTCCTGTGACCTAAAGAAGAAGAATAACCAATATTGATTTGGCTATACTCCTTTAATATTTACATAGGTCCAAGCTGGACCAATGTGATTACGCAATAAAGATTACACCTGGAGTTTAGCTTTAATGCTAAATAGAATAACGCAGCGCTGTATTCTTTAACAGATCTAACACAGATTTTTTTAAATGCAAGCAGTGTGAGCACCTGAATTTGTAACTAGAATGAGCCTTTTGCAATCCAATATACCAGGAGGTCTCCAAAACTTTCTAAACAGAGGGCCAGTAGGAGTAAAAAATGCCTCGGCATCAGTGCTCCATCATTGGTTTTAATGGGAGGAAGTGTGCCTCATTGTTGATATCAATGAGAATAGTGCCCGTTGTTGATATTAATGAGAATAGTGCCCAACTGGTGTCAGTGGGGGTATGGTGCTCCATCACTGGTGTCCGTTGGTGGAATAGTGCCCCAAGGGCCAGATAAAAGCCAAGTAAAGTGCCACATCCGGCTCCCCGGCCACAGTTTGGAGACCACTGCAATACACGATCCAATATACTGGGAGAGGAGGGAAAACGACAAAGGAGCCAGTTAGTTGTGCTGCAGTGTTCAAGTGCTAAACATACTGATAGGAAGAGAGAGCACAGTGACAAGGAGATGAGCACATCAGTGCACGGCTTCTACTTTCACTCCCCATTCACAGACTGGGGGAGGGACAAGACCTGTGAGTGTTCCTTAACTGCAGCAGAGAAAAAAACAGATCTTTAGGTATTTGTGCATTTTGGCAGACTTGCCTAGCAATGCACCCAACTTCAGCACTGCAATAGCTGCAATGTCCTTCCTTGCTGCCATTGACATCTTCACCTGGTCTTTTTTCCGGCTTCAGTGTCTTCAGTCATCTTGACTGGGCAGCCCTGGGTGATTGAATTCCACAAATGGGGGGAGATATCGGTATTGTACACAAAACTGCAGCACAGTATACATTCACCATTAAAAAAAAAAAGGCAGAGAGGCTTTTTTTGGTATAAGAGAAAAACTGTGGATAGAAAAAGTCTACACACCCCTGTTATAATGTTAGGTTTCTGTGATGTAAAAAAAATTAAACAAAGATGAATCATTTCAGAACTTTTTCCACCTTTAATGTGACCTATAAACTGTACAACTCAGTTGAACAACAAACTAAATCTTGTAGGTGGAGGGAAGTAAAAATAAAAAAATGAAATATGGTTGCATAAGTGTACACACCCTTAAACTAATACTTTGTTAAAGCACCTTTTGATTTTATTACAGCAGTCTTTTTGGGTATGATTCTATCAGCAAGGCACATCTTGTCTGGGCAAGATTTGCCCACTTTTCTTTGCAAAAATTAGGATTTTTTTCTACAGCTTACCTGTAAAATCCTTTTCTTGGAGTACATCATGGGACACAGAGTAGCCATAATAACTAACTGTGTTATACGCCACCTATTGGTGAATGGACACTGGTAAATCAAACAAGAAGTCCTCCCCTATCTAACCCCTCCTACACAGGAAGTACCTCAGTTTTGTAGCAAACAATACACTTCCCAGACATGATGGGAGGGATCTCTGTGTCCCGTGTACTCCATGAAAAGGATTTTACAGGTAAGCTGTAGGAAAAAAATCCTAATTTCTTTATCATACATCACGGGACACAGAGCAGCCATAATAACTAACTGGGATGTCCCCAAGCAATGCTTTTGAGGGGAGGGAACCCATTATGACCAAAGAAACACCATTAGAACAGGATCTATATTGCTGCCTGCAGTAGTACACTGTGTCCAAATACAACATCCTCCTGAGACCTAACATTCACTTGCTAAAACCTAGTGAATGTATGCACCGAAGACCAAGTAGCAGCCTTGCAAATCTGAGCCATTGATGCTTGATGATCAACTTCCCATGAAGCACTCACTCTTCTGGTAGACTGTGCCCTTACTGGAAAAGGCATCCATACGTCTGAACAATCACTTGGCGGTAATAGTCGACTTAGATACTGCCTTCCCCTTCTTGGGACCTTCTGGCAATACAAGCCAGTCTTCCGCATCATTGATAAACTAGCAGATCCACTGAAGCATTCAACCTGGATGCCACCTGCCCTTCCTGGGCTCTTCTGGCTACACAAATCAGGATTCCTGACCTGTGCCAACAACTCAAGCAGACCCTGAGCGTCTGAACTACCTCTAGAGTAGGTAGCGATCTTTCTCCTGCCGACTGTGGGATTAGAAGAAAAATATAAATATAACCACCAGGAGCCAGGCATCCAATGCAGCCTCTATGCTGCCTAAGGTCTCTTCCATACCTGTGTGATCCGTCCTGCGACTTGGGACTGCAAGGTCGCCTGAGAAGTCACACCCCATGATTTCCAATGAGTAGCCTTCACATCCGTGCGTCCTCATGTCGCAGCGACCCCGAAGCAGCCACTGGACCACTCCGGTCCGACCTTGGCACGACTTGAGGTCTATAGACCTCAAGATTACACAGGCACTGCTTCACGTCGCTGAAAATTGCATTAAAGTTGCGGCCAAAATGTGAGACTTTCAAATCACACAAGTGTGAAAAGGGAGCCAAAAGCGAAGCTCCTGCGGACCCAATGTATGCTATTCTAGAGACACAACTCCTTCAAGTGCACTGATGCCCACGTTCTTCCAAACGTGCTTATGTCACATGTATGAATGCAACATCTATGCAAAACGTGTTTATTCAAGCATGCGTTTAGGCAACAAGCATGTATACTATGCTGCACTTGGCCCCATACTAGCTTTTACTAGTTTAGCACCTGGCACCATACTATTTTTGTGCCAAATGCACAGTATTCTGGAGACCCAACACTTTAAAGTGTACTGCTAGGGGTGTATCGACTTTCCGTTATACAAGCCCCCCCGATTAAGCAGTATATAATCATGACTTGTCTGGCCACATATTTCTCCCATAGCAAGTACTCGCACTTCACTAGTATCCATGGGTTGGTGTTATGTCTCCAGTGGCCCTACCTAGTATTCCCAGGATCCCATGGCTTTAACATGGCCACCCTTCCGCTTCCTGCCTATATAACAATAGACCATCCTGACCGACCTGCGCCCTCTAGTGGCTGGAGGAGAAACAGCAGCCCACACGACTAAGAAGTACACAGCATGATTAAACAGCAAACTTCCCCCAGTGGCCACTGGGAGAACAGACAGTCAGATCTCTCTCTTTTTTTTAAAAAAAAAAGAAAGAGAAACTGCAAAGATGCAGACTTACCATTCATGCTGCAGGACCCTGAACATAACAGAAGTCCAATCTTCATCCATCACAGCGAGTTTTATCATAAAAGACCTTCAGAGACTGGGTCGCCCTTAATCTGGGGTCCACTCCCCTGGACCTGTAATGCACCCTGCAGGAAAGCATCTTGGTCAGAACAAACACAGGTTTCCATTACGCAGAGACCAGCGTCATAAGGCTGCATTACAGGCAAAACCTCAAAGAATCTTCTCTCTTTCCAATGAGGCTCGGGTATCATCCATTTTGGCTGATAGCTTTTTCAAATGGATCCGATTGAAGTCCACGATTCCTAATAGAACCATCCAGACCTCCAAGGAGCATACGTCACATCAGTGACCATCCACCTAACAGACACTGGCAAAAAAACGGAGGTACTTCCTGTGTAGGAGGGGTTATATAGGGGAGGACTTCTTTGATGGATTTACCAGTGTCCATTCACCAACAGGTGGCGTATAACCCAGTTAGTTATTATGGCTGCTCTGTGTCCCGTGATGTACGATAAAGAAACACTCCAAATCTATCAGATTGCGAGAGCATCTCCTGTGCACAGCCCTCTTCAGATAACCACACAGATTTTCAATCGGATTCAGGTCTGGGCTCTGGCTGGGCCATTCCAAAACTTTAATCATCTTCTGGTGAAGCCATTCTATTCTTGATTTGGATGTATGCTTTGGGTCGTTGTCATGTTGAAAGATGAAGTTCCTCTTCATGTTCAGATCTCTAGTAGAAGCCTGAAGGTTTTTTGCCAATATTGACTGGTATTTGGAACTGTTCATAATTCCCTGTACGTTCACTAAGGCCCCGGTTCCAGCTGAAGAAAAACAGCCCCAAAGCATTATGCTGCCACTACCATGCTTCATGGTGGGTATGGTGTTCTTTTGGTAATGTGCAGTTTTGTTTTTGCTTCAAAAAGTTCAACCTTGGTTTCATCAGACCAGAACACATTTTCCCACATGCATTTGGGAGACTTCAGAAAATTTTAGCTGGGCTTGGATGTTTTTCTTCGGAGGAAAAGGCTTCCATCTTGCCACTCTACCCCATAGCCCAGACATATGAAGAATACAGGAGACTGTTGTCACATGTATCACACAACCAGTACTTGCCAGATTTTCCTGCAGCTACTTTAATGTTGCTGTAAGCCTCTTGGCAGCCTCCCTGACCAGTTTTCTTCTCATCAATTTTGGAGGGACATCCAGTTCTTGGCAATGTCACTGTTGTGCCATATTTTCTCCACTTGATGACGGTCTTCACTGTGTTCCATGGTGTATCTAATGCCTTGGACATTCTATTGTACCCATATCCTGACTGATACCTGATGCTTTGGAAGCTCTCTGCGGACCATGGCTTTTGCTGTCGGATGTGACTAAAAAAATGTCAGGAAAGACCTACTAGAACAGCTGAACTTTATTTGGGGTTAATCAGAGGCACTTTAAATGATGGCAGGTGTGTACTGACTCCTATTTAACATTAGTTTGAATGTGATTGCCTAATTCTGAACACAGCTACAACCCCAGTTATAAGAGGGTTTGCACACTATGCAACCACATTTTTTTTTGTCTCATTTTTACATCACAGAAACCTGACATTTTAACAAGTGTGTAGACTTTTTATACCCATTTTGTACGTGCCTTCTTCTGCAATAAAATCTGCTTGCTAGCAATGTTTTGTTAACACGATTTTAGTTTCACTTTAAGGTCACCGATAATTAAATCGAAATTCTAATATTGCTACAGTGTCTGAAATTTCATGCGCTCATAAACATCACTACTGTACACTTGCATACTACAGCTGGCTATCTTAATGGATAGACCGCGATGATTTCACTATGATAGCTCAGAAGCATTATTTCTATTCTCCCACTCTTTATGAGCTCTAGGATACAACTGTTGTACATCTTAAATGGTACCATTTACACTTTTGTCAGACATTGCTTGACATTTTCATTGTATGGGGAAGGAAAAAAAAACAAACAAACTGCCTGCTAGCAATGTTAGCAATCCTAGACCGCTATGTACAAACCTCGTTTTTTGCTGGCACCCAGAGACATAACACCAACTTAGTAGTAATCGAGACAAGTCACAAGGCTACAGAGGAATTCCAGCAGAAAATAATGGCACGTAATTTATCGCTTCTCACAGCATTAAAAGAATGTGACACAAACGTTACAACAATGAGTACAATCTACTGGAGTGTGATAAAAGTCTATAACACAAATAAGCAGGACAAAATATTGGAGAGAGATATAATCTGTACACTATATAAAAAGGGACTTATTTATATAAACTGGTTTGGGGGCAGATTAACAACTCTGTAGAAGCTAATGGACGTCACAAGCGCCCTCCTTTTGCAGTGTTTAAAGCCCACCTGAAGTCTTTTTTTTTTTTCCTATTCATATTCCAGTACCGTTTTATATTCTAATTTTTAACAAACGGTCACTTGAATAAGCCTTTTGGTGTAGTCGAATAATGCAGAGTTATTGGCGTTAAGTTACTTGGCTATTGCACATTAGTCTCATTAGTAAAGAGTCACTGCAGCAGGGCTGTGAATAGTGGAAGTCCCGCCTGCATTTGTACGCTTGAATTCATCCATTAACCGCTTCCGGACCGCCCACCACATACGTACTGCGGCAGGGCGGCCGGGCCGCACAAAATTACATACCTGTATGTGATTTCGTGCACAAGGTTGGGGCGCACTCAATCCGCTGTGATAGGACACAGCGGGAGCCAATCAGTGGGTCCGGCGGCCGCAATGGGCGCCGGCCACCCGCAATCGTTCAGAGGAAAGGCAGAACGGTGGTCTGCCTATGTAAACAAGGCAGACCTCCATTCTGTGAGGGAGGAAAATTGGAGATCTTGCATTTCTGCTAATCATAAACACAGATCTCTTTTCCTCCAGTCACAGCATTCCCTCCATAGTAAGAAACCATTCCCTAGGAGCACACATAACCCATTGATCCGCCCTGATGTTAACCCCTTCCCTGCTAGCGTCATTTATACAGTGACCGTGCATTTTTTTTTAGCACTGATCACTGAATTGGTGTCACTGGTCCCCAAAAAGTGTCAGTGTCAGATTTGACCGCTGCAATATCCCAGTCCCGCTAAAAATCGCTGATTGCCGCCATTACTGGTAAAAACAATAAAAAATAAATAAAAAGTCCATAAAAATATCTCATAGTTTGTAGATGCTATAACTTTTGCGCAAACCAAACAATATACGCTTACTGGGATTTATTTTTACCAAAAATATGTAGCAAAATACAGATCGGCCTAAATGGATGAAAAAATTATATTTTTACTTTTAATATGTGTTTTATAGCAGAAAGTCAAAAAATTTTTTTTTTTTTTCATAAATTGATCTTTATTTAATTAAATTTTTTTATTTATAGTGCACAAAATAAAAGCCGCAGCAGTGATCAAATAGCACAAAAAGAAAGCTATATTTGTGGGGGAAAAAGGACATAAAGCTTATTTGGGTACAGCGTCGCATGACTGTGCAATTGTCAGTTAAAGTAGCAATTGCCCCCCCCCCCCCCCCGTCAGAACACTCCGGTCAGTGTTTTCTGCCATTGGCTGAGAGCGCTGATCAGGAGCCATTTGACTGATGGTTTTCCAGCATGCATGACTGACAGAAGCCGGCCAAACTGCCAGCTTCTGTCGGATCTGCTGCCATACACACAGGCTGAATGTCACCCCATTTTTATTGAACCGGCTGATGTTGCTCGACATTTGGCCTGTTTGTACTAGGCTTTAGTGTATTTTATGTGTGGCCCAAGACAATTCCTCTTCTTCCAATGTGGCCCAGGAAGGTCAAAAGATTGGACATCTATTACCAACAGTCACACCCTTCCTTACACGACCAGTTAAAACTACTGAAAGCTGGTTGCTACAGATTACTGCATATCATTGCTCTCTGTTAATAAAACTCCTCTATAGTGGTTATCTCCCTTCAGCCTATCAGATGGGAAAACCACAGATTTTCTGCAATTTAATGTCTGGGCTTACCTCTGTAACGGACCACAGTTCACTTAAAAGAAGTCCAGCCTGAGCTCGTTTGGCTGGGCTTCTCCTCTGGGTCACAGGAGTGCAAATCATTTTGCACCTCTATGACACGTTTTCAGCAGAGAGTGGTCTGAAGCCCGCTCTCTGCTGATGTCACCAATGTCAGTGCAGGAACTGCGTCATCCCAAGTTTCGAAGTCTGGATCTGCCCGGTGCCTGGACTGATGGCAGTCTCTGATGCTGCAACCACCTAGGTAAGTATGATTAGCGATACTTCTCTTTTAACGGCTATGCAGTAGGTTTAGAAGAAGTGTGCTCATCTTCGCCCAATGCAGCATCCTTTAGGTGACACAGACAGAGTTAGAGAACTTATGCAGCAGAGAATCATGTAATCAAACACTGCAGTCCTATTGCAGAGCACTTGTAAGAGCTGAAAGAATATGCATTCAAGCAGAATACATAAAAATCAGAAATCAAATGAAAGTGCACAGAGCAGACCTACTAACTTGTTAGTACAGTAACAGTGTTTTATGAGCAATGTTAGCAGTCTGGTGACTGATTTCACTTCTCTGGAGATGGTATTTAAAGGTAGGTGGGTTTTAGGGCAGATCTAACCTCCTACAGTAATGCTGGAAACTGCATGCACCAGAACCACTTGCTATGCCAGATCCTTGCTGAGAATTATGCTTCCCTTACAACAAACATAAATATGCTAATCATCATCTGTTGTATCAATATATGGAGAAGTATACAGACATTAACAAATATTACTATATACCTTCGTTAGATATTATTAAACTATTTTGCAAGCTTAGTTTGCCAGAATTAAACAGGAAAAAATAAATGTAAGCCAATATGTACATGCCCTAAGGTCTATTCTATTAAATTGGTATGTGCATTTGAATACAATCTGTACTAGCTGCATTGTCATAAAGATGCGTTTAAAATTAGTACACAAATCCTGTTTGAAGAATATAAATATTTGATAATACATGGTCATTGAGCTCCAGTGGGGTGGCTTTTCCAACACAAGGTCATCAATCTGCGGTAGGCAGGAGGATCCTCAGTGTGCAAAAGTGCAACTTTGCAACAAGTCACAAGATGAGAGGCAGTAGCAGGGACGGCATCTGATCATTATCAGACATGTATGAACCTTTGCTGCCACTGTGCTCTTGCTGGGTGTCCAGTGTGCTCCTGTTCCTTTAAAGGGGGATTGGGCTGCCTCCAGGCCCACCTGCCCCTCATCTATCCATTTAATGCATGTGCTTCCATTGTGGAGACGCTTATAAATTCATTAGCTTTAGGACTACAAGCATACACAGGGTGCCGTGAAGAGGCCTTGCAGCTTATGCATGCGTTTGCAAATGTGTGCTAACTAAACCCCTGTTTTTAACGCAGACTGTTGGACAGGTTAATTTGGTCAGTTGAGCTATGGAATGTTCTGTTTTTGTCTTTCATGTATGAACACAACAGAGATCTGCACAGGTACCACGGGTGACTGGGTCACGTCTAGGCAAGCATCTCAGCATAGGAAGTAGATAGTGTCCTGGTAGATGCCTAAACAAATATGGCTCCATCTTTCCAGAAAGAAAAATGGATAAAAGGTATATTTCAGAATGGGGGTGGGGTTATCTCCGTGAGAGGTAATAAATACCTGGAAATGCACACATTTCTTAGAATGCAAGCTTAACATGAAAAAATATATTTTATGCAAGGTCCACCTTGAAAGTATCTTCCAGTATAGGGCAGTGTGGGGTGGAGGTGTGAAAGGTGAAATGTAATCCAGTAAAACTTTAGGTCTGCCTTATTTATACCACCAATAAGTTTCTTACATTCTCCAGGAACATCGTTTTACTTTAAGGCTATTAGAAATAAAGATGCTACTTATAAAATGGCTGAGCCCACCTGGAGAGTGGCTATTTTAGAAAAGAATAGGCAAAATGCCTTTAGAATTGCCCAGTCCCAGCAATGATAAACTTCACTCGTGAAGGCAGAGGTTTAGCTACGCTGATTTATGATAACGGGTTGGGATGACTTAAGTTTTGTTCATATAAATGTAACAACATTTCTGCTTCCCATTTACATATCACAAGTAAATATATTGTCAATACTAGAAGGTATAAAAACCAGGGCCAGATGTTTGCATAGCTAACAAATGCTATGGCCAAGGGCATCAGAACCACCCAGACATCATATCATATTGCAGACTGTCAAGTAAGACATTACTGTGTATAATGCTCCAGAGCGCCGCCCTGTTGACCAGTGCAATGCAGCTAGGCCTTTAATGTTGACTAGGTGTGGTTCTGGACTACTATTCTATGTCCCAACAAATTACTACAGCCAGGCCCTAGAGTCATACATCTATAGCACAGCTGAGTCACAGTTAGCCTTCCCTTCTACTCATCAGTGTGGTGAAGGACAGTAGGGGAAAAAAAAAAAAACTGTCCCTTTTACCAATCAGCCTCATTGAGTCTTCCTTGGATATGCTATCCCCTATTCGATATTAGAGTCAGCCAGCTGACTGGGATAGAAGGGGCGGGAAAAAAGGAAATTCCAGTGCTCAAAAGACATGAACTATCGAAACGCGTTGGGTAGAGCTACATGCTGTGACGTTATCACGCTCCGGGAAGTGGACCCAAAAGTGAGGTTTAGCCAGTCTGGAGTGTAATAATCACTGTGCAGTTACTCTTCTGTATTTCTAAGTGCATTTTATTTTAATCATAAATCGCTTTATTTGGATTTTACACCATGAGGAGCACTTGGACTTTTTGTCTCTCGTGTATGGACACGTTGGAGACTGATCTGGGATGACTGTCGGTACCAATTCTTCCTTTTGGCCGCTGATTCTTGCTAATCCTTTGTGGATTAGAACATATAATTTGTGTGTGGTTATAACACAATTCACATTTTATATTTGCAGGATAGGATCATGATATAAAATGTACAGCACTAATCATATCCTATATTCAAACCAGGAAATTGGTCTGGGGGCGCAGGAACTATAAACCCCACCCAGCTGAAAATAGAAACAAATGTGTTGCTTGGACTCTTCTCCAAATGGGAAGTCACGTAAATATTAAATCAGCACTAAAAAGGATCTTAACCATTTACTTTTGAAACAATAAAAGCTTAAATAAAAAATGTAAGGGTTCCTTTAAAAAGGTAATGCATTTTTTTTCTTTATCCTCGTAAGAACAAAAAAAAAATTAAAAATTACAAGCAGAATTACAAGCATGTCATTTTTTTTTTTTTAAGCAAGCAGGTTGAGCTCTTATTGGCGATTATTTCTCTCCCTCTCTAGCACCTATTGAAAAACTATATGAGTCGGAGTAGTGATATTCCATATCAAAAGGGTTCAGTAAACCTCAGCAAGAGACAGCCATGTCTGAATAGGAGCTGTGTTTGCAATGCTGTCTCTGTAGGTAATCCTTGCAGCTCTAGGAATCCTTTATCATGTATAAAAGAATTATTTACAAAACAATGCATAATAAAAAAAAAAAAAAATGTTTTTTTTTTTTTTTAAAACTATATTCAAATAAAAATGATCCAAAACAGTTATTCTTTCCCTTTAAAGCCAGTTTCTTATGCCCCTCTGGTTATATAACAGAGACTGAAAACGACAGTTGATTTTACATGTTACATTTCATTTACCACACAAAGTAACCTGAATGCACAGTTCTGATTTTAAGTCAACCATGCCATTGTAATGTATTCTGTGATCACACAAGCATTGTTGATGTGCCAGGTGTGGAATAAGGAGGGAAAAACTCTAATATCCCATCTAAACATCTTTTATCACCTGCAACAGATCGGCTATCAACTTCTTGCAAAGCTTGCTGGATATTTAAAAATTTAAGTGAACATGTGACCCTGTGAGAGCACCCTGTGTGTGTTAGTTCTGCTGCCTTGCACTGTCAGGCAGCCGCGATTGAAAAACATCATTCCTTTTCCTCTGTAAGCCCCTCGACATAAAAAATTCAGGCAAATCAGACTTTTTATGCCATTTTCACTGGAAAGCACAAAGAAATGAAACCGACTCATGCCAAATGAATATCACTGAACTGCTGTGATTGTGTGCTCAGAGTTAAGACACATTGAAATTATTTATACAATGTCAATTTCAGCCATAGAAAGAGATTCCTCAGAGTATGTGCATTTTCTTCCCATTTTCCTTTGAGATTTCATCACTCCAATTCTATTTACTAAACAACTCGGAAATACCTGTAAGTGGCAGCTCGGGTTTAACCCCCTCCTGACTTGGCTCGCCAAAGTGTTTCAATATTTCACTGAAAAAAGGAAAGCCTCAGCAACTTTATCATGTTTAACCTATAAAAGGTTTTATTTAAAACAGTGGCTATTTGGTTTGTGACAATGTTAGGCCTTAGTGAGAAAATGTGTGGGGCAATAAAGCAGTATTAAACCCAGAAGCAAACCTTTATTAAACTGCAGCTTACCAATTCTTACATGTGGTGGCTGCATTAAAGGGGTTGTAAAGTCAGAAGTTTTTTTGTTTTTTTTTAAATCTTAAAGTGATTTTAAAGTCTTTTTTTTTTTTTTTTTCTATAAAAATAACAAACGTGTTATGCTTACTTGCTCTGTGCAGTGGATTTGCAGAGCGGCTCAGATCCTCCTCTTCTCGGGTCCCTCTTTGGTGCTCCTGGCCCCAGCCGCCTGTTAAGTGCCCCCACAGCAAGCAGCTTGCTATGGGGCACCGGAGACAAGTCACAGCTCCAAGTGTACATTCAGACACAGAGCTGTGGTTCTGCCCCACCCTCTTCTCTCCTGAGTGGCTAACTGACTTTGATTGGGAGAGTTCCAGGCAGTCAAGACACTCCTGGACATCGCTGGATAGAGAGGGGGCTCAGGTAAGTAATAGGGGGTGCTGGGGCAGCTTATGTACACAGAAGGCTTTTTATCTTAATGCATAGAATGCATCAAGATTAAAAACCTTCTGACTTTACAACCCCTTAAAATGCACTTTATGCATTAAGATAAAAAGCCTTTTTGTGTGCAGCAGCTCCCCCAGCCCCCTCTTACCCAAGCCCCATCTCCATCCAGCGATGTTGCACAAGAGACTCCGCTGTCTGGGACCCTCCCTCCTCATTGCCTAAAACAGCAGTGAAGTGCCATTGGCTACCGCTGCTGTCAAAGTCAGCGAGCCAACGAGGAGAGAGAGGGGGTGGGGCCAGGCCATGGCTCCGTGTCTGAATGGACACACGGAGCTGTGGCTTGACTCGGGTGCCCCCCCATAGCAAGCTGCTTGCTGTGGGGGGATCTCAACAGGAGAGAGGGGCCAGGAGTGCCCAAGAGGGAACAGAGAAGAGGAGGATCCGGGCTGCTCTGTGCAAAACCTCTGCACAGAGCAGGTAAGTATAACATGTTTGTTATTGTTATTATAAACAAAAAACAGGAGACTTTAAAGTGTTACTAAGCCCAGGACCCTATATTCACTATATGTGGTCTCCCACAGTACACAGAACATGGAAATTATTTTAATAAATATAAACTGCTAAATACCTTTTCACTATCTTTTGTATACTATCAGCAGTATATAGCAGTCTTGTGACTTATATCAGTGTCTGGCCAAGCACTGATTAAAGCTTGTAGGAGGAGTTTTCATTCTACTCTGACTGTCCTATGACGCTGCAGGACCCCTGACCCTTTGTCAAGACAGTGCTGATTGGCCCTGTGCTGCTCACATGCACCCCTCCCAAGAAAAAATAAACAAAAAACTATATACACCAAACTGTGAACGTGCAGAATGACTCCAAAGGCTCTGTCTTATAAGGAGATGGATTGGGGACGGTTGGAAAGGGGGAGGATCAGAGAAGACAGGATCAAACAGCCTTTTTACACAATGCGGAGCATTAACCCCCTTAGGTTCCACAGTGAGTATAACAAGCATGCTTTACTGCATATACAGACTGATTTTACAGTGGTGGGTTTAGTAAAACTTTAAGCTATTTGTTGTATTTTCATCTGCTGATCCAGCTAGCAAAGCTGTAGTTTTTCAAAAGAACAAGCTCTCTTCAGGAGATAAGGTGTATCAGTTACATTGATAACGAAAACATTTAACACTGGCAGGGGTGCTTACAATGATCTTTTATTTAATACTTTTATCCCAAAAGGCCAAAAAAGTTTGCTGTAACTAATTATAAAGTGTTAGCTGGAGTTCAGCTTCAATTTGGTATTGTATTTAAATCTGTTAGTACATGATCCAACACTCCCCCTCCCCCCAGAATGACAATGCTGATGTCCAAAAGGTGCCCCCGGTGCTCCTTCATCCAGATTCGGGGCACTCTAATACCGGAGGTGCTTTACTGGCCAGATCACCAGACAAAAACGGGAAAAAGCCTAAAGTAGAAAACTAAAGCAGCCACCGCATCTAATGATTGGGAAGCTGCATTATAATACATTTTGGTTTTGGGTTTAATACCAATTGAAAACGTAACAGGGACAATAGAGTGCAAGCTCTGATGGTTTCAACAATGACAGACTCAAATGAGTTGTGCCATGTACTCTAGGGTCTAGTCACAATTTGCCATTTTCATGCAATAGCATTCTTAGATATGGGAAATTTTGTTGATGGAAATTGTACCAAAGAAGCTGCAAGCAGGGACTTTTTGTTAATAAAATGTAACAAAGATATGTGATAAACTTAAAGGGAAACTTCACCCAAAAGTCATTCATATATGGAAGGAGCGCCAGACCAAAAGATAAGAATCCAAATTAATTTATTAATATTGTGTTAGGACAGCCAGCATGTTTCATGGGGTCAAAAGAGCTTCCCCTTTCATCAGGGCTTCAGTTAAATACGAGAACCTTGAGTGGACTCAAAGTAAGGCTTTCCTGTTTGAATCTGTGCAGAGAAGACGATTGCTGCGTTAGGATTCCTGCCCAGCAGTCTCTGCATCAGCCATCAAAATAAGAACCCAAAAGGGGTAGTCCCCGCTGGTTTGGGGGGAGTGGGTACCTGGTTTTGACAGGTACTCGCTCCCACTCCCAGTCGGATAACCATGCTGACCATTCACAAAGCACAGCCTGGCTCCTGCATGCGCAGTAGGAAGCAGTCTGTGAAGCTGCAAGGCTTCACTGCTGGTCTTCCCTGGTTAAGTTGCAAGTGGCCGGACCTGAAACGGACTGAAGAATTGGCTCGGGTGAGGACAGCACTGGATCCCTGGAAAGGCAAGTGTCCTTATATGAAAAGTCAGCAGCTACAGTATTTGTGGGGGGGGAGTTTGGAGCTCCTCAATGTCTGATATATCACATACTTGAAATAACGTAAGCCAAAAAAGGAGATTATTATTAATTCAAACACAATTGTGTACGATAGATATGCTGTTACTTCTGCTGCATTATAACTCAGCCTGTCTGTATTTCAGGCGGATCCGAGTGGGCCACCCATTGACTTCTATGGGCAGGCGGATATCAGCTGAGATGTGTCCGCTGACACCCGCCTGCCGTCCAATGAGATCCGCTCAAAACAGACAGATGGCGAAACGTTCGCCTTCCGTCCAGTGACTCGGATGAAAATGGACAGGCTGTCCGTTTTCGTCCGATCTTCCCATAGAGATCAGCTGGGCTCTGACAGGTCCTTCCCTACACAGTGAGTAGACGAACCTGTCAACTGCCTTCTCAGCGGGGATCAATGGATCGATCTCCTGACGAGCTAGTGGAGTCCGCTGAGCGGATCCGCCCCGTGTAAAAGGGGCCTAAAGCCAGGTAAATGGAAAAAAAAAAATGGAGAAAAAAAAAAAAAGTATGCCTATATTTTTGTTTTTTTGCTTATCAAAGCCAATGGCTTATATAAGAAAAAATACCTACTTTAAAACTAAACACTCCATCAAAACACATATTAGAGCAGTTTACTGTACATAACACTATTAGCAAGCAAACAGTAATCCTTCAAGCACACAGTATTGAGGTTTGAACATCAGTACCCCTGGCCAAGATATTCTTGTGTTTATTTTGCACAAATTTGTGTTTTTGTGTGTACGTACAAACATGAGTAAAATAAATTCTCTCAGAAAACAATTTTAACCTCAAAGTTAACCTTTTGTGCGTGTAAAATACTAACAGGCAATTCCGACATCTGTAATTTTTTTTCTCACCGACATTTTAAAACAATGGGCTGCATTTAGAACAGTTGAAAAAAAAAAAAAAAAGCAAGAATGCCTAAAAATGTTTTTAGACAGCAGTCTGCAAGAGGCCTAAATCTGCAAATGTACTCTTAGATTGTAAGCTCTAATGAGCAGGGCCCTCTGATACCTACTGTATTGAATTGAATTGTCTGCCCTCATGTTATAAAGCGCTGCGTAAACTGTTGGCGGTATATAAATCCTATATGATTATAAAAATATACAGATAGCAAACATTTCCTGAATGTTCCCAAAATCAATATATAATGTTGTATATTTATATTACATACATAGCGTCTGTTTTCTGCATGCTTTAAATGCAAGTGTGATCGGCTCAATGATTTCCATTCATTCTAAATGGCTGTATACACTGAAGGAACTTTCAATGTATCTTAATAAAAGCTCCACTAAATCCATTAGCCGCTATTGTCAACCTCTTTATTTACACAAAAGACAATGCGTAAAAATGCTGCACTAAAAGTAATGAGGGATTATTGCATCATTCCCAAAATGAAAAAAAAAAAAAAACAAAAAAAAAAAAAAAAAAACACATTTACAAAAATTAAAAAAAAACGTGAATCAGTATATTTATGGTCTGTCGCAAACTACAAAATAAAGCTATAATACTGTTGTCTACAGACATGTGAACCTGGTGAGATGTCCCAACCCCAATTAGTACTCTAGCTAAGCAGAGTGATTTGGGAGTAAATGCTGGCCTCTTACAATCTGGTCGTCCATTTTTCACCTGGGTGCCTAGTTTAAACATTTGCTCATTCCTTCTATAGTGCTAAAATAAAAATAATAATAATAAATAAAAAAATAAAAAAAAACATTTGGACAGTAACTCACTAAATTAAAGATAGTCCTATGTTTGCACTTTGCCTTTTAATGTCCAGATTGCTACAAGGATAGAAAAAATATCTGCAGCGTTCAGGTATACTGCAGCATAAAGAGCTCCTAACTGCAACTCACTATTGCAGTCGGGGATTTAGCTAAAGCAGGCCATAGATGACACGATTTTCTTTCCTGCAACCGAGGGATTCACCCATTAACACAGTCAGTGTTAATGGGTGAATCCCTCCCGCTAAGCTATTGTGTTTTCCTCCCGGGGCAATAATCGCATCTGGAAAAAAAAAACGACATTCTGGTTGTACCCAAGTCGATCGATAGATTGACTTGAGTACAATAAACCATGCCCATACATGGTTTAAATCTCGGCCAATTCCTGCTGAACTGGCCATGATTCAACAGTCTATGGCCGGCTTTAATTGGGTCAAAACTGCAGATTTTCCACTGCCATTTGTTTTGCAAGAACAGCACAATTTTAAAATATAAAAGCCACTTATGCCCTGCTTTAAGCTGCCATAGAAAGCTATGACGCAATGCCCCCTAACAGATCTGTTTTAACGAATACTAGTCTTCTCAAAAGAATTGTTGCTGTTCAAGCTACTGCATGGTAACCTATAACCTTGCCACACCATGTATGATTTATGGTGACAGTTGGCTCTTGCACAGATTTAATTTAGTGAATCTATTTGTGATTGCAAAACATGTCTGAAATCTCATAGCATGATGGTAATCTCAATTTACCCCGAATGTCTTCACTTTATTACTGTACAAATGACACCTTGCTGATCCAATTATCTCATTCATTAATTGAAGATCTAATACCTCCCAGCCTTTCAGAAAGTAATAATTAGTTTGCTAATATAATAATCACAACAAATAACGGACGCCTCGGCATGTACAAAAAACGTCCATTCCCCCCCCCCTTCCTACAAACTGTCGCAAACACCCAGAAATATATATAAAAAAAAAAAAAAGTCAGCTTGCCATCATTGCGCTTCTGCAAAAACAGAAAGTGTTCGCGATCGGGCTGCGGCATACAATGTTTAGCGAGATACATAATGACAGGTTATTTTAAGAGGGAAGAGAAAACTTCTGTAATAATGCATTGCGATCATTTTTATCATATCTATTATTTTACATTACAATGGAAGTGACATGTTCCAACAAGACACTTCAGCAGTATTTTAAAGCAGTAAAGCATTCAAGACAATTTCGGGAGATTGTGAGTTTTTCTAATCCACTCTCCCTGTGGCTGAGCAAAATCGAATTGCCTCTCACATTTGCAGACAGCTCTGTGAAGGTGATAATAGACCTGCACCCTGCTGTCACGAGGCAGGAAATAGGAAAATGGCATATGGGGGCTGAAGCGAAATAAAAAAAAAAAAAGAACCAAACAAGAACAAAAGACAATTCAACAAAGGAAAACTACAACCCAATATGCTCTCCAAGTTAATTTCTTTTCAAATGCATTAGGCATACCTAAATCATTCATCTGCTTCTTTGGGACACAAAAAAAAAACAAAAAAAAAAAACAAACAAATGTGCTTGTTGGGATGGTTGTCTTAAGGGAAACTTTAAAATGTAGACCAATGTAAAGAGAATTCAGATGAGGAAAAAAAAAAAGCTATTCAGAGCATGCGATTTAGGGGTTCGGCAGATATGATTGGATAAGGACCCTGTAATCCTAAGAGGCTCCAATGATACGAGTAGCCCACTTTAAAAAAAAAAACACGCATCCACCCGATTAAGCAACAATGAGTTTGAGGAGCCGGCGTGTTTAAGCTGAGTCGCAGAAGCTGACATAATCGTGGAGGCAAACGAGCCCCTTGGGAGAAAAGTATTGTATTAATTGAACGCTTCAGCTCAGACACTGAAAAGAAAGAACTTTGCAACGGCGAGTGGCTAAGTACAGTGAAGCATGGAATGGTTTGCAAGAGAGTAAAACGCTCGCTCGGGGCTGAGCAGTACACATTAGACAGTGCTAGCCAACAAAACAGCTTGTACCGTACCTTTCCCTTTACACTCTGAATAGGATCCACTACCACTGCTACAGCTCTTTCGGATAAGGCTTCAAAGCTCTGTTGGGTGTTGATATCGACACCGGAAAGCCAGCAACCGAAGCCGGGGTGACTGTGGTACCAACCCACTACCATCTCGGGCCTGAAACAAAAAAAAAAAAAAAAAAAAAAAAACGTTCATACTCCCCAAACATAAGCCAGCTATGAAAAGAGGCATTAAGCTAACGGTATAAATTAGGACAAGGAACAGGAAATTCATTGGTGTGAATCAGGCACCATTATGAACATTCACCATAGTATCATTGTGAAAGCATGAACATGAATACGTGTGACAAAGGAGTGCTATCATTAAGGGATACACATTAGCGATGGTAGATCGTGCTTTCAGGATTTCACCCTGTTACCACACCTTCCCTGAGCCAGTTTTTACCCTTTCAGCACTTGAGTAAATATCTTCTCTTTAAATATCAATTAAACCAGCAGTACAACTAGGAACCCAGTCAAAAAGCAATTTGCACTGTTCCGCTCAGCTGCTGAGCCTTTTGCTAACATTAATTTTGAAGTTTTTTTTTTTTTTTCCTTCTTCGCAGTAAAAGAATTTTGAACATGCACATGACAACTGTTGAGAGGTAAAGAATAAAACTGAATAAAAAAATGATACATGGAATTAGCATGAGCATATTTCTGTAGACAGAACGGTTTACTAATAAAGCAATTAAGACTAGTCCTGACGACTTCCCCTCTTAAAAATGATATGCAAAAAAAAAAAAAAAAGAAGCTATTTAGAGTTTATTAAACTTACTAATAATGAGAATTGGCTGGGCAATGCAATGTAGTGACTGCGGGACATAAGTTGAGAGGGGTGATACTGCAGCGGAGTGGAGAAAAAAAAAAAAAGTAATTTACCTTCAAACCATTAATTCTTTTTCTTTTTTTTTAATGCAATTGACCATAAGAGTGGCCACAACTAAATTTTTTTTTTTTTTTAAATATAACATATTGGTCACTATGGGTAATTTTCCTCCAGTTCTGTATAAAAGAAATCACTATGTGGTAACATACAGTGCCTCGAAAAAGTATTCATACCCCTTGAAATTTCTCACATTTTGTCATGTTACAACCAAAAAAAGTAAACTTATTTTATCGAGATTTTATGTGATAGACCAACACAAGGTGGCACATAATTGTAAAGTAGAAGGGAAATGATAAATGTTTTTTTCCAAAAAAATAAATATGTAAAAAGTGTGGCGTGTATTTGTATT
This sequence comes from Lithobates septentrionalis, assembly GCA_037952835.1. NCBI lineage: Eukaryota > Metazoa > Chordata > Amphibia > Anura > Ranidae > Lithobates > Lithobates septentrionalis. Next base: position 1,920,611 of record JBBDGP010000623.1, on the reverse strand, counting down.
CAGCCCCCCCGAGTCAATACTTTGTAGAACCACCTTTCGCTGCAATTACAGCTGCAAGTCTTTTTGGGGATGTCACTACCAGCTTTTCACATCAAGAGAGTGAAATTGTTGCCCATTCTTCTTTGCAAAATAGCTCAAGCTCTGTCAGATTGGATGGAGAGTGTCTGTTTTTTTTCAAGTCTTGCCACAGATTCTCAATTTGATTTAGGTCTGAACTTTGACTGGGCCATTCCAGCACATGAATATGCTTTGATCTAAACCATTCCATTGTAGCTCTGGCTGTATATTTAGGTCCGCTGTTCTGCTGGAAAGTGAACCTCCTCCCCAGTCTCAAGTCTTTTGAAGACTAACAGGTTTTCTTCTAAGATTGCCCTGTATTTGGCTCCATCCATCTTCCCATCAATTCTGACCAGCTTCCATGTCCCTGCTAAAGAAAAGCATCCACACAACATGATGCTGCCACCACCATGTTTCACAGTGGGGGTGGTGTGTTCAGGGTGATGTGCAGTGTTAGTATTCTGCCACACATAGCATTTTGCTTTTAGGCCAAAAGTTCCATTTTGGTCTCATATGACCAAAACACCTTCTTCCACATGTTTGCTGTGTCCCCCACATGGCTTCTCACAAACTACAAAACGGGACTTCTTACGGCTTTCTTCTTGCCCACTCTTCCATAAAGGTCAGATTTGTGGAGTGCACGACTAATAGTTGTCCTGTAGACAGATTCTCCCATCTGATCTGTGGATCTCTGCAGCTCCTCCAGAGTTATCGTGGGCCTCTTGGCTGCTCCTCCAATGAATGCTCTCCTTGCCCGGCCTGTCAGTTTAGGTGGACGGCCATGTCTTGGTAGGTTTGCAGTTATCATACTCTTTCCATTTTCTGATGATGGATTAAACAGTGCTCCGTAAGATGTTCAAAGCTTTGGATATTATTTTATAACCTAACCCTGCTTTAAACTTCTCCACAACTTTATCCCTGACCTGTCTAGTACGTTCCTTGGCCTTCGTGATGCTGTTTGTTCACTAAGGTTCTCTAACAAACCTCTGATGGCTTCATAGAACAGTTGTATTTATATGGAGATTAAATTACACACAGGTGGACTTTATTTACTACTTAGGTGACTTCTAGAGGCAACTGGTTCCACTAGATTTTAGTTAGGGGTATCACAGTAAAGGGGGCTCAACACAATTACACGCCACACTTTTCAGATATTTATTTGTAAAAAGTTTTGAAAACCATTTATCATTTTCCTTCCACTTTACAATTATGTGCCACATTGTGTTGGTCTATCACATAAAAACCCAATAAAATACTTTTACGGTTTTGCTTGTAACATGCCATAATACGGAAAATTTCAAGGGGTATGAATACTTTTTCAAGGCACTGTAGATATGGAAGAAGCAGATGACCTCATGACCTCAGTAATGACACTACAATTCCCAGCATAACTTACTAAGCTTTGGAGAATCATGGGATTCCTATACCGGTTGAATAAACTGACCATGGAAGAATTTATTTTACAGGGAGTTAGGCTCAAAAACCGTGGATAATTTCTGAGGGTAATTCAACCCAAAAAAGCTTTTTAGAAGGAAAAGAAAAGCTATAATTCACAAACCAAAAGTGTAAAAGTGTATGTTTACCCATTTTTCTGTAGTTCTGTATGAAGGTTTAGAACCCCTATCAGGGATATAATGCTGTGTCCCAAGCTAGGGGACACAGCAATAAATCCCTGATAGGGGTTCTAAACCTTCCCTACTCCATTACTTCGGGTCCCAGTAACAACGGTAACCAGGACAAGACAAGAACCATAAGTCAACGTTGTTACTGGGACCCAAAGTAATGGGAAGTTCAAAATTTTACTGTTTTAACTAGAACAAAAAGGAGGGGGAAACTTCAAATGAAGTTCAGGAGACAACTAAAAAGGGGGAACTCTCCTCACTTTGAGATTTCCTCTAACTTTTTCACGTTTCTCCAGGAGAAGTAAATGAAAAACTCCCCATTGGTACACAGGATAAAAAAAAAAAAAAAAAAAGGCTACACATACACTTTATTAGGCAATAGCATTAAAAACAGTTATTGGTTTAAAACCGATTGCCCTCTGGTGCTCAGAGGCCTCCTTTTGGCTGTGCTGGCTTCCAGAATGCAGTTGGAATTTTGGGATCTCCCACTATATAGTGAAGAATGTACAGTATATAATCACATATCCCAACTCCCCATAAGAAGGGAATAGAATTTGAGCCTGCTAACCAAAGATTCCGTGTGCTCCAGGTCAGTTGGCTTTAAATCAGCAATTCTAGCTTAATAGGTATATACTAACTATTCTGAATCTAAATATGATTTTTTTTTTATGAGAAAGTAAAACATTAACAGATTTTGTAAAAAAAAGTTTGACACAGTTCCCCACACACGCTAATGTGTAAGGTAAAGTCTACAGGCCTGGAAAAATCAGTTTGTAAATGGATAGAAAACTGGCTAAAAGACCATATTCAGAGAGTAGCTGTTAATGATTCATGCTCTGAATGGTCTAGGGTTGTTAGTGGTGTACCCCAAGGATGGGTGTTGAGACGCTCACTTACTTTTTAATATCGGGTGTGGGATTAAAAGTACCATTTCAGTCTTTGCATATGACCCCAAGCTATGCAGTTGAATAAAGGGCCTTACAGGAGGTCTCCAACTTACAAGCTGACCTCAGTGCTCTGTTTAATTGGGCAACTATGTGGCAAATGAGGATTAATGTTGCTAAAATGTAAAGTTATGCACTTGGGGGCTAAGAATATGCATGCATTATATATACTAGGGGGAGTACAACTGGGGGAATCAATGGTGGAGAAGGATCTGGGTGTTCTGGTAGATCATAAACTTAATAATGGCATTTAATGCCAATTAGCGGTTTCCAAAGCGAGCAAAATCCTTTGTATTAAGAGAGGTAAAGACTCCAGAGGTAATCTCTCGGCGAGTACTTATTTTCAAGTACTCGCCGATACAGATTACCAATACTTTTTTTTAATGTCGTGTGACAGTGGCACTAATATGCAGCACTGATGGGCACTGATAGGTGGCACTGATGAGGCATGGACTGTCAGTAGTTTTTTTATTGTTATTTAATTCTTTTATTATCTTTTATATATAAAAGGGAGGGGTAGGGGGGAGTGGACAGTGTCTGTCTTTTTTTTATTTTTTATAGTTTTCTATACTCAGTTATGAATGGACAGAGTCAGTGACTGTCCATTCAAAAAATGAAGCAGCCGTAAAATTACATTTACCGGCTCCTTCCTCCACTCTCCATCCTGACAGATCTGGGACAGGGGAGGGCGGAGGAGCACAGAGGGGGAACGGAGAAGGACATGGGGGAACCGGAGGAGCAAAGGGAGGAGCGCACGGAGGAGGACAGGGAGAAGCGCACGGAGGAGAACATGGGGGAACTGGAGGAGGACACAGAGGGGGACTGGACTGGAGCACACAGAGGAGGACATGGAGGGGGAGTGGAGGAGGATACAGGGGACAGTCAGGGACGATCAGTGCGGCGATGGGGAGTTACAAGCACCCATCTCCCTGTGTGGCTTTCAATAAAGCAGCTAAAAGCCACGGGGGGGCAGGGAGAGGAGGGGAAGTGGCTGACAGCTGCTTTATTGAAAGCCACACAGGGAGATTGGTGCTTGTAACTCCCCCCACCGCCGCACCGATCGTCGCTGACTGTTCAGGTATCGGGTCAAACATCGGAGCATTTGCATGAGTACAAGTACTAGTAATGGTGTAACCCCAAGCGCTACACTAGTACATTTACACTTGTTTTAGATTTGGTATCACAAATCGAGTGTTGGCAGCTTTATTTTGACAATCTCCAGCGCAGAGTTTATCTTTATTATTTTTTTTATATATATACACACACACACACACACACACACATTATAATACACATTTTAGGCCTGAAGATTAATAAAAATGTTTTCCAGACTCTGAAGAATAAAATTGAGGCAGCTGCAATTTTTATCTCCTACAATATTTGCACAACTGTTTATCAAACCCATATTTTCCATTAAAAAAACAAACCAAAGACGTTGATTTTAGTGCACAAAAACACAATATATTACCCAATTGTTTTAGTAAAATATAAAAGATGAGGTTGTAACAAGTAAATACAAAACATGTCAAGCCTCAAAACTGTGCAATGCTTGTAGACAGCGACAAACTAAAATATCCAAAATTGTCTTATGCGAATCACAGGTTTTAAAGTTAACCATGATGTGTAATTTTAAGACCTTTTGTTTTTGTAATTTAAGTTTATTGCTATCACTTTAATTTTTAAATGGAAAAAAATGCATACAGTCTGGTTGGTCAGAAAAGAGAGGGCACCATGCAGGGGAGCAGTGGGGAAGGGTAAAGCTTTCCAACCATTGCAGAGCACCTTGTCCCCATGTTAATGGGATAAGGACCTCATACCCACATCCCACCGACCCCCCCCCCCCCCCCCCCCAGGGAAATGAGTTTGGGGTACATTAGAACCCCTTTTTACTCATTACCCCAAAACATTAATAAAATCCACCATCAATCTTGTTGTCCATAAATGCAAATCCAGTGTCAATCAAAACAACATGTTGCCCCAGAGGATGTTTCTCTGTTGCAAAAGTGCAGCCTATTGACAGATCCAGGACTGTTGTCTTATGACAAAAACAGCCAGAAATCCTGGGTGACATCATTGACCATATATGGTCAATGAGTTTACCCATCACTGGTTGCTTACTGCAGTAAGTGGGGATTTATAATTTGATCATAGCAGAGTGACTATCAATATTGCAGGTTGCTGTGATTGACATGGGGTCTACACTACTGAAGACGTGATTAACAATGGATTTACATTTTTTAGAAGAAGGACTTCTTCAATGTGGGTGGGTGTCTATTATTTAAACACCACCACCAACGTTTAGGTTAGATTCCAATAGAAGGTGTGAAAAATGTGTTGCTTACAAAAAGGGTGCTTTATTCAATACTCCAAAAAAAACAATATAAAAACGGAAAAAAAAAAAAAAGTACCGGTACTTTAGCTGAAGAAAATTTCCTTCCCTCCTTACGCCACACAAGCTGAAGGTAGCACTAACGCCCCTACTTTTCCCAAAGAAGCAAAAGTCTCTGGCGCAATAAACTTTCAGCAGAAGAAAATTAGGCTTTAGCAGAGAGAATCCTGCAGCATGAGAGGCGAGTACGCAAAAAGTAAAGCAGGAAGAAAATTTCTCAATTGCCCCATCAACAAAGTCAGTGATTATGTTGATGGGGGAGTCCCTCCAACAGAGCCACCTCCTCCCCCCTCCACAATTATTACTGCTAGAAATAATTGCCTGTAAAATCTGGCAGGCTGGTTGTACCCAAGTTGATCGATCAATCAACTTGGGTACATTCAGCCTGTTAATACATGGTTTAAATCTCAGCTCGTCCCTGCTGAACCGGCTGAGATTCAAACCATCTATGGCTGTCTTTAACATGTTCCCGTCCGGCCTGTAGCAAAATGACGGCCGGGCTGGGGTTTTATTGTTCTGACTGGACATCACATGACGTCCTTCAGAACAAGCCGCTTGTGCGCGTAAGTAGAGGAGAGCCGATAAGCAGCTCTCCTAACAGGGGGGGGGGAAGGGCCTCTGCACTGATTATCTGTGTAGCCCCATCAGCGATCCATGCCATGGGCACGGGTTGCAGGAAAGAAAATCGCTCCATCTATAGCCAGCTTAAATCAAAACGTTATTGAGTTTTATTTAATTTTTTATTTTAGAGTATGGAATGGTTAGGACCTGGTCAACAAGATTTCACTTCCTTTTCTAATGACATAGCAGGAGGTATGAAGAGACCTCTCCAAATGGGAGGATAAACCCTCTTGGTTGTCATCAGAATAGGTTTACTCATTGGAACATTTCCCCTTATCTCCTGCTCCTGTGACATATCCAAAATGTGGGGTACTGAAGTTTGTCGTATTTTTTTTTTTTTTGGGTGCAGACAAAATTTAAAGCTTGACATGTTGTGTATCTATTCACCGCAACCTCATCTTTTATATTTTACCAAAGTGGGTAATTTATTGTGTTTTTGTGCCCTAAAATTAACTTAAAGGATAAGTTCACCTTTTATAACGTGTTACACCTGTATTCAGGGTGTAACTGCTGCAGCTATCCCACGCCCTCCCAACACCCTGCTGTGACAGCAGGCCAGTTATTTTCTCCCCGTGTCACAATTTAAACACCTTAATACAGGGCACTTACACCCCCTTCTTGCCCAGGCCATTTTTCAGCTTTCAGTGCTGTCACACTTTGAATGACAATTGGGCGGTCATGCTACACTGTAACCATGTGAAATTGTTATCATTTTCTTCACACAAATAGAGCTTTCTTTTGGTGGCATTTATTCACTTCTAGTCTTTTTATTTTTTCCTAAACAAATTTGAAAAAAAAAAAAAAAGCTTCTTAGTTTCTGTCAGTAAATTGGGCGCTGATGAGGCGGCACTGATGGGCGGGCACTGATTAGGTGGCACTGATGAGGCACGAATATGCCGCACTTATGGACACAGATTGGCAGCACTGGTGGGCACAGATGGGCAGCACTGGTGGGCACAGATGGGCAGCACTGGTGGGCACAGATGGGCAGCACTGGTGGGCACAGATGGGCAGCACTGGTGGGCACAGATGGGCAGCACTGGTGGGCACAGATGGGCAGCACTGGTGGGCACAGATGGGCAGCACTGGTGGGCACAGATGGGCAGCACTGGTGGGCACAGATGGGCATCACTGGTGGGCACAGATGGGCATCACTGGTGGGCACAGATGGGCATCACTGGTGGGCACAGATGGGCATCACTGGTGGGCACAGATGGGCATCACTGGTGGGCACAGATGGGCATCACTGGTGGGCACAGATGGGCATCACTGGTGGGCACAGATGGGTGGCATTCATGGGCAGCAGTGATGGGCATTACTGATAGCCAGTACTGACTGGCATCACTAATGGGCACAGATTGCTGGCACTGGTGGGCACAGATTGCTGGCACTGGTGGGCACAGATTGCTGGCACTGGTGGGCACAGATTGCTGGCACTGGTGGGCACAGATTGCTGGCACTGGTGGGCACAGATTGCTGGCACTGGTGGGCACAGATTGCTGGCACTGGTGGGCACAGATTGCTGGCACTGGTGGGCACAGATTGCTGGCACTGGTGGTCCCAGATTGCTGGCACTGGTGGTCCCAGATTGCTGGCACTGGTGGTCCCAGATTGCTGGCACTGGTGGTCCCAGAATGCTGGCACTGGTGGTCCCAGATTGCTGGCACTGGTTGTCACAGATTGCTGGCACTGGTTGTCACAGATTGCTGGCACTGGTTGTCACAGATTGCTGGCACTGGTTGTCACAGATTGCTGGCACTGGTTGTCACAGATTGCTGGCACCGATTGCTGGCAGTGGTGGGCAATCATTGCTGGCACTGGTGGGCACTTAATTGTAATCAGGGCACTGATGATCAGTGCTCAGATTACATACATAGCTGTCCCGTGAGGAGATGCCGCTGATCGCCTCTCCTCACACTCAGTGTCAATCATCTCCGTGTTTACATGTGACTGGCTGTGATTGGACACAGCCGATCACATGGTTAAAGAGCTGCGGCTCTTTACACAGATCGGGGTCGCGCCGTGTCCTAGTAAGAAGGCACAACCGGGGCACGAGAGCAGTCGTTCTGGGAAGCCGTCATATGACGTCCATCCAGAACGGGAGCTGCACCGCCCAGCCATCGTTTGATGGTGGGCAGGCGGCAAGTGGTTAAAAAATACTGGGCAATTTTTATTTATTTATTTCAGTTACTTATATAGCGCCGTCAATTTATGCAGTCCCTACCCTCAAGGAGCTTACAATCTAAGGTCCCTAACTCATATTCATACATATACTAGGGACAATTTAGACAGGATCCAGTTAACCTACCAGCATGTCTTTGGAGTGTGGAAGGAAACCGGAGTACCCGGAGGAAACCCACGCAGGCACAGGGAGAACATGCAAACTCCAGGCAGGTAGTGTCGTGGTTGGGATTCGAACCAGCGGCCCTTCTTACTGCCAGGCGAAAGTGCTACCCACTACACCACTGTGCCGCCCACTCAGCCGCATCTTTCATTCACAGAGTTTCGCGACTAGGAAACTACAACTACTGTCGGCCTTTGCAGCTGTCGGCTTGTGGTTCTCAATAAACTACCACAGCGCCACGTAGTTCCTTGATGCTTCCTGTCAGTGTGTAACTGCCTGTGTGTATGAGGTACCAGCCCTACATGCTCTAAAGGCCCCTCAATAAAAAAATAATAAAAATGCACATTTTTTTACCTGAAAAAAGATGTGTATTTTTTTGAAAAGGTGAACTTATCTTTTAACTAAATATTTTTTTGACATTATGCACGTGATAAACCATTGCGCAAATATTGTGACACATAAATTGGAACTACTACCATTCCATTTTATTCCCTGAAGTCTATAATGTATGTAGGGTATATAATGTTTGGGGGTTTTAACTAATCGTCATGCCTAAAATTAGATTTTAAATGTGTGCAAAAAAAACCCATGGAAGTGGCTCTGGCAGCAGAAGGGTTACCATCCATGGTTCAAAAGCAATGTCTTACCTTCCAGTCTGTTTCAACATGTCCAACATTTTGGCTTGAAACACGGGATCCACTGCCTCCACACTAACACCCTATAAGACACAAATTCCACCAATTAACCCTGGATTTTTTTTTGGGCGGGAAGGAACTACACAACATGATTTTACAATTTTTAAAAATAAATCAACATTTATATAATGAAAATATGCCCAATTTATCTCAATATTTGCAGCAGGGGATGATAGTTGCAAACCAAGCTGTTCAGATAGTGAATGGTAAGGGTTATTGCTGTTACAAAACAAGACACAGAACTGTTAAAGGAAGCAGGATTCATCTTCTAAAATCAAGTTAATTAGCAAATGGAGCAATTTGTGACAAACATGACAGTTTTGTAGAAAGCCTACACAGTTATGAGTAAGGCCAATCCAAACATTAGCGATGGCATTATGGAAAAGGCAGTTTAAGCTGCACAAAATATATTTCATGAAAATTCCCAAAAACCACCTAAACTCAGAGCCATGCCCAAGAACAAACAACAAAAAAAATGCAACAATAAATTTCTGGTACTGTTAAGTCCTAAATCATGTAAGGTATTCATTAATATACTTTTTGTGAAAAAATGTGAATTTAGGTCTATTATAAATACTTAAAAATCAAGATCAATAATATTTCGGAAGTGGTCAAGCCTGCCCAAATTCATTGAGTGTTTGGAAAGCAGGAAAAAAAAAAAAAACAGGAGCCAGACATTTTTAACATTTCTATACTTTCATGCTAATACTTTCAGGCATATGGCAAATGACAAAGTATGAGAGCCACAGATGCTGAAATAAAGCAGCCTCAACAATTTTACTTTAAAGTACAACTTCAAGCATCATTGAAATTGCTTCCCCCAGATCCCTCCCCATGAACATTGTACGCGCTTTATTTAGCTGAAAAACAGTTTTTTTAGGAATGTAATCTAGCAGTAACTTGACAACTCCAGTTCCATTCATCTTTTTTAAGCACATTTGGCTTCAAAAAGAGCATTAGTTTGAAACTGGTTACTGTATTGCTTGATGTGATATGTATCATTTCTGTACTTGGACCTACATGTAAAAGGGAGAAATTATCTGCACTCCACAACCCTTGACTATTATACAGCGTGAGAATATATTAATATAAATATATAAATATATTTTTATTTTTTTTTAATTACACACATACAGTATCTAACAGAAGTGAGTACACCCCTCACATTTTTGTAAATATTTTATTATCTCTTTTCATGTGACAACACTGAAGAAATGACACTTGACTACAATGTAAAGTAGTGAGTGCACAGCTTGTATAACAGTGTAAATTTGCTGTCCCCTCAAAATAAACTCAACACAGCCATTAATGTCTAAACCGCTGGCAAGAAAAGTGAGTACACCCCTAAGTGAAAATGTCCAAATTGGGTCCAAAGTGTCAATATTTTTGTGTGACCACCATTATTTTCCAGCACTGCCTTAACCCTCTTGGGCATGGAGTTCACCAGAGCGTCACAGGTTGCCACTGAAGTCCTCTTCCACTCCTCCATGATGGCATCACAGAGCTGGTGGATGTTAGAGATTTTGCACTCCTCCACCTTCCATTTGAGGATACCCCACAGATGCTCAATAGGGTTTAGGTCTGGAGACATGCTTGGCCAGTCCATCACCTTTACCCTCAGCTTCTTTAGCAAGGCAGTGGTCGTCTTAGAGGTGTGTTTTGGGCTGTGCTCTGTTTGTGCATTGACAGGATCGAGCCCACGTGAGTGCCCCCACAGCAAGCAACTTGCTATGGGGGCACTCAGCAGGGGGTAGAAGCCAGGAGTGCAAGCAGGGGACCCGAGAAGAGGAATGCAGCCGCTCATTGCACAGAGCAGGTAAGAATTACACGTTTATTATTTTAAAAACAATGTTTTCCCTTTATTATTTACTTATGCTTTATGCACACTGAGCTTAAAAGAAAAGTATGGGAAAGGTTTTTTTTTTCCATACTTATCTAAGTGGATGTTGCATCTGTCCCCCGTCGGCTCTAAGGCTGAGAACCTAGTGATCGGTCAATTGGTTCTCGGTGCTCTGTGAGCAGAAAGCTGGTAACTGTCAGTCCCCGCTGTCTGCTCTGCCCCCCCCCCCCTCCCTCACTAAGAGCCCTTTCACACTGGGGCGGCGTCGGCGGTAAAACGTTGCTATTATTAGCGGCGTTTTACTGTCGGTATGCGACCGCTAGCGGGGCGGTTTTACCCCCGCTAGCGGCCGAGAAAGGGTTAAATACCACCGCAAAGCGCCTCTGCTGAGGCGCTTTGCCAGCGGTATAGCCGCGCCGTCCCATTGACTTCAATGGGCAGGAGCGGTACACACCGCTCCTTCACCGCTCAGAAGATGCTGCTGGCAGGACTTTTTTTACCGTCCTGCCAGCGCATCACTCCAGTATGAAAGCCCTCGGGGCTTTCACACTGGATACACAGCAGTGGCACTTTCGGGTCGGTTTGCAGGCGCTATTATTAGCGCAATAGCGCCTGCAAACCGCCCCAGTGTGAAAGGGCTCTTACTGGAGCGCTGGGCTGTGGAGGGGGCGGCTTGCTCAGGCTCTCAGCAGCTCAGCCGGGTGCCAGTCCAGGCACGTGGGAGGATCCCAACCATATGGTTACAATCTTTCCCCAGCCTGGACTGGCTATGTGAAATCAGCCCACTGTCTGCCGAAAACGGGTCACAGGAGTGAAAAACAAACTGCACTCCTGTGATCCACAGGAGATGTACAGCGTGAGGAGCTTAAAAGGAGAAGTCCAGCCTGAGCTCGTTTGGCTGGGCTTCTCCTATGGGTCACAGAAGTGTGCAATTCGTTTTGCACTCCTGTGACCCGTTTTCAGCAGAGAGCGGTCTCTGCTGACGTCACTGGAATCAGTCCAGGCACCACTTCATCACAACAATAAAGTCTGGATCTGCCAGGAGCCTGGACTGATGTCTGTCTCAGCCTCTCCGCGAGCCTCTGAGCGGAGAGCTGCTGACTGAAAAAAAAATCATCATTAGCACGTTCAGGAGAGGAGCTTTTGGGCAGAAATTGCCAGAACACCGTATTATGGCCAATTGAATAGGATAGTGCACAAATGCACATAAACACATGTGCAATACGTAGATATCACTGAAATTTTTTAAGCAGCTTTCCTCCTTTTAGGAGAAAAGGCATTCAGAAGATCTGAGCAAACACTCAGTGTGCAAGAGGCCTAAAGGAAAGTCTCCCCAATGGGACACAGACAGGAAAAAAAAATTCAGATGTTCTATTTCTCTGCAAAAAGGCTAATGCCAATATTTAGCTCATATACAAAAGAAATAAATAAAATGCAGTGAATGTAAAAGACTTACGGTTCCAGACTGAGGCATGGCAAACACATCAATAACTCTGACTGTGTAATCATCCACAAACTCCCCTAGCATCAGTCCCATCACTTCCATGGGGACACCAGCTCGTCCATGCTTTAACATCTAGAATGAGAGGAAAACCATTAATACAAAAGACTTGCGTACTCTAGGGAAAATGTGAGGTCAATGGAATTTCACCACTAATCATAGAATCCACAACTATATAGATATGTTCAATTCATTTTTTTTTTCCTCAAGGTAAGTTGTTCTTTCTGTAACCTATAAATTGTTCGAGAATCTTTATATTGATGTACAAGACAAAAATGCCATTCTATCAGTATACTGTATATTCCATCTATAACCCAAGATAAAAATTAAACCAAATATATTTAAATAATTCCTAGATTATTTAGATTAGCAAAGCACAAAAAACACACCACAATCCTAAAAAAGAAACAAACCCCCCCCCCCCCCCCAAAAAAAAACACATCGCACAGCCTTATGCTCCATGTGTAGCATTTATAATGTTGGCATTATTTAAAGCATTAGTTACCCTAAAAAAAAAAAAAAAAACAAAAAAAAAAACATTGATTCTGTTCCCTTAAAGTATTAATAACAGCACAGTGCTTGTGCTGCGTCGTTTGGCCCTTTGTATAATCTAAAATACCGGGCTGATCCTGCCACCCCCTGTGTAAACTCACCACGTTATCATGGCTGCTGAGCCCTGACACCGTGGTCAGTTTACATGCCTCCGGCATCCGCAGCTCTCCTCTGTCCAGTCTCCCCCCTCCTCCCTGCCTGTTAGTTGCGTCCGTGCCCACCCCTGCCCTCCTGCAGAAATAACTTATTTTCAGGCACTCACCTGCCTTCCTTAATGCTTTTTGCCCAGTATCTATTTAAACAAATGCCGTTTTATACTGTATTTCCGAGCGCCGCTCACGTGACCAGCCGCCTCTCTCCTTTACTCCTCCTGATTGACGTCAGCGGGGGGATTCTCGGCCCCTCCCGCCGGTCATGTGAGCGCTGCTAGGAAATACAGTATAGAATGAAATTTTTTCAAAATAAAACAGATACACTGGGCACATAGCATTAAGGAAGACAAGTGAGTGCCTGAAAATAACACAGTGGAGTTACAACCACTTTAATAAGTAGCCCAAAGCTTCATCCTAATGAGGTGCTTTAATCTACCAGCTGGAATATTTGGCAGGCAACTTTCATCTATAGGGCAACAACATGTTTATCTCATGAGGACATCCCTATGACTAGGGGGGAGAAGTGGAACACATTGGGGGCGTGGCCTAATTGGAGTCCAGGCTGAGGTTGAACACATTGATCAGATGTATCGTTCAGATGTGTGGCTAAGGGAGACCTTTTTTATATCTCATGAAAGGCTTACTTTAAGGGCCTGTTCATTAGAATGCAATTCCATTCCGGTTAGCACAATACCGCATTCAAATCGCACTGACCTTTCCAATCTGCAGCGGGTGGCAGTGCAAAGTTAACACCCCAAACGCAGTGAATTTGCCTGCACCGGTTTGCTTGGAACAAATGTACCGTGCGATCCAGCTGCACTACTTTTGGTGAAATGAATAGGCTGAAATTGCACTGCACAGAACTACATTTGAACTGCACAGGAACATGCAGCACAATCCTGTGCGATTCACATGTAGTGACCTGCCCAATGGTGTAACATGAAGGATGGTGGCATCACTAAACCCAAACTGCCATCCTCCTTTCATCAATCACAGGGTGCATCCTAATGCAGCATTTGGTAATCATTTGAATTCAGCACGACCATGTCATCCAGGTCTGGAATCACATCAACCGTCACAGTAACCCATCCTCACTATTAAACAATTCACAGCTCTGTAGTCCAGTTGCACTTCTTCCAGCCTCATATGGGCATTCTCTGTATGGACCAGAGGCTGGGGAAAAAAAAACGTTGAAAAAGCCTTTACATAGCACCTGCAATGCACTGATCACGGTGCAATGCTCTGGAGGCTTCATTGGAAAAAATTAGTAAATGCACATCAATCAGATCAATGTTGCTGCATTTTTGCAAAACGTGGAATTAAGCCTTTAAAGAAGAAGTAAAAAAAATGTGCATTTATTATTTTTATTTTTGTAGGAGCCTGCAAAGCATTGCACCTGAGATCAGCAGATGACAGGTGCAATCTCAGGCTCCAGCAGCAGACTGCGTTGCTGTCTGCCTGTACCTCTGATGCAGGCAGGCAATTACTGAATGACAAGAAGCTCAATGAACTAACTAGAGCGCTCATCAGTGCCCTGGTAGTTAATTGCGAACTACAAGCTATCAGCTGACAGTACTTGTAGTTCATCGATTCACAGGGATCTGTGAAAGAACGACATGGCTGCGTGGGCGAAGTGACAGCAGGTGGGGGGAGAAGATCCCTGACCCGGTGTCACAGGGAGGGGGGGGGGGGGGGGGGAGCAGGCAGATGCTTAACATGCTACACCCTAAATATGGGTGTAACATGTTCAGGAAGGTGAACTTATGCTTTAAAATCAAAACTGTATCAGGCATATTCCAAGTACTGTTGAAGAGTAACCTTGTTTCTCTCAGTTATTACAACAGAAAAATCAGTGATTTCTACAGCAAACGCCTTACCTTAAGCAAAGCCAGAGAGGAGATATACACCTGTTCAGCAGTGTCTACTGCAGGAGCATCAGTAGGAGGGCCCTGAAAAACAAAAGCAACAACTTTTCATCAATTTGTGTACTGAGAAAAATATATATATATATATTCTTATAAATCTTTATATTGCCGCATTAAATTTAAAGCCCCTTTTTATCATGCAGGTTTTCAAACAATAAAATTAAAGTGGCTGCAATTGTTTCCTTTTGTTATGAAAAGTAAATTTTCTGCTAGTACAGAAAAATAACCATTGATCCTACCAGAAATCCAACCTCCTTGAGACTTCCTGTGAACTGAAATTTCTAACAAGATCATCAACTATCTTCTATGAGCTAAAGAACATTTCCCAACAAATATAATGGAGGTGAGGAAAAGGTTATTTGCAGTCCAAATCAGGAAAGCAGCCTAGGATGACAATACTGCTCATCCAGACATACTGTACAGTGAGCAATCATCACTATAGAACCAGAAGTGAGTTACTGGCTGGATCAAAGTGAAAAAGCCCGGGGGGGAGGAGAAAACAAACAAAAAAAAAACAAAAAAAAAACGCACACACACACACCACAATGATGCCACCACATCGAAGGACTAGAGCTGCACAATTAATCATTAAAAAATCGTGATCTCGATTCAACCCCCCTGGCAGAGTTTGCCGATTCTTTCATATAACAAGTGGAGAGACTTATCTGCTCACTCAGCTGTCAAAAGAAAACATCCTGGCAGTCTGCTAAGTTTTTAAACATGAAACATTGTAACTAACTCTTCCTTCTTAGATCAAAGGGATAAACTTCTGTGTGAAAAAAAAAAATCCAGGGAGTCTGCCAAGTTTTTAACAACGTGTAAATGCAGGAAGTTTAACCATTTAAAGTTTAAATCTTTTTCTGACACTTGTTTCTTAAGTTAAAACC
This sequence comes from Lithobates septentrionalis, assembly GCA_037952835.1. Classification (NCBI taxonomy): domain Eukaryota; kingdom Metazoa; phylum Chordata; class Amphibia; order Anura; family Ranidae; genus Lithobates; species Lithobates septentrionalis. The sequence goes on along the minus strand of JBBDGP010000623.1, from coordinate 1,905,082 downwards.
AATATTTTTTTGCTAGAAAATTACTTGGAACCCCCAAACATTATATATATTTTAGTAGAAACCCTAGGGAATAAAATGTCAATTGCTGCAATATTTTATGTCACACTGTATTTGCCCAGCGGTCTTGTTTAGGGAAAAAAATTCCTGAACACTTACCAAGTCATGTACGAAAAGGTCCTCCATTCATAAAAGCTGTACAAATGGAGAAGGCGGACCTTTCATTCTCCTATCTGTCCTCCTTTCATAGAGCGCTTTTCAAATAAAGGAGTTGTATATAGTACACTTTCTATGAATGGAGGGGGGTGGCAGAAAGAGCAGGCAATAGTCAGAGGTCCAGCGCTGGTATTAACCCCTGCAGCACCAGAAGATTATGACTGCGGTGTATGGTATGTGGGACGGAGGACTTCAGATTTCCACCATAAAAGACATCACTAAACTTGGGCTTTAACACACAGAAATGCTTGCATCAATTTATTAGCTGAAACGTGGGTCTGAATCTAGTATAAGGAACTGGAAGGAAATTCCAGATATTTACATGGGAGGAACAATTTCTTTCTACCACATATATTTTTTCAGGAGGACAGCTTTTCAGCATGCTGCAAGAACAGAAAAACATAGAAGAAGCTGCTAGTCATGGAGCTATATATAACTACACAGCATATGTTTAAACTTACTGGGAATCTTAGACTCTATTACATTTCTCTTTTCTTAGCTAGGTATATAAAAAGGTGATCAGCTCATTTTATCAGTGTGTGTTAATGTTTTAAAAACATTGCTTCTATATATAGATTATTAATTATATAAAACAGTGGAGGGAGCCATATTTCCTATTTACAAAGATAAGCTGCTCTTCCTGCTGAGTGGTGCACATGTATTGTGCTTTACTATTCCTTTGTCTGGGTTCACAAGTCTGCTGCGATTGGTTGAAAACACTAATGACTCTTAAGGTGGTCGTACACAGCCAGCTTTGTGTGATTCACTACATTTCCCTTTACTTTTTAAGCACTTAAAGCTAAAAGGACCTCTATTGATGCCTGTCTCATATTTGGCTGCTGCTCTGTTTGGTAAAAATTTGTCTTATTCAGCCTCATGCGTCTGGCACTGGTACAGTAAGAGCCCTTTCACACCGGGCCGCCCATAGCGCCGGCGGTAAAATGCCGCTATTTTTAGCGGCGTTCTGCCGCCGGATTAGCGGCGCATTTCGGCCGCTAGCGGGGCGCTTTTACTCCCGCTAGCGGCCGAGAAAGGGTTAAAACCGCCCGCAATGCGTCGCAATAGCAGCGTTTTGCCGGCGGTATCCCAGCGCTGCCCCATTGATTTCAATGGGGAGCAGCGGTGGAGGAGCGGTAAACACACCGCTCCTTCACCGCTCCAAAGAAGCTGCTGGCAGGACTTTTTTCAGGTTCTGCCAGCGCATGCTCTGGTGTGAAAGCCCTCGGGCTTTCACACTGGAGACAATGCTGCAGCTGTTTGAGGGCGGATTGCAGGCGCTATTTTTAATGCTATAGTGCCTGCAAAACGCCCTCGGTGTGAAAGGGTTCTAAAAACTTGGTTTGAGAGCGTTTTGCAAGACAAGCAAAATTTTTAATAAAATTTTGACTTGATATACAAGCAATGTCTTGATATAAGAGTAGAGTCAAGTCACAACTGAGTATAAGGCTACTTTCACACCGGGGCGGTGGGTGCGTCGGCGGTAAAGCTGTTTTTAGCGCCGCTAAAATGGTGATGGTCGAGGCTTACCATCAAATTCGTGGCGCCATTAGGCTGCTAGCGGGGCGCTTTGCCGGCAGTTATTTTTAGCGCCGCTTTACCATCAAATTCGTGGCGCCATTAGGCAGCAGCGCTATGCCGGCAGTATAACCGCGCTGCCCCATTGATATCAATGGGCAGGAGCGGTGTATACACCGTTCCTTCACCGCTCCAAAGATGCTGCTAGCAGGACTTTTTTTAGCGTCCTGCCAGTGCACCGCTCCAGTGTGAAAGCCCAGTGCACATTGGAGAGACAGCTGGGCTCTTTCAGTGCGCTTTGCAGGCGCTATTTTTAGTGCTGTAGCACCTGCAAAGCTCCCCAGTGTGAAAGGAGTCTTAACCACTTGACCACTGGGCACTTAAACCCATTTCCTAATCAGACCAATTTTCAGCTTTCGGTTCTCTCACATTTTAAATGCCAATTACTCAGTCATGCAACACTGTACCCATATTAAATTTTTGTCCTTTTTTTCATACAAATGGAGCTTTCTTTTGGTGGTATTTAAACCACCGCTGTTATTTTTTTCCTTCACGGAGCGATCACGTGGTAAGCGGCCGCTACAAGTAGCCATTTACCGCGATCCGTGATGCACCGGGTCTGGAAGACCCGGCTGTCACGGATGTTTGCGGGAGCGCGCCCCAGGAGGCACGCGAGAGCAACATTTTGGGAGGACGTCCCACTGACGCCCACCCAGAATAGGCCGACTGCGCTCTAGCCGTCTTTCGGCTATGGCCCAGTCGGCAAGTGGTTAAAGAAAAGAGAGGCACCTCTAAGTGTAGCAATATATGAAGGTACAACATTTAGCAACATATTGCTACACTTATACCGCGTAAACACTGACGACGTTTCCGACAGAAAAAGTCCGATGGGAGCTTTTGGTCGGATATCCCGACCGTGTGTATGCCCCATCTGACTTTTTCTGTCGGAATTTCCGACCGACTCAGATATAGAACATGTTCTAAATTTTTGCTTCGGAAATGCCGGCGGAGGTTCTCCCGTTGGCAAGTCCAACCGTGTGTACGCGGCATTAGAGGCGCATCTCTTCTCTTTTATACTCTGTAGCTCCTGCTGGATTTTGCCTCTAATCCCCTTGTGGAGGCCGCCATTTGTGGATGGACATTTTATGGTTACACAACCTATCACATGGCTATAATCTTTTTATATGGACTATAAACTGAAGGACTTATGAATAAATGGTTTTGAAACAAATCATTTGAGTTTCCATTATTTCTTATGGAGAAATTTGCTTTGATATACAGTGCTTTGGATTACAAGCATGTTTCTGGAACAAATTATGCTCGCAATCCAAGGTCTTACTGTACACTGATCATAGTTGGTCATAGTTGTACACCTCCTCCATTCTTTTTACTAAAAGCAATGCTTTCTGTGACTGGATGTGGGGGAGTGGATAAAACGCCACAAATCCCATCACCTCAAATCACAGAAAGCCTTGGAATCAGTAAAAAGAATACAAGATCTTTTCTGAATGGAGGAGGTGTACAGCGCGTGGTCTGCTCTGATCAGTGCACTAGTGCCAGATGCTTGGGCTGAATAAAATAAAGGTTTTAAAGAAAAGGAGCAGCAGCCAAATGTGGGACAGGCATCAAGAGGTACTTAACATAGAAAATGGCGCACTTTTTTTAATGTATTTTTTTATCCTTGAGTTCAGCTTTAAGGCCCCGTTCACACCTAAGCTTTCTGTTTGAAGCTTGTAGCTCTAATACGCTCAACAAACAAAATCCTATTCATTTCAATGGCACATGTTTACATCTGAGAGTTTTGTCGCATATAGCAAAACGTCTGTCGCTCCAAAAAGTACATGAGCTTCCTTAAAGCAGATTGGAGGGAGACTGGTGCCATAGACTTCAATAGGGACACCTGAAAAACACTCAACATGATCATGTTACAAGTGTTTTGTTGCATGTTTTCTAGCAAAACAGCAGCTTTCCATGCCTAATCTCTTCCCCCTAGTGCTTACTGGCTAAAATAAAAACCCCTGAGGCTTGGATACACATGTAAATTGCTTCCAATATGCTTGTAGGCTTGCAAAACTCTCAAATAAAAAAGCCTGAAAATCGATCTGCACCGGTGTGAACGTGGCCTAAGTAATGAAAAAGTAAAGGAAAATATCGTACAATCTCTTTATCCCAAGAGATCCACAAAGCTGGCTGTGTACAGCCACCATAAGGCTCCATTCACACTTGTGTAACTCCAGGCGATTTCCATTGCGACTTCACTCTGCGACATGATGCAACTTTGGATGAGTGCGACTTTGATCAATGCGATAGTTTTATTTGTGCTTCACACAATCAATAGATGCACAGAACGGAAAAATGTGTTTAGTTTCATTTAGTTTCTTTATTTTCTAATGAATTCCAAATCTTCAGAACGATTCGAGTTTGAAACAGTCGAAAATTGATTGACCGATTCTAAATCTGTGCTGGTTGTAAAGGAGCAGGCCGGGAAGCCGGCCACCATGTCCTTAACAACCGATGACTCATCAGCTGTCAGCCGGTTTCTCCACTGACAGCTGAATGTTAAAAAAAAAGAAGAATGCTGGCAATGGAGAGAAAATGGTGTGGGGTTATCCTCCAATGCATACCAGGCCCTTAAGTCCCCTTTCACACTTCTGCAACTTCAAATTCGTGCGATTTTGGTGCAATTTTTCCGCAATTTCAGGGAATGCCTGTGAAATTCACATCAAAGTCAGACCAAAGTAGTGCAGGGACTACTTTGAAGTTGGCACGACTTGAAGTCGTAGTAATACGAATGGTGGTCGTTGGCAATCATGTGGAATGACTTGTCATTCGACTTTGCAGACCCAAGTCATAAGACAAGTCGTACAAGTGTGAAAGAGGCCTAAGGGGAACCACACGTCCAAAAAAAAAAAAAACCATACCAGGCCCTTATCCGAGCATGCAGCCTGTCAAGTCAGGAAGGCAAAGGGGAGGGGGGGGGATACCCTCCCAAAGCACCTGGTCCCCATGTTGAGGGATAAGGGCCAGAACCACCGGTCAGGGTTGTGGGGATCTGTGGGCGGGGAGCTTTTTGGAATCTGGCCGGCATCAATAGAGGTCATTTATTTGTGCACAGCAAATGGCCCCAGGTTGTTGTTTTTTTTCCCTGGAGTCCAGCTTTAACAGAAATAAAATATCAAAGATATTTTACACATTCAGAAGAAGTGTGAAAGGCTTTACACATTGTGGAGTAAAAATCTTAAACCAAAAAACCTAAAAGAAGGGTGCTCAATCATTGTGTTCACACCAACACGTCAATGAGATAACACACACGGCGGTCTATTGCAAGTGTAAAGCGTACAATAATATATATAAAAAAAAAAAAATTCGGAGTGCAATACTACCTGTCAGAAATGCAGAAGCTTTTGTCGAATATTGTACTATCAAAATATTACGTAGAGCATTTTTGCACACTATGCTTATAATAATGATTGAGTGGGCTAACCTACTTTAAAAAAGGGAAGTCCAGCCTCAGCTTGTTAGACTCGGCTTCTCCTCTGGGCCACAATTCGTTTTGCACTCCTGTGACCCATTTTTAAGCGGAGATCGGTCTGAAGTCCGCTTTCCGCTGACATCACTGCCATCAGTCGAGACACCGCGTCATCCCGACTTCCCAAGTCTGGATCTGCCTGCTGCCTTGATTGATGGCTGTCTCAGCGAGCCGCTCAGATGGCCTCTCCCCGCCCCTCCGCAGCTCAGCGCTCCAATGAGTGTGGAGAAGCAGACCAGGAGCGATGCTGACTGACAGTCAGCAGCTCTCTGCTCGGGAAGGAGTAAGAACTGAGTCATTTGCGATGTTCGGTGACTCAGTTCTCAGTGCACACACATCGGGCGACATCTGCAGCATCGGTCTGATGCTCCAACCACCTAGGCAAGTATGATTAGCAAAAAAAACAAAAAAAAAAAACCCCCATACTTCTCTTTTAAAGCTGGGTACACACCTACACGAGAAAAAATTCTGTACAAGGCACGATCGTTCGATTTTCTTAGTGTGTACACGACTTTTGACATCCAATTCAGACTTTCCAAACGAAGGGGCAAACTTCAAAATGTTTCTTGTGCATAAACACAACGAATGATTGTCGTTTAAGGTGTATGGTTTTCATACAAGAAAAGTCAGATACAAAAGACTGCTCATCATCAGAAGCAATTCTCTTACGAGAATTTCCATACATTATGTCCTTCCTCAGTTCCGAATTGCTGCGAAATATCGAGGAAAATCAGATCGCCCAATTTTCTTATAGCGTATACCCACCTTATCCGGATGAGCACCTTGCTGCCTTTACGATTACCATCTAGAGGAAACCTCCACACGTAGCCTCCTGCTGCTGCAGACAGGCCGGGGGTTTCTCAGCTCAGCATCTCCACTAACCAGCTGTTTGATTACAGCTACCATGCAACTCAGATACTTCCAGAATTCAGAACGGTTTGATTTTGTTCGATGTAATACGCCAGTCCTCACCCAGTGCTATTTACTGAGTCTTTAAATCCAGGTTACAGTTGTGTCATAAAACCTGGACTGAAACGCAAATGGTTTTGCGAGGGTGGGCAGTTCCAGGGGTGATGAAAGACAAGTGGGTAGCCTTAGTAGTGCTTTGCTAAGAACTGATGGGCAGAGATCTGTAGCAGGGAGCCCCATGAAGATCAATTGGGGCCTATGTGCATTGCACCCGTTTAATAAAATATAGTGAAATTTTTCATACAAGAAACGAACCTCAGAATTAGCTCAATTACATTCCAACCCATCAAAGCAATTTAATGCATAGAAAAAAAACAAAAACATATGCAGACTAACAATCACATGTTAATCGGGAATCCAACATCTACAATAATTTATGCTTGTGTGAACGGAGTCCTGTGGTATTAGCTATTTCCAGCAGACAGGCCTTCCTTCCTCATACAAGGAGCCCAATTAAATCTGTACATCATTTCTAATAAAAGATACATTTCAAATAAGTAGTAACAGAATATGTTCCCACAAGCAAAGATGAAGCCAAAAAGCTGAAATACATATTCAAATGATTTTACCATTTTATTTCTTTGCAGATTCTTTTGCAAATCATCTCTGTGTACTGGCCGTTACTGACTATATAAGAAGGTAGGTGACACCTATACCCTGCTCTGTACATTCCTAGGTCTCTTCCTTCATTATGAGCATTGACAACATCAACAGGGTCAGCCAGGGGGGTCTACGAACAGAAACTCAGCCAGTTCAGCAGGGACCAGACGAATTTCAACCCATAGAACGATTGGCTTCTCTCAAATGGGAACGTTGGAAAGCTTCCCTTCAAACAGAGCTGCAGCGCAAATCAGTGTATTCTGACAGCGTATTCTGTACACCTGTCAAAATACAATAGAGCAGCATGAAGGATTCCTTTATCCACTTTAAATGGGTGGGATAGTGGAATCCTTTTGATCAGCCTGCTGGCTAATAAAAAAATAAAAAAACACGATCAATCTATGGCAAACTTAGCAAAACGTCTCTGTAAAGAGGGGAGCAGCACTTCTGCTCATCTGAGAAGAGACCCATAGGCAGAGGAGATATCCTAGAGATAAACAAATATCCTAAAAGTGATAATAAAAAAGGCATTTTTTTTTATATCAATAACAAACATGTCATACTTACCTGATTTGTGCAATGGTTTTGCACAGAGCAGCCGCGATCCTCCTCTGCTCAGGTTCCCCATTAGCATGCCAGGCCCCTCCCTCCAGCTGAGTGCCCCCATAGCAAGTAGTTTGCTATGGGGCACCCAAGCAGGCTCAGTCAAGACACTGCTCTAGGTGTCCATTCACACACACACACACCAAGCGTGGCTCGGCCCCACCCCTGCTCTCTTCTCATTGACTTACTGGCTGTGATTGACAGTAGCAGGAGTTGATGACTCCCACTGCTGTCTTAGCCAGCGAGGAGGAAGAAACCCGGGAGAGCCACTGCTCTCGTGCACATCGCTGGATCGAGATGGAGCTCAGGTAAGTATTAGGGGGGCTGCAGCACAGGTGTTTTTTTACCTTCATGCATAGAAGAAAGAGGTAAGGAATTATTATTAAATGTATAGCAGTGATAGATTGTGTTTTACATCTGCTTGGGGTTTAGCTTTAACCATTTTGTCTGCCAACCCTGAGGGCACTTTCAGTAAATCAATGATTTAAAAAAAGAAAAGAAATTCAGTTTTTTTTTTAAATTTAAATTTTATTTTGATTTTTATCAAAATGTATTTTAATAAAATGCTTTTGGAGTAAAAATCTATCTTAAGATAGTTTAAGATACATTAATAATTTTGTTTATTCAGCAAGAAATGGAGCTTAGTTGTGTAGCATGAGGCTAAAAATTCTGCAATATTTACATTTTTGGTAAACGTATTCAATGAATCCAAGCTCTGCAAGCTGAGATAACATGCACTGCATTGATGCATTCACACAATTTCACAGTAACCATGAGATAAACCAAAGATAGGATCTGTAGGTTTGTTCTTAAGTTGAATTTGTTTGTAAGTCGGAACAAGTAAATTTTTTTAAGTGCAACTCCAGCTAAAAGAATACTTTTTTTTTACATTTTTTGGATAGCATAGGGAAGGGTTAACACCCCTTTAACATTTGTTTTGCTGTCTATGTCCCTGTTCAGAAGATGTCACCTCATTTTCTGTTCCTATGACAATTGGACTTTGAAAAATTTGGGTTGTTGTGGGAACAAGGATTAGTGATAAAGCTTCAGTGGAGACACCTTTTCCCATGATAACTCTTACAGCAGTGAATTTCCCTCCCTAGGGGTAGATTTCCTCTCGCTTCCTGTTGTCTCCCGCCGTTTGTAAGCAAGAGTCATTTGTAAGTCGGAAGTTTGTAACTCGGGGACCGCCTGTATCCCATTCTTCTGCAAATCTATGTACACTAGAAACTGTATGATGGAATCGGTTCTGATATCGCTGTTTTACTAACCTGAAAGCTTACTATTTTAAGGCTCCATGTACACGGGACGCTGGGGCAAACTCATCTGAACGAACTTGAAACCGGCGTTTAGAAACGCCCGTTTTGCGTCTAGAAGCGTTTATTAAGATAACCTCATTAAGACCCTCCCCAAGCTCAAAAAACATAGTAAGTTAACTATTTCAGCCATTTTGACCAGAGTGAGTAGCAGCAGCAGAGAAAGCAGCTGTATACTTGTATTTGCCTCTATTTCTGTGCTTTTTTTTGCGCAATGGATCCCGTAATGAGCATATGTGAGGAACTGCTCCTGACGTTGCTCTTAATGAGGCTAGAATGACGTAGAAAATTGCGTGTGAGGTCCAGATTCAGAGTTCGTCGCTATTGGACCCATCCATTGATTGTGCAGCGAATGTCGGTAGGATATTTTTCCAACATGTACGTACAGCTGCATACCTACCCCGACAAATTTTTAAATTTCAAACGCATGTCCATTGCCACATTTGACCTTCTACTAGAAAAAGTACAACCCAGTCTGACACGCATGGACACCAACATGAGGAAGAGATAAGAGATAAGAGAGATAAGAGATAAGAGAGATAAGAGATAAGAGAGATAAGAGAGATAAGAGATAAGAGAGATAAGAGATAAGAGAGATAAGAGAGATAAGAGATAAGAGAGATAAGAGAGATAAGAGATAAGAGAGATAAGCGAGATAAGAGATAAGAGAGATAAGAGATACGAGATAAGAGAGATAAGAGATAAGAGAGATAAGCGAGATAAGAGATAAGAGAGATAAGAGATACGAGATAAGAGAGATAAGAGAGATAAGAGATAAGAGAGATAAGAGATAAGAGAGATAAGAGATAAGAGAGATAAGAGATAAGAGAGATAAGAGATAAGAGAGATAAGAGATAAGAGATAGATAAATTTTTGTTTTTCCTTTATTTTTTGAAAAAAAAAAATATTTTGTCTCTTTTACGCAAATTTAAACGTTGATTCAATTTTTTATAATATATAACTTTTGGCAAATTTTTCAAATATTTTTAATAATTAAATATTAATTGATAAATTTATTGAATTTTTTTCAGCTGTATATGGTATTATTTTTGTTTTTTAATTACTTTAAAAAAAAATATATTTTGTCTATTTTATGCAAATTGAAACGTTCATTTTATTTTTTTTAATATATCAATTCAGGGGTCAAGCTCAATAGTGGGGTCATCTTGGTGAAATCTGAACATATGGGTCAAATTCCAATTCAAATTTGGATACAGCAATGCTAGTGGTGTATTGCATCAAGGGCTATATACGGTCTATGAATCATCGCAAGTAATTCAAATATTTTAAACTATATTTTTTTATGTTTTTCATCATTTTCCATCTTATTTTTGTCTTTTCAGGTCAAAAATATAGGGTACCTTTAAAAACGCTTATAAACGAAAACACGTCTAAACGCGTACAGCCGCGTTTGGCATCTGAAACGTGGAAATCTTTGGCGTCTGAACCCATTTTTTTGCCTTTGAAGAAACGCTGTTAAACGCAACTGCCTAAAAGCAGCAATAAACGAGACTGTGTACATGGTCACATAGGATAACATTGAATGTGTTTAGGGGCAGTTGAAAAAAGCGTCCAACTGCCTCTGAACGTACGTTTAGCAGCGTCCCGTGTACATGGGGCCTAAATAGGAAACCTTAATTTTGTTTGCAAATATTAAAGAGTCATTGTCACTGCCGCATCACCAGCCGCCCCATTAAAGTGAATGGGACTGTCGGGGAGTGAACAGCGGGGGAGTGAACAGCAGGGCAGTGGAGGAGCCTCTGCGGGATAGAGATGACAGTTGCTCTTTAAAAATTATGATTTAAATCAAGTTGATTTAAATCAAGCCTTTTACTAGTGATTTAAATCGCGATCAAATTTTAAATCAAATCCACCCTGGTTACCACCGTGGAGAAAGCAGGTGGAATGTTTCTTGCCCCACCGTGCTTCTGCTTGAAATCAATGCCTGGGTGCCCATCATGCAAATCACATAGCTATATGCAGGGCTCGACAAACCCCGGGCGCCAGGTCGCATTTGCGACTAGAATTAGCGACCTGGCGCCTGGGGCGGCACAGCTGGGGTATCCTGTGTCCGTTCGACACCACCCCCCCCCCTCCCGTCGCGATCGCGTTGGGCCGCGCCGGTAATTGAGGCCCCGGCTTTGCGGCCTACTGCAGTCCTATGGTTCCTGGTTCCTTCTGCAATCGGGCGCCCTCTGGTGGTGGCCGTTGGTATGACAAGACATCCACCAATGCTAATGGAACTTTCCCTACCTGTTTTCACTGCCTGCTCATCTCCTTCACTTTACTTAGAACCCCCAAACATTATATATATTTTTTATTCTAACACCCTAGAGAATAAAATGGCGGTCATTGCAATACTTTCTGTCACACCGTATTTGCGCAGCGGACTTACAAGCGCACTTTTTTGGGAAAAAATACTTTTTTTAATTAAAAAATAAGAAAACAGTAAAGTTAGCCCAATTTTTTTTATATTGTGAAAGATAATGTTACGCCGAGTAAATTGATTCCCAACATGTCACGCTTCAAAATTTCATCCGCTCGTGGAATGGCGACAAACTTTTACCCTTTAAAATCTCCATAGGCGACGTTTAAAAAATTCTACAGGTTACCTGTTTTGAGTTAGAGGAGGTCTAAGGCTAGAATTATTGCTCTCGCTCTAACGATCCTGGCAATACCTCACGTGTGGTTTGAACACCGCTTTCATATGCGGGTGCTACTCACATATGCGTTCGCTTCTGCAAGCGAGCTCGGCGGGACGGGGCGCATTTAAAAAAATTATTATTTTTTCTTATATATTTTACTTTTTATTTTTTATTTTTACACTGTTTTAAAAAAAAAAATAAAAATTGTGTCACTTTTATTTCTATTACAAGGGATGTGGCACATTTAATTTTTTTTTTTTCTTATTTATTTTAACTTTTATTTTTTCACTGTTCTTTTAAAAAAAAAAAAAAAAAAAAAAAAAAGTCACTTTTATTCCTATTACAAGGAATGTAAAAATCCCTTGTAATAGAAAAAAAGCATGACAGGTCCTCTTAAATATGACATCTGGGGTCAAAAAGACCTCAGATCTCATATTTACACTAAAATGCATTAAAAAAAAAAATAAAAAAAAATTGTCATTTGAAAAAAAATATATATAAAATGTCCCTTCAAGAGCTATGGGTGGAAGTGACGATTTGACGTCGCTTCCGCCCTGCAATGACTTGGAGATGGGCGGGGGGGGCATCTTCCTCTCACTCGTCTCCATGTCAGGCCAGGGACAGATCCGGATCGCCTCCGCCGTTACAGACGGCCACGGTAAGCGGTGAAGGGCACCGGAGAGCGGCGGTAGGGGGGGCCCTCTCCTGCCGCCGATAAAAGTGATCTCGCTGCTAATCTGCTGCAGAGACCACTTTTATCTGAAAGAGAACCGCCGGCTCTTGAAGATACCGGGGTTATGGTAGCTAGCTGCTACCATAACAACGGTATTTCTCTTCAAAGACAGGACGTATATAGTCGTCCTGCGGGAAGGAAGTGGTTAATTAAAATGAATTTATTATTTGTCATCTCCCTACTTGGCCCCTTTCACACAGGCTGTCTGATCAGGTTCCCCTGTCAGTTTTTCAGGCGGACCTGATTGGATCCTTAGCGGGAATATGGTGGTCTTATGTCCCTGCATGGCAGGAAATAAAAGCAGTCACATTAGTTCTAGTCGTCTCTGTGTAAATTTAAGATTGGTTCATTTTTATATTAAAAATAAAGCTTTGTCGGTCGTTTAAAAAAAAAAAAAAACCTGGCTCCTAACTTTTTTAGCTGGCTCCTAGATTCCAAGCAAATTTGTCAACCCCTGGCTATATGTTCCCAATACTCCTTCCACCTATTTCTTCCTATAGATTCACACTCCTGTACAATTGCTCCTATAAAGAACCAATTGGATTCAGAGTTCTCTATCAACCATTGTAAATATTGCAATACATGTATTTTTATTCCCTCCGAAAATTAATCAGTTCCCAATTCAGGTACACAAAAAAACTGTTGGGAGGCCAGAAAAAAAAAAATACATATTTTCTTTTTAGGCAAAAGTAGCATAAAAATATAGATGGCTAATAAAATGAGAACAAAGTAAATTCTTCCACTTTCTGGAAAAAGGTCAGTTCCCAGACACTTGAAAAATCGGCCTGACTGATTTATCTAAAAAAAAAGTATAGCTGCTACAATCTGCCTTTAACTGTCTAAAAGTGTTAGCCAGTGAAGTGACCTGCCTGCAGGGCAATAATCACAGCCTTCACTCAGGAGGTAGAAACAATCTGAAGCCTGGAGCGTCTTAGCCCGGGCTTCCACTAACTCACAGCCCAGGATAATGATGATATCATGATAATGTAATTGCTAGGGAAAGTCATTTCAAGCTCTGCTGTGCCAGGCCCCATTTCAGTACCCCAGGACTGCGATGGAAAATAGACCAGAAGTTTGGGGCTCTCTTTTATTATGGGTGGGGAAAGTAAGTGTGAGTGTGTGTGTGTGTGTGTGTGTGTAAAAATTAGTTGCAGTTGCACTAGAATATTAGGCAAATAAGTCGTAAGTGGGACCAGATCAGGGGGCTGTAGATATGGAATGAATTGCTTATAGGTGTCCTGCCTATGGGCAACTGAGCCTGATCAATGCATTTTTTTTCCCTGCCCGGAAAGCTCAGGCACAGCACACAGCCTCCCATAGACAAATAGCTGTGCATTAATTTACTAAGGAATACGCCAGTACAATCACATTAGTGTATAGTTACAGTCGTATGCAAAAAAAAAAAATAGTAAACTTGATATATTTTGTTTCCACGCTCCTGTATTGCTATACTGATGTTTACAATAGCACCAGCTCATGCCATAGTACAGGAGTAAGGATGAGCTCCGGCGTGTTCGCACAGCCCACGTGCAGAGCCCACCAGGAAGTCAGCACTGCGCTGCGCTAATCACAGGCAGTGAGACATTTACCTGATGCGCGGCTGCAGAGATCGGGAAATGTCTCACTGCCTGTGATCAGCGCAGTGCTGACTTCCTGGCAGGCTCTGCACGTGGGTTGTGCGAACACCCTGAAGCTCATCCCTATACAGGAGCACACAGCAATTTGTGTCTATAGGAGGCTATGCACTGCACCTGGGCAGGGTAGAAATGCTCATCCGCCTGCAGCAGAGGAAAAGCTGTAGAGCATGCAGGGAATCAAGGGGAATCCAGGACGCTGTGGAAAGAGATGATGTCCATCAGACAGGCAGAACCCACAACATAAATTAGATTTTTGAATGATTGCTAGATTGTCAAAAACAACAATTGTTTGTTTTTTTTTATTACAATGCTGATGTTCTAGAATGAAAGTGTATGCTGTAATCAAAAATATACTTTAAAGGGAAAGCGAGGGGCTTTCTACTTTTCAGCCCATCTCTTCACCACTGCCTGTAAAGCTGTGGTTTATCACAAGGGATCAATAAATCATCAGACAAAACTTTCAAACCTGACAGATCCCTGGCCTAGGGACCAAAGTTTGCTGTTTTTGTGATGTACCTCAATTGTAGGGCTGCAACGATTATTTTCATAAATCAATTAAATCGGATAATAACCTTAAAAATAAGTGTGGGTATAATTTAGTTAATATGTACAGTTAAAATTGTAAAAAAAGGCAATTTATTCTTAAATATCTATATGCAGTGGTATATATAAAATAACAAACTATATGGTTCGGGAGCAAAATGTCTAATCCACTCAGAGAAGAACAGACAGAAGAGATATACTGTATATATTTTTAGGAGGTTGAATCTGGTAAATATCAGACATCCCATTTTTTTAATTTAACCACTTCTGGACCTCCCACCGCACATATACTGCAACAGGGCGGTCCGGCTGGGTGAACCGACGTACCTGGACGTCGGTCTGTGCATGAGATAGCGGGCACCTGCTGCGGGAGCATGTCCGCGGGTCCGGTGGACTCTGTCCCCTGGCCACCCATGATCGTGGTACAGAGAGGCAGAACAGGGATCTGCCTATGTAAACCAGGTGGATCCCTGTTCTGACAGGGGACAATACTGAGATCTGCTGTTCCTAGTGATCAGGAACAGGGATCTCTGTGTTGTCCCAGTAAGCCCATCCCCCACACAGTTTAGAACACAACCAGGGAACACAGTTAACCCCTTGTGTTAACCCCTTCCCTGCCAGTGTCATTTATACATTGATAAGTGCATTTATTTATTTTATTTTTTTAGCACCGATCACTGTAATAAATGTCTCTGGTCCCCAAAAACTGTCACTTGGGGTCAGATTTGTCCGCCGCAATGTCGCAGTCCCGCTAAAAAAAGCAGTTTGCCGCCATTACCAGTAAAAAAATAAAAAAATAAAAGTCCATAAATCTATCCCATAGTTTGTAGATGCTATAACTTTTGTGCAAACCAGTCAATATACGCTTATTGCATTTTTTTTTTACCAAAAATTTGTAGAATACATATTGGCCTAAACTGATTAATAAATTTGTTTTTTTTTTATATATTTTTTGGATATGTATTATAGCAGAAAGTAAAAAATATTGTTGTTTTTTTTTTCAAAATTGTCAGTCTTTTTTTGTTTATAGCGTAAAAAATAAAAACCGCAGAGGTGATGAAATACCACCAAAAGAAAGTTCTATTTGTGGGGGGAGGACATCAATTTTGCACTTATGCTATCCATACAAAAACAATGTCTTCCTTCAAAAAAAAAAAAAATAAAATAATAATTTTAAGAATGTTAGATTTTCTAATTGTTAGAGAGGTCAAATCGATGTCCGTTTTTAGATGACAGTGACGGGAAAATTCGAAGGAGCAGAACAGAAAGCTTCTTGGTCAAATTTTCAGACAGTGTGTGTGGTTTTCGTTCAGAAATTACATTCATTTTAAAAGTGAATGTTAAAAGCAAGTGACATTTTTAAACACATTCTTATATTCAGTGAATGTACAAAGATTTTTCTTTTCTCACACAGCACAAACAAATCCCTTACATACCGTAGCTTACTCATTCCCTTTCCTTATTTCTCTCTCCTATTACTCTGGATTAATTTGCATGGTCATGGCCCTCTTAACTACTGTACATATTTTACTGTGCAATTGTAGATATGAATTTAGGTCTGTAGCATTTGCTTATATACTGGGACACAGGAGAGCTTAATAATTAGAAACCAAAAAACAATCAGTACAGTAGGAAGCACTTTAGGATTAAATGATGTGCAAGTACTGTATGACTGAAAGTTTAATAAACTGCTACTTTTCCATTTTAAAAATAAATATATGGGAGGACCTGGTAAAGAAGGTTCCACCTTCAAAACATTTGGGGTTGACGGAGCCTGGCAGCAGTCATCAAAGACAGTGTGGACGGAATCTGGACCCAAGCAAGTGACCAACAGTTGGATGCATTGTTATACTGAACACTGTCATTTCCATGTGAGTGCACCCAGTGGGTGCTCAACAAGGTTTTCTGTTATACCACATGTTTTCCTTTTATTTTAGTAGAAAGTTAACTGGACATCCAATGTTTCATGTCCCCAGCCTTATGCCCTGTACACACGGTCGGATATTCAGACGGAAAATTCAGAATAAATTAAGAGACGAAAGCTATTGGCTAATGCCCTGTTTATAGTCCCGACGTATGTGTTTGACATCACCGCGTTCAGAACTTTCGGATTTTCCGACAACTTTGTGTGACCGTGCGTATGCAAGACAAGTTTGACCCAACATCCGTCGGAAAAAATCCATGGATTTTGTTGTCGGAATGTCCGATCAATGTCCGACCGTGTGTACGGGGCATTAGAGTTCTGGGGACATTACTGAATAGCAAGGCTTGGTTTGAGAAGTGGAGAGGGACATAGTCAAGACTGTGGACTGCAATCGAGGTTTGGCTGGCACATACTCACTCAATCACCAAAGAACTTTTGCTCTACATAAAGATGGCCTAAGCTACAAGAAGATTGCCAAGACCCTGAAAGTGAGCTGCAGTGCCTGGGCAGCAGGGCAGTATTCCAACATGATAACGACCCCAAACACATCTCCAAGACGACCACTGCCTTGCTAAAGCTGAGGGTAAGCCCTCATGCACACAGGCTGTTAAAAAAACGTTATGAAAACGCCAGTATCTTTACAGTGATTTTTTTAAACTTTTTTCAGCGTTTTTGCAATAGCGTTTTTGAGCGCTTTTCCGCGTTAGCGTTTTTTAGCGGGGTTTTTTTTTCAAATTTTTTTTTTTCAATGGATCAAAAACGTTAAAAAACGTTGGTGAATGACGTTTGAGCGTTTTTGAGCGTTTTTACAGCTGAAAAACGTCTCTCAGAACCCACTGGTCCTGGGGTTTTTTTACAGCTTAAAAACGCCTATGCCACTTGCAGCTCAAAAACGCCTAGGTGGGCATGAAGCAATAGACTAACAAACACAGGCCTTTTTAAGCTGCAAAAAAAGCTCAAAAAGGCAGCTGTAAAAACGTCCATGTGCATGAGGACTAAAGGTGATGAACTGGCCAAGCATGTCTCCAGACCTATGCAAAATGTAAAAAATACAGCGCTGTCAGAAAAACCATAATGGTAATTGCATGAACTGATCCAATAAATAAATCCCAAATTGAATAATAAGCTGCGGTAACAAAAATGCGAGATACCCACACTAAAAATATCAGAATTGTATAAGAAACCGCGCTATATGGACTAAACTTAAAATGTGAAATTAAAAGTTTTTGTAATATGCACATCAAAATACTGAGTCCATCTGAAGATAATGTCAACAAATGTCCGACAAAAAATCACCAAGGGATATGACTCTTCATCCACATAATAAGTGACACCACACTCAGTTCACCATTGGAAGTAGTGTTAGAGATAGGACAGTCCTCCACCTTCAAAACAACTGCCTCTTACCAGCTCCCTTGATCTCTGGTCAGGAGATCAATAGCGCCTTTTGGCTTATAACCCAGCCACAGTCTCAGATAAGGATGGATGTAGGTCAGATCAACTCCTCCTGTTGTCCTAAACAGCCCATACACAACTTGTCCAATGGCCCATTTGAAAAATCTCCTGTTATGTCGTAAGTGCTGACTGTCTGCAGGTCATCTATTTCGACAGCTCCTTGATTCCTTGCATGCTTTTCAGCTTCTCGTAGGCTTTTTACTTTAAATTTCCACGGTAAGCTCTGTGAAATGTGTGGCACAGCAGTGCCTGTGACAAGTAATCTGCCTAGCTTTGCAGTTAAAAACTCAAAAGTCGCTGCCTGCATGTCTCTGAAGGTGAGAGTATACTGAGAATGGACACCTTGGTCTCAGTGCTGCTCCCCTCCATGTCTCCATGTGTTAAATTAGTGTAATGTACCTGTTTCCAACACAGAGACACAACACAAATAAGGAGCATCTATGCTACTTTTGAATTCCAGAGACTTTTGAGTTTTTAACTGCAAAGCTAGGCAGATTACTTGTCACAGGCACTGCTGTGCCACACATTTCACAGAGCTTACCGTGGAAATTTAAAGTAAAAAGCCTACGAGAAGCTGAAAAGCATGCAAGGAATCAAGGAGCTGTCGAAATAGATGACCTGCAGACAGTCAGCACTTACGACATAACAGGAGATTTTTCAAATGGGCCATTGGACAAGTTGTGTATGGGCTGTTTAGGACAACAGGAGGAGTTGATCTGACCTACATCCATCCTTATCTGAGACTGTGGCTGGGTTATAAGCCAAAAGGCGCTATTGATCTCCTGACCAGAGATCAAGGGAGCTGGTAAGAGGCAGTTGTTTTGAAGGTGGAGGACTGTCCTATCTCTAACACTACTTCCAATGGTGAACTGAGTGTGGTGTCACTTATTATGTGGATGAAGAGTCATATCCCTTGGTGATTTTTTGTCGGACATTTGTTGACATTATCTTCAGATGGACTCAGTATTTTGATGTGCATATTACAAAAACTTTTAATTTCACATTTTAAGTTTAGTCCATATAGCGCGGTTTCTTATACAATTCTGATGTCTCCAGACCTAAACCCTATTGGAGCACCTGTGGGGCATCCTCAAATGGAAGGTTGGCGGTGCGCAAGGTCTCTAACATCCACCAGCTCTGTGATGTCATCATGGAGGAGTGAAAGAGGACTTCAGTGTCAACCTGTAAAGCTCTGGTGAACTCCATGCTCAAGAGGGATAAGGCAGTGCTGGAAAAAAAATGGGGGCCACACAAAAAATTGACACTTTAGGCCCAATTTGGACATTTTCACTTAGGGGTGTACTCACTTTTGTTGCCAGCGGTTTGCACATTAATGGCTGTGTGTTGAGTTATTTTGAAGGGACAGCAAATTTACACTGTTATGCCCCGTACACACGATCAGAAAATCGTACGGAAAATACCGCTTTTAAACGGATCGTTAGTACAGAACTTTCAAGAGCCGACCATGACAGTTCATCTGATATTATTCTATCGGACATGCACGAAAAAGTGCCAGATCGTACAATTTTCGTTTAATCAGTATTTAATTAGCCATCGTTCGAAAATGCAATACAGATGCATTACAACACATGACATCACTTCCACTTTTTTTCTGCCGTACGGAAATTTTTGTGACTTTAGTAAACTCATCAGATTCGAGCGGAGATTTGTATGAAAAAAAAAAAAAGACGATTTTTCGTCCGATAATCTCATAGTGTGTTACGAGGCTTAATACAAGCTGTACACTCACTACTTTACATTGTAGCAAAGTGTAATTTCTTCAGTGTTGTCAATATTTACAAAAATGTGAGGGGTGTACTCACTTGTGAGATACTGTATATGATAGAGTGTGTATATATATATATATATATATATATATATATATATATATATATATATATATATATATATATATATATATATATATATATATGAGAGAGAGAGAGACACACACACACACACACACACACATATACATATTATGCAATATACAGAAAAAGATAAACATAATTTCTTAATATACTTGCTCAATCTCAACCCAGATGACTACTATATGATAATGGCACTTTGGTGGAAATTTGATGACAAACAACAAGCAGGTGAGAAAAGCATGTGTCAAACCTAAAATGTAACACAGCGAAAAAGGTAAGCTCATTTCTTGAGAGGATGTCATTAGGAAGCTGGGTTCTGGTAACGCTACGCTGGAAACCTTGTGCTGGCTGTTTTTTCACATGGGCAGTACTTGTTGACAAAGTGCTACAAAAGGCATTTGAGATGGTAACAGCACAAACCTAATGTGTTATCTGCTCAGGCCTTTTAGCAAATTTATTAACACTATTAGCCGGTTTACTTCACCTTCCTGTTAGTGTGAAGCTCTATCACTTACTTAGCCAGGTTTATTAAATACCTGCTGATTAAAACTAGAGTCAAAATGACTGATAAGAAAACTGTAATGAGAGGCTGAACTGTGTTTGCAGTAAATACGCCTAGAAAGTAATACATATTAACAACGGCTAAAATAAAACATTTTTCCTATTTTTATTCACAGTGGGTTTAAAGAGAACATTTTTTTTTCTTTTTATAGCGCCTTTTCATGTTTGCTTAGGTGTCAATGAACATTAACTGGCTTATTCAATGAGGCAAACTGCAGTAATGCTTAAAGTGCATTTAACCCCCAACAACAAATTTCTCTTATTTGCTACCTTTTGGGGTCTGATAAATATACCATTGGAAGTGTTTTGTTCTATCGGTTTGATAACTGCAAAATAAACCAGTAGATCCTATCAGAAATTCAGAGCTGTCCTATCTTGCGCAGTCTGCCTGTGTTATCTCAAGGAGTCTAATCAGCCCTCCTAGGTCTTATCCTGGACTACAAAAAAACAATTCCCTCTCTATGTTGTGAAGATGAGAGGAGAAGGGGATGGGATTCAGTAGTTCCTTCAGTTCCGCTGTTCCTTCAGAGTCCCATGCCGTGAACGGCGACTCCCACACGAATGTGAGGGAGTGACTTTTTTCGCGGCTCCAGCCACTCAGCCAGAGTCTGTGAACCCAGAAGGAAGGCGAGGATGGAAGCGCCTTCAGTGGTGACAGTGCGTTGCTGGAGGGCTTTGTTTTAAGGAAAGTTTCACATAATGTGCTAGTATGCGATGCATACTAGCATATTATGGTATTGCCTTGCAGGATTTGAAAAAAAAAAAAAAAACAGCAGTTTACTATTTCTTTAATTTTCTGACTTAAAGAGGGAGTCCACCTAAACCGCCAAAAAAAAAAAAATATTAAAAGCCAGCAGCTACAAATACTGCAGCTGCTGACTTTTAATAAATGGCCACTTACCTGTCCCAGGGTCCAGCGATGTCGGCAGGCGACGCCGAGAACCCGCTCGATTCTCGGCAGCTGCCGCCTCCATCCTAGGTGGGGGAATCAGGAAGTGAAGCATTGCGGCTTCACTTCCCGGTTCCCTACTGCGCATGCGCGAGTCGCGCTGCGCATCGTGACTGGTCCCCGCCATCTCCTGGGAGCTGTGCGCTTCCCAGGAGACAGCGCAGAGGGACAGGAAGAGGCATAGACTCCCATGGGAGTCTATGCCGGAAGTGGGTGCAAATACCTGTCTTAGACAGGCATCTGCACCCCCCTCCCCCCTGAAAGGTGCCAAATGTGACACCGGAGGGGTTCCAAAAAGCGGAAGTTCCATTTTTGTGTGGAACTCCGCTTTAAAGTGACTTAAAGTGACTGTAAAGTCTCGTTTTTTTTTCCTATAAAAATAAACTCATACTTGCCTGCTATGTTGCAGCGGATTTGCACAGAGCAGCCCAGATACTCCTCTTCTCAGGTCCCTCTTCTGTGATTCTGGCCGCTCCCTCCTGTTCAGTGCCCCCATAGCAAGCAGCTTGTTTATGGGGGCACCCGAGCCGAGTCACAGCTCCCTGTGTCCATCCAGACACAGAGCCCCGACTCGGCCCTGTCCCCTCTCTCCCCTATTTAGCAAGCTGACTTTGACTGACAGCAGCAGCCAATGGTGCCGCTTCTTTGTCTCAGCCAGTCAGGATAGAGAATCTCGCATAGCGGAGACACTCGTGGACAGAGAAGGACCTCAGGTAAGTATTAGGGGGACTGAGGGGGGCTGCTGCACACAGAAGGCTTTTTATCCTAATGCATTAAAATAAAAACCCTTCTGCCTTTACAACCTCTAACCACTTTTCATACAAGCCACCGGTTTGTGTTTTGAAACCTGCTGATGGATCAGGGCACCCAAGAATGGTCAGATCTGGTTTGCACATTGTATTGCCTTCTAGCATCTATGAAGATCTAATAGACATCGTCAGGCAATCCACTATGGTTCTGTTGCTTTTAGAAGAGCTTGAAGAATGGGGATTGGGGGGCGCAACATATTTTATTAAAAACAATGAAAACACTCTACATAGCAGAGCATAATACTGCCACATACTGGTGTATAGCCAGTGTGTGTGTTGAGGAACTAGTAAGCCTGTGTGACTAATAAGTTATATCTCATGCCAAACGCCGATACATCACTTCTGTCAACAGAAGAGCATGATCCCCTAAAATACAGGCTGGCTCCTGAATTCTGCAGTTAATTGTTAACCCCTAATATAGATGACTGTTGGGCGACCCTATTTTTTCATGACACACATCTACTCCCGTTCAACATTTTACTCCCTCTAATCAATACTCTGTTTTAATCTCTAAGCACAAAGAATAAAAGACAGCAGGAAATGGAACAAAACATTTCCTACTAACACTCTGTATAACTTTGTATTGCTGTGTTCCTATATATTTTTATATATACAATTTAAACTATGGTATACTATTTTTTTTTTGTGCTGCTCCAGCTGCACAGGAACCAAAAGTTCCCATTTTGCTAGGACTTAACAGTTCCTCAACAACTAGCTGGCTGCAGGCTACCCGCACCTGCTGTATTTCCTACAAGTCATAATGTTCATATGATTCTAATTTTTTATATTGCCGTCACAACATAACAGATATTGCTAGGAGATGTAAATAAAAGGAGATGGAAATCATAGACATATAGTTGTTAAAAGCTATTTATTCCATACTTGAGAAGCAACCTTTTAATACTTTAATTTTGAGAGCATTAAACAACTAGTGTGAAAAACAAGCTGCATGTAAACTACAGCTATAGCGTCTGCTTCAGTGCCGAGCCGCGGCAACCTGTTCTAGGAGGTGTTAATTGGCAATAGGAGTACAAGTCAGAAGCGTGTTCCCCATTGTCCAAGCCCAGCAAGGCTAGGTCATTAAAGTGGAAATGAATTCGTTCCTGCTGATTTAACCCGTTTGAGGCTCAACTGCCAAAGACAGAAAATTAACTAGAAAGTATGAACACAGTCAGAACAGTAATTACAAGTAAGGGTGGTATAAAGACAATTCAAGCACAAAAAGGTACAAATATTTTATAGTTTTCATTTTAAATTGCACGGTTCTTAAATGTCTTTATAAGTGTGGTACCTCTTGGAACGTTCCTGATCATTTTAATGGTCCACAAATGAAAACCTTAAAAAGTGACCAGTGACCTTTCCTGGCCCCCCCTGCCATCAATCTCTGTTGTGATCTAAAGAAGGGTCAACTGAAAAATTTTCAGAATCCAACACTTCCGGGAGTGTCTAATTTTTGGTACCCATCTGCGATCTGTGGTTCATCCTGTCAGCCCCTAAGTCACTACAGAATATACAGGTGCATCTAAGAAAAATTAGAATATCATCAAAAAGTGAATTTATTTCAGTAATTCAATTCTAAAGTGAAACTCGTATATTATATAGCAGGGTAGATTTGATTTAAATCAAGTTTATTTAAATCACTAGAAAAAGGCTTGATTTAAAATCATCTCGATTTAAATCATTTTTTAAAGAGCCACTGTCACCTCTGTCCCGCAGTGGCTCCTCCTCAGCTGTTAACTCACCGACAGTCCTATTCACTTTAATCACATCAATACTGGGCACTTTCACCCCCTTCCTTCCCAGACCAATTTTCAGCTTTTAGCGCTTTTGCACTTTCAATGACAATTGCGCAGTCATGCAACACTGTACCCAAATGAAATTTTTATCATTTTGTTCACACAAATAGAGCTTTCTTTTGGTGGTATTTATTCACGACTGTTTTTTATTTTTTGCGATAGAAGTGAAAAAGAGCAGAAATTTGGAAAAAAAAACAATATTTTCTTCTTTCCATTTTAAAAGAAAATTCAGTAAAATCGAATTTGGTCATAAATTTAAGCTAAAATGTATTCTGCTACATGTTTTTGGTAAAAAAAAAAATCCCGTTAAGTGTATAATAATTGGTTCGTGTGACCACGGACAGACATACGCAAATGATCATGCACAGATGTGCGCAGGTGATCACGGACATATGGGTGCAGATAATCAATGGGACATGTGATTTTACTGTTACATGTGGGGGACAGGTGTTTTTACTATGTGGGACATGTGTTTTGGGGATATGTGTGTTAAATTTGTGTGTTTACACTGTGGGGACACTAGACTGGTGATCAGTGAGTAAAAAGCTGTAAAAAAACAGCTCATACTCACCGATCACCAGCCGGCTGCAGCAATCCGCTCTCCTCTCCCCACTGACAACTTATGTGTGAGGAGAGCCGATTACCTAGCAACCAGCTCTGTATTTACATCACATAACAGTGGTGATTGGACACGGCCGTCATGTGATCAGGAGGGCAAATCCTGCACAGAGCCCTCCTGCCGACCAGAGATGCGTCGTGTCTGGGTGACACGAGCGCATCGGGATTGCACCGCTGCGTGGGCACACGCGCGATCCCCCTCCTTCTGAGGGACGTTCCTAAACATCCACTCAGAAGGAGAGAGCGCCCACCCGGCCGTTTATGTACAGTGGCCGGGTGGGAAGTAGTTAATGGGACAGCAGCAGTGACACAACAAGGTGAGGGACGTGGCAGCAGCAGGTGAGTGGATGCCCGCTAACAGGCGCTGACATTATGGATCTGAAAGGACAGGTGCTCTTTAAATGTAAGGACTTATTTTTGCTGGTAGTTAGAATCTTTAATATTTGCCAACAAAATGAAGGTTTCCCATTTAGAATAATAAGCTGTCAGGTTAGTAAAAAAGCGATATCAGAACCAATTTAATCATACAGTTTGTAGTGTACATAGATTTGCAAAGGAACAGGATAAAGGAATATTCCTGAACTTTGGTTTATTTCATTTCATGGTTACTATGAAATTGTGTGAATGCATCAATGCAATGCATGTTATCTCAGCTTGCAGAGCTTGGATTCATTGAATGAGTTTACCAAAAATATAAATATTGCAGAATTAATGCATCTTAAATGGAAAACTATCTTTAGATTTTTACCCCAAAAGCATTTATTAAAATATTTTTTTTTCTATTGATTTGAGAAAAAAAAAGTTGTTTTTTTTTTAAATCCATGATTTATATCAGTTATAGATGGCTATAGATTCATTACACACAGAGTGACATATTTCAAGCATTTTTGAATTTTGATGATTATGGCTTCCAGCTAGTAAAAACACAAAATTCAGTATTTGAATATTGCACAAGACCAATAAAAAAATAATTTTAATACAGAAATGTTGGCTTACTGAAAAGTATGTCCATGTACAGTATAGTATGCACTCAATACTTGGTCATGGCTCCTTTTGCATGAATTACAGCATCAATGCAGGGTGGCATGGGGGCGATCAGCCTGTGTTACTGCCGAGGTGTTATGAAAGCCCAGGTTGCTTTGATAGTGGCCTTCAGCTCGTCTGCATTGTTGGGTCTGGTGTCTCTCCTCTTCCTCTTGACAATACCCCACAAATTCTCTATGATGTTTAGGTCAGGCAAGTTTGCTAGCCAATCAAGCACAGTGATACCATGATCATTAAATCAGGTACTGGTACTTTTGGCAGTGTGGGCAGGTGCCAAGTCCTGCTGGAAAGTGAAATCGGCATGTCCATAAAGCTGGTCAGCAGAGGGAAGCATGAAGTGCTCTAGAATTTCCTGGTAGAGGGCTGTGCTGACTTTGTACTTTATAAAACACAGTAGACCAACACCAGCAGATGACATGGCTCCCAAAATCATCACTGGCATGACATGGCTCCCAAAATCATCACCGACTGAGGAAACTTCACACTGGACCTCATGAAACTTGGATTTTGTAGCTTTCCACTCTTCCTCTAGACTCTGGGACCTTGATTTCCAAATGAAATGCAAAATTTGTTTAAATCCGAAAAGAGGACTTTGGACCACTGAGCAACAGTCCAGTCCTTTTTCTCCTGAGCCTAGGTAGGACGCTTCTGTCTCTGTTTCAGGAGTGGCTTGACACAAGGAATGCGACAGTTGTAGCCAATGTCCTGGCTATGTCTATGTGTGGTGGCTCTTGAAGCACTTACACCAGCCGTAGCCCAGTCCTTGTGAATCTCCCCCAAATTCTTAAAAGGTCTTTGCTTCACAATCCTCTCAAAGCTATGGTTATCCCTGTTTGTGCACTTTTTCCTTTTTTCTGCCACACCTTTTTTTTCCACTCAACATGCCATTAATATGCTTGGATACAGCACTCTGAACAGCCATCTCTTTAGCAGAGATATGCAATTAGCGGACCTCCAGCTGTTGCAAAACTACAAGTCCCATCATGCCTCTGCCTCTCTGTGTCAAGCTTGTGGCTGTCAGAATCTTGCTATTCCTTGTGGGACTTGTAGTTCTGCAACAGCTGGAGTCCCGCTAATTGCATTACCCTGTTCTATAACAATGACCTTTTGTGACTTACCCTCCTTGTGGAGGGTGTCAATGACTATCTTCTGGACAACTGTCAAGTCAGCAATCTTCCCCATGATTGTATAACCTACTGAACCAGACTTAGAGACCCTTTTAAAGGCTCAGGAAACCTTTACAGGTGTTCTGAGTTAAATAGCTGATTAGAGGGTTACACTATGCATCTGCAATATTGAACGTTTTCACAATATTCTAAATTTTCTGAGATACTGAATTTTGGAATTTCACTAGCTGTGAAATATATCACTGTGTGTGTAATAAATATATATATTAATATAAGTTTCACTTTTTTAAATAAATAAAAAGAAAAATCACTTTTTGATAGTCACATTTTTTTTTTAGATGCACCTGAACAAGGGCCTACACACTGACAGCAATGAGAGCAATGAGGGACCGGGAATCTGACACGCATGGACATTTAGGACCCTACAGACTTTCAGCAATTTCCCCTGACCACAACATTATGTAAGACAATCCAGTACCAATTTACATGCCCTAAACAATCACATAGAAATGTATGCATTTTTATGTGATTGCAAATTTCCAATACATGTAAATTTTATGGTTTAAGCATAACTCCATCCAAAAGTGTTTGTTAATTCTGGATAAACCAAGAGTGGGTAAAGTTTTTATTCAATAACTAAAATCCAATATGCAAAGTTTTCAGAGATTTGAACAAAAGGGGCCAACTTCAAGAACAAGGACTGAAAATACATATTTAGGTAGGAAAAAAAGCAACGCATCCAAGTACAGGTACACTACCAGAATTCCCTTTCTTCAGCTTTTTTGATAGCTTTCAAGATTGTGTCAATGAATCAATAAAACATTATGTTGTAGAGTTTATTAAAAATATTTTTTTGCCGTCATGCCAAGAACACCGATCAGTATGCGAGCCAGGAGACACAGTTCATTTTACCTGCAGTCCTGGTGAAAGTCTGGATCAAAACAGACAGGTCTATCACGATCTATAGTACATCTTAACAGAGCACTATAGGCCAGTTACCTACTACTGTGTGTAGCAGTCAGGCACTCTGTATATACACACACACATTAAGACTCCACTCACACCTAAACATAGTGGAAACGCGTGTTCCGAACTTTGCAAAATGCGCTATGCGCATTAGGCTGCCATTCATTCTTAAGGATACCCTAAATATGCTAAAAAATTGATGTTTTTTCACGCGACAAAGAAGCAAAAAAGTTGTCCAACCACGTTGGCACATTTTTGGGATGTAGGACAGCTCATTCAAGTGAACTGCTGTAAAGCTCAGGTGTGAATGTAGCCTTAAACTGCAGTCTAATCTTGTCTGGGGAATGGAATAACAATATGCAGGGCATATCGTCTGTAGGGCTGATATAATAGCTGTACAAAATATAATGAATACTGAGCTCCCTCAGACTGTACAAATTGGGAATTATCCAGGCGGTTAACAACGGAAAAATCAGTTTCATCTGTGGATTCTTACATTACCTGTGAAGGAACAGTGGAACTCTTGTACTTGGTTGAATTGACAGCTCATTGTGAGGGCAAAACATTTACATTATTCCTACACTGGGGTACCTTACAAAATGCAGTTCTTCTACCTGCATCGTTGGAGTGGACAATAATAAATATGAACTGAATTCTAAGAGAATAATATATTAAGGGTAGAGGAATGCAGAGAGGAGGGAGGTCTGGGGGTGCAGGAGCTAGTACATAGCAACATGTTATACCTTAAATACAGGCGTAAGGTGTAACATGTAACCACTTACTGAAGGTGAAATTAGCCAAAGTACATTTTCCGTATTCCTTAGATCCCTTCGTCAGGCTTTATACATAACGCAGTTTAAAGACAGTACATTACTACATATTATATACTGCTGTGTACAAATGCATACAAACTATGCGCTGTACACGACATTGCCCATTTAAATGAGCACTTTATGTTATCTGTGTATACTGTAGCTCAGCTTGAAAAAAAAAACTATACAAGAATCTAAACATTTAGTCAATTTGTACAGGGTTGTCTATTATATTTGGCTTCAGATCCTTTGTCTGGGTTTTATTCTTGGAACCAAAAAGGTTGATATGAAGCCAAGTCAATTCCCTTATCCCATGTTGATAACACACTATCTTCCAGCTTCTAAAGCCCCGTACACACAGGCCAAATGTGGGGAGACAGCGGTCAGTTAAAAAAAAATGAAAAATAAAAAAAAAAGGAAGGACAGCCGACCTTCGGACCGACTACTACTGATCGGCGCTGTCAGACATTGATTTAAGTGTTATGCTGGGGGGGGTCTGACAGAACAACAGAAGAACTCAGCGGGGGGAGATTGCGGAACTAACTTTGCATGGTTAATAAAGTGTCTCTGACCAGAGTGGTCCATTTTTTTTTTTCATACATATAGCACTAAACTTTTGATCTTGACGACAGCCAGGACAATCTAGACAACAGCAAGTATATTGGAATTACAGGTGAGGACATGCAACACCATAGCACAGGCCTACATCAACTTGCAGGGTGATGTCAAACAGTGTAGCAAAAAGCATGATTTAAAAAAAAAAAAAAAAAATTGATTTTATTTGTGTTTTTTTTTTTTTTTACTAATTCGGGTGGCAAGAGCAAGTTGGGGGAGGGGAAAGTTAAAAAAAAAAAAAAAATTCCCTCTTAGGTATGGTGGAGTTCTGTTTTAAAAAGGAGAAGTTTGGCCAAAGCTTTTTTGGCTGTATTTCTCCTGTGGGTCACAGGAAAGCAATTAGTTCTGCACTCCTGTGAATCAATTTCAGCTGACAGCAGACTAAAGCCCGCTGACGTCACTCAGTCAGTCCAGGCTCTGAAAAGATCCCGACCATAGGGTCAGGCTCTCAGCGAGCTGCTGAGAGCCTGAGCCAGCTGCTCCCGCCCCCTCCACAGCCCAGACCTCCAGTGAGCACTGTAGCGACAGAGCAGAGAGCCTGAGACTGACAGTCACCAGCTCTCTGCAGGCTGAGGACTGATAGCTGAGCAATCAGTAGTGTTTGATCACCCAGTTCTCTGTCTTCAAGGCAGTAGGGATCAGGTGCTGCAGCCATTTAGTCGAATATGTTTTTGTTTTATTTTTCCACATTTTGAGAACATTTAAAAGAGAAGTTTGGGAATCGCAAGAAATAAAAATGAAAATAGTTTCTTCTCCACTGGAAAAAATATAAGCTTTTCTGATACCTTTTTGTTGCAATAATGTGGAAAAAAAAAAAAAAAAAAAGTTTAGTTATTTTCAATTTGAGCATTTAGGTCATAGGTGATACACCTATATATTAATTTACTTATAAGGATAATAAAAAAAAAATTCACTTAGAGCTCATTTACACTTGCTTCAGCTTCAACACACATTAATGGCTAGTTTACACTTGCTTCAAAACAATGCTTCGGACAGGCTTTGTTAAAGCTCCTGAACGCCAGTCAAAGCTCCTGTCACTAAATAAAATGGTTAGCTTACAGTCCTGTTTACACATTGCTCTTGCTTTGCTGCGGCTTCTCTTCATAAATGATACCCCATGTAGCTTTAGTGGTGCTTCAAAGCGTCTTCAAAGCCTCAATAGAAGTCTATGGGAAAGCTCGCTTGAAGCACCACCAAAGGCTCATCAAAGCACCAAGCAAAAGCAAGGTGTAAACAGGACTGTAAGCTAACCATTTTATTTAGTGACAGGAGCTTTGACAAAGCCTGTCCAAAGCCATGTTTTGAAGCAAGTGTAATATGCTCAGCAAATGAAGCAAGCTGGTATTGGACCAAACACTGTGCATGATAACTAGTTACTAGTCTCTGTACAAAGCAGCTTGTTTACAAACTGACCAAGGAACTCACATTTAACCCTCACCCCTACAACGTACAAGAATTGTCACCTGTACATTTACTTTAACACCACAATATGCATTCAAATGTATACGCTGTCAACATGCACTTAATGACTTAATCTGGAGCGTGTGTTTTTGCAGTCGCCAACATTGGGCACATCACACAAGGGAGAAAAAGGTGTGACATTAGAAAAAAAATATATTTGATGGGCCTTAACAATGTCATAAGCGTCTCTCTTGTGAGTGGATGTCCTGTGGTCATGGGATAAAAGGACAAATGTATCCCATCATCTTCCAGTCAGAAAGCTTCTAACACCAATTACTAGAAACTATGAAACTGGCAATCTTGGGTGGGGGTGGGGGGGGGGGCTACATTTAGCTTACCTCAGAAATATAAAATTTTCATCTTAAAAGGCAATGCTTGGCCATAATTGTTTTACTGGCTATCTCAGCAATCAGACTTGGAAATGCTAGCTGAAGGTCAGGTGGCCTTGTTCTAAAAATGCATCCAAAGGAATGATGATATAAACATGATTACTTACTAACAAGGGGCAGAAGATGGAGAGTTATATATAATGATTTAAGACTCCATTAGATGGCCATGTAATGGCAATGCAATAAAATAGCTTGTTAAAAAAAAAAAACCCAGTTATAAATAATGCCTGAATCTGTTCTTACTGCCCACAATCAGGGGATACCCATGGCTAATCCCCATTGAGCGACCTACAGGGTAGTAAAACCTACTAATGTCAGCATAGCAGATATACCCAGAGAAGTGGCTACAAGACCCAGGAAAGTAGCAACCAGTCTGAGGGCACAGAGGGAAAGAGTTAAGAAATCATGGACATGCATGTCAATCAAAAAAAAATATTGGTAACATTTTTCTTTGTTCCACTTAATGTTAGCAAGTGCCAAACCCATGAAGAGTTTTACTATGGCATATGAATGAGAATGTCAGTGACCAGACATGGACCAAATATACATATAAAAAAACTTTTTCTCTACATTGTCAATTACTAGCCAATGAATCCTGAATGATATACCTCAGGCCTAAACCGTATGTTCCACCTCCAAAATTTGCACCTTCTTCCCAGCAGCTGAGTGGTAGGTTGGCTTGTACTGCCCAGGAAACCCCCCTTATCTTCCCATCATACCACCCTACCATACTTACCACCCCTACTCTTGGCCCTTATACCCTTCATCCCCTCTTCCCTTTCTATTCCCCATCCTACTCTTCAGTGGACCTCCACCAGGCATTTTCCCCCTGACCCCTGCTTACTCCATTAAGGTGGCACAACCTTTCTGTAAACACAACACTTATTGGGTTCTCTTTACTGTGTTATGGTTTGTTTGGTTATAGTCAGGTTCACAGTCACTGCTCCGACATGAAAGTTGCGCGACTTCCGATCTGACTTTACCCTGCAACTTCAATCCGACTTTAATCTGACTTAATGTGACTTTTAACACTCTATGCCATTGAAGCCGTATCAAAGTGGGACCAAAGTAGTGCAGGAACCTTTTCTAAAATTGGAGCCCCTTGTGTCGGATCAGTTAAGACGACTTTCATAAGGAAACGTTGAATTTGACATGTCATGCAACTTTTCCTCTCACAAGTCGGATCCCATGTTGCACCAATGTGAACCGGGCCTAATGCCATTTGACACATGTACTATCTGGTTGATTACACATGCTGATACCGTACTGCAAATTCTCACATTCATAATACCTTGTCAGCTTTGCTGTGTGTAACCATATCTGACGAAAGGTCTCTGTACTATGTTGTTTGTCAATAAACAAAATAGAACACAAAAAACAAAAAAAATAAATTAGTCAATGAAAATACTAGGGCTGGAAAAGGAAGAAAGCCAAAGACATTACTACTTGTACTTTTATTACACCACATATTATTTTACAAACATGTAGAGATCATCAGAGCTGAACACACCAATGTTGATTTTTTTTTTTTTTAGCCCAATTTTTTTTTTATCTTTTTTTTTTTATAACGGAAACCAATTTTAGCTGCTACAAAATACTACATTCATTTGGAATGACTTTGCTAGATTTAACAAAGAAACAAAATAAAAAACAGCAGTGGTACAAAGAAGACTCCACTCATACCTTTACATATCTGATGCTGGTAGTGTCCCGAATCCACAAGCACTGTGAGATGCCCATTTCAGCACTTCCTAATAGGTTGAAGGCTGGCTCACCCCATCCTTTAATTTCCCATTTGTCAGTAAGGCTACTCATCATAACAAATGGGCCAATAGCAACATGCGGAAGGGGGTGGGCCACAATGTAACACCAATTTTGTGCTCCAAATTCATATTTAGCAATAATTGAGGTGAAACTCAAACCAATTTTGTAGCGAAGTGTTGGAGGTTTTTACTGCCATTTATGGGAAGATTTCCCCCTCTCCTATTATGGTGATTACTGTCACTTTGCTTTCTGTGTCCCCAATGAGCACTTTCTCAACTTCACCAAAGAAACCTACTGAAAGTTTTACCCATTCTCCATTCAACTACAAGTAAAATATTTTGGTGAATATCTGTGTTGGTGAAATCTCCCAACTTACAAAAGTTAGAACTAGTCTTCACTCCAGCCACAACTTGGCCATACAAAAAAAAAAAAAAAAAACACAACATACTGCTGTGTATAGGTCAAAGATATACATGAACCCGAACAGAAATGATCTGAAGATGACATGTTAAATACTTTAAGATGTACAGGGAGCTGCAGGCTGGGGCCCCAAGTGTCCCTTTCTTGCTCACAGAGCTGTAACTAGGATGTGTCTACAGAAAACTGCCATATGTACAAACTACTCTAATGTTGAAGCAGTGATGTCAAATTCTGATCACATAGTAAGCCTTAAGGCAGGCGTCTTGAATAAAAATGTATGGAATTCCATTTCGGTAAACTTCCTGAGGCAGAGGTCCAAATCTCATGTTTGCACTATAACTCATCACAGTAGTGTCCTCAAATTCTCCCCCTCTTCATATCGCAGCTTCCCCTTTACATCACCAGACCCCCTTCACATCAGTCCCAAATTGTCTTTAATTCCCCTTCATGTCATTGCACCTTATTACACTGCACCCCATGTCATAGTGTCCCTTTACACATCATAACGCCCCATTACACTGCAGACCCCTTCACATCAAAGTGTCCTTTATAACAGTGCCCGTTTCATTTCCACTCTCCCCTGCACCATCCTACCAGGGCAGAGGGTATCAGCCTGGCTGTCCCCTCCATCCAAACAGCAGGTGGGGGCAGGGGCGAGAGGTGCTGCAGATCTGGATGAGGGCGGGAGCTGCCAAACTTGTGTTAGTAAGTGGGTGATCACCTGCTTGTTAACTTGAAAATACTCCCACATACTGTGCAGATCTGCAGGACTTTCTACCCCAGCCAGCTGGGAGGAGGATAGTGGCAGCCAGGCGGAAGACCTGGGAAGAGGACACACAACTGAGGTGGCACGGCCGCAGTCTGGACAGGTCTGTTGCTTGGTTTGAGTCTGGACCGTAGTCCGCCATTTAGTGATCACCGCTTTACGACTAGCTATAGCAGCTGCATGTTAGTAGGGATATTTCATGACAAAAAAAAAGTGTAACCGACATCTGTAAAAGTTGCTGAGAGAGACGCGTTGTACCCTCATTTGAGAAACAAAAAGGCCGAAGGGAGTGCACTTTATTTCAGGCTTGTTAAAAGTGGACAAGCTTACAGGAGGAAGGGGGGGGTTAAAGTATGGAGGTTCCTAGTGCATTTAGATAGAAAAGTTATGCCTGCTTTTATCTCTTTGGGTCGGCTGTAGTACACAATAAGGTCACTTTACAAATTAGACAAAGTACAACACTGCTCTTCTACCCTTCATAAAGATATGCAAAATCTAGATCATTAATACCTCAATATAGTAGCTTCTTTTATAACATACACAAACCAAGTTCCTGAATTTGACTTGGTATCATCATTTTGCATTCCACTATAAAGCAGAGCTCAAACTGGGAGAGGGAAAAGCAGCCCACGGAGCTTTTTGTTGTGCTGCAGTGCTCATGGGATAACAGGGGACATACTGATGGGAGTAGTAAGCAGAGTGACAGAGATGAGCTCATCAGTCTGCTGCTTCTTTCACTGTCCAACCACAAGCTGGGGGCGAGGAAAGGACCCGTAATTATAACCACAGAAGAGGAAAATGTAGCCCTCTGCTGTCTCAGACAGGGCCATGTAAGAAATGAATAAAAAGAATGCAAATCATACGGCAGTAACAAACCGCTCCCTTATATGTATCTCGGCTCTGTATTACCAGTTTCCATGGAGTTCAGCTTATAGTGTTACTAAACCCAGGACCCTGCATTCACTATATCTGCTCTCCCACAGTACACAAAACATGGAAATGCAAAGGATTTAGTAATTATAAACTGCTAAATACCTTTTCTCATCAGCAGTATATAGCAGTCTTGTGACTTCTATCAGTTCCTGGTTAAAGCTTGTAGGAGGAGTTTTCTTACTGCACTGGCTGTCCTATCAGGATGCGGGACCCCTGACCCTCTGTCTGGACAGTGCTAATCACATGCACTCTCCCAAGAAAAGAAAAACTCTAGCAATACACACCAAACTGGGCATGTGCAGGCCGACTCCGGGAACTCTGTCTTATCAGGACATGTTTTGGAGTCAGTGGAAGAGGAGGAGGATCTGTGCATACAAGATCACACAGCCTTTTTACACAATGGGGAGGATTAACCCCTTAGGTTCCACAGTGAGTATAACAAACATGCTTTACTGCATATACAGGCTGATTTTACAGTTATGAGTTTAGTAACACTTCAAAAAGAAATGATATCAGCCCCCAAATGTCTGACACAGTATGTGTTATTTAAAACTTTATTTAGGATTCACTGAGCATTGCTTGTGGCAAAGTCTAAATTTAGCCATGTTTGAATGGTGTTTTTACTTTTACTAATATAATGGCAGCTTTAGAAAACCCTTTGTGAACAGAGCTGTTCACAGAACAATTTGCTCTCTTTAATAATCAAATCACTTGCTTAACAAGCATGACGAGTAATATTTTTTTTCCCCAATCAAAAGCAGATGAGAAAATGGTCTTGTGCAACTGACAGGTCTTACAGGTCTGTATATATATTATGACTGTGCACTAAAACTGTAGAAAACACGTTTGATTTATTTATTAAATTTTTATGATTAATGACAGGGCCCAGGCTTGGGAATTCACTTTCCAAGTGATAAGGGTTCGAGTGCCATCCATGATGCCCTATCCTGGAAGTATCCCAACTATCCCATCTGATAAAACATACTCACAGATGGGAGAACATGATAGATAATTGGCAACTAGGCTGAGGAAATCTACTGGCTATTGCCATGCAAGTTTACTTTGACTCTGAATCAAAGAGCATGACACTGCTAACACAAATTCAACTTAAAGTGACATTACTTCATTTACAAGGCTAAACATAAACTCCATTCAAAATTAGCAATAAAACTCTGAAAGGCATATAGGAAGCACAACCTACCTGTCTGGTTGCCTTTTTCACACAGACATTGCTGCATATACCAGACCCCCATCCCTCTTCTTTTGTCTGTTATCTCAGGATCCTGGAATACACCTGCTGGTGATACTAGAATGCCCTTTCTTGCTGCCTCTCAAACACAAAGTGATGTTAAGCCTCGTACACACGATCGGATTGTTGGCCAACAGAGCGTCTGACTTTTGTCCGAAGGGCATGTGCCAGGAACTTGTCTTGCATACAAACGGTACACAATTGTCGGTCAACAAACACGAACGTATTATCGTACTACGAGGAATTTCAGCTCTTGAGTGTCAACCTTTGGGCACCTTCTGCTAATGTTGTGTTCGGTGAGCATCGATTCCGAGCATGCGTGTTTGTAATTTAAACTTTTGTGCGACGGACTTGTGGCGGAAAGTAGGACAACAATTGTCTGATGGAGCGTACTAAGGGTTGGATTTTAGGCCAACAGTCTGTCATCACACAATTCCCTGCCGCAAATCCGATCATGTGTACGAGGCTTAAGAAACGTTTTTCATGGCCGTTAACTAGAATCAAATATACCTTGGCTGTCTGAATGTGATCTGTGACCTAGGAAGGGGAGTGAGAGGCACATGTTTGTAGAAGTACATTCTTATTGCCCTCTTGCTGATCATGTATATAAGTGTATGTGCCTATTCTGTAATAGATAACACACACCTCAAAAGAAAATACGAGTGACTTTGTTGACTTTAGCATAGTTGGGGCCTACTTTGATGGCAGTCTAACACGCTTCTTGGATCATTCAGAATCCAATGGCATGTGCAGAATTCATTTAGAGTGGATGTAAACCAGTTGTCCTCAACCTGGGGGTCGAATGATGATTTGTCAGGGGTCACCAAATCCTGGGCTGTTCCTGAAGCCTGCACTGCTCTCCCAGCCTTTTTGCGGCCACTCAGCAGGGCCATTCCTGGAGCCTGTGGCCACCCATCTGGGCTGTTTCTGGAGCCCGCGACTGCCCTCTCAGCCTCCGCGCAGACCCCCATTCAGTTCACGGCATGGCTGGGGGGCAGTGACTAGAGGTCAAATGACTGGTGAGGAATGTGAAGTGAAAGGGGCTGGAGAAGATACTATCTCCTGATTTCGGCATAGGTGTCACCGCTACGAGACACCACAAAGTCGGAGACACAGTGAGTAACACTACCTGTGATTATAGTTGCCATTAAAAAGGACTCAGGGAGCGCTAAATGTCTGCGGGTTAGGATCGCAAATTACTTGTCTTGCCTTGGGTGCAGACAACCCACGCTACGAAAATAATTTTACAGTTAGGGGTCCCCACAACTTGGGAAATTTTCAATTTTCTCAAGGGGTCACAGCACTAGGAGTTTGAGAACCACTGATGTAAACCCTCACACATACCCAGTGAAGTGAACAGCTTCAGATGATACACAGAGATAAAACAAATCTCCCTACATAAGCTTTACATGTATATCTGCTGTCTTAAGCTGTATATATCCTTTAGAAAGTGCTCTTCGTGTTACAGATTTTCTCTTCCTGGTCACCACTGGGAGTGGATTTTTGGCATACAGCCAAAACAGCTGATTGGAGGAAAGGCACACGCCCCCACTCCACATTGGCAAAGGAAGAAAGGAATGTCTGATCAAGCTCTGCTCTGAGACAGCAAGCCAACTGCTAATCTATTTATAGCAACCTCCCCCAACATACACTTCAGGCTGCCGTCTCCGAGAACTTGTCAAAAGTTATCAGGCTAACAATACTGAGCAGGAGACAGCTACAGGACATTGCTTTGAAGAACGATAAGAAAACACTGTAGAAATATGTTCCCAGCTCAGATTTCATGAATCGGGTTTATATCCACTTTAAAAAGGTGCATTTGACTTGCAGTTAATCCCTCCTGACCTGCTTCGCATCTGCTTCAGGTGGTTTCTGCATACATATAGACTTAAAGACTTAAAGAGCCTCGGCTGTCAGGGACTCTCCCTCCTCCTTGGCTAAGACAACAGCAAGCGTCACTGGTGCCCGCTGTTGTCAATCAGCCAGTGAGCCAATGAGAATCGAGAGGGGGAAGGGCCGAGTTTGGGCTCAATGTCTGAATGGACACACAGACCAGCAGCTTGGCTTGGGTGACCCCATAGCAAGCTGCTTGCTGTGGGGGCACTTGGCAGGAGGAAGGGGCCAGGAGTGCTGAGGAGGGACCTGAGAAGATGAGGATCTGGGTTGCCCTGTGCAAAACCACTGCACAGAGCAAATATAACATGGTTTTATTTTTGTTTTGTTTTTTTAATAACAAAGACTTTAAAATCACTTTAAAACCTTTACACGTGCAAGAAAACAAAAGTGCATCAACACAGGTTCAAGTATAACTAAAGGCAAAACTTTTTATCATAGTTTTGGTTAGAGGGATTAGAACCCCTGTCAGTTTTTTTTATTGCTGTCTGCTCCCCGTTAAGGAGATTCACCCTCTCCATTTGTCCTGCTTACCATTATCATTAAGAGTGAAGTAAAGAAAAATTCAAAAATTGTGAGTTGTCTCCAGAAAAGTAATGGGGGAGGGGAAATTTTCCAAAGGGGACACTAGTTCTGGTGACCTGGGGATCCCCAAGGGATTCCCTTAATTTGAAAGGATTTCCTCTCACTTCCTGTGGCTATAGAACAGGAAGTGAAGAGAAATGGCACATACTCCCTTGCTCTATCCAAAATGAAAAAAAAAAAAAAGTTTTGCCTATAATTACTGCATATTTTTTATTTTTAGTAGCTCATCAAATGCTTTACTTTTTTTGTCATGAACTCTTCAAGGGCTCATTTACAGGGACACTCAGCTCCATGCATCGGCCAGAGCCATTTGTTTACATTTTCCCCCCCACAGCTGAGCTGCATGCAGGAAACCCATAGAAAGTGAGTGGATAATAAGGATGAGCTCCGGCGTGTTCGCACAGCCCGCCAGGAAGTCAGCACTGCGCTGCGCTAATCACAAGCAGTGAGACATTGTCCCGATATGCGGCTGCAGATAACGGGAAATGTCTCACTGCCTGTGATTAGGGCAGCGCAGTGCCGACTTCCTGGTGGGCTCTGCGAACACGCCGGAGCTCATCCTTAAGGCCCCTTTCACACTGGGGCAGGGTCGGCGGTAAAGCACCGCTATTTTTAGCAGCGCTTTACCGTTGTATTTGCGGAGGTATTTGCCCGCTAGCGGGGCGCTTTTAACCCCCGCTAGTGGCCGAGAAAGGGTTAAAACCACCCGCAAAGCGCTGCTGCAGCAGCACTTTGCCGGCGGTATAGCCGCGCTGCCCATTCATTTCAATGGGCAGGAGCAGTGGAGGAGCGGTAAACACAACGCTCCAAAGATGCTGCTAGCAGGACTTTTTTTACCGTCCTGCCAGCGCACCGCTCCAGTGTGAAAACACTCAGGCTTTCACACTGAAGAGACAGCAGCGACTCTTTCAGGGCGCTTTGCAGGTGCTATTTTTAGTGCTGTAGCGCCTGCAAAGCGCCCCAGTGTGAAAGGGGTCTAATGGATATACATTGGCTGTATGGACACATCCACACAGCTGAGCTTGACAGGGACAGGTGCACGGACCTGGATGCAAAGACTCTGTGCATCTGGGTCCATGCACCTATCAAAGTTGGCTGTGCAGATGGGTGCGACCAACTAGTGTGTACCCATTTACTTTCTTTGGGGTCCCTGCATGCAACTCAGCAATGGGGAAAAACAAAATGACTCTCTACACTGCAAAAGACCAAGCTCCTGTGTGAATAAGCCCAAAAGCAAAAATACACAAAAAAATCTAAATTTTCAAGGTGACATTGTACCCATCAACTGGGCAAACTTGAGTCTTTTTCAACCAGACTAACTAAGTAACTTGTTTTTCTCTAGGTGCCTCCTATTCCCAACAATAGAGATATTGTACATACCTGATAGCCTAGCAATAGTAGCAATGGTCCCTAGTTAATACCTGTTAAATAAAAGGGAAGACTCTGATGATATTTTCATCCTTTTCTTGATGGTCACATTATTGTCAACTCAACTTGCGCCTTGACGTATCCCACATGACATGAGAACGTCTGCTACTGCAGCCTGTACTGTGTAAGTCACTTCTATGAGTACACTCTAACTGGTGTAAGGAATCTCAGACCTCACAGTTGAAGTATTTGCAATGTTTTATATTACAGTAAGAAGAATCAGAGGATGATGACCTCTACCAAGACAATAGATGCCATTGTTTCTCTCCTGAAAACGTGAGTAGCCAGAATGCTTCACAGTAGATGTGAACCCATGTATCCCTCCTTATAAAAGTTAAATCTGAACTCCAGTTTTAGTCTATAAATATGGTACTGACACAGCACTTCTACGAAAAATGACAACCAGCACTATCCAGCCCGTTCCCTTGTGGCCAGACTGCCAGGAAAACACACCCTGGACTGCAACGGTTGCCATC
The DNA here is from genome assembly GCA_037952835.1 of Lithobates septentrionalis. NCBI lineage: Eukaryota > Metazoa > Chordata > Amphibia > Anura > Ranidae > Lithobates > Lithobates septentrionalis. Next base: position 1,864,868 of record JBBDGP010000623.1, on the reverse strand, counting down.
ACTTCACAAGCCACCACAAGATTTCATAAGGAATATATGCACAGAACAGTAGCACATGTCCCTGCTGTGTGTTTGCTGTAGTCACAAATTTGTATATATGGATTTTAATCAATTCATTTTGATTTTTTTACATAAAAACAGGAGTCAGGTGTACCGAGTTGGGGGTTGGGGCAAACCAATGGATCCTTTGTAATGTATCCAGGAACTCTGCTTGAAGTTACTGTATTTGACTTATGAGTACATTTCCAGATTTTTGACATGGGTATTGTGCAACAGGTTCTGTTTACAAGAGCACACAACCCCAGACTTGTGATAAAGTCCTTGAGTACACAGCTAGTTCATGAGGACTGGCACCAAAGCCACTGCTGAGTGACATCATGAATTCAATCCAATGTCAAAATATACCGGTATTTGATGCCCCGAACATGTCACCGTTTGCCATTACCATTTTAGTTAGGATTATTAACTATAAACAGGGCAGAAAAGTGTTATTTGTTGCACTGTATACGTCACGCATATGATTTGCGCTACAAGAGCAAAAGAAAAAAAAAATTACCATTTTGCTAATTTCTCAGCAGAATCAATTGTATAAAGCCCATATGGCGACCTTTCAGACACATTTTCTCACATTTCAAGAAAGACAGATGACAGAAGCTGGAATTAAGGAAGTTCATTATGACATCATTAAAATGCGCATTGAGAACTTGTAACGATAGTCAGATTGTGTGTGTAAGGTGAGAAGAAAAAAAAAAAAAAAAAAAACTTGACTTGTCTGAAGATGTCCCGGCACAAAGGTCGAGGAAATAGACAAAGATCAGAGGTACACACATCAGCTGGTCATTTTCATACATCAGCTGCCCAGCAAACGTTTTGAGTTAGGCAAGCAGATGTGAGCCAACACAATCCTATTTTGTGCCAGTTGGTGCAAACAGCTTACACATTTCATTCTTCACAGTCGCTGTTTTTCTCTGTGATTTTAGGTTTGAGGGCCAGAGTTCATGCATTAAACTTTGGAAAGGCAATGCAGCTAAAATTTACTCATTTTTAAAAATCACTTAATTTTAATCAATATGATTCGCTTCTGCTAAGAATCGGGTTTAAATGTTAAAAGTTAGATGTTAACTTTTAATCACGTAACCAAATAACTAGTCAAGTTCAACCTAGGAGTAAGCCAGAAAACATGGCGGCATAAAAAATATCAGCGTGCCTGATGTTACCAGTGTGACAAGCAAGGGAACATAGGCACCCACATTCTAATGCCCCGTACACACGGTCGGACATTGATCGGATATTCCGACAACAAAGTCCATGGATTTTTTCTGACGGATTTTGGCTCAAACTTGTCTTGCATACACACGGTCACACAAAATTGTCGGAAAATCTGATCGTACTGAACGCGGTGACGTAAAAGACGTACGTCGGGACTCTAAACGGGGCAGTAGGCAATAGCTTTCGTCTCTTAATTTATTCTGAGCATGCGTGGCACTTTGTGCGTCGGATTTGTGTACACACGATCGGAATTTCCGACAACGTATTTTGTTGTCGAAAAATTTTATAGCCTGCTCTCAAACTTGTGTGTCGGAAATTCCTATGGAAAATGTGTGATGGAGCCTACACACGGTCGGAATTTCCGACAACAAGGTCCTATCACACATTTTCCATCGGAAAATCCTATCGTGTGTACAGGACATAACACTTATTCTCTTTTCAACCTATCCGAGGCTCAATCATCAGGTGGGAGGGGGGCTGGGAGGTGTGCCTATACCTTTTATAAAGTCAGTATGTGCATATGAACTGCGGGATCAATGGCACCAGCAGAGGGGTTCTCTCACAAATATGATCAGGTGTCTTATAATGCCTAATCTTCTGAGCATTCGTCTCACATCAATCGTTTTTAATTTTTATAGCCAGCACAGGAACACTTTAAAAGTAGAGGTTCAGCCTAAAACTAAAATCTCTAAATTTACTTGCAGCCACAAACTAAGACTATCCTAGCAAGCCCTGTAAAGCAAAAATCGCTATACCTACCTTTTCTAAAGCTGCTCTGGTTCTGCGCTGAGCTGTCAGCAGCGGCTTTTCTGTGTAGGCGGGTGCAGAAGAGGCCCATAGTAACAATATGGGTGATGTCACTTCCCGCCCGTTGTTGGCCGTCTCCTGCATGCAGCATCCACTGCTGGAGACCAGACCAGAGCAGCTTCAGAAAAGGTATGTATATCGATTTTTGCTTTACAGGGCTAGAAAAGGTTGTCTTGGCTTTTGGCTGAAAGTAGATTTAGAGGTTTCAGTTTTAGGCTGAACTTCCACTTTAAGGATTCGGGAAACTTTTTTCTAATTGTATCACTGGCCACCTGGCTATTTAGATCAGCGTTTCTCAACTTTTTTTCAGTCAAGGCACACTTTATAATTATGGACAATCTGGGGGCACCCTCCAAAATGATAGACAGTCTTGAGGCGCCTCATTCTAAAATGTAAAATTATTCTGAAAGCTTTACATAATGCAGCAACATCAATACACGTAGGACATGTTAGAAGGTTGGCAGCTAGAAGATTGTAATGGTATACAATGAAAACCTGTGGCTTTGTGTAAATAAAAGGCAGGTTTCATCCACCCAATGGATTGTATACAATTTTTGGGCAATTTTTAAGCATTTTGCCAAGGCACCCCTGAAGAGACCTCAAGGCACCCTGGTTGGAAAAGGCCGATTTAGACCCCTTTCACACTGGGGCGGTTTGCAGGCGTTATTGCGCTAAAAATACCGCCTGCAAACCGACCCAAAACAGCCGCTACTGTTTGTTCAGTGTGAAAGCCTGAGGGCTTTCACACTGAAGCGGTGCGCTGGCAAGAGAAAAAAAACTCCTGCAAGCCGCATCTTTGGAGTGGTGAAGGAGCGGTGTATTCACCGTTCCTGCCCATTGAAATCAATGGGGCAGCGCGGCTATACCGTGGCAATAGCCGCGCTATGCGAGCGGTTTTAACCCTTTTTCGGCCGCTAGCGGGGGTTAAAACCGCACCGCTAGCGGCCCAATACAGCCGCAAAAACGACGGTAAAACAGCGCTAAAAATAGCGCTGTTTTACCGCCGATGCCCCCACCGCCCCAGTGTGAAAGGGGCATTAGATGTTTTTTCTGGCTCTTTTGTTACATGCGAACTTCCACAGTTTTACTGAATGTTAAAAGTGATTCTAAAGGCTCAAGGGTTTTTTTACTATCATGCATTCTATGCATGAAGGAAAAAACCTTCTCTGTGCAGCCCACTCCCAAATACTTACCTGAGCACCATCCTGATCCAGTGATGTGCCCAAGAGCCAAGAGCCTCAGCTTTCCCTTCTCATTACCGGAGACAGGCAGTGAGCCAATGAGGAGAGAGGGGCGGGGCCGAGCCGTGGCTCTGTGTGTGAATGGACACGCAGAGCAGCGGCTCGGGAGAGAGCCTGCTTGAGTGCCTCCATAGCAAGCTGCTTTCTCTGGGGGCACTCAGCAGGGGACCCGAGAAGAGGAGGATCGGGGCTGCTCTGTGCAAATCCACTGCACAGAGCAGGTAAGTATAAACATCTTTGTTATTTAAAAAGAAATGCCTTTAATACCACTTTAATTATGTTTTTAGTCAAGAAAGTTTAGCAATTTATAGGAAGCTAAAACTGCTTCCATAAAATGAATCCATACTTCCATAATTAACCAAGTCTAATTATTAATCTGATTTGTAGGTGGATAACATTGATCCAGTTCATACACTACTCTGTTGAACAAAAACATAAAAAAAAAAAACTCTAAATCATAATTCCCTTTTCTGAGCTCCTATAACAGGAAAATGTCAAACACATTTGATTGAAAGTGAAAAATTTGTGACCTTTCATGGTCACTCTTCAGCTTATCATAGTTGTCACTGGTATTTGCATAGAAAACAACACTCCCACTGACTCCTGATCATCTTAAACGGAAACCATGTTTGCTTTAAAATTTCCTAAACTGCAGGTTAACATAGCACACAAAAGGCACCGAAGATCTCATATATATATATATATATATATATATATATATATATATATATATATATATATATATATATATATATATATATATATATATATATATATATATATATATATATATCAGGGCTTGACAAATTTGCTTGGAATCTAGGAGCCAGCTAAAAAAGTTAGGAGCCAGGTTTTGTTTTTTTTAAACGCCTGACAAAGCTTTATTTTCAATATAAAAATTAACCAATCTTAAATTTACACAGACGACTAGAACGGATGTGACTGCTTTTATTTCCTGCCATGCAGGGACACAAGACAGGGAGATGACAAATAATAAATTCATTTTAATTAACCACTTCCTTCCCGCAGGACGACTATATACGCCCTGTCTTTGAAGAGAAATACCGTTGTTATGGTAGCAGCTAGCTACCATAACCCCGGTATCTTCTTCAAGAGCCGGCAGTTCTCTTTCAGATAAAAGTGGTCTCTGCAGCAGATTTGCAGCAAGATCACTTTTATCGGTGGCAGGAGAGGGCCCCCCCTACCGCCGCGCTCCGGTGCTCTTCACCGCTTACTGTGGCCGTCGGTAACGGCGGAGGCGATCCGGATCTGTCCCTGGCCTGACATGGAGACGAGTGAGAGGAAGATGGCCCTCCCGCCCATCTCCGAGTCATTGTAGGGCGGAAGTGATGTCAAATCGTCACTTCCACCCATAGCTCTTAAAAGGGACATTTTATTATTTATTTTTTTCAAATGACAATTTTTTTTTTTTTTTTTTTAATGCATTTTAGTGTAAATATGAGATCTGAGGTCTTTTTGACCCCAGATCTCATATTTAAGAGGTCCTGTCATGCTTGTTTTTCTATTACAAGGGATTTTTACATTCCTTGTAATAGGAATAAAAGTGACTTTTTTTTTTTTTTTTTTTTAAAGAACAGTAAAAAAATAAAAGTTAAAATAAATGAGAAAAAAAAAAAATTTAAATGTGCCCCATCCCTTGTAATAGAAATAAGTGACACATTTTTTTATTTTTTTTTAAAAAACAGTGTAAAAATAAAAAATAAAAAGTAAAATACATAAGAAAAAAAATATTTTTTTTAAACGCGCCCCGTCCTGCCGAGCTCGCTTGCAGAAGCGAACGCATATGTGAGTAGCGCCCACATATGAAAGCGGTGTTCAAACCACACGTGAGGTATCACCACGATCGTTAGAGGGAGAGCAATAATTCTAGTCCTAGCCCTCCTCTGTAACTCAAAACATGCAACCTGTAGAATTTTTTAAACGTCGCCTATGGAGATTTTAAAGGGTAAAAGTTTGTCGCCATTCCACGAGCGGACGAAATTTTGAAGCGTGACATGTTGGGAATCAATTTACTCGGCGTAACATTATCTTTCACAATATAAAAAAAATTGGGCTAACTTTACTGTTTTCTTATTTTTTAATTAAAAAAAAGTATTTTTTCCCAAAAGAGTGCGCTTGTAAGTCCGCTGTGCAAATACGGTGTGACAGAAAGTATTGCAATGACCGCCATTTTATTCTCTAGGGTGTTAGAATAAAAAATATATATAATGTTTGGGGGTTCTAAGTAAAGGGAAGGAGATGAGCGGGCAGAGAAAACAGGTAGGGAAAGTTCCATTAGCATTGCTGGATGTCTTGTCATACCAACGGCCACCACCAGAGGGCGCCCGATTGCAGAAGTAACCATAGGACTGCAGTAGGCCGCAAAGCCGCGGCCTCAATTACCGGCGCGGCCCATCGCGATCGCGCCGGGAGGGGGGTGTCGAACGGACACAGGATACCCCAGCTGTGCCGCCCCAGGCGCCAGGTCGCTAATTCTAGTCGCAAATGCGACCTGGCGCCTGGGGTTTGTCGAACCCTGAGAGATATATATATATATATAAAATATATATATATACATACATACATACATACATACATACATACATACATACATACATACATACATACATACATACATACATACACACACACACACACACACACACACACATAAGGTCATACACCTTGTGGACATGTTTCGTCACCTTGACTTACTCATGAATCCCATGAATAAGTTGACGAAACATGTCGGGGCGTGGCTATACGGCAATCATCTGTGACGCATGACGTTTTACCGGATGTGACGTACCAATACCAGCGAGTGAGGGTGAGATTTTGAAGCTGCATCGTAGGTGCGCCGTGACCACAATACCGCTACAGTTGCCTAAACAAGAGTTTGCTTTCATTGCGTTTTTGTGATTGAAGTGATGTGAGTTTAATGGTTGAAGATTTTGTTTTACACAATAAATGGTTTGACGTTTTTACACTATTGGAAGCATTTTTTTCATTCACATGTGGAGCAATCCTCTCCTGTTTTGCACAGTTGGATATCGCAACACTATTGACCCTGGTGGGTTTAAAAGTTTTGATGCCGAGCATGAGAGTGCAAGGCATTTACATTTGGTGAGTAAGTTTCTTAAGGGAGTGGATTCACTGTCACATACGGTGTGGTGGAAGGAAATTCATTTTGAGTAACCATTGAAGAATTATCACTGGGTGAACCACTTGCAGATTTTTCACATTTATGGACTTTATTTGAATGCCACCATTTTTTTCTCTTATTTTGTTATGCGTTGTTTTCATTTTTATTTTATATAGGTTTTTTTTCCACAGTCGATTTTGCTTATCATTATCACATGGTGTTCACTTTACTATTAATTTAAGTGGCAGCTTTAGGAGGGTGTACATGCATGAGCGCAGTGGTGGGACATCAAGCATTGGTGCGCGTGACTTGCTGACCAACAGTTGAATATATATTTTTTTTTAATGCATTTTAGTGTAAATAAGAGATCTGAGGTCTTTTTGACCCCAGATCTCATATTTAAGAGGTCCTGTCATACTTTTTTTTTTATTACAAGGGATGATTACATTCCTTGTAATAGGAATAAAAGGTAAAATAAATAAGTAAAAAAAATTAAAATGTTTTAAACGCGCCACGTCCTGCGGAGCTAGCATGCAGAATCTAACGCATAAGTGAGCAGCGCCCGCATAATCCTCAGCCTGTGTTAAATCACTGTGATCACTGATCAACAATTGCCTGAGTTTTCCCCAAGCACTGAAATCAGGACTAGAAGCGGCATCAACACCTCGCAGTCTACTTCCCCCGGATTCTGTCCTTTGCTTCTAAGCCAAGTAAAAGGAATCAGGAGAGGAGGAGCTGTATATCTGACTGCCAGACTAAAGCTGGCCATACATGGATCAAAATTTGGCTGGTTTAGCAGGGATCGGCTGATTTTTGATCCATGAATAGTTACTGTGGTGGAAGAGAAGTCGATCGGTAGATTGACTTCTGTTCAACCACCCTGTTGGATTTATTTTAGCTGAATGATTAGTGCTACAGGCTTTAGCCTGCAGCACTGATTAGTGTATTTTGAAGGCAGGGAAGTCTCCCCGCTATCAGGATAAAAAAGACACAGCAGAGAGGATTCCCTCACCCATCTCAAATGTGTGGGATGAGTGAATCAGGTCAGTTTTTTTTTTTTTTTCATTCTGCCTGCTGATTAGAAGAAAAAAAAACAGACTAGTGTATGGCCAGCTTAAGCGGTGCCAGTGCAGAGTCGTGCACAATGGGAGCCTCGGGCATACCTGAGGGTTTTAAAAGCATAATGAGGGCATGTAGCTTTCAGGTTTGGACAAGGCCAGGGAGATCAGCCATTTAAATAGTGACTGATTCTGGTCATCGGACTAGAACAGGATATAAGTGGATAAGCAGGACAACAGCAGGATCAACACATACAACCAATATATAATAAAAGGTAATATAAGGATGTAAAACTAGAAGATACTGTCAGGGTATGCTGTAGACACCTTGCTAAAGATAGTTTGTCAATTTTTGGCTGGAGAAATACAAACACTTTGGGGTTGAATTACTAAAGACTAACTTGCTGTTCAGTTTGCAAGGAAATATGACCCAGAGCTTACTCATATATATGCAAGGATAATTTAAAAAAGCTTTTTTACTTGCACAAAATTGGATGATGGAAGCTCCGCCTACTTCAAAATGGCTTTGGGGCAAACTCCCTTGCAAACTCATCTTTCTCTCATTTGAAAACATTTCAGCAAAACATAGAAATGGGTATTTCCAGAATGCAAGAAGCAATAAAGTTTACTTAACGAGGAACTGCAGTCTGCTCACATAATTTGTAAAAAAAAAAATATTTGCCATTCTAAAGCTTCCCTCCAACCACTTTGCATATTATATTATACATACGGTGATTCTGTACTTGCCAAATATGCTGCAGAAATCTCCCTCCACTGAGTCTGGCTGCAGCCATTTTAACTGTGGGCAGCTGGCGCTGCTGCCTGTTCACTTCCTGGATTTACACAGACACACAGAGGCACACCTCCAGCTCTGCAGCTCTCATCGGCCCTCTTATGACGCATCCCCCCTTCCTTTCCTGACAAACTCTCACGAGAGCACTGTGCATGAGGTCATAACCCTAGGCTTTTTACCAAACAAGAAAACAGGAAGTGGGCTGTATAAGGTATTTACCGGCAGAAAAAAAATATATATATATTTTACTATCCAAAATTAAAAGGGCAGAAGATTTAATAGATGTAAAGATGAAAAAAAAATGACAGAAAACCACGACTAAGCTCTACCATAATTATATTCAGACGGCATGAGAGGAAATAACAATATAAAAAGTGAGCTGAGAGGAGTAGACTCTTCTTCACATTCTTCCACTTCCCCCCCTCTGTCTTTCCCTGTTCCCCTGCCTTTTCTTTCCTCCCTCTTTTCTTTCCCATCTTCGTTCCCCTCGTTTTTCCCCCTACCTAAATGATCCCTAACACGCGGAGGGTATGGAGTGAGGGGCCGACCTAATAGCTGGCCCCCCGGTCCGCCCCCTTCTGAAGAACAGCCATACAGATAACGGGTTGTAAAACAGACTAAAGGCCCCAACTTAGTAAGATATAGATAAGCTGATAGGCAGAAATATTACCACAAATAAACCTTATAAATTAAAAATGCTTAAATGTGATCTATATGTCTGGCCTAATTGAGAATGTCAACGAGCATTTAGACATCAAGTTTTGTGATAATATGTTTTTTGTTAGCACTACAATTGGAGTCTTAACCTTCTGTATCATTATCTCTGTTATGTCTTGCATTATCTTTAATAAAAAGAAAATCTTTATGGGAAAAAAATGACAGAAGTTCCGCTTTAAATATATGTAGTATCTTTAAACAAAGTTTAAAATCAATACGAGAAAAAAAAAAAAAAAAATATCAAACTGACCTGACCAAGTCCAGGCATACCACCCCCAAGCCTCAGCAGTCGATCCATATTCCTGCAAGAAGAGAAATGATAACGTAAAACTGATCAGTCAATTCTCATCTATCTACTCACCTTCAATCACTCAGTAGGCCAAAAATATTGGTGGTAATTACAACACAACATCAGTCTTCCTGTTAATTAACGCCACATATTAATGCAAGAAGCTGTCTCTTGCACTAATTAAACAGACAGTATTTGCTTCTTCAGGTTTACTTACTAGAAGTCATCAAGAAGAAGATTTCAATATAGAAATCCTATTGAGAAAGGTAGCTTTTATTGGAGGCCCAGCAGGAATAAGTGCCTAAATAGGTTAGTAAATGCATATGATTTCTGTTTACAATACAGTAACTCTCTCTTACTTTTTACATATTATTTAAAATTAACATCCTCATTAGTACACCCTCCGCTAATTAAAGTTCGGCTTGTCAGTTTCTATCAAAAATGGTGACTGAACAACATCCAGTAAATAAATGCGAATTGATAAGGTCTTTCGTTTAGACATTTTGTTCATTTTGGTTGATTAAAAGTTTTAAAAAGAAGGAAGGAGGTAAAACAATTTTACAGTCCGAACGCCTCACTTCACACATACACCAGCTATGCAATACTATTTTTAAATTCAAATATATAATTTTTTTTTAAAAACACAACACACACAGCTGTCAAAACACTAAGCATCCCTATTTCAAATAACTTAGTGATCTCTTTGGAATGTTATACTTAATATATTTATTAATAAAGAAATTACTGTTCAAATCACAAAACCGTAGAATTGCGATCTGATTCACATTTATGCTGAGACCTGCAGTTTTTGCACTAGAAAACCACAGAATTCTGCAAGGGCACATAGAAAACAAATTGTTTCCATGCGCACTGTTCACACTTGAATGCAGCTTTCGGGTGAGCTGCGGCGCAGTGCAGCAATCTGCAAAATGTCAGCATTTTTCTGTCCAGCACACCACAGCCTCGCTTACCTCTGGCATTTCAGGGTGCCACAGCCAAATCTCATTGCACATAAATGAATGACATTTCAGTATAAGAAATAAAGTTCTTGTGTTCTGCACCTTACAGGGGCAAGGTTTCTGATCAGGAGCCAGCAGGACAGGCTCCCAATCAAGTGAGTCAATCACAGCGGTCAAAATACAGTACATGCTCCACACTCCAGGCATTAAAGCCCACTTAAAGGGCCGTCAGGTGGCAAAATTAAGGGGTTAAAGCGATACTAAAATCTTGTTTTTGTTTTGTTTAATTACCAAACATGTTATACTTACCTGCTCTATTCAGTTGGTTTTCCACAGAGCAGCCCGGATCCTCCTCTTCTCAGGTCCCTCTTTGCTGCTCCTGGCCCCTCCCTCCTATTGAGTGCCCCCACAGCCAGCAGCTTCCTATGGGGGCACTGGAGCCGAGTCACAGCTCCGTGTGTCCATTCAGACAGAGCCCCTTCCCAGCCCCGCCCCCTCTCTCCCCTGACTGGCTTCGATTGACCGCTGCGGGAGCCAATGGAGCCGCTGCTGTGTCTCAGCCAATCAGGAGTGTCCCGGATGGCTTAGACAATAGACATGGAGAGAGATGGTGCTCAGGTAAGTAATTAGGGGGTGCTGGGGAAGGCTGCTACACACAAAAGGTTTATTATCTCAAAAAACAAACAAACAAACAAACAACAACCATACTAGAAATGCCGGGCTGCTGGAACTAAAAACTCCCTTCATCTCTTGAGACAGCAGCCATAACTCAAACCCAACATGGAAAAAAACTTCAACATACATCTGTATCATGGTAAATGTGTTTTATATCTGTAATAGAAGAAGCCTAAATGCACATATTCAGGATTTTAGGGAGTGTAGCGAATTGATCTCCATATAGTTGTCTTTTTATTTTAAATAAATTAGTGCAGAGCATCAACTTTTTCAAATGACTATATCCTTAAAGTGATACTAAACAGACACCGTTTAATTTACATTATCCCTTCTATTTCTGCATATGGAAGATGGCACTGCAATTATTTTAATTAAAAACAAACATCCAAAGTAACCCTTTTTCCTAACCGATATACAACTGTCACATGACACAGATCTTTCCCAGCCTGTCTGTAGGGAACATAAGCAGGAGGAGCTTCTAGTCCTCTGCTGCTGGTCACATGTTCCAAAAAAAAAAAAAAAGAAACAGCCTTTGGAATACAAAGTAAAAATAACACAATATCAAGAAACGGTTTTAAATTATCATGCAGATATACTGTATATTTGAAATATTACATTTTGGCAATAACATGGGGTGGGTGGAGCTCTGCCAGTCACAGGCTGTCACACCCCTCCAGCCTACATCTTAGAATAAGCGGGAGGTGAAGCCTCCATTAATCTACATGTAATATCCCGCCCCCCATTGTGTTTAGCTGGTTAGTGGGCATGGAGGAGGGGAGGGAGTGGGCTGTCATTTACCACTGTGAAAAAGCCCACATGTGTGACTATATTGACATGGGCTGCTCAGAGGTGATTGAGAGAAAATGCTCACCATAGAAACTTACTGAAAATTGAGCATGTGCAGAGTTGCCACCACAGCTGAAAAATAGGATTTTTAAAACAGCTTACCTGTAAAATCCTTTTCTTTGAAGTACATCACGTGACACAGAGCCATAGTAGTTACTATGTGGGTTATAGGCCACCTTCAGGTGATGGGCACTGGCTCGCCCTAAGATAAAAAGTGCATTCCCTATATAACCACTCCCACTACTGGGAGTACCTTTAGGTTTTGTAGCAAAGCAATACACGTGTATACCAGAAAGAGGGGTGGGACCTTCTGTGTCCCGTGATGTACTTCAAAGAAAAGGATTTTACAGGTAAGCGGTTTTAAAAATCCTATTTTCTTCTCGTACATCACTGAACACAGAGCCATAGTAGTTACTATGTGGGATGTCCCATAGCAATGCCAACTGAAGGGAGAGAGACAACAAAAAATAGGGCAATAGGAGACTAGAGGACTAATACTGCAGCACCCTGCACCCAAAGGCGATATCCTCATGACCTTTTACATCTATTTGATAGAATCTGGTAAAATGTATAGACTGAAGACCAAGTTGCGGTCTTACAGATTTGAGCCATGGAGGCTTGGTGACGTACTGCCCAGAAAGCACTAACAGCTCTAGAGGAGTGCATTTTGATTTGAGAGGGTAGAATCCACCTCTTTAACCATGAGCTTGAACGATTACTTGTCAAATCTATTTGGAATAGTAGATTTCCATGCTGCTTGACCTCCTTTAGAAATTTCAGGCAACAGGAATAAAAACATTCGTTTTCCAAATCTGAGCAATCACTTTTAGGCAGACATTGACTGCTCTCACCACATCAAAAAAAAATGTAGTTAATTTTCTTCCAAAGAACAGCGTTCTGGAAAAAAAGACGGGTAGAACAATATCCAGGTTTAGATAAAAACTTGATACTACCTATGGTAAAAAGTTTGGATGAGGACGCAATACTACCTGATCTTTGTGAACAAAAATATGTCTCTTTACAAGAAAGAGCAGCCAATACTGATACCCTTCTTGCAGCAGATATGCTTACCAGAAAAAATTGTTTTCTTGTCAAAAAAGGACCAAGGGAATATGTTGTATCGGCCCAAAAAAAGTTTTATAATGCCGACAAAACTAAATTCAAGGGTCCAGGGGTTACTTAACCGGAGATTAAGCTGAGTTACCCCCTGAATAAAGTTATGGACCAAAAAATGCGAAGCAAGTGGTCGTTGAAATAATACCGATAAGGCCGAGACCTGTCCTTAGAAAGCACTCAAGGCCAGCTTTATTTCTCACCCCATCTGCAGAAAGAAATCAAGGACTCTACCTGGACTCATTTCCTGGGGTGCAGCTCCTGATCTCACACCACGAGACACATGTTTCCCAGACTCCATTATATATAACCATGGAGGCTGGCTCTGCATAAACCAAGGTAGAAAACGACTGAACCTGACAGCCCACGCTTCTTCAGAGTGTGGGCCTCAATAGCCAAACCGTTAAATTTATCGTTTGTGAGGTAGAATGGAACTTCGGACCTTGCAAGAGAAGGTCTGGTCGTGAAGGTAGGGTCCATGGGTTCCCTACTGCCATCTCTACGATCTCTGCATACAAAGATTTCCTGGACCTCTTTTGTCCCTGGGGTTAACCCTGAGGATTACGCTTTGAACCTGACGGTGGAGGCCGTTGTGACTGCCTGGAGGCTGATGCCCTTGGCACAGAAGGAGCAGCTTTGAAACAAAAAACACATTTACTCCTTCACTTAAAAGGCAAAAGGGGTATCTTTCTTTTGCTAGAAATTCTTTGGATATATCCAAAATATCCCCAGATAGTTGTCTTACCACAAAAGGCAAGACTAGCCAGGAGCTTCTTGCATGACGCTTAGCGAAGGCGCAATCTGTCATAGCAACTATTGCAAACATAAAACTGCCTCCTGGACCTGCTGAGCAGGATAACCTTAAACACCTGTTAAAACTGGTTTCTCAACGATTAACCAATTACTGTCAGCGCAGGCTGAGACACTCAACCTGCCAGAGAAAAACATTTTTTTTTTTTTAATAGGAATTCCAACCTTTTATCCATTGGATCCCTAAGTATTTGAGTAATGTCTGCTGGACAAGTCAAACGTACTCACAAAGGATATAGTAGCATTAGTTGCTGGTATACCCCGCTTAGTGAATTTTCACTACCATAGGATAAAGTCTGAAAACTTTTCAGAATGGAAAATAATGCTTATCTGGGAGATCCTCCAGATACAAAAAAAAAAAAAACCAAAAAACTTTCCCAACAAGAATGGACAGGAAAAAGCATGCACAGCTTAAGGAGGCTTTAGCGCACCTAAACACTCACTTAAGGGCACATAAATGTGGAGCGGGTCATTCAGCAAGAAATTGCACCATCAATCTTACAGATTGGGAAAGCTGACTCTCCCGCAATGGACACCTCAGAGGAGGAGGAGTCAGCCTCACCACGGTCTCCTGAGGGAATAGTCTTCTTCTGCCCATAGTTCCTCAGTCTGAGGGTCTTAGGAAAAAGAAGAGAACCTGTCGCATCTTGACCATATCGGGATGCGATTAAAGTCGCTAAACTTGTTTTAAAAACCTACCATGGCTGAGGAAAAAGAGTAAAATGAACAGGGGCTGCAGTGTTGAAAACAGTTGCAAACATTTCATGGCTCCTATGTTCACTGACCAGCCACCCCCTCTCAGGGGAGGATGCCATTTGAAGAGTAGGATTTCCAGAGCTTGAGGGAGACCCTTTTAGCTCCTTTTTTGTGGGTGTTTCAACCCCCCCTTCTGAATATAGCCCGATGCACAAAGCAGAGGTACTACCAGAAGAAATCGCATCCATTGCTTGAGCAATAGTCAGCCACTGCCGCTATTAACGCTCAGCCTGATGCAATAGTAAATGTGTCAAAAAGAATGTTTGTTTCACCAACCTCTTTCATTCCCCTCTATGCTCTTGTGTCCCTCCGCAACTTGCAGCAATAACACTAGTGCTTTTAAAAACACTCTTTCCTGCGCTGGGCGTTGAAGGACACCAATGCTGTGCTAAGCCCCGCCCCCTCCATCGCCTACAGCCCCCTCCTCTCTTTCAAACAGTTTTCCCACGCAAGTGTGGGCCTTTGATCCTATGAGATCTTACAGAGGGGAGAAAATGGAGCGGAGAGCCTGGAAGCCACTGGGTAGTGCGGCGTGCCATTCATTTTTTTTCTTTCAGTGCTTCTTCCTCTTGAAGAGGGGTAGCAAATAGCACAGGTGGGGGCGTCTGGTGGGGAGGAAACCCCCCCCAGACTTACCGGGGGTCTGCTGTTGCTGGAGGAAATGGAAGCTACTGCTCCGGACACATTGTGAGCTCTCTGGAGGAGGTGAGCTCTCTGGAGAAGGTATGTGCTCTATACAGCCCCCAGTGGTGACACATAGACATGACAACATTTACTAACTTAAAGGAAACATTCATAAGAAAATTTAAAAAATTCTTAGAAAAACTCCACTTACATTTCCTGCCGCAGGGTTTTCTGTGGTAAAACCAACAGACCCAATCTTCACCCTTCACAGTGGGTTCTATTAAACCTTCAGGAGCCAGGGATCCTCGAGGGAACCCACAATCCTGGACCAGTAATAGCACAACCGCCAGTAAAACCTTATGGCCTTACTACCAAAAGTACTGGATCCCGAGGTCCACCTCTCTAAAAATAGAAGCGTTACAGGCAAAACCTAATTTCTTCAGATACGAGGCCCGGGTACCATTCAATTCGGCCTAAAAGACACTTTGAATGGATTCGGCTGCATGGCTAGCCCCACCAAGGATTGCTCCAGAGGAGCTCAGCACAGCACATCTTCACTCGTGACCAACACCTTAGACACTGGCGAAAAAAACTGAGATACTCCCAGTAGTGGGAAGGGTGATATAGGGAGGCAACTTTTTATCTTAGGGTGTGCCAGTGTCCATCACCTGAAGGTGGCCTATAACCCACATAGTAACTACTATGACTCTCTGTCCAGTGATGTACGATAAGAAAATCACTAGCTGAATTGGGGACATGGACAGAAGGGGGCAAATAGAGAGCAGCAAGATCAACCAGGTTTTTGCGGAATACAGAAGATGAATCATATAGTGAGCATGAATAGCAATTAATACACCATTGATTGATAGTTTTTTTTATGATGTGGTTTTAGTGACAGGTTTTAAATCTTATGAGAATAATCAACTAAATCTCTGGGTTGAAATGCGCCCCTGTAGACCTAGCCTAATTTACCTTCTTTAACTGCAGAATACATTTCTTTTGATAGCCGATTTGTCATTTAAAAAAAGGAGTAACTTCTTATTTTAATCTAATCTATTCAGAACAAGTTGCATTTAACAAAAGAGGGGAGCAGAAAGCTTTAAGATGAGTCTAGGAGGATAACATGTATTTTGTGATTCTTATTTTTGAAGAACACATATGCTCCTGAATAAAAATGCCTTCTATTTGCATGGAAGGCATCCAACATCTATGTCTACCACTCCACTGGAAGAATGCAGTGTAGTCTGACATTAAACAGAAGAATGACAACACATTATACTCAATATCTTATCAGCAAGTCTTTTCAAGGATGTGTCACAATAGCACTCCAAGCAAGGGAAATCCTTACAATGCACTTCTATGGTATAAAAGGACAGTTAAACCAAAGAAAATAAAATGTGATACAGTGCGGCTCACCAGCCTTTTGATATGCTGGCTGTATTAGTTTACCTTTTTCAGGTCAAAAACATTTTCAGCAAAAAAATGTTGACCTTGCCAAAAATGCAGCGTCCTTCTTAATTCATGTGAGCTAAATTGGAAACCTAAAACAATCTTATATTCCTTCTGTAGACGATTAATCTCAGCATACCCCAAGTAATGGGATTAAAGAGAAGGCAGCAAGTCCAGCCTGTGTAACAACCATGACTCCCCTCCATGAATACAGCAGAGATAGGAGCATAGACACCCAGGGACATGAAAATTGTTATTTAACCACTTGACAACTGGGCACTTAAACCCCTTTCCTAACCAGACCAATTTTCAGCTTTTGGTGCTCTCACATTTTGAATGACAATTAGTCATGCAACACTGAAATTTTTGTCCTTTTTTTCACACAAATAGAGCTTTCTTTTGGTGGTATTTAATCACCGCTGGATTCTTTATTTTTTGCGCTATAAAAGAAAAAAGACCGAAAAATCTGTAAAAAAAATACATTTTTCTTCATTTCTGTTATAATATTTTGCAAATTAGTAATTTTTCTTCATATATTTTGGCCAAAATTTATACCGCTACATATCTTTGGTAAAAATAACCCAAATCGGTGGATATTATTTGGTCTTTGTGAAAGTTATAGAGTCCAAAAGCTATGGTGCGAATATCTGAAAATTGATCACACCTGAAGTACTGACGGCCTATCTCATTTCTTGAGACCCTAACATGCCAGAAAAGTACAAATACCCCCCAAATGACCCCTTTTTGGAAAGAAGACATTCCAAGGTATTTAGAAATATGCATGGTGGGTTTTTTGAAGTTGTCATTTTTTCCCACAATTCTTTGCAAAATCAAGGTTTTTTTTTTTTACTTTTTTTTTCCACAAAATTGTCATATTAGCAGGTTATTTCTCACACACAGCATATGCATACCACAAATTACACCCCAAAACACATTCTACTATTACTCCCGAGTACGGCGATACCACATGTGTGAGACTTTTACAGTGTGGCCACATACAGAGGCCCAACATGCAGGGGAGCACCTTCAGGCGTTCTGGATTGCCCAGGCCAATTCTGACATTTCTCTCCTACATGTAAAAATCATTTATTAGCTAGAAAATTATATAGAATCCCAAAACATTATATATGTTTTTTTAGCAAAGACCCTAGAGAATACAATGGCGGTCGTTGCAACTTTTTATCTCGCACGGTATTTGCACAGCAATTTTTTTAACACTTTTTTTTGGAAAAAAAACTGTTTTGTGCTTTACAAAAACCAAAACAGTAAAGTTAGCCCAATGTTTTTGCATAATGTGAAAGATGAAGTTACGCCGAGTAAATAGATACCAAACATGTCACCTTTCAAAATTGCACGCGCTTGTGGAATGGCCCCAAACTTTGCTACTCAAAAATCCCCATAGGCGACGCTTTAAAAATTTTTACTGGTTACATGTTTTGAGTTACAGAGGAGGTCCAGGGCCAAAATTACTGCTCTCGCTCTACCGATTGCAGCGATACCTCACATGTGTGGTTTGAACACCGTTTTCATATGTGGGCGGGACATACGTATGCGTTCGCTTCTGCATGCGAGCACACGGGGACAGGGGCGGTTTAAAAAAAAAATTTTTTTTTATTGTTCATTTTACTTTATTTTAGTTTGATGCTTTTTTCAAAAAAAAAAAAAAAATTTGACCACTTTTATTCCTATTACAAGGAATGTAAACATCCTTGTAAAAGGAATATGGCATGACAGGTCCTCTTTACAGTGAGATATGGGGTCAATAAGACCCCACATCTCACCTCTAGGCTGGGAAGCCTGAAACTAAAAAAAGAAAGAAAAAAAAAAACGATCCCGGCTTCGATCGTAGCGGTGAGTCGGTAGAAGCGCGGGAGGGGGGGACATCCCCTCTCGCCTCCCGTAAGAACGATCAAGCAGTGGAACAGCCGCTATGATCATTCTTATGGTGTAGGGAATCGCCGGGTGAAAAAGCTGATATCTGAATGATGCCTGTAGCTGCAGGCATCATTCAGATATCCCCGCACAAATTCAAGGACGTTGTATGACGGCCAGCGGGCGGGAAG
Organism: Lithobates septentrionalis; assembly: GCA_037952835.1. Taxonomy (NCBI): domain Eukaryota; kingdom Metazoa; phylum Chordata; class Amphibia; order Anura; family Ranidae; genus Lithobates; species Lithobates septentrionalis. The sequence goes on along the minus strand of JBBDGP010000623.1, from coordinate 1,846,257 downwards.
TGGTTAAAACGCTTTTTTTTTTTTTAACACAAAGTTGTCCATTTATACAATATTTCTACCACATAACATGTACACACCAAAAATGACCCCCTAAAATAGATTTTCCTACTCCTCCTGAGTACGGCAATACCACATGTGTGAGACTTCCACAGCCTGGCCACATACAGAGGCCGAGTACAGCAGAGCATGGCTCAGCATGGCAGGGTATGGCGGGGTATGGCAGGGTATGGCGGGCTTTGCAGGGTAATGTGGGGCTTTGCAGAGTATTGTGAGGGTATTGCAGAGTAATGTGGGGTATTCCAGGGTAATGTGGGGCTTTGCAGAGTATTGCACAGCATTGCAGAGTAGTAGGGATGGCTGGCTGGATGTCACTGTGCAGCGCTGTGGGCACTACACATCCAGCCCACAGCGCTGCAGCCATCCATCCCCCTCTCCGCTCACAGTGTACCGATCGGTACACAGGAGGGGAGGAGAGGAACCGGCGTCATCAGATGACGCCGGTCTGTTTACATGTGATCGCGCCGATCACATGGTAAGCGGCCGCGATCAGAGGCCATTTACCGGGATCCGTGATGCGGAGGACCCGGCGGTCACGGATGTGTTCGGGTGCGCGCCCCAGGGGGCGCGCGAGAGGGGAATTCTGGGAGGACGTCATAGTACGCCCTCCCAGAGTTAAGCAACCACCCTGCAGCCGTCATTCGGCTATGGGCCGGTTGGTAAGTGGTTAAAAGAAAAAAAAAGTAATAATTAAATAAAAAATATTTAAAAAATAAAAATGAATGCAGCCACGTCTAAGGACCGGTAAGCTGCAGTGTATTACATTTTTGGTTTTTTTCAGTTTGTATACTTTTTAACCACTTCAGCCACGGAAGGTTTTACCCCCTTAATGACCAGGCCATTTTTTGAGATACGGCACTGCGTTACTTTAACTGACAATTGCGCATGTGTGCGACGCTGTACCCAAACAATATTTACGTCCTTTTTTTCCCACAAATAGAGCTTTCCTTTTGCGGTTTTATTTTTTGCGCTATGAACAAAAAAAAAGGCTGACAATTTTAAGAAAAATACAATTTTTTTTTACTTTCTGCTAGAATACATATCCAAAAAATAATGTAAAAAAAACATTTTTCTTTATCAATTTAGGCCAGTATGTATTATGTATTCTTCTACATAATTTTGGTAAAAAAAAAATCCGAATAAGCGTATATTGATTGGTTTGCGCAAAAGTTATAGCGTCTACAAAATAGGGGATAGATTTTGACTTAATTTTTTTTATTGTTTTTACTGGTAATGGCGGCGATCAGCGATTTTTAGCGGGACTGCAGCGGACAAATTTTACCCTAAGTGACACTAATACAGTGATCAGTGCTAATAAAAACAAAAAAAAAAATGCACTGATCACCGTATAAATGACCCTGGCAGGGAAGGGGTAACATCAGGGGTGATCAAAAGGGTTTAAGTGTGTTCCCTGCAAGTGTTTTCCAACTGTGTGGGGGATGGACTGACAAGAAGAACACATAGATCACTGTTCCTGATTACAAGGAAAAGAAGTTCTATGTATACTTCCCTGTCAGAACGGGGATCTGCCTCTCTGTGGAGAGATCGCGGGTGGCCGGCGGACATCAGATGCTTAATCTTTCGAAGACAGGCAAATTAAACCCCATTTCGGTCCTGGTCATTTTTCAGTTTTTAGCACTGTGATATTTTGACTAACAAGTACTTGGTCGTGCAACACAGTAACCAAATTAATTTTATAACTTTTTTTGAGACAAAAACTCCTTTGGCCATACTTCTCTTGCGGGTCACAGGAGTGCACTTAGTTCTGCACTCCTGTGACCCAGATTCAGTGGACAGTGGGCAAAAGCCTGCTGTCAGCTGGCATCACAGAGCCAGTCCAGGATTTGCAGGGACCTGACAATGTCAGGATCTGCTCAGATGCCTGACCAGCAGCTGGCTGAGCCAGCCGCTCCCATTCTATCCACAGCTCAACACTTCAGTGAGCACTGGAGGGGCAGAACAGGGAGCTGGTGACTGACAGTCATCACTCTCTGCTCAGAGCGAAGGGAAGAACTGAGCAATCAGCAGTTTTTGAGTGCTCAGGCAGAGGCGGCAGGGGACAGATGCTGTATTCACCTAGGTGAGTATACTTTTGTTTTTTTGTTTTTTTTAGCTCTCTGCTCACTGAAGACCCAGAGCTGAGCAATTAGCCGTTTTTGATCACGTCCATGTCCCCAATTCAGCTAGGGATTTTCAGCTGTGGTGGCAACTCTGCACATGCTCAATTTTCAGCAAGTTTCTATGCTGAGCATTTCCTCTCTATCACCTCTGAGCAGCCCATGTCACGATAGTCATTTATACAGAGCTGATTTTTTTTTTTCCCCATTTACCCATGGTGTCACACTATGCTGCCGTTTAAACAGAAATAGAGCTTAGTGTAGCTAATCCTGAAGACAATCTGCCGGTATCAAAGTTTAAACAGTTTCTATAAAAGGCTTGTTAAAGTTCACCTATCACTTTGCCCACTCAGTACAACAGAACCAATTCTCTTAATAGCTACCTTCTCATTCCAAATGATACTTGACTTTGCTGCTCCCCTGAATCAGCTCACACAGGTCTTTTCACTCTGAGGTCTGGTAGGCAAACAGGATGACTGGGGAGCAGAGGAAAGGTAAATATCAGTGGGAAGGAAAGTGGACTATCAAGAAAACCCGACACCTTTATATAAACAATGATAGGGCGGCTAAGTGGTTAGCACTTCAGCCTGGCAGCACTAGGGTCATCGGTTTGAATCCAAACAATGGAACTACCTGCCTGGTGTTTGCATGCTCTCCCTGTGTCTGTGTGGGTTACCTCCGGGTACTCCGATTTCCTCCCACACTCCAAGCACATGCTGGTAGGTTAACTGGCTCCCATCTATATCAGTATGTGTATGTATGAATGCGAGCTAGGGACCTTGGAGAGTGTAAGCTCCTTGAGGGCAGGGACTGATGTGAATGTATAATATATGTAAAGTGCTGCATAAATTGATAGCACTATATAAGTACATGTAATAAATAACCCTCTGCTTACAGGTTCTGGCTCGGTGCAGCAATATCTAGGATAGCAGTCCTCAATCAACAACGGTGCGTTATTTCTTCTTCAACTGGTATTAATAAGGAGGCTATGTGTCCTCCCACTGAAGCCAACAAAGGGCCCTATTCTTATCACCGACACCAAAAATTGTGTGCTATTCCTCCTCCTGCTGACTCCAATGATGAGTACTATTCCTACCACCACTAATAAAGGCAATCTGCCAACTACACCCCACTATGCTCCCACTGAGAAAGAACTATTTCCACAACTGACAATGGTCCACTATCCCTCTTCCCAATGACACTAATGATGGGTTCCATTCTTACTTCCACTGACAACAATAGTTGCCAATTCCTCTTGCCACTGACACCAATGCTCTATTGCTACTCCAACTGACGCAAAAAATGGGGTGCCATAACTACTGCCACTAAAGGCAATGATGCAGCACTATTCTTCCCACTGACATTTAACAATGTGCCATTACTCCCCCCACTGAAGCCAACAACACCCCCTTGTGCTCACATTGACACAACACTATTCCTCCCACTGATGGGGCTCAATTCCTCCCTCTAATGCCAGGGGGTTTTTTTTGTTTTAAATCCCAATGACCAGATTCTGTTCCCTAAACAGTCTAAAGCAGCAGTCTCTAAACTGTGGCCCTTTGCTTGCCTTTATCCAGCCCTTGAGGGCAATATTTCATCCACTGACACCAACAATGGGGCAATATTCCATCCACTGACACCAACAATGGGGCAATATTCCATCCACTGACACCAACAATGGGGCAGAATTCCTTCCACTGACACCAATGATGGGGCACTATTCCTCCCACTGACAGCAAAGATAGGGCATGGTTTACTCCCACAGGACACCAGGACATTTCCTACTCCTCTAAAGTCTGAGGGGGCCCTTTAATTTAGAAAGTTTGGAGACCCCTGGTCTAAAGGACAGTGAACTGGCTCCATTTAAAAAGTTGAAGGAACTCACTGCTAGGACAATTCCTGTCTGAAGTAGGGGTCAAAAATGAAAAAAATGTGTCTGCGCTAGAAAAAGTCACATCAAAAGTGCAGCAATAATAAATATAAAAAACGTGGATGTTGACCAATAATACACTTAAGTGAAAATACCACTAGGTGCTAAAGTATAGAGTGCACAGTGCTACATAAAACACGCAATGTGAGTGATCAATCAGAAAACATATAACATAAATACTGGATCAAATAAAATATAAAGGGATATATCTACTGGTGAATAAGATAAAGTCCAAAACAGTATATATCCAGAAATATAAAAGTGCCCAAAAAAACATAGTCCATAGATTAGTGAAGTTCGTACATCCTTCCTTCCAAAAGTGTGTCACCAAGAAACATGCTGTAGTGTCTTCCAGCCACCCCCACAGGTATATATGCTCACCTTCCTGTGTGTGACACAGTGATTAAACTATGCCAAACAAAGCCTTGGAGCCACTCCTGTGCTCTATTGGAACCAGCTGTGCAGACCTTCAATGCTCTCAGTGAAGATTATATATGCAAAAGAAAAAAACTCCATAGCGCAATATTGCAAGATGTAATAAAAGGATTTTAATTAAAAGGTTCTCTCCCCTTGCGGGGGTACTCACATACTGTGGGTGCGTGAGTGCACCATCCTAAACAAACAAAGAACGGCCAATCTCGCAGTGTGGCATGCGATGCGGTGTGTGTCTCAAAACTCTCCTTCTCCCTCTCTGCTGACAGCTCCGTCCAGGCCCCTCCCCTACGCGTGTTCGGCACCGGGATCACGTGCCTTCATCAGGGGGAATCTGATCAGATTCCCCCTGATGAAGGCACGTGATCCCGGTGCCGAACACGCGTAGGGGAGGGGCCTGGACGGAGCTGTCAGCAGAGAGGGAGAAGGAGAGTTTTGAGACACACACCGCATCGCATGCCACACTGCGAGATTGGCCGTTCTTTGTTTGTTTAGGATGGTGCACTCACGCACCCACAGTATGTGAGTACCCCCGCAAGGGGAGAGAACCTTTTAATTAAAATCCTTTTATTACATCTTGCAATATTGCGCTATGGAGTTTTTTTCTTTTGCATATATAATCTTCACTGAGAGCATTGAAGGTCTGCACAGCTGGTTCCAATAGAGCACAGGAGTGGCTCCAAGGCTTTGTTTGGCATAGTTTAATCACTGTGTCACACACAGGAAGGTGAGCATATATACCTGTGGGGGTGGCTGGAAGACACTACAGCATGTTTCTTGGTGACACACTTTTGGAAGGAAGGATGTACGAACTTCACTAATCTATGGACTATGTTTTTTTGGGCACTTTTATATTTCTGGATATATACTGTTTTGGACTTTATCTTATTCACCAGTAGATATATCCCTTTATATTTTATTTGATCCAGTATTTATGTTATATGTTTTCTGATTGATCACTCACATTGCGTGTTTTATGTAGCACTGTGCACTCTATACTTTAGCACCTAGTGGTATTTTCACTTAAGCGTATTATTGGTCAACATCCACGTTTTTTATATTTATTATTGCTGCACTTTTGATTGATGTGACTTTTTTTCTAGCGCAGACACATTTTTTTCATTTTTGCCACTTGCACGATTATGAAACGTGACTGAGTGTTTGCAGCTGGTCTCAACCCAGGATTGATTACACACTATTTTGTAGGCATTTATCCGTAAGTGGCTCGCAGGGTTTGCTCATTATCTTTGAAGTAGGGGTCAGACTATATAATTTTTTCAGGGCCGATACCGATTTTTCGGCTGCCTATCAGCTCATGTCCCCTCCTGCTGCTTGTAATAACAGTTGAGCCCCTCCTCAGCAACATCAGCTGTTATTACAAGAAAGCTGACCGTCCACTCTAAAGAACGGTATCCGGGTGATGCAGCTGCAGGCATCACCCTGGTACAACCCCTTGAAGCAATATTGGTAGGCTTGTGACCCATACCGATTCTTCAGAAAAAAAATTGAATATCGGCTATCTCCCAGTCTGAAGGTTGTACTTTTTAGGTTTAATTTTACAACAAAACGCACTCTGCAACACATACGTGTATAGTAACATGAGCTCATCCATCATCTGAGGAAAGGAGACAAAGCCACCTACCCCAATGAATAACAGGAAAGCTCACATAGGACAGAGGGACCAACATCACAGAGGAATAGTCTCTTCTGCCTCTTTAGTAAAAAAAAATAAACCTACCTGCCTGCTCAGGAATGTACACTGACCTAAACAAGTGCAGCTTAGTGTACATCCTGGCAGAGGAGCTTGGTCCAGGGATGACTGAATTTCTAAACATCCGCAGGAGTGACGTCCTCCTGCACCAGCCAATGAAGCCGCTCGCAGATTGACACCCAGAAATAACCGTTGAGAAGAAGCCGGCGTGGGATATCAGACGATTAAAGCAGAGGTAAGTTTTGCTCCATTTAGTTCCACTTTAAAGCAGTATTAATCCCAAAAGCAAAGATATATTGCAGCTTACCAACTCTTAGATGTGATGGCTGCATTAGGTTTCTTTTTTAGGAATTCTTTATTTTCACTTGCTGATCTAGCCAGTAAGTCTGGTGTTTTTCAAAAGAACAAACATTCCTGCAGATGTAGCAGATAGTGTTGAGACAAACTGTTTACCACTGAAGGGGTGCCTACAGTGGTCAGCTTTTACGGAAAAAAAAAAAAAAAAAAACTTTACTGTAACTAGAGTTTGGCTTCAATTTGTTGTTGTATCTAAATCTGCTAGTACATCTAACACTCCCCTCCCCCCAGACTGACAAAGGTGCCCCAGTGCTCCTTCATCCAGAGTGGGGGCACTCCAATACAGGAGGTGTGTTACTGGCCAGATAACCAGGTGAAAACAGAGGGGGGGGGCCCTACAGCCAGGTTTACACTGATGCGATTTTGAAGCCGACATCCCTGCGAGAGTTCATCGCAGCTTGCATGTGGCCTCTTTAATAGAAGTCAATGCAAGTCATGTTAAAGTCGCACCAAAGTAGTGCAGGAACCTTTATCTAAGTCGGAGCAACTTGAGTCGCACCGATTAGAACGGTTCCATTTCCAGTAATGGGGCGCGACATGTCATGCGACTTTAAATTCTCAAGTCGCGGCAGTCTAAACCGAAGCTAAAAAAGAAAACAAATGCATCCACCACATCTAATGATTGGTAGGCTGCAATATATTACATTTTTGGTTTCAATACCGCTTTAAGCTGAAGTTTAGGTCTGCAATTTTTCCCATAGTCACATAGGACCAGCTTGGACCAATAAGTATGTATGTGCCATACTAGTGGGATCTCTGTGGAAGCTGAAAATCACTGTAGTAGGCACTGCTACGCCAGTGATCTACACCTGCTTCTGGGTCCATTGCTGAATGGCTGCATTGTGTACACGGGGGGGGGGGGGTCACTTGATGATGCAATTCAGTGAACCCAGAAAGTTCTCTGGTTGGATAGGGTGGGGAGGGGGCAGGGTGGCGATGTCAAGATGCCTATCTTGTTAAATCAGAATGCTTTGCATTCATTGAGAAAATGCCAATTGCTCTCTGAATGGCGCCCGTGCCAAGCGAGCAACTTCCTGTGTTCACAATGCAGCAGGGTAGACACCCGGCACTGGATCCAGAAGAAAGGGAAGATCTCTGGAGTAGCTGTGTCTACTAAAGAGATTTCCAGCTTCCACAGGCCACCCTCATGGGTATGGTATGCACATACACTATATCACCAAAAAGTATTGGGACACCTGCCTTTACACAAACATGAACTTTAATTGCATCCCAGTCTTGGTCCGTAGGGTTCAATATTGAGTTGGCCCACCCTTTGCAGCTGTAACAGCTTCAACTCTTCTGGAAAGGCTGTCCACAAGGTTTAGGCATTTGTGAGGTCAGGCACTGATGTGGACAAGAAGGCCTGGCTCTAATTCATCCCAAAGGTGTTCTATAGAATTGAGGTCAGGACTCTGTGCAGGCCAGTGAAGTTCCTCCACCCCAAACTCGCTCATCCATGTCTTTATGGACCTTGCTTTGTGCACTGGTCCAAATCATTTGGTGGAGGGAAGATTATGGTGTGGGGTTGTCCTTCAGGGGTTGGGTTTGGCCCCTTAGTTCCAGTGAAGGGAGCTCTTAAGATGTCAGCATACCAAGACATTTTGGACAATTTCATGCTCCCAAATTTGTGGGAACAGTTTGGAGATGGCCCCTTCCTGTTCCAACATGACTGCGCACCAGTGCACAAAGCAAGGTTCATAAAGACATGGATGAGCGAGTTTGGGGTGGAGGAACTTGACTGGCCTGCATAGAGTCCTATCCTCAACCTGACAGAACACCTTTGGGATGATTTAGAGCGGAGACTGCGAGCCAGGCCTTCTCATCCAACATCAGTGCCTGACCTCACAAATGCGCTTCAGGAAGAATGGTCAAACATTCCCATAGACACACTCCTAAACCTTGTGGACAGCCTTCCCAGAAGAGTTGAAGCTGTTATGGCTGCAAAGGGTGGGCCAACTCCTGATTGAACCCTACGGACTAAGACTGGGATGCCAATAAAGTTCATGTGCGTGTAAAGGCAGGCGTCCCAATACTTTTGGTAATATAGAGGTTTATTTGCTAAAGGCAAATCCACTGTACACTACAAGTGCAGTCGCTGTAGATCTGAGGGGGACATGCAAGGAAAATAAAAAACAGCATTTTTGCTTGTACATGATTGGATGACAGAAATCAGCAGAGCGTCTCCTCACATCTACAGCGACTGCCAAGTGCACTTGTAGTGTACAGTGGATTTGCCTTTAGTAAATAAACCCCATAGTGTAGGTACTCTGACCCAAGCTGGACCAGTGGAAATATGTAAAACTTTCCTAAAAGCCAAAAAAGTCATATATTGCAGCTTACCAATCATGGTGGCTGCTTTAGTTTTATTTTAGCTTTTTTCACCTGGTGATCTGGCCAGTATTAAAGTGCCTCCTCTCTGGATGAAGGAGCACAGGAGGCACCTTTTGACAGCAGAATTGCCAGTCTGGGGGAAGGGGAGTGTTAGATGTACTTGCAGATTTAAATACACTAACAAATTGAAGCCAAACTCCAGCTCATACTTTATAATCAATAACAGTTTTTTTGTTCCCCTTTTGGGATAAAGGTTTTACATAAATAAAAGCTGATCATTGTTAGCACCCCTGCCAGTGGTAAATTGTTTTTCTTTTTTCTCATCCCTTTAACGTTATTTTCTCTTGGAAAACAGACTTATTGGCTGAATCATCAGTTGAAAATAGAAGAAACTAGAGCTGCACGATTCTGGCCAAAATGAGAATCACGATTTTTTTTGCTTAGAATAAAAAGAACACGATTCTCTCACAATTCTCACGACGCAAAATCTTTCACACTATACAAAAAAAATTGGGCTAACTTTACTGTTTTTTTTTTTTTAAATTCACTAAAGTAATTTTTCCCAAAAAATTGCATTTGAAAGACCGCTGCGCAAATACAGCGTGACATAAAATTTTGCAACAACCACCGTTTTATTCTCTAGGGTCTCTACTAAAAAAATATATGTAATGTTTGGAGGTTCTAAGTAATTTTCTAGCCAAAAAAAAAAAAAAGATTTTAACTTGAAACCAACAAATTTTAGAAAAACTTTTAGTGTTTAACCACTTCCCGCCCGGCCTATAGCGGATTGACGGCCGGGCGGTGGTTGTGTTATCCTGACTGGGCGTCATATGACGTCCTTCAGGATAACATGCCGCCGCGCGCCCGCAGGGGCGCGCATCGCGGCGATCGGTGGATCGGTGTGTCAGTCTGACACACCGCTACACCGATCTTGGTAAAGAGCCTCCGGCGGAGGCTCTTTACCACGTGATCAGCCGTGTCCAATCACGGCTGATCACGCTGTCAATAGGAAGAGCCGTTGATCGGCTCTTCCTCACTCGCGTCTGACAGACGCGAGTAGAGGAGAGCCGATCGGCGGCTCTCCTGGCAGGGGGGGTCTGCGCTGATTGTTTATCAGCGCAGCCCCCCCGCAGATCACCACACTGGACCACCAGGGATCGCCACTAGGACCACCAGGGAAGGGAAACATGTGGATGGCCAGGTATGTACCCCATGGCCATCCACATGTGCCCAGTCAGTGCCAAATCTGTGCCAATCAGTGCCCACAAATGGGCACTGATTGGCACAATTATGTTGCAGTGATGCCCAGCAATGCCACACTTAGGGGCATCACTGCCATCAATCAGAATCATCAGTGCCACCCATCAGTGTCCATCGGTGCCACCTGTCAGTGCCCATCTGTGCCCATCTGCGCCCACCTATCAGTGCCCATCCGTGCCCATCTGTGCCAACTATCAGTGCCACCCATAACTACCCATCAACGCCACCTACGAGTGCCCATTAATGCCACCTACAAGTGCCCATCAGTGCCGCCTATCAGTGCCCATCGGTGCCACCTATCAGCGCCCATCAGTGCCACCTACCAGTGCCACCTATCAGTGCCCATTAGTGCCACCTATCAGTGCGCATCAGTGCCACCTATCAGTGCCCATCATCAGTGCCCGTCAGTGCCACCTCATCAGTGCCACCTCATTGGTGCCACCTCATCGGTGCCCATCAGTGCCGCCGTATCAGTGCCCGTCAGTGCAGCCATATCAGTGCCCGTCATTGAAGAAGAAAACGTACTCATTTACAAAAAATTTTAACAGAAACAAAGAAAAACGTGCTTTTTTTCAAAATTTTCTGTCTTTTTTTATTTGTTGCGCAAAAAATAAAAACCGCAGAGGGGATCAAATACCACCAAAAGAAAGCTCTATTTGTGGGAACAAAATGATAAAAAATTAGTTTGGGTACAGTGTGGCATGACCGCGCAATTGTCATTCAAATTGTGACAGCGCTGAAAGCTGAAAATTGGGCTGGGCGGGAAGGTGTCTAAGTGCCTGGTATTGAAGTGGTTAAGTAGTTAAACTTTCCTCATTTACACACCAAAGTGTATTCCATTGACAAATTGTTACAATGTTTATACTAAGACCCCTTTCACACTGGGGCGCTTTGCAGGTGCTACAGCGCTAAAAATAGCGCCTGCAAAGCGCTCTGAAAGAGTCGCTGCTGTGTCTCCAATGTAAAAGCCCCCGAAAGCTTTCACAGTGGAGCGGTGCGCTGGCAGGACAGTAAAAAAAAAAAGTCCTGCTAGCAGCATCTTTGAAGCGGTGAAGGAGCGGTGTGTATACCGCTCCTGCCCATTGAAATCAATGGGGCAGCGCAGCTATACCGCCGGCAAAGCGCTTTACCGCCGACGCCGCCCCTGTGTGCAAGGGGCCTTCAGTTTCACTGCTAAATGTTGTGATTCTTGGCAGACTGCCTGTTTTTTTCTTCCTTTCTTTTAACGGCTGTGGCTTCAGAAGAGCCGAGAGCATTTTTTGCATATTAACAATCGTGAAACACTTTTGTCAAGATCGCAACAGGGGGAAAAAATTGTGATAACGATTCTTGACGATTAATCGTGCAGCTCTAGAAGAAACCTTGACACCGGCTTCCGCTGGCCCTTTAACCACTTCCCTACCTGGCCATAGACAATAGACGTCCACAGATTGGATCTTCCATCCTGGGTGGACATCATATGACGGCCTGGGCTTCCCGGCCGCCTAGGGGGCGCGCGCCCGCCGCGTTGCTCGGGACCCGGTGCGTGTGCCCAGCGGCCGCGATGTCCGCCGGGCACCCGCGATTGCCCGTTAACCGGGCCGGACCGTGAATCGTTGTGTGCAAACACACAGATCCACGTCCTGTCAGTTGAGAGGAGAGCGATCTGTGTTCCCAGTACAGCGGAACACTGATCGGTCTCCTCCCCTTGTACGTCCCCTCCCCCTACAGTTAGAATCACTCCCTAAGAGCCCTTGCACACTGGGGCGGGGGGGCGGCGTCGGCGGTAAAACGCTGCTATTATTAGCGGCGTTTTACCGCCGGTATGCGGCCGCTAGCGGGGCGGTTTTACCCCCGCTAGCGTCCGAGAAGGGATTGCAGAGGCGCATAGCCGGCAGTATAGCCGCGCCGTCCCATTGATTTCAATGGGCAGGAGCAGTAAAGGAGCGGTATACACACCGCTCCTTCACCGCTCCAAAGATGCTGCTGGCAGGACTTTTTTTACCGTCCTGCCAGCGCATCGCTCCAGTGTGCAAGCCCTCGGGGCTTTCACACTGGAATGCAAGGAGCGGCACTTTCAGGTCGGTTTGCAGGCGCTATTATTAGCGCAATAGCGCCTGCAAACCGCCCCAGTGTGCAAGGGCTCTTAGGAAACATAGTTAACCCCTCGTGTCCCCCTAGTGGTTAACCCCTTCACTGCCTGTCACATTTATACAGTAATCAATGCAATTTTATATCCCAAAAATGTGTCAAAAGTGTCCAATGTGTCCGCCATAATGTCGCAGTCACGAAAAAAAATTGCGATCGCCGCTATTACTAGCAAAAAAAATCAATAATTTTCTTTAAAAAATGCCATAAATGTATCCCGTATTTTATAGACGCTATAACTTTTGCGCAAACCAATCAATATACGCTTATTGCGATTTTTACCAAAAATATGTAGAAGAATACGTATCAGCCGAAACTGAGGAAAAAATTTGTTTTTTTTAAAAAAAAAAAAAAATCGGGATATTTATTATAGCAAAAAGTAAAAAATAGTGTTTTTTTCAAAATTGTCGCTCTTCTTTTGTTTATAGCGCAAAAAATAAAAACCGCAGAGGTGATCAAATAACACCAAAAGAAAGCTCTATTTGTGGGGAAAAAAGGACGTCAATTTTGTTTGGGTATGGGTACAACGTCGCACGACCGGGCAATTTTCAATTAAATTGCGACAGCGCTGAAAACTAAAAACTGGTCTGGGAAGGAAGGGGGTGAAAATGCCCGGTACTGAACCGGTTAAAGGGGTTTGCTATGCTGGGAGAGGGGGGCAGGGCTTATGGCCACTGACCGCGGTGATTAGCGGTCACTTGATTGGAAAAAGTCCCGATCGGAAACGGTGATCAGGAACTTTCCGCGAGCAGCCGGTCGCTGTTCCAGAAGCGGGCGCTCTCCTGGCACAGCACTGTCGGCATTATGGCACACGAATTAGCAGCCGCTCGGCCCCCAAGAGATGGCATATTTGTGATGCTCAGCACCAAGACATTAAGAAGGAACGAATGAAGTCATCACATCTATGAATTGGTGAACTGCAATATAATAAAATGTTTGCTTTTCGGTTTATTACCATTTAAACTTTGAAAGGGAAAAGGAGAAGCTGATTGGTTGGCATGCAGAGCGGCTCCAGTCTTTGTCTCAGGAGAAGTGCTCTATAAGGTTCTCTTGGACGGAAGAGTCCGCATTCCTAGAAGAGAAGAAGGCCTCAGTCCGGCCTTCCACCATTATAGTGATCTGGCCTTGTCCTCACATCCACTTCACCAACACAGCAGCGTTGCCATGCCTCCATACACCTACTCGAATCCCAGGCTTCACCAGCGGCCTAGTCCCTCCTCGGTCTCTCCTCCCCCCCTGCACACTCTGCAGTCAGGTGGCCTCGTGTATGAAGCGCTGCCTGCCGCTCTGGACTCACCTTACACTACAGCGCTGAGCGATACCTTTCCGACCACAACAAACTCTCCTGCCGGCCGCCGCAGTGAATCAGCCGGATTTCATTCAAAGCAATGTGCACAAACTACTTCCGGGTGCAGCGTGACGTAACCACAACGTCGCTTAGGGTGACCAATAGGAAGAAGCGCCAAGAAGAGAGCGTTCTACGTAGCATCGTACGTGAGGTGAAACGTGCCTTCTCTGGGCACTAGAGTGAATGGGATATGCTTAGTCGCTGTCCCCAGTACAGGAGCCATGTTGGAGGAGTTGTTTTGGTGCCTGCATCACGATGATTGTGCCAAAATCCCGGGGTGGTAAAGAGGCCTTTGTTACGCTTCGTTATGGAGAGTCCAAATCGATCATTCAGTTTTTGTATGGGGGGTGCTTATTGTAAATTGTTGCTTCTCTTAGCTGTTTTGGATAGTTTACTGCACCTTGAATCTATTCATATAGTTTTACATGGGAATTCAGAGCTTTTATCCTTTTCTCTTTGGAACCATAAAAAAAAGTTTGACTGTAGTTAAAGTGGAACTTTACCCATAAGAACTTCATAAAAAAAAATAATGTTCTTCAGCAAGGAACATACATTCCACATTAATAATTATGCTACCAAAATTAGTGTGTGCTGTATATCGCCTCCAGCATTGTTCCTGTTTCTTCTTGCTGGAGGCTGCCATTTTGCTGAAGCCCAGAGCCCCTGAACAGCAGTAAATCATAAAGCGGAACTAAACCCATCAATTTTACACTTTCAAAAAACAGTTACATTCCATACCTCCCAACATTTTGAGATAGGAATGAGGGACACCTACCAGCAAACGTATGTAGGCATGGGACACACCCCCTGCTACATCCCCCTTAAAGGAGAATTAACCAAAGAAAAAGATTAAATCCACAAGGGATTTTTTTTACCACTACTATTCCTTTATATTGGCCTTTAAAATGTAAAAATGCAGCAATTTAGAATTTGGATGAAAGGTTTAGCACTGGGAAACACTTTTTGAAAGATAAAAAGTGCATTTTACATACAGCTTTATAGATCCGACCAAAATGAGGGACAAATGAGGGGGAAAGAGGGACAGAGGGACATTGCTCCAAATCAGAGACAGTCCCTCGAAATCAGGGACAGTTGGGAGCTATGACATTCCTGGAATGCCGGGATTTCTAACTGTCACATTTGCTTGTGTCCTCAACCAAACTGTCAAACCATTAAATATCTGGTGTCATAACTGATCACATGTGCAGTTGCAGATCAAACAGAAGTAGCTTGCTTGGCTGTAAAGGATAGGAGGGTTTAATTCCACTTTAAAGGCCTCTACAAACTCAGCAGTGCCTAAAAATAAAGAGCAACTGAGCATGTGCAGAGCAGGGTGAGACAGTGTATTATTGGATTTTAAATAGTGTAGGCGCTTATTTTTAATGTTGCAAAAGGGGCCAGACTGAAGACTAAAATGCCAACTTTAAATTGTATCTTCAGGTTTATTTTTTAACCACCTCAATACCAGGCACTTTCACCCCCTTCCTGCCCAGGCCAATATTGCGCTTTCAGTGCTGTCGTGCTTTGAATGACAATTACTCAGTCATGCAACACTGTATCCATATGACATTTCTATCAGTTTTTACACATAAATAGAGCTTTCTTTTGGTGGTATGTAACCACCACTGTATTTATTTATTTTTTTGTGCGGCTACAAATGAAAAAAGACTGAAAATTTTGAAAATAATGCGTTTTTCCAAAATTTTTCAAATTAATAATTTTTCTTCATAAATGTTGACCAAAATTTATACTGCTACATTTCTTAGGTAAAAAAATAACCCAAATCAGTGTATATTATTTGGTCTGTGTGAAAGTTATAGAGTCAACATGCTAATAATTAAAAATTGATCACACCTGATGTAATGATGGGCTATCTTATTTCTTGAGACCCTGAGACTGGGTTCACACTAGTGCGACAAACGCTCCGACATTGGGAGCTCATGTCGCATGACGTGTGAAAATCAATGTTTCCCTATGGGAGCCGTCCTAACTGGTCCAACACAAGTCGTTCCGACTTTAGAAATGCTCCCTGTACTATTTTGGTCCGACTTTGATCCTACTTCAGCCCATTGACTGTCATTGAAGTCGGATCAAAGTCAGATAGCCATCTCGCATGATCCGACTTTGGCATGCAACTTGTGCTCAGATGATCTTGAGGGGGAACTCCGCGCCAAATTTTAAATAAAAAACTGGCATGGGTTCCCACTCCAAGAGCATACAGGCCCTTCGGTCTGGTATGGATTTTAAGGGGAACCCCCTACGCCGTAAAAACAGCGTGGGGGTCCCCCCAAATCCATACCAGACCCTTATCCGAACACGCAGCCCGGTCGGTCAGGAAAAGGGGTGGGGACGAGCGAGCACCCCCCCTCCTGAACCGTACCAGGCTGCATGCCCTCAACATGGGGGGGTGGGTGCTTCGGGGCAGGGGGGCGCCCTGCGCCCCCCACCCCAAAGCACCTTGTCCCCATGTTGATGAGGACAAGGGCCTCTTCCCGTCAACCCTGGCCGTTGGTTGTAGGGGTCTGCGGGAGGGGGGCTTATCGGAATCCGGGAGCGCCCTTTAATAAGGGGGCCCCCAGATCCTGGCCCCCCACCCTATGTGAATGAGTATGGGGTACATCGTACCCCTACCCATTCACCTAGGGAAAAAAGTGTCAATAAAAAAAAACAAACAACAGGTTTTTAAAGTAATTTATTAGGCAGCTCCGGGGGTCTTCTTCCGACTTCGGGGGTCTCTTCCTTCTTCTCCACGCTCTCCGGCCTCTTCCCCGCGTTCTCCGGTTCTTCTCCCGCTCTCCGGTATCTTCTGCCGGGCTCCTCTGCTATCTTCTGCTCTTTTGCCGGCTCTTTTGCTAGCGGTGGCCCGGTCTTTTCCGTCGTCTTCTTCCCTCTTCTCTTTTTCCGATGTTGACACGAAGCTCTCTCCCACTGTAATGCCATATGCGCGGTCCGCAATGACATATATAGGGATGGGACGTGGTCACTGGGTGATGTCACCCTGTGACCCCGCCCCTTATTACGTCACAGTCCCAGCATGCCCTGGGACTGTGCCGTAATAAGGGGCGCGGTCATCGGGTGACATCACCCAGTGACCACACCCCATCCATATATAAGTCATTGCGGACCGCGCATACGGCATTACAGAGGGAGAGAGCATTGTGTCAACATCGGAAGAAGAGAAGAGGGAAGAAGACAGCAGAGAAGACCGGGCCGCTGATAGCAAAAGAGCAGAATATAGCGGAGGAGCCCGGCAGAAGATATCGGAGAGCGGGAGAAGAACCGGAGAGCGCGGAGAAGAAGGAAGAGACCACGGAGAAGAACGAAGAGACCCCCGAAGTCGGAAGAAGACCCCCCGGAGCTGCCTAATAAATTACTTTAAAAACCTGTCGTGTGTGTTTTTTTATTGACACTTTTTTTCCCTAGAGGAATGGGTAGGGGTACGATGTACCCCATACTCATTTACATTGGGTGGGGGGCGGGATCTGGGGGCCCCCTTATTAAAGGGGGCTTCTGGATTCAAATAACCCAGACAACCAATGGCCAGGGTTGTCGGGAACAGGCCCTTGTCCTCATGAACATGAGGACAAGGTGCTTTGGGGTGGGGGGCGCAGGGCGCCTCCCTGCCCCAAAGCACCTTCTCCCCACGGGCACGTGAGGATGAGGGCGCGTTAAAGTTTTTATTTATTCTTGGGGCACTGGTACACTGACAAATTTTTTTGTGCACTTGTACACTATGACAGTTGTTGATCGTCCACTGGCGGACATTGACAGATGTTGATGTTGCAGTGGAACACTATTGAAGATGTTTTTATGCACTGGTACACTGGTATAGATGTTGATGGGACACTGGTACACTGGGAGAGATGTTTTGTACACTGGTACAGATGTTCATGGGACGCTGGTACACTGTGACAGATGTTTTGTGCACTGGTACAGATGTTCATGGGACACTTGGACAGGGACTCTTGGGGTACTGTGCGGGGTTGGCTGCAGTATGTGTAATCTCTGTGTAACTGAACACTAAATTCATCAGTTACACAGAGCTATCACAGAGGCTGCAGCATCCCCCCATGGAACTGAGCTCAGCGGGGAGAGCTGACACAGAGACACGTGTCCCTGTTTACACTGTTTGATGGCTGTGGTTGGACACAGCCATCACGTGATTGGGAGGGCCAATCACAGCACCCATGTCCAGATCAGTGATGTGCTGTATCCGAAGAACACAGCCATCACAGGATCGCACCACTGCGCGGCCTCCCATTCTGAGGGACGTCCACTCAGAACAGGGAATCTCCCACCTGGCCAATGTACATAAATGGCATAAGCAGTTAAATTTGGAATATTGTAGGAAAGGGTTAAAAATACTTACACTTTTTTTGCCAGCCTAGTCCTTCTGGGAGGGAGATTTGACTTCACTTCCTGTCCTGTAAACACAACAGAAAGTGAAAGGAAATCCAAAATAATGGAAATTTCCTCTTAAACCCCTTTCACACGGGTGTTCCGATCAGGTCCACCTGTCAGTTTTTCAGGTGGACCTGAAGGTCCATGGAGTACTATGGATAGGCAAATGTAAATGGACTTATGTCCGTTCACACCCACCTACCTCCAGACCTTTTCCGTTTTTGCGGACCCGGATTGGAGGTAGCCTGATGTAAACAGACAGCATAGTCTGTTTACACTTGGCCACCCATAGAGCTGACGGGTCTGCCAGGCAGAAACTGAATGGGCACAGATGTGGCATGCTCACAGATCCTCTGCTGATTGGAGTCCACCACACTATGTGAAAAAAGCTCTAGGCAGTGACTACCAGAATTCAACGAGAGAGTGAATTTCCCTGAAGTAATAAACATGGCAATAAAACCCGATATTCAGTATCTATACACGGAAGTGTCCTTCCCGCTAATGGAAATTACCATCCCATTCCTTGCAATTAGACATATGTGCCTAGCACAGAAAAAAAAACACCTTGGGACTTTATAATAAGTTTTTTCCAAAAGTCCCATGGTGTTTGTTTCAGTGCTATGTAAATAGAACAATTACCAACCTAACAGGGGTTCTAACCCCTCCCCACTCCTTGCAAAACTAAAAAAAAGTATTGGCTTTAGGCACACTTTAACCCCCCTGGCGATATTCCCGAGTCTGGCTCGGGGTGAGATTTTAGTACCAAAAGCGGTAACCCCGAGCCAGACTCGGGATCGCATCGCTGGATCCTGGAAGACGCGACTCACCTTGTCTCCGGGATCCCACGATGTTCTCCCGCTGTGTTCGGCGGCTGGATCTTCCGCCCGATCCACTGTGTGCCCTGGCTTCCGTTCCCTGCGAGCGTAGCGACGCAGGGGGTGGAACTGGCGGCAAATTCAAATGTATATAACACAAACACACTGATACATTGTAATCCTATTGGATTACATTACTAAATATAATAAATATAATAAAATTGACCTCAGATTGCCCCCCAGTGCTTTGTCCAGTGCCCCTGCCTGCAGTTTTACTGTACTTTGTGTCTGGAAACTGCAGAGCGACCATGGCATCCAAAAAGCGTGCTTTAACCTCAAAAGCGACATATGACCTGCTGGAAAACAGCGACAGCGAGACAGAATCACTTGCAGATGTAAGTGATAGCGAATCATGGGGAAGTTCGTCATCAGGCACGGAAAGCGATTCAGCGATGATCCTGCGACTTTGCCCAGCGATGTGCGGACTTGGTGCTCGATTGATTGCGGTACGGAGCACACAGCACCCCCAAGATTCCCGTTTACCGGAGCGCCTGGTATAAAAGTGGAGGTTGAAGATGACAGCCCCTTGGGATACCTCCAACTCTTTTTGACTGATGAAGTCATAGAAAGAATTGTTACAGAGACCAATCGGTACCAGGAACAACAAGCTGCTATACCTCAGAGGTTTTCAAGGAGCAGAAAATGGGAACCAGTGACCAAGGAGGACATCTGGAAGTTTCTGGGCCTAATTATTCTCCAGGGAGTGGTGGGGAAACCCCTGCAGAAATGGTACTGGACAACCAACAAAATACTAGCCACTCCTTTTTTTGGCACCATAATGTCGGAATACAAATTTTCTCTCATAATGAAATATCTGCATTTTCAAAATAATGACGAATTTGATGAGACTTCTCATCCAGCTCCAAAACTGAAAAAAATTTGGGACTTATATCAAATTATTCAGAAAAATTTCCAGCAGACCTATGTACCAGACAGAGACGTCAGTATCGACGAAAGTTTTATGGCCTACAAAGGAAGACTTAGCTGGATACAGTACATCGCGTCTAAGAGAGCACGATTCGGCATAAAATCATTCATGCTCTGTGAAGCCAGCACTGGTTATATATGGAATTCGGTCCTTTACACCGGGAAAGGGACCAAATTCAACGACAGATTCAGTCAATATGGAATGGCAACCGCTTCTGTTCTCACTTTGATTGAGCCATTGTTGAATCAGGGGTACTGTGTAACCACAGATAATTTTTATACTTCTCCAGAACTCTATGAGTTCCTTCTACAACACAAGACAGATGCATACGGGACTGTTAGAGCTAACCGGCTGACATGCCGCCAACCTTTGCCAAAAAAAAGCTCACTGCAGGAGAAATAGTTGCCTGGCAAAAAGGCAAAATGATGGCACTAAGATGGCGAGATAAAAAAGATGTGTGCCTAATGAGTACCATTCACAACACCTCTACTCTCATGGTACATACAAAAGGTGGAAAAGATGTTATGAAACCTCAACTCGTAATGGACTACAACAACACAATGGGAGGTGTTGACAGAGCTGACCAGGCCATGACTTTTTACCCTGCTATGAGAAAGCAACAAAAAAAAATTATAAAAAAATCTTCAGGCATCTTCTTGAACAGTGCCTGTGGAACGCTTTCATTCTTCTAAAAAAAAAGAGTGACAGGCCTGTGATTCATGCAGACTTTGTTTGGAAAGTTGCAGAACTCATATTTCTGAAGCACCAAACACCAACCACTGTAAATCGATCTGGACGTCGTGCTGCTGGCGTTGTGAACCCGGAACGTCTGACAGGTCGACACTTTATGGACCACATTCCACCAACGGAAAAGAAGGCAGCACCCACAAGGATGTGTGTGGTTTGCTGCTCTAAACGTGACGACACAGGAAGGAAAGTCAGAAAAGAAACCCGGTTCTACTGTCCTGACTGTGACGTCGGACTTTGCGCTGTACCCTGTTTTAAAATTTACCATACCTGAGACGTTTACTAAAGCAATATGACTACTAATATTGCACTCTTGTTTGGCCAAAAAAAATGTCAGTGTTTTTGATTTATATTATTTACTAAAATTTATTGAATAAAAAGTATTATTACTATTATATTATTATTTGTTATTATTTATAGTTATTTATTATATTATAATTTATGATTTTGTTTCAAACTTTATCATACCCAGGATGTCTACTAGACTCTTGTTTGTACAGATTTCAGTGAGTTATTCCTAAGAATTACAGGCCTACAATATAAAACACCACATTTCCATGCAAAAATAATGGTACCGCTTTCAGCACCTAAAATCTGAAATAATCATACCGCCAGGGAGGTTAATGCCAGCCAGAAGTTAGCAACAACCCCTGCAGCCAGGCTAACCATATAGCATGCACGCAAGAAATTCAACTGCTCAGTGTAATATTACATTAGTAAATCAAAAGCATAATTATAAACATGATAATGAAAATGCTGCATGCTCTATACTTTAGTGAATTTAATCCACAGGCAGTGCCTTATAGTATGCTGCATGGCCTGGCCTGAACTCCTCCTCATCTGCCGCCTGCTATGATTTCTGCTTGATACTCCTTCCTGATCCTAACCTTTGCCTGATACTCATTCCTCATTCTCTGCTGCCTGCCCTGACTTCTGCCTGGTACTCCTTCCTCGTTCTCTGCTGCCTGCCCTGACCTCTGCCTGGTACTCTTTCCTCATTCTCTGCTGCCTGACGTGACCTCTGCCCAGTACTCCTTCCTCACTCTCTGCTGCCTGCCCTGACCTCTGCCTGGTACTCCTTCCTCATTCTCTGCTGCCTGCCCTGACCTCTGCCTGGTACTCCTTCTTAATTCTCTGCTGCCTGTCATGACCTCTGCCCAGTACTCCTTCCTCATTCTCTGCTGCCTGCCCTGACCTCTGCCTGGTACTCCTTCCTCATTCTCTGCTGCCTGCCCGGACCTCTGTCTGGTACTCCTTCCTCATTCTCTGCTGCCTGCCCGGACCTCTGCCTGGTACTCCTTCTTAATTATCTGCTGCCTGTTATGACCTCTGCCCAGTACTCCTTCCTCATTCTCTGCTGCCTGCCCTGACCTCTGCCTGGTACTCCTTCCTCATTCTCTGCTGCCTGCCCGGACCTCTGCCTGGTACTCCTTCCTCATTCTCTGCTGCTGTCACGTACCTTACAGCGGAGCCCGAAATGATGAGGGTGGCCTCTTGCACGGTTCCGGTCCAAGCACCCCTGGTGGTGGGTACAGGGAGTGGGAGGGAAACGAAAGGGTGCAGGTGCCTGCAGGCAGGAGGCTGGAACTTGGAGATATAGGAACCTCTGCTGAGGAGATGTGGAAACTGATCACCAAACTTGTTCAGCGGGAGCCAGATCAGGATCAACTGCAGAATCAGGAACAGGCAGGAGTCGGCAACAGGCTGGCAGCGGGGTACCAAGTCAGAAGGCAAAACCGTAGTCAGGAACAGGCAGGGGTTGGCAACAGACGGGCAGCAGGGTACTGAATTAGGAGGCAGAGCCGTAATCATAAGTTCAAGCCAAGGTCAGTATTGCAGGTAGAGGCAGGTTCAGCAGGCAGGGGAGATCCAAGAGAATGGTCAGAAGATAGCCGGGTTTTAAGTAACAAGGTCAATCAGGCAGAGTCACAACAGGAAGACAGGAACAAGCTGAAGACAATCCAGCACTGCTGCTAGGCAGACTATCTGTTTATATAGGGTGCTGTGTGCCAGGATTCGCGCCAGCGTACGTGC
This sequence comes from Lithobates septentrionalis, assembly GCA_037952835.1. NCBI lineage: Eukaryota > Metazoa > Chordata > Amphibia > Anura > Ranidae > Lithobates > Lithobates septentrionalis. Next base: position 1,823,602 of record JBBDGP010000623.1, on the reverse strand, counting down.
GTACGCGCATGCGCATTAGCACCTTAGCACATTGGCGCATGCGCGTTAGCACATTAGCACTTTGGCACTCGTGGGCGCGCGTTAGCGCGTGTGCGCGTTCGCATTGAGGTGCCATTGTGCATGCCCACCCTGGATCTCATTTCTCTCTAGCTATGGTTCCGTGCATGCACATTAGCATTAGCAGAATGAGGATTGGCAGCTGCTGCATGGAGGTGGGTGCTTGCTGTGTGAGTTCTCTGACAGCTGCCTGACCTGACCTCTGCCTGGTACTCCTTCCTCATTCTCTGCTGCCTGCCCTGACTTCTGCCTGGTACTCCTTCCTCACTCTCTGCTGCCTGCCCTGACCTTTGCCTGGTACTCCTTCCTCATTATCTGCTGCCTGCCCTGACCTCTAAAAAAAAGAAACGATAGTTCCCCGCTTAGGAAAAAAGAGAAGAATGAAAGAACTGCAGCCCCCCTGACACAGAATATTACCTAGGTGAAATTCAAATCAACAAAAGTTCTAAAATAGGGAATTGGCGCTGTTCGACTATATATGCATTGGATATTGCTCATGTATAAATACGTATAAAAAATATATATTAAGTGCAACACATGCATGTGTAAAAAATCATAGTGAAAATAGGGAGCTAAAAATAAGTGAAATGCTCCTACAACCTTGTCCTATACAATAAAGTGCAACGTGCTAGAACAAATATACTCAAAACTGTCTATAAAAATGAAAATCTGCAAACATTCCAAATCAGTGGTGAAAAGAAAAAATTGTGGTACAAAATTGTTAAAAGCAATCTAAACCATTACAATAAAGTCCCCAGCGTTAATATGTGAAAAGTCCAATTCATAAACCAAGTGATAAGAATATATAGAAGTGATAAAAATGTGCTGAAAAATTATATGATAAAAACAATGTCGCAAAAAATTTGTGTTCAGAAAAAATTCTTTTGATGTGTCCCTCCAATAGAAAGGCGATACTCTCAGTGTGGCAAGTGTTCCCCGTCTTCCACTGCACCCCCACTCGTGCCCTCACTCACCGGACTGCCCAACCCCTGCAGGGGTAAAAGGCATGCAGACACAATCCAGCGATGGTGAACCTTGGTAACGGTCCTCAGCCCAGTGGTTGTCCTTCCCTTCTCTGATGTTACGGTTTCCCCAGCATTAAACATCCATATGTAGCAAAAAAGAAATTGCTCTCATAGCGTGAATCTGAAAAAAATATATTGATTTATTATTAAAAACTAATAAAACTTCAAAACTTTAAAAACAGGAGCTGACAGCGCTCCGCTAGCCGGCTCAAAGCCTAGTGGGCAGCGTGGTATAGTGTGCGTTCCACCGCCTGCCTGCCTGAAACCGGAAGAATCAAAGCACAAGAGGTTTACGTATGCGTATCACGTGGCCACGGCTTAGGCGTTTCGTCATCAAGACGTCATCTGAGGCGCTGTCAGCTCCTGTTTTTAAAGTTTTAAAGTCTTATTAGTTTTTAATAATAAATCAATATATTTTTTTTCGGATTCACGCTATGAGAGCAATTTCTTTTTTGCTACATATGGATGTTTAATGCTGGGGAAACCGTAACATCAGAGATGGGAAGGACAACCTCTGGGCTGAGGACCGTTACCAAGGTTCACCATTGCTGGATTGTGTCTGCATGCCTTTTACCTTTAACTTTTACTCTTCATGATAACGAGGGCTTTATTTTCAGCGGGAACGCGCGGGGGGGGGGGGGGGGGGCGCAGTTCCAGCACCTCCAGCACTGAATGTATTTTATGGTAAGGAGTGCTGGGATGTGCTGGAGGGTCAAGTGATGCTGCCTGCTGGAGGATCAATTGTTGCTGGTAGGGATCTATCTGTATCTGGGGGTCTATTGTTGCTGGCAGGGGGGTGTGTGGAGGATCTATTGTTGCTCAGGGGTATATTGTTGCTGGGGTGGGGGTCCATTGTTGCTGGGGGGATCTATTGTTATGCAGGGGATCTATTGTTGCTAGGGGGTCTGTTGCTGCTGGGGTGGGGGTCTATGGTTGCTGTGGTGGGGTCTAATAAATGCCATACAAATTACTTAGTAGCACAAAATGATACTTGGTTCTGTATTCTCTAAAAGGGCAGCACAGGGAGGTGGATAGGGGGTGGAACCAAGGGACGGTGCTCAGAGGTGGGTAGGGAGCAGAGACGAAGGATGATTCAGAAGGGAGGACTTTCTGCACCTATTCCATGAGAAAAAAAAGCCACGGTGATAACAGTAAAGAGGACAAATAGAGAGAGTGAATCTCCCTAATATTCTAGTCCTTCTCCACTCTATTCAAAACTTAAAAAAAAGTTTTGCCTTTAGTTATTCTTTAATTTCGCAGTACAAAATGACTGAATGCCAGGCCAGAGCTGGGCGATATATCCTAACAAATTGTTGATGTTTTTGATGTACTGGTACATCCACAAAAAAAAAATGTAGGCTATTAAGGAAAAATCTGTTGATTTTTTTTCACTGGTATTTGTGAGTGTGTAATTCAGTTCCCTCTCACTGCTATGTTTCTGCTCCCATCTGTTTATGTTTGCTTATGTTAGGATGACTATTCCTCATGCTATGTGTCCATTTCTTTTCCAGTTTTACAGCTGTCTGTCTGTCTCTTTGCCATTTCTTTTCTTAGTGCAAATTATCAGTAGTAATAATAGTCACAGTATGATGCAGGTAAGTTTGGGGGTTGCAGTACACTTAGTAAGGTCAGTATTATGATACATCTTGTTTTTTTTCCTTATTTATAAGGTATAACAAAATTGTAATTGGACTTTGTTTTTTCAATGCAGGTTTACTATAAAGTAAGCATCTAGAGCAGTGGTTCTCAACCTTATTAGTGCCGTGACCCCTGGATAAAATTTCCCAAGTTGTGGGGACCCCTAACAGTAAAATTATTTTCGTAGCATGGGTTGTCAGCACCCAAGGCGAGACAAGTAATTTGCGCCCCTAACCCACGGATATTTAGCGCTCCCTGATTCCCTTCCACTTGTACAGTATTAAAACCCCTTATGGTACGTTTTAGGATGTACCGCTCTTTCCCTTTGTTTTCCTTTCTTTCCCTTTTATCTCTCTCTATCCTAATTTCTTCCCTTCCCCCCATCTCTCTCTCTAGCAGTCTTTCTTGTTCTTTCTCTTATTCTTTATCTCCCTTTTTCTTTGTTCCTCCCCCACTTTTCCGCTCCCTTCCATGTATTCTCTATTCTTATTCCTTCTCTTACTTCTTGGTGGGGGGTGAGGAGAGTTGGGATGAGTGGTAGTGCTGGCGGGGAGTTGGGACGAGTGGCAGTGCTATTGGGGGGTGGGATGAGTGGCAGTGCTGGTGAGGAGTTGGGATGAGTGGCAGTGCTGGTGGGGAGTTGGGATGAGTGGTAGTGCTGGTGGAAGTTGTGATGAGTGTCAGTGTTGGCGGGGAGTTGGGATGAGTGGCAGTGCTGGTGGGGAGTTGGGATGAGTGGCAGTGCTGGCAGGGAGTTGGGATGAGTGGCAGTGCTGGCAGGGAGTTGGGATGAGTGGCAGTGCTGGCGGGGAGTTGGGATGAGTGGCAGTGCTGGCGGGGAGTTGGGATGAGTGGCAGTGCTGGTGGGGAGTTGGGATGAGTGGCAGTGCTGGCGGGGAGTTGGGATGAGTGGCAGTGCTGGCGGGGAGTTGGGATGAGTGGCAGTGCTGGTGGGGAGTTGGGATGAGTGGCAGTGCTGGCGGGGAGTTGGGATGAGTGTCAGTGTTGGCGGGGAGTTGGGATGAGTGGCAGTGCTGGCGGGGAGTTGGGATGAGTGGCAGTGCTGGCGGGGAGTTGGGATAAGTGGCAGTGCTGGTGGGGAGTTGGGATGAGTGGCAGTGCTGGCGGGGAGTTGGGATGAGTGGCAGTGCTGGTGGGGAGTTGGGATGAGTGGCAGTGCTGGCGGGGAGTTGGGATGAGTGGCAGTGCTGGCGGGGAGTTGGGATGAGTGGCAGTCCTGCCGGGTAGTTCTGATCATCCAACTTAGGTGCTCTTGATCAAGGCCATCTGCGGATCTGAGAGCTGTAGTGGGGACTTTTAATGGCAACTATAATTACCGGTAGTGTTACTCACTGTGTCTCCGGCTTCACTGTGTCTCCGACTTTGTGGTGTCTCGCAGCAGTGACACCTATGCCGAAATCAGGAGATAGGGTCTCCTTTAGCCCCTCCCTCTTCACATTCTTCACCAGTCAGCTGACTTCTAGTCTCTGACCCCCAGCCACGGTCTCCAGGAACAGCCCAGCTGTTTTTTTCTTTTTAATATTTACGTATACACACATGGTTTCTCTTTGAAGTCTATTGTAAACTGAATGATTTCCTTTACAAGGTGAGGATTTAGAGTGGAATCAACCATTTTAGCAAGGTTCCCTCTCCTGCCCCTCCCTCTTCCCCCCTTACTTACACATATGCAACAAAAACACATTAAAAAAAAAAAAGAAAGTAAAAACTTTTTTTTTTTACTCACCTAGGTAAGGATGGCATTGTGGACACCTGGGAGAGTCTCCCATGGTGTGTCTGCGCATGCACAAGTCCAATAAAATATTTCCATTGCACATGTTCCTGGAAATAAGAGGGTGCAGCAGCAAACGTTGATTGGGAACCGGCATCAACACAAGGTGAAAGCATCTACCTCAAGCACACCAAGGAGTTGATTTATTAAATTGGAAAGTGCAAAATCTGGTGCACTACTGGAAGCTGATTGGTTTCTATGCAGAGCTGCACCAGATTTTGCACTCTCCAGTTTTAGTAAATCAGGCCCCAAAGATCTTTGAAATAGCACTCAAAAGTTTATTGAAGCAATCACATTATAGCATAAGATTGCAACCTTTTGGGGCCGCACAGACCCCTTAATCAGGCGTATGACATAACTGATGGAGGGGTCCCAAGTGACCCTAAAGCATTGTAATATTATGCTGTGATGTGACTGCTTCCATTAACCTTGCACATGCACAAGATCTCACAAACTGCTTCCTGAAATATGTTACACACAGATGTGCCAAAGGGCTGGCAGAGTCCATGGTGTGTCTGTGCATGTAGTGAGGGATGTTACACATGGTCAGACACAGTTCAGAGATCTCTGCCACATCCCCTGGATGAGGCAGAGACTTGTGTCATGCCACACTGGGGCTCCAATAAAGATGGAGTGGGTGGAGAAGACCTACCTTGGGAGGACTTCTCCTTCAAACAAAACAATGCTAGACTCCATGGTGTCATATGTATGTTTTTTTTTTAATTTTTAGACAGAAACAAGTGTTAGGGATATTTTTTTTGTTTGGGGGGGGGGGGGGGGGAGTAGCTAGGGTGAAGTTGTGTTTTAAATATGCAAATCAGTTCTGGGCACCAATTTTCATAAAGAATGTTGTGGAACTTAAACAAGTTCAGAGAAGAGTAACTAAACTAATAGGAGGCATGGAAGACCTCAGCACAGGATACAGTAACTGAACTGAATGTATTCTTCCCTGAGAGGGAGACTATGATCACCTTTTAAAAAAATGGAGGCACTTTTTCCAACTGGAGGAAAGGAGGTTTAACTTGTGGAAAGGCTTCTTAATAGTAAGAGCTGTCAAAAGGGATAGCTTGTTCTAGCGACTCTGTAGATGATTTAAAAAAGGAATGATATTATTGGTAATGCGCAAAATGTAATTGGCTATAGATATTTATAAGAAATAACATCATAGATTTTTGTTCTAGAGCAGCCATTCTCAATCTGGGTTCTGTGGAATGCTAGGGTTCCTCCAGTGGTTGTTAGTTCCTTAAGCTGTGGCTGACTGACCTCCCATCAGATGGCGCATGCACAGTTCAAAACCAATTGACAGAACTAGCAGTATGACTCCAATTATCTATTTGGCTGTAGGTAAGGGTGACAATCTCACCGTCATTGTAAAGGGGACATTCTTCCCACTGACCACCAATGTAAGGGGCAATATAAGCATTTGACACAGTTGCCAACACACGGCTAACATGTAAGGTAAAGTCTACAGAACTTGGGAAAAACAGTTTATAAATGGATAGAAAACTGTCTAAAATACCACATTTAGAGAGTAGTGGTTAATGATTCATACTCTGAATGGTCTAAGGTTATCAGTGGTGTACCCCAAGGTTCAGTGTTGGGATCTGTACTTTTTATTATATTTATAAATGATATAGAGACTGGAACTAAAAGTACCATTTAAGTCTTTGCAAATAACCCCAAGCTACGCAGTGGAATAACGTACTTACAGGATGTCTTCAACTTACTAGCCAACCTAAATGCACTGTCTATATGTGGCAAATGGGGTTTAATGTTGATAAATGTAAAGTTATGCACCTGGTGGCTAAGAATATGCATACATCATACATACTAGGGGGAGCACAACTGGGGGAATCCATGGTGGAGAAAGATCTGGGTGTTTTGGTAGATCATAAGCTTAATAATAGCATGAAATGCCAAGCTGCGGTTTCCAAAGCGAGCAAAGTCCTTTCTTGTATTAAGAGAAGTATAGACTCCAGAGAACGAGATATCATTTTGCCCCTGTACAAATTATTAGTAAGACCTCACCTGGAATATGCAGTTCAGGTTTGGGCACCAGTTCACAAAAAGGATATTGGAGAACTGGAGAAAATGCAGAGAAGGGCAACCAAACTGATAAGAGGCATGGGGGAGCTCAGCTATGAGGAAAGATTAGAGGAACTGAATTTATTCTCTCTTGAGAAGAGGAGATTAAATGGGGATATGAGCAACATGTACAAATACATAAGTGGTCCATATATTGAACTTGGTGTTGAGTTTTTCACGTTAAGGTCATCACAGAGGACAAGGGGGCACTCTTTACGTCTAGAGGAAAAGATATTTAATCTCCAAGGTTTTTTCACAGTAAGCTGTGAAAATGTGGAATAGACTAAAGCCTCGTACACACGATCGGATTTTCCGCAGACAAAACCTCAGACTTATGTCCGAAGGGCGTTGGCCAGGAACTTGCCTTGCATACAAACGGCAAGAAATTGTCAGCCAACAAACACGAACGTAGTGACATACTACATGGTTTTTCAGCTCTTTAGCACCACCCTTTGGGCTCCTTCTGCTAATTGCATCTTAGTAGAAGTTTGATGAGTGTTGATTCACGCTTTTCATTTTGTGCTTTTCATTTCACGATTTTCAGTTTGCGCATTTCACTTTGCGTTTTTCAGTTTGTTTCTGAACGGCCGTTCGCCAACCAGCCATGTTGCAGAATCGGAGGAGATAACATGTTATTTATTATTGGCCTTGGAGTTATTGCTTTGACCCAAGTCCAGTCCAGGAACAGGAGGAGGAGAATTTCTTGGACCAAAAATTGGTTGCTTTATTAATCGTGAACAATTACGTCATATGCCTTTGCTGCGGGAGCTCCAGGAGAACAATCCGGATGATTTTCGGAATTATCTCTGGATGACGGACCCCTGCTTTCACCAACTCTTGGCATTGTTGACCCCCTATATTAAGAAGGAGGACACATGCATGAGGCTTTTTTTGGTTGAATAATGATTTGATTTGGTGTATTTTCTATATTTTTGGATGCATAGAATGCACTTTTTGGTTAAGTTCTATTGGCAGATAGCATGTCTAATTTTATTTGTTTTGTTTTTCTAATGCAGAATAAACAAATTGTGTAGAATAATACTTGGCTATGTGTTTTGCTTCAAATGACAGTTTGGAAGTAGGCAGTTACATTTTAAAACATACAATGTAAAATTAACAAGGGACACCACCATAGTTGTATCTCTGATCTTAAAAACTAGGGGATAATGATGTTGTGGTAACTTGCACCAAAAAAAAAAAAAATAACAAGCATAATAATATTATTCTTGATATCACTAAAAAAAAAAAAGCCTTTGAAAATTTGTTTGCAATAACTCCATCAGTATCACCAGCAAAGCAGCTTCATTATTATCCCATTAACCACTTGCTTACCAGGCACTTACACCCCCTTCCTGCCCAAGACATTTTTCAGCTTTCAGAGCTGTCGCACTTTGAATGACAATTTCTTAGTCGTACACTGTACCCAAACAAATTTTTTATTATTTTCTTCACACAAATAAAGCTTTCTTTTGGTGGTATTTAATCCCTGCTGTTTTTTTTATTTTTTGCAAAAGAAAAAAAAAGACCAAAAATTTTGAAAAAAATGTTTTTTACTTTTTTTCTGTCAGTAAATTTTGTAAGTAATTTTTCATCTTCACTGATGTGCGCTGATGAGGCGGCACTGATGGGCACTGATAGGCTGAACTGGTGGGCATTGATGAGGTGGCACTTATGGGTGCTGATAGATGGAACTGATATTTGTCACTGATGAGCACTGATAGGCGGCACTGGTGGGCAATGATAGGTGGCTCTGGTGGGCACTGTTAGGCGGCACTGGTGGGCACTGATAGGCTGCACGGATAGGCGGCCTGGATAGGTGGCACGATGGGCACTGATGGGCATTGATGGGTGGCACTGATTGGCGACACTAATGGGCATTGATCGACAACAGTGATGGGCACTGTTCCCACCTGGCCACATCTGCAAAAGCACAAAAAAGATATTCCAGGAAAGATTTTTGATAATCGTTTAGGGACTAGGCACCACCTAGAGAAAACTGACTAACATTTTGTACAACATGGGGACACCACCCCATTCAGTTGTATTTTGAAAACATCTGTTTTTAAAAGCTGTTCTCGATACAAGATTGGGAGAGAGTTTCTGAAGAGAATGTAAAAAGTGTAGAATTTGTTGTAGTCTAAACAACTCTGAAGAGGGCATCTCCAGATATTGAACAAAATAAGAAGAGGGACGTATGCCCCTTCGATCTAAAAGGTGTCCTACACGGTATAGTTCTTTGTTGTGCCACATAAAGGGCATTTTTCTACTTCTATTTTAGCAGGGTTTCCCTGAGACCTGAAAATTATTTTAAGGGTTTCTCTGGGGTAAAAAGGTTGGCAAAGGCTGTTCTAGCGTTTTTCAGCTTACCTTTCTCTTCTATATTGGAGCAAATTAAAATATGCTTTATTATTTTTTTTTTCGCCTTCCTCTGGCTCAACTATATATACATACACTGTATACGTGGGATTCCAGGATGCAGAAAGACCCATCAGAGAGATCAGCTGAAAGCTTAGCCTGTCCTCTCACATATTTTGTGTTGGTTGGGGCCTAGGCAGGCATTCCATTTATCCAGACTGTGCAGGTGTACAAGGGCCCTCTAGAAGTTAGAGGCACATTTACTGTATACTAGATCTGGGTTGGGCAGGTGCTGGAACTCTCCTCCTGCCCTGACCATGGTATTCATATGTAACCTTCAAATGGTATCAAGCAGCAATAACCTTCTTTACCTTAGAAAAAACACACACACATAAAGCAATAGTGTAATGCTCGACGCCTGATTATGAAAAATAGTGGGAGGCCATGCATAAGTATGCTGGTTCATCAATAGCAACAATAAAAACATATTGTAGAGGTAAAAATGTAATAAAAACTAAAACTAAAAAACAAAAAACAAAAGTTTTTGAAAAAAATTGATCGATTAAAGTCCTGAAATACATGAGTTGAATGTAGTGTTCTAGGGGTGTGCCCCTGTCAAATCTGTACTCTGAAACAAATGCTGCAAAGGGAGCGAGGCTGCTTCAGGCTCGAGCTGGGGGACCCAATTACTATGGGAAAAGGAAGGCCAAAAAGGAAGAGAAGCGCTTCTCTTCTTTTTTGCATAACCTTCTTTACCATCTGCTAGATAAGCACTGAGACATGCAGAATTTGTTTTCTTATTACCTGTTGACACCTTTTTGGTCTGGAACCATAAGTGAGTGTTTTCTGTTGCATAGCATAAACCACAAGAGAGTGCAAAATATTGGGAAGATTACTATCCATCTGCATCTTACTATTTATGTATCTAGTTTTCTAGCCATCTGACTAATTATCTATACACAGTTAATCAGTATTAGTACATAGGCAGCTTTATACTTTGCTGCAGCTCAGCATTGCTGATCTCCAACTGTCCATTTGCAGCCACTTGCTCATGGTGGATTTTCTAGGTTTTAATTTATTTATTTTTTTTGTAAAAGTTTTTATTGATAGCATAAACAGCATAACAGGAAATGAACAAATGCGGACGCAGCCGCTACGGGTATAAAAGACAAAAGATAGTACAATAGGTAAGTGAATCATACACAGCATATAATATTGAATAATCTTAGTATACTTTGTTCAAGGGGAGCCAGAATCCTGAATAACAGGCATGTAAAGGTTTATCCGTTGCCATGTGAAAGTTATAGGTATATCTATGATGATATAGTATCCGGTCCTCTATGGACAGTCCATATGATTTGGATCGGAAGGTAGCGTGTTAAGGATTGAGTAGCTTTTGATTAGGGGTAGAGGGACATGGGGAATATACGTAGCGGTTGGTGTTATTAGGGACTTCAGACATCCATCAGCAGTGTGCTCAATGTAAAGAAAAGAGGGGAGGTCTGAACATAGATAGAGGGGAGGGGGGAGGGGTATGAGGAAGGATTGAGAGTGAGTGTGTAACTTTTGATTTGCCACAGCTCTCACAGCCGCTGCTTTAATTCCAGTGTGAAAGCCCTGAGGGCTTTCACACTGGAGCGGTGCGCTGGCAGGACGGTAAAAAAAGTCCTGCCAGCAGCATCTTCGGAGCGGTGAAGGAGCGGAGTGTATACCGCTCCTTTACCGCTCCTGCCCATTGAAATCAATGGGAGGGCGCGGCTATACCGCCGGCAAAGCGCCTCTGCAGAGGCGCTTTGCGGTGGTTTTAACCCTTTCTCGGCCGCTAGCAGGGGGGTAAAACCGCCCCACTAGCGGCCGCATACCGACGGTAAAGCGCCGCTTACAATAGCGGCGCTTTACCGCCGACAACGCCCCCGCCCCAGTGTGAAAGGACCCTTAGACAAGTGTAAATATATGCTGTAAATTAGGCATGCTTTCAGAAATAGAAGTGTTAATAGTTCACTTTTATCAATTAAAAAATGGAAGCTAAATTAACAGAAGAGAAATACAAATAAAATAAATATTTGGTTTGACCACCCTTTGCCTTTAAAACAGCATCAATTCTTCTAGGTACACTTGCACACCGTTTTTGAAGGAACTCGATAGATAGATTGTTCCAGACATCTTGGAGAACTAACCGCAGATCTTCAGTGGATGTAGGCTGCCTCACATCATTCTGTCCCTCAAGTAATCCCAGACAGACTCAATGACGTTGAGATCAGGGCTTGTGGGGACCAAACCATCACTTCCAGGACACCTCGTTCTTCTTTACTCTGAAGATAGTTCTTAATGATATTGGTTGTATGTTTGGGGTCATTGTACTGCTGCAAAATACTTTTGGGGCCAATCACATGCCTCCCTGATGGTATGACATGATGGGTATGTTTTAGAAAATGTAAGAATACATTTTTGGAGTCATTCTACCCCCGGGGATTTACTTCTACTTCACCTTCACCCACTTCCCTGCCCTACTTTTCCTCCTTTTCTTCCTCTTTCCTATTTACCTCCAGTAACTTTTCTTCCATATTTCTTCGGCTCTTTCCTTTTGTGCAGTAATGGTATGGTTCCCAATCAAGGATCTTGTCTTTAACTACACCAGTTCATCACAGCTTGTCCTTCTCTAGTGCAAAGATTGCACGTATTGGCACTTTACGGTAATTTCACTTTTTATTTTCCTTTGGTCCTAGCCACTCCAGCATTTTAGTTAACAGTAGCTTTATGTTCGCCGCCTCCAGTGAGTGCTGTGTCTGTCCTTGACTTTTGTTACCCAATGCCAGACCAGTACATGTCTAGGTCTACTTATGTACCATCCACTCTACCTGAATTGTTCCTATTACATTTAAAAGTAAATAAACAAATTTGACAAGAAATATGGAGAAGTAACATTTATTACCGGGTTCACAAACAATATAAGCAGCTGGAACGGATAGTTAACAAACATTATCCCATTTTATTAAGAGATGCAACATTGAAGAGAATATTACCAAAATCTACATTTATATACATGTAGCACTGCCCTCTCGAGGGTCGCAAACATTTCTTCCTTTAGGTAACAACAGCAATAATGAAATACACCAGAATTAGTTAAATTAGAAATGGTTTACTCAAAGGAATGAATGGAGAGAGAATCAAGGGACGAACCTGAATTTAACTCCAAACAGGTTGTCTTTAAAGAATATTCTTAGTAGCAAAATAACTATCACTCTTGGAACCTGTATGGAATGCTCTTTCCCTGGATTTCTCACTGTCAGCAAGGGTATCACTTGAGCCTCTAACCCATCAGCTAAGCTCACAGTCTCATTCCAAAATCCCACTGGAACACACTATTGCCACTCTATCAGGGCATAGGTGTAATCTTTCTCAAATTCAGGGTTTACATCCATGACATAGGATCCTTGCTTTGGAACAGCCTTTCTTATTAGCTGTCTCGCCTCCCTCTCAGACCATCCAATTCCCGGCATCTTCACCACACTGGCTAGCTCCAGTTGACTCCCTTGCTCTTGTGCCCAACTGGTGGCAGAGACTGAGTCCATCTTCCTCTTCTCTCTGTGTTGGTCACAGGACTTGGTTGGGCTTGCCATGAGGGGTATCCCGGACAAGCCCCCAAATTTAGCGCTGCCCTCTTGAGGGTCGCAAGATAAATCAATACCCTTCTGGTTCCCCTGACCATGTGAGTCCTCTGACACCATGGGTTCAAACATTGATTCCATTAGGTAACAACAGTAATAATGAAATACACCAGAATTACTTAAATCAGAAATGGTTTATTCAAAGGAATGAATGGAGAGAGAGAGAGTCAAAGGACAAACCTGAATTTAACGCCAAAGAGGTTATGTTTAAAGAATATTCTTAGTAGCAAAATAACTATCACATTTATGATTCAAATATTCAACAGTGCATGCTATATTTCCTATACCCAAATAAATGTATATAATGTCTATGTGAGTGAGCTACAGGAGAGCAAAGGAATGACTCCTTTGAGTCTCAGACCTCTCTCTACTGCTCCTTCATATAAAAAAATAGGAAAATAACAGATAAACAAATATAACTCCAGCAAGCAGTAACTATAGCACAATTCAACCTGCTCTTAGAGTTTTTGGTGAAATTCAGCTCTAATGCCGCGTACACACGACCGGACTTTACGGCAGACTTGGTCCGGCGGACTTTTCGACAGACTTTACGACGGATTTTCCAAATGAACGGACTTGCCTACACACGATCAACCAAAGTCCAACGGATTCGTACGTGATGACGTACGACCGGACTAAAACAAGGAAGTTCATAGCCAGTAGCCAATAGCTGCCCTAGCGTTGGTTTTTGTCCGTCGGACTAGCATACAGACGAGCGGACTTTTCAACCGGACTCAAGTCCGTCGGATAGATTTGAAACATGTTTCAAATCTAAGTCCGTCAAACTTTTGAGAAAACAAAGTCCGCTGGAGCCCACACACGATCAAATTGTCAGACAAAATCCAGTACGCCGGACCAAGTATGCTGTAAAGTCCGATCGTGTGTACGCGGCATAATAGTTTCAGCAACACAGTTTCTTGTAGAGTGGAGGAAAATAAAAGTAGTCCAGTGTTGCTGTGTGGCAATCCGCTTAATCTTCCACGAGCTCTCAGGTATTTAATTGCATGCAAAGAATATTGATTGATAAGGCAGAATAGCTGATTCAATAGATGGTATATAACCAGTAGACAATATTCCTGTGCAAATCAGAACTATAATTGAATTCACAGTGATCACTGACTTAAAGATGGTAACTCTGTGGAACTACAAGCAACAGCAGAACAGTGAGTGGCATGGATGTCTGTGTATCGTACCTATGACATGCTGGAACAGATCCTTGATTTAATGGTGGTAAGAAGTTTAGGGAACAATGATGTCTATACACAGTGTCTATCAGACTGGGCTATCACCCGCTCACCATTCCGGAACAGGAGATGAGGATGATGATGGCAATCTCTCAGATCTTTGGCTCAAGGAATGACCTCCAGCCTCTGGCGCACCGCACCACGGCTCACACAGATCTGATGTCCCTGCAGGGCGGTTGGAACAGGAGCAGTCCCAAGAGAACATGCTAAGCCCCAACCTTGCCTCTTATAGTCTCTCCCAGTGGTCTGCTCTTCTCCATCAACCTGCTGGTAGTTGTAGTTTCACACAATACAGCCAGAGGGTGAATCCTTTCCATTTGGACTACATGTCCCAAGATGCCTTGCTCTGTCTTTAATCAAGAGAGTCACAGGACAGCCAAACTGGAACACTAGAAGGAAACAGCTCCCTCTGAATAATACCACACAGCATCTTCTGAATGCAGGAAAATTTAAGTATCCAGATTCTGGCTACATACAGTAGATTGCTGGGGTAGAGAACTAAGTTAGTTCATAATATTTCAGATCCAACCAAAAATACAGTAACATTTTTAGATCAAAAAGGTGCTAGACATGTAAAACGGTTTCCAATGAGGAGAAGAAAATAACTGAATTTACATCTAGATCTTACTTTACATAAATACTCTATAAAATAAAAATTTCTTGTGATAGTACACGTCATCTCCATATTGGAGTGCCCTTGTAGCCTCCAGTACGTATCTAGAACCACCAAAAAACTGTCAGTAAGGATCAATGTGCGTATAAATATTTTTAAAAAAGGCTATAAAAAACACAGTGGTTGGATTTACTAAAGGCAAATAGACTGTGCACTTTGAAAGTGCAGTTGCACTCATTTTCCTTAGTAAATGTAAATGTGGTAAATCTTCACTTTGTAAAGAATATCCAGTCAGGTGCCAGGAAAATAAAAAAAACTTTTTCTTGCACATGATTGCATGATGGAAATCAGCATAACTTTACCACATTTACTAAGCGTTGGGGAAAATTAGTGCAACTGCACTTGCAAAGTGCAGAGTATATTTATCTTTGGTTCATCTACCCCCATGTGTTCTGTTTCAAATGCCACTTTATGCATAGCCCCCTTTACCCAATCTGTCCAGACAGTATGGTCACCTGCTGACATGGTGCTATCCACAGCCAGCCTAATTCACCAACAGGAAACAGATCCAGATACCCAAATTCCACCTATTCTGTCAACTCTGACCCCACTGACCATAGGCTGGATCATCACAACATAGAAAATATAGGAATTTGATCAGATAGCAACATGTAATTGAGAGGCAGCAAAGAGCCTGAGGGGCAGCACAACACACATAAAGGAGGCACACAATAAAATCATGTCCTCCCTTAGGCTAGGTTCACATCTGGTGGGGGAAGGCATGTACAGTGCCTTGAAAAAGTACCCCTTGAAATTTTCCACATTTTGTCATGTTACAACCAAAAACGTAAATGTATTGTATTGGGATTTTTATGTGATAGATCAATAAAAGTGGCACATAATTGTGAAGTGGAAGAAATGATAAATGGTTTTCAACATTTTTTACAAATAAATATCTGAAAAGTGTGGTATGCATTTGTATTCAGCAGCCTTTACTCTGATACCCCTAAAATCTAGTGGAACCAATTGCCTTCAGAAGTCACCTAATTGGGAAAAAGAGTCCACCTGTGTGTAATTTAATCTCAGTATAAATGCAGCTGTTCTGTGAAGCCCTCAGAGGTTTGTTAGAAAAGCTTAGTGAACAAACAGCATCATGAAGGCCAACAAACACACCAGACAGGTCAGATAAAGTTGTGAAGTTTAAATCAGGGTTAGGTTATAAAAAAAATCCCAAGTTTTGAACATCTGTTCAATCCCCATCATTCGAAAATGAAAAGAGTATGGCACAACTGCAAACCTACCAAGACATGGCTGTCCACCTAAACTGACAGGCCGGGCAAGGAGAGCATTCATCAAAGAAGCAGCCAAGTGGCCCATAGTAACTCTGGAGGAGCTGCAGAGATCCACAGCTCAGGTGGGAGAATCTATCCACAGGACAACTATTAGTTGTGCACTCCGCAAATCTGGCCTTTATGGAAGAGTGGCAGGAAGAAAGCCATTGTTGAAAGACAGCCATAAGAAGTCCCATTTGCAGTTTGCGAAAAGCAAAACTTTTTGGCCTAAAAGAAAAACGCTATGTGTGGCGGAAAACTAACATTGCACATCACCCCCATGTGAAACATGGTGGTAGCAGCATCATGTTGTGGGGATGCTTTTTTTCAGCAGGGACAGGGAAGCTGGTCAGAGTTGATGGGAAGATGGATGGAGCCAAATACAAGGCAATCTTAGAAGAAAACCTGTTAGAGTCTGTAAAAAAGACATGAGACTTGTCAGGGCTGGGCTCAGCCCTTCCTTCTCAGAGCTGGTCACTCACCTGTCTGCAAATTGCCAGCCCTTATCTCTCCACAGTTACTCAACTGTTAATGATATCCTGCTCATCAGTCCTGCCTACTTAAGCTGTTCAGACCAGTGGATCTCTGCCTTCGCCTTGGTCAACATCACAAGAAACTATCTGCTGCATTCCTGTTTAGAGACTGGCTTTGCTGACATCCCTTCTGGCTCCAGATCCTGCTTGCTATTCCACTACATTGATCCCTGACTTCTGGCTTGGCTGACTATCTGTTCCGGTTACTGAACTTTGGCTATGTTTTAACTACATTTGTTCTTTTTACTTTTATTATTAAACAAGTGTGATCCCACTGCAGGCTGACCCTGCCGCTGCTCCAGTCTCTGTGCAGGCACCCGCCTCGAGTATTACCTCTATAAGAGGTATGTCTGGTTCCACGCCACTTCCCCAGCAATTTGGGGGCGATCCAGTCCAATACAGAGGGTTTCTCAACCAGGTTGAGATATACTTTGAGATGCTACCCCAGGCGTTTCCCATGGACAGAAGCAAAGTAGGTTTCATGATATCTTTGCTTCCTGAGAGAGCCTTGGCCTTGGCAAACCCTCTATGGGAGACGCAAAAACCTGTTGTCTTGAGCTACCCTGAGTTTGTGGCTTCGTTTAAAAGGGTATTTGACGTTCCCGTACGCTCCGCTTCTGCTGCCAAGTGCCTCATGTCCATCAGAGTACGAGAACTGTTGCTGACTACGCCATTGAATTCCGTATTCTGGCAGCAGAGGTTGCTTGGAACAATGAGGCCCTCGTGGCTGCTTTTTCTCATGGTCTATCGGATACCATCAAGGTTGAGATAGCAGCCTGAGATATACCCACTGAGCTGGAGAAGTTGATCACGTTTGCCATCCTCATTGATTCCAGACTCTCTTTTAAGGAGCGCATGTGGAAGCCTCCTGTACGTTTGTCTCCGAGCTTTGCAGTCCTACCCGTGCCTCCCTCACCTCCCATGCCTCCTGGTACCGAGTCGGTCAGTGAAGGTGAACCCATGCACTTGGGTTTCACGCGTCTCTCTGCGGATGAGAGAACCTTTACGAGGAGGGAGAGATGTGCCTTTATTGTGGCCAGGCAGGTCACTTTTTGAAGTCTTGTCCTACCCGTCCAGTGAACGCCCGAACCGTGAAGTCCTGTCACGGACAGACCTTAGGCGGTGTTGTTTCATCCCCAGTTATCCAGAAGGATAAGACCCTGGTTTCGGTCAACCTTTCTTGGGCTGAGTCGTCCGTCAAGATGCAGGCTCTAATCGACTCTGGGGCTGCAGGCCTGTTCATTGATGCTGCCTTTGTATCGAAACACTGGATTTCGCTGCAGCTGAGTGACACTCCACTTGCCATTGAGGCTCTTGATGGGAGACCTCTACAGCCTGCCCATGTGACTCATGTCCTCACAACCAGGGGCATGTCATGCCTTGAAACTTATTGGATTTATGAGCTCCAATGCCACTCCCCCTTGGGCCTTAATATTGAATGGGACATCAATGCATTCATCAATAGAGCCTAAGATGAAATTTATATGAATCTTTCTGGATATCCAAATTTTTTATACTATAAGAAATTTTAAGTAATTTTATGTAATGTATTCATATTCATTTATTATTCAATTTGATTATGTATAGACCAGTCCTTTGATCAAATTGCTAATTTTAATTTTAATTTTAATTACATTTTTATCGAATATACGATTAGTTGCTTCCTCTTTTTTCAAATACATGATGGTGTCACGGACATTCACACTTCCTGCTTAGATTGCAGTTGATATTTTGACCTCTCTGCTTATTCAGAGGTCTGTACTGCATTACGCCTATAGGTGGCGAGCCAAATGCCGATGATTATTGCATTTCCTGTTGACGATGTGATGGATGTATCTGTTGATTCTATTTTTTCAAACTGAGGCTTGAACCGCATGCTGTCCATGAGTATATGAGGCTTGGTTCATACACTTCCTATGTGGATCACAGTGAGGCTTGACTCACAAAAGCCTGCCTCCTCAAGTCAATAGATTTTACAACTCAGTCTACAGTGAGGCTTGGAATGCAAGCCATGGCGCCATTTTGTTTAAACCAGGAAGTGCAGTGTCCACATGCAGGAAGCATCAATTATGATCACAGGTTGGTAATTTTACTATTGGGCCTCATAAGATATATAAACGAGGTGACTACAGCAGGCTCATACCCCAGATGATGTCTCTTTAGATGAAACGCAAAAAGTTCAATTTTAAGCGCTTGATCCACTTTCTAAACGTGAGTGTTTGTTTCCAATTAACTTTTAATAAATTGTACGTTTATACAGATTCACACTATGTGGAGTATTTTCTTTTTTGGTCATGCTATTTTGAACACTTGAGAGGATTTGGTCTGACAAGTTGGCTGCTTCTGAAGACCACTTATTGGTGACATCTCTTGACCAATTGGATTGCCTTACAACTTAAAATGGAACCCATAGGTCCCATATTTTGGTGATTGCACCATAAGCCTTGTTGACTCATTGAGCATATGCCCATTTGAGTCCTCTCACTCTGGTAAGCCTCCTAACCGGTGGTGGTTCTATTGTCTGTATCCTCACCTCAACATTGATGTCACATGGAATCCCACTTCTATTCATACAAATTGTTTTCACCGTTTATTTAAAGACTGCTATGTTTATGTTTTAAGACATCTTTTGTATGATGGCACATGGACTTTAGTTTGGGTGTGAATTTCACATCTCATTTTCATTATTATTAGCTTTTGTGGTCATTGCACAGTGTACATTAGTTTGTATACATATGTATTTCCATGTTTTGAGTGCTACATATAATTTACCTTTTTACTTATTCCATGTGACTCATGAGACTGTTCCGTTGTCCATGGCCGTAGGGGCTCTTCACCATGAGACAATCCAATTCCAAGTTATTTCCTCACCTCACCAAGTTTCTGCTGGTTATTGGTTATCCTTGATTACAGAGGCACAACCCCTCTTTTGATTGGCTCCGTGCTGAGGTGCTCTCTTGGTCGCCACAATGCAGTAAGACATGCTTCAAGAAGGTAGCCAAGATCATGTGCACTTCTTCACTCTCCTACCTGCCAGAGGAGTACCGTGATTTTGGCAATGTCTTTGACAAAGGTCAAGCCGGTAGTTTGCCTCCACACCGGTCGTATGATTGCATAATTGACCTTCAACCTGGTGCCATACCCCCTCGTGGCTGGGTTTACCATTTGTCGGTCTTGGATGATAAGGCCATGGAGGAGTATGTTGCACACGCACTTTCTTGAGGTTTCATCCACAAATCCTTGTCTCCTGCTAGTGCTGGTTTCTTCTTTGTGAAGAAGAGGAGTGGTGAACTGAGACCTTATATTGATTATAGGGGTCTCAATTGTTTCACGATTAAGAATGCCTATCCGATTCCATTGATTACAGAGATATTTGACTGCCTCAAGGAAGCAACGGTTTTCACAAAGCTTGATTTGAGAGGGGCATGCAATCTCGTAATTAAGGAGGTGTGATGAGGGGGGGCGTGTCCGGATGTGAGTGCAAGCAGACGTGCTGGTGAGGGGCTCCAAGCATCCGAATCTAAATCCTTTGCCATCTGCATATTATACCAGCTAAAAACATACAAATACCTGCCTGCTGCCTCCTGGCTATTCCCTGCTCCAGCCTGTGGGAATATTGTGGGGGTTCGGCCGGGGATCAGCCGGAAAACAACCGGGCCTTCACATCCGCGCCCGCCGCCATTTTCCCGGCCTGTGCCCTGCCAAAGTGAGCTGTTCCTGGACTCAATCCGCGAGGTAAGGGGCTCCTCTCATCCCCCAACTTGCCCCTCTGTGTGTCTGGTGGGGTCCGGTGCTCCGTGGGGCCGCTGGGACCATCCGGCGCGGCCGCGGCCTAGTGCATCCTAGTGCAGCCTGCAGTCCACCGCACTTTCCTGAGCCGCCGGCCGGCCGGGGAGCATCGCAACCGGCCTGATTCCAACTCGGGAGCGCGGACTCTGCCGCTCACGGCCCCCTGCCAGCCCTCCACCTTTCTGCTGAGCCATCTGGGGTACCTAACTGGGTGGGCAGGCTGAAGTGATCAGGGGTCCAGCATCCTTCTTACCCCCCTACATCCATCCAGCTCCCTGGGCCTTTTGCAGGGTTCATCTGGCCGGTCCTCCTCATTGGACGGTCTTTGCCTACAGGCCAGTGAAGGACTGTTGGAGATTACTGCCCACCTTTACTCAATGGGCCCTAGGAACCGGCCCAAGAGCTCATCCACGCCAGGTCGCCCGGCCCCTCCCCTGGTTACAGAACTATCTTCACCAGCTGCACAACCAGATCCTTCTCTCATAGGGAGACTGCAAACCTTGCTGACAGAATTAGCCATGGAGCCCGAGGCGCCGAACAAAGTAAAACCTCCATGCTAGTGAGAATAGATCGCCTTGCAGAGGAATGTAATCTCATTAGAAATGACCTGGATAAGATCAGGGGTAGGCTGACTGAATCAGAATCTAGAATTTCTGCCGCTGAAGACCTTACAGCTACCCACACCAACACTATCGCGGAATTACAGCGTACAGTACAACTGCTTGTCGCTAAGTCTGATGACGCAGAAAACAGAGCGAGACGCAACAACGCCCGCGTCTTGGGTCTCCCGGAGGGGGAGGAGGGTGACCGGCGGAATTCGTGGAAGAATTCTTCAAAAAACTGCTGGACCTCGCGGATACCTCTCCGACCTATGTCGTCGAACGTGCCCATCGTGTACCCACGGGACGCAGTATCCCTGGTGCAAATCCCCGACCCTTCTTGGTCCGCTTCCTCAACTTCAGGGACCGTGACAGGATCCTTTCCGCAGCTCGCAAACACTCCTCGCTTCCATGCGGCGGTGGCTCAGTTCTTTTGTTTCCGGATTTCTCGGCAGAATTGCAGCGCAAGAGGAAATCCTTTAATGATGTCCGTAAGCGCCTACGTGAAAAGGACATAAAATACAGCATGTTGTATCCCAGCCGTCTTCGGGTCCCTCACAATGGCACGGTCAGATTCTTTGATTCTCCGACTGACGCGGGTGACTGGCTGAACAACCTACGGTAAACGCAAGCATGAGTCGCTATCCGAAATCAGCACAAAGATCCCATTTTCCTTCTGGATCCATGTTCGAGGGGGTAGTTCATCCAGCTAACAGTTCCTGTTGTATAGCTTCTTAGTCCTCATCATCGGATGTTGTTGCTCGTTGGCTCCTGTGCCCCTTAAGCAGAATTGTACATGTTACTTTCTGGGAACATTAATCACCAAAGATCCTTCTAGTTCAAGAACAGATGTGCCTTTAGTATACATTCTTCTACTACGGAGCCACCTTATTAGAAGTAACTCACTGAAGTATCAGACCCCCCCCCACTCCCCAGTTTTTTGGGGGGGTTTTTTTTCTCTTTTTTCTCTTTTTGTTTTTTTCTCTTTTTTCCCCGGCAATTGAAGAGGCATCGGCGATACTGAGTCGCTACACTTTGGAACTTTTTCTTTTTTCAGAAGTCTGAAGATCTAGAAGTTTGAGTTCAGGTTTTGGGTATTAAACTGACCATAGTTCTTATTGTGTTCTGTTCTGTTTTTTTTCTCTTTAGGGGTACTTCATGGTCAGTAGGGAGTTCACAGGCTATCGTTTGTTTTTTTCTTTTTTGTACGCTCAACATCCACTGACTGATACTTACATGTCATGTGTCCTATTAGTGCTCACTGTGTCCAGTGCAAAATTTGTTATCCTTTTGACACTCCCCCTTGGTCCAATGGGGGCTGACCCCCTACATGTAGTAATCATTATGTTTAATTATAATCTGCCACTGCATTAATGGAGTTGAAACTGGTATCATGGAATGTAAGGGGTCTTAATGACAAGGTAAAAAGGGCATTAATGTTCAAATATCTGAATAATCACAAACCCCATATCTTGTTCCTCCAGGAGACTCATCTTCTGGGGAACAAGATCCTGGCGCTACGCAGACCCTGGGTACGGCAATCTTTCCATGCAACGTATTCCAGTTATGCAAGGGGAGTGGCCATTCTATTGAACAAATCCCTTCCATACAAGGTCGTGCATTTGCAGACTGATCAAGAGGGCCGATTCATAATTCTATTACTGGAGATCAGGGCGGTGGTCTATGCTTTAGTGAACATATATGTACCTCCTCCCTTTAACCAACGGGTACTCTACAAGGTATATGAGCTTTTAGCTGCATTACAATTCTCCAGATTGTATATAGCTGGAGATTTCAACTCTACCCTGGATCCGTCCCTGGACTCATCCAATCCAAATAGGGCGTATTCGCCAGACCTGCTCCATTGGGCACAAGCTTTTAATTATACTGAGATTTGGAGATGGAAGCACCAAACCACTAGGGCTTACTCCTTTCACTCCACTACTTACAAATCTGGTTCCAGGATCGATCTGGTCTTTGGCAACATCTGTGCCCTGGCGGCGGTGAGAGGGGTCTCGTACTTACCGGCGGGCCTCTCTGATCATGCACCTCTGGAGGTCACCTTGGAGTTGTCGAACACCAGGAGTCGAGACTGCTGGCGTTTAGCACCCAAATGGGTGCAGGACTCGAGAGTGGGGGAGGAGGTTTCTCCCAAACTACAACAATACTGGGAGATCAATGAGGACTCAGCCTCAGCGCAGATAGTCTGGGACGCTTTTGAAGCCAACACTAGAGGAGAATACATTTCCGCTATTAAAGCGGTCCGTTCTGAGATGTCCGGTCGGGTCCAGGTACTTGAGGAGGGAGAGGCTAGAGCAGCGGAGGCTTTTTATGGCTCCCCGACTCCGGATCACTTTAGCCAGTTAGCCGAGGCAAGAAGAACATTGTCTCTACATCTCGTCTCGGCCACACATTTAGATTTAAATTCTTTGGCAGGGAAGATATTTGAATCTGGAGACAAAAACAGCAAACTCCTAGCGAACTTAGTAGCGGATTCTAAAACGCAGACGGTGGTGTCAGAAATCTATGGTTCAGAGGGTCAGGTTATCTCTATCCCCGAACTAATTATAGATGAATTCAGATCCTTCTACGAAAACCTATATAAGGCGGTCCCTGGATGGCGTAGGGAATTTTTGCAGTCCCTACGCCTACCCACTCTTTCGCAGGAGGATTTAGAATTTTTAGACAGAGAGTTTACCACTGAGGAGATAGAAGAGGCGATTTGCTCATTTCCCAGTGGTAAGACACCAGGGCCCGATGGCCTACCTGGTGAATGGTACAGAACGTACGCTTCATTACTTGCACCAAAATTGTTAAAAGTCTTCTCCGAAAGTAAAAAACAGATGTCCTTACCCCCTTCAATGTATCAGGCACATATAGTCCTCATCCCTAAGCCCGGTAAAGACATATCCCTCTGTGCTTCTTATAGGCCAATATCCCTCCTAAACTATGACCTTAAGATTTTGACAAAAATACTAGCGACCAGACTGCAGACGATTCTTCCATCCCTGATTAATATAGACCAGACTGATTTCATGCCAGGGAAATCAACAGATATAAATTTACGTAGAGTGTTCACCCATCTTCAGCTACCTCCCACTGAATCCTCTACGAGAGTAATGGTGACACTGGACATTGAAAAGGCGTTCGACTCAGTGGCATGGCCTTTTATGTCCACGGTCCTAGAAGTTATGGGTTTTGGAGAGGTATTCTGCAGATGGATTGATATTTTATATAAAAATCCAACGGCGCAGATTAAGCTTGGTGGTGCTCTGTCGGCACCCTTTTCTGTTGGAAGAGGCACGAGGCAAGGTTGTCCACTTTCACCGGCCCTTTTTGCCTTGGTGATGGAGCCACTTGCCTCGGCCCTCAGACAGGCAGACGGGGTTAGGGGCATACAGGTGGGATCCATTCATGAGAAAGTGGCTTTATATGCGGATGATCTTATCCTTTTCTTGAATGACCCTGCCCAATCCCTTTGGGAGACGTTGACCATTCTCTCCAATTTCACTAGCTGTTCCGGGCTTAAAGTAAACTGGGATAAATCCCAAATTTTGCCGATAGATGGGGCCGCAAAAGATATAGCAGATCCTAATCTACCATTATTATGGACAGACAAAATTAAATATCTAGGTATTCACATCTCCACATCTACCTCTGATTATTATACCCTTAACTTAGAACCACTGGTGCAGAGGATGAGAAAGGGGCTGAAGGCGTGGGCGAATCTTCCCCTCTCCTTAATCGGGAGGATTAATTTATTTAAGATGAAGCTTCTGCCTGCCTTTCTCTATGCTCTCAGACATGCACCTGTCTGGATCCCCAAAAAGATATTTCGCCTAATAAATACCGTTCTATTATCTTTTCTTTAGGGATCTGGTCAGCCGAGATTTAAGCTGACGGTGCTGCAGAGACCTTGGGGAGAGGGGGGCTTGGCTTGTCCTGACCTACACTCTTATTTTGTGGCAGCCATGCTATCACACGCCCACAACTGGCTGATCTCTGACGAGTCCAACGCAGCAGTGGTTCTGGAAGCAGCACGATTGGGGTCTTATGAGGCGCTAAGGAACCTACTTTACCGGGGCTCTAGAGCTCCCTTCCCTCTTACATCAGCAATGAGAGCGGTAATACGGGCGTGGACAGTGGCAAATTCATTACGCCCCATCCCTTCTGGACACATCTCCTCTTATAGCCCTCTTTGGTTCAATCCGCAATTACCAGAATTCGGGTCCATTCCCGACCCTGGGGTATGGGCATGCAAGGGCATTAAATACATAAATCAAATTTGTCTTGAAGGCAAACTACAGACTTTTGATAGGTTGAAACAACAATATAATTTACCTAACTCACACCTGTTTAGATTCCTGCAGCTTAGGCACGCTTTCAACACTCAGTTTGCAAATGCTTCCGTGGCCTTTTACACTTCGAATCTAGAGACTCTGCTCAGAGATGAAGCTCTGTCTAAACCTTTATCTTCCATATATAAGGCACTACTCCCTAACGTACACACAGGACTAGAAAACCTTAAGGCAAAGTGGGAGGTAGACTTCCCTGCATTGGACACAGAAGATTGGGAAGAAATGTGGGAATACCCCTTCTCACAGCTAGTATCAGTCAGAGATAGATTGGTCCAATTTAAAATAATACATAAGGTATATTACACGCCTGAACGCTTACATAGAATCTATCCATCTATTTCTGCCTCTTGCTGGAGGTGTAACTCAGCCTCAGCGGATTTCATTCATATTTTTTGGAATTGTCCTCAGATTGAAATTTTTTGGGTTGAGGTAACTAAAGTTATTTTGACTGTCACCACTGTTCCTGTGCCATTGTCTGTAGAGGTATGTCTGCTGGGACTCGTTAAACCACTGGCCCCACGCCGGGCAATCAGAACCCTGCTAGGATTATTACTTTACTATGCCCGTAAATCTATAGTACTCAGATGGAAGGCCTCATATGCACCTTCAATAAATTTCTGGAAGAGGTTGGTGAATGCGGCCCTACCATTGTACAAAGCTACTTACCTGTCACGTGGTTGTGAAAAAAAATTCCACAAAATATGGGATATTTGGACGGAATCCCGGTCTACTAATTCAGACTCGATTGATGATTAGTTCATTCTATTGAGTAACCGGGAAGGGCTCAAATGGCGTTCCTGATCGCATAAAAGTCCCTGGGCTGTTCAGTCGATAGGTATGGGAAGGGGGGAAATTGAACGTGTTGTTATGATATTGCACATCTCATTACATAAATGAATATAGTGGGTATTGCAGTGTACACATGGAATTGGAAGACTACTTTGAATAGTCGCAAGGTGGTTAAGCGTACAATGGTTTAGTTAGGAACATAGATATAGATTCTATGTGTATGTTTATTGTTTTGTTTTTGTTGTTTTTTTTTGTTTTTTTTATTTTATGTAGTTGTTGATCGAGCCTGGGTATGCCCAATAGGCTCTGTTTTGTTCGGTACTTACATTGAAAATCTAATAAAAATAATTTACAAAAAAAAAGGAGGTGTGATGAGTGGAAAATTGCGTTTAATACCAGAACAGGCCATTATGAGTACCTCATAATACCTTTTGGCCTTTGTAACGCCCCAGCAGTTTTCCAGGAAGTTATTAATGATTTCCTCCAAGATTTGTTGCAGTTATGTGTGGTGGTTTATCTCGACGATATCCTCATATTTTCCAATTCCCTGGAGAGCCACCACACAGATGTCTGTCGTGTGCTTCTGTCTCTATTGTAAATTGGAGAAGTACGAATTCCATCTTGAACAAGTTAAATTCCTGGGTTGTCATTTCCACTGCTGGTTTTTCGATGGACCCAGAGAAACCTTCAGCAGTCCTACAGTGGCCCCGACCCGCGGGTTTACATCCTCTGCAGCGTTTTCTTGGCTTTGCCAACTATTATCGCAAGTTTATTCGTAACTTCTCGCCTCTGGTCAAGCCACTGACTGATATGACCAGAAAGGGTGGTAACCCACAGAGTTGGTCTCCGGAGTCCATTAAGGCCTTTGAGAGTCTCAAGGCTGCTTTTGTTTCTGCTCCTGTGTTGGAACATCCTGATCCTACGTTACCTTTTATCCTTGAAGTTGATGCTTCTGAGGCTGGAGTTGGCACCCTTCTGTCTCAACGTTGTACCTCTGAGAGCGCTATGTATCCTTGTGGCTACTTTACCACACTTAAAGCCATTTCAATATGGCCAAAACCATGGAAAACGTTTTTACTATAAACATATATATGTCATTTAAAGGTTTATATATGTATAATAAATGGAAGTGCGAATCAGGAACGCCCAATTATACATATGGAAAGAAATGCACATGTAATGCAGATGTTTTGGATAAAACGTGCAAGCCCATTTTGGGTTAAGTGTGTGCAATCTTGAAAACAAAATGCTTGGAAGAATTTTAAAAGATTTCTTCGTATGAAAGAAAAATAGTTTTTTAATAAAAAGATTTTTTAATTTTTCAATTTTTAAAAATTTTTAAAAATTTTTTTCTTATTTTTGAGCTAATTTCTTTCTTCCCTATATAGTGGTTAAGAAGAAAAGTTATTTTTGGTTTTTAAAGAGCAGTTTTTGAAGGAAAAATAACTTTGTATAAAGTGACCAATGGAAGGGGATGTGGGAATGTCACTTCCGGTGTCTCCTGCCATATGAGTATAAAAACATGAGGTGTCAGCATCCAGTCATGGAAGTCTGTTTAGGGGAAACGCGTCGGGTGGAGCTAGAGGCTGTGACGCCATCACGTTTGTCTGGTCTTTCTCCATGCAGTCAGCCGGTTTGCTCCCGCTCTGCATGTATGCTGATTTTTAGCTAATTTTTATCTGGTTCCTATTTTTTATCTGAGTTCCGTTTGGTGTATATTTGGGGTTTTTTTTTATTTGTGGTTCCTGATGTGCAATGGAGTTTAATTAGGAGATGGTGCACTACCACATATGAGTGTAAAAATAGATTCATACCCGGTTCACCACATCCCGATAATACATTTAAAAAAATAGACAGGAGGGAACCCTGGGATGGTACGGGTGAAGGGGTCGGGAGTAATAAATGGGTAACCTGAGTAGAAAGAAAGGGGGGCGTACTAAGCGTACGCCCCCCTTTCTTTCTACTCAGGTTACCCATTTATTACTCCCGACCCCTTCACCCGTACCATCCCAGGGTTCCCTCCTCTCTATTTTTTGAGATGTGCAGTGGAGTGTTGCTGTGAACATTTTCAGTGGAAAGAATCTTTTTAAAGTGACTGTGAAAGAGATTTTGAATAAATCTATAAAACACATTTGCACTATGGAGCCCTATTCGCTTTATTCCCACTGAGGTGTATCTTCTGTATGGATGAACTAATATTTTGAAACCGGATACATTGTATCAGTGAGGGTAGATCTGCTTGAGAAATTGGAGTGCAGTGGCTGAGGAAATCTCCCAGGAAAACACCCAGGTGATAATTTAAGGCCGGCAGGCTAATGCAACATGCTCATCTGATCTCACTAACCTGAGATCCATCTGATCTGGTAAGCGGCCTTTTTTACTATATCTATGAGAAGGAGGATTATCGGTGGGTCCCTTTTTACAAAGAAGATTGGTGCTAACATCAACCTAGCATATTCCTATCAAGGACTGATCATTGTTTCTATATCTAAGATGTCTAAGTGGAATAAGTGTCCCACTGAAAAATATTTTTAGCACTAATATGTATGGTGTTCACTACATTGTTGCGAATTGATAGTCACAAGTAACATTGTGACTAGCAACACATGTTTCAGGGTGTTCACTACATTGTTGCGGATTGATATTCACAAGTAACATTGTAATTAATAACACATGTTTTAGGGATTTTTAAGTTATTTTGCTTCACTGTAGAACACTTGGTGTGAGTATAAGAATATTATAATATTCCTATTATAGGAAAATAAGTTAACGTCACGGATTTTTTCAAATATATGTTTATAGTAAAAAAACGTTTTTCATGGTTTTGGCCATATTGAAATGGCTTTAAGTGTGGTATACCAACAGTAGTCATAACTATTGAGATCAGTTATATTTAGTACACACTAAGGTATGATGCGCGCTTGTTACACTATTTTCTAGGCCCTACTACATGCTTTGGGTAATTCATCCATAAATCTCACCACTAAAGAGGTGGGTATAGTGTGTATGGGTTTGGCCAAGTCAGCAGATAGAGGATTGAGGATAGATAGATAATTGGTAGCAGCTGACTTAGCAGTTGGGGGGAGGGAGGGTTAATAAAAATGATTTGGGGACACTACAAAAAAATGCCTCTTGCACTTTGCCTAAATTTAAAGCACAAATCACATTTCTAAACATTTTAGGGGGTGTTTGGGGTAAAGCACTACTATGGAGCTGATAAAATACATTGTTAAGTGACTACATGAGGTGAATATAGGGCCAGGAGAACATGCTGGGGAGGTAAGTGAAGGCAAATATGTATGAAGAACTAAAAAAATAATTACAAAAAAATCCAGCATGCATGAGGACAAAGGGGACATTCACAGCATATTACAATCATGGTAATTAGGGAATGAGGAAAGAAATACAATACATTATCAAACATTAAATACAATAAAATGTGATATTAAAGGATAAAAATCTTACCTTCAAATACTCCTTCTGCAGGACCTGGATGATGGCAGAACAGGTCTCTGGGATAATGATCCCCAGAGCCTGGGGGGAGATGCCTGTCGAGAACTTCAAGTCCTGCAGGCTTCTCCCTGTCACCAAGTACCGCAGGGTAGCGACCAGCCTCATGCAGGTATCCTGCCTGCTGATATAGGGGGTCAGCGAAGCCAACAAATGGTAAAACACGGGGTCCGTCATCCTGAGTAAGTTCCTGAAATCATCAGGATTATTCTCACGGATCTCACGGAGCAAAGGCATATGAGATAACTGGTCACGCTGAAGCAACCAATTCTTGGTCCATGAACTCCTCCCCACCCTGTTCATGGACTGGACTTGTGTCAAGGTCAGGACCCCAACACCAAGCCCCCGCACAGCACGAACTCTACGAGGAGTACGTATACGCAACTTGGCTAGAAAACGGTCGGCTGCTCAGAACGAAGTAACAGAACGCACTGAAGAACAGCAAGGCCTGTGAAGAGCGACCTGAAAAACAGCAACGAGCGGGCAAGATCGCACAGAAAACTCCAATACGAACTTACTGCACGCACTGAAGAGCAGATACAAACCCACAAGTACAAACTGAACCGCAGAAAACAATCTGAAAGCCACGAGTCTGAAAAAGCGCGAATCGTCTCTCACCAAACTTTTACTAACACGAGATTAGCAAAAGGAGCCCAAAGGGTGCCGCGCTTGGTTCTGAACTGGCCTTTTCTAGTCTCGTCGTACGTGGTGTACGTGACCGCGTGGTTGGCGATCGGAAATTCCGACAACTTTGTGCGACCGTGTGTACGCAAAACAAGTTTGAGCCAACATCCGTCGGAAAAAATCTGAGGATTTTGTTGTCAGAATGTCCGATCAATGTCCGACCGTGTGTACGGGGCATATCAGTTATGCACATCTTGACTTGAATATTTGCCCACTCTTCTTTACAAAAACACTCCAAATCTGTCAGATTGTGAGAGCATTTCCTGCGCATAGCCCTCTTCAGATCACCCCATGGATTTTCAGTCAGTTTCAGGGCCCTGGCTGGACCATTCCAAAACTTTAATCTTCTTCTGTTTAAGTAATTCCTTTTCTGATTTGGATGTATGCTGTGGGTCGTTGTCATGCTGAAAGATGAAGTTCCTCTTCATGTTCAGCTTTGTAGCAGAAGCCTGAAGGTTTAGTGCTAATATTGACTGGTATTTGGAACTGTTCATAATTCCCTCTATCTTGACTAAGGCCCCTGTTCCAGCTGAAGAAAAACAGCCCCAAAGCATGATGCTGCCACCAACATGCTTCACTGTTGGTATGGTGTTCTTTTGGTGATGTGCAGTGTTATTTTTGCGCCAAGCATATCTTTTGGAATTATGGCCAAAAAGTTCAGCCTTTATTTCATCAGACCATAACACATTTTCCCACATGCTTTGGGAGACTTCAGATGCGTTTTTGCAAAATTTAGCCAAACTTGGATGTTTTTCTTTGTAAGAAAAGGCTTCTGTCTTGCCACTCTACCCCATTGCCCAGACATATGAAGAATACGGGAGATTGTTGTCACATGCACCACAAAGCCAGTACTTGCCAAATATTCCTGCAGCTCCTTCAATGTTGCTGTAGGCCTCTTGGCAGCCTCTCTGACCAGTATTCTTCTAGTCTTTTCATCAATTTTGGAGGGACGTCCAGTTCTTGGTAATGTCACTGTTGTGCCATATCTTCTCCACTTGATGATGATGTTCCATGGTATATCTAATGCCTTGGAAATTCGTTTGTACTCTTCTCCTGACTGATACCTTTGAACAATGAGATCCCTCTGATGCTTTGGAAGCTCTCTGCGGACCATGGCTTTTGCTGTAGGATGCGACTAAGAAAATGTCAGGACCTACTAGAACAGCTAAACTTTATTTGGGGTTAACCAGTGGCACTTTAAATGATGGCAGGTGTGTACTGACTCCTATTTAACATGAGTTTGAATGTGATTGCTTAACCACTTCAGCCCCGGAAGGATTTACCCCCTTCCTGACCAGAGCACTTTTTACAATTTGGCACTGCGTCGCTTTAACTGCTAATTGCACGGTCATGGAATGCTGTACCCAAACAAAATTTGTGTCCTTTTCTTCCCACAAATAGAGCTTTCTTTTTATATTTTGCCACAAGTTGCGGGAAAGTGACAAACTTTTTTTTTTTTGCACAAAGTTGTCACTAAATGATATATTTCTCAAACATGCCATGGGCATATGTGGAATCACACCCCAAAATACATTAATACATAAACCAAGTACCGCCTTCAGGATTTCTATGGGCGTAAATTTTTTATTTCACTCCTTACTACCTATCACAGTTTCGTAGGCCATAAAATGCCAAGATAGCACAAAACCCCCCAAATGACCCCTTTTTGGAAAGTAGACACCCCAAGCTATTTGCTGAGAGGCATGGTGAGTATTTTGCAGCTCTCATTTGTTTTCGAAAATGAAGAAAGACAAGAAAAATGTATTTTTTTTTTCTTTTTTCAATTTTCAAAATTTTGTGACAAAAAGTGAGGTCTGCAAAATACTCGACATACCTCTTAGCAAATAGCTTGGGGTGTCTACTTTCCAAAATGGGGTCATTTGGGGGGGGGTTTGTGCCATCTGGGCATTCCATGGCCTCCGAAACTGTGATAGACAGTGAAGCGTGAAATCAAAAATTTACACCCTTAGAAAGCCTGAAGGCGGTACTTGGTTTTCGGGGTCCCGTACGCAGCTAGGCTCCCAAAAAGTCTCACACATGTGGTATCCCCGAACTCAGGAGAAGCAACAGAATGTATTTTGGGGTGTAATTTCACATATTCCCATGGCATGTTTGAGCAATATATCATTTAGTGACAACTTTGTGCTAAAAAAATAAAATTTGTCTTTTTCCCGCAACTTGTGTCACAATATAAATATTCCATGGACTCGACATGCCTCTCAGAAAATAGCTTGGGGTG
The DNA here is from genome assembly GCA_037952835.1 of Lithobates septentrionalis. Classification (NCBI taxonomy): domain Eukaryota; kingdom Metazoa; phylum Chordata; class Amphibia; order Anura; family Ranidae; genus Lithobates; species Lithobates septentrionalis. The sequence continues at coordinate 1,791,296 of JBBDGP010000623.1, read as the reverse complement.
TCTACTTTCCAAAATGGGGTCATTTGGGGGGGGGTTTTGAACTGTCCTGGCATTTTATGCACAACATTTAGAAGCTTATGTCACACATCATCCACTCTTCTAACCACTTGAAGACAAAGCCCTTTCTGACACTTTTTGTTTACATGAAAATTTTTTTATTTTTTTTGCAAGAAAATTACTTTGAACCCCCAAACATTATATATTTTTTTTAAAGCAAAGGCCCTACAGTTTAAAATGGTGGGTGTTTAATTTTTTTTTTTCACACAGTATTTGCGCAGCGATTTTTTAAAAAAAAAGATGATCTTAGGCCGAGTACATGGATACCAAACACAACATGCTTTAAAATTGCGCACAAACGTGCAGTGGCGACAAACTAAATACATTTTTAAAAGCCTTGAAAAGCCTTTACAGGTTACCACTTTAGATTTACAGAGGAGATCTACTGCTAAAATTACTGCCCTCGATCTGACCTTCGCGGTGATACCTCACATGCATGGTGCAATTGCTGTTTACATTTGATGCCAGACCGACGCTTGCGTTCGCCTTTGCGCGAGAGTGGGGGGGACAGGGGTGCTTTTATTTTTTTTTTCTTTATTTTTTTTTTTTTGCTTTTTTATCTTATTTTTAAACTGTTCCTTTTTTTTTTTTTTTTAGCATTTTTATTGTTCTCTCAGGGAATGTCAATATGCCCTATGGTAGCAATAGGTAGTGACAGGTACTCTTTTTTTTTAAAATTGGGGTCTGTTAGACCCTAGATATCTCCTCTGCCCTCAAAGCATCTGACCACCCCAAGATCGGTGTGATAAAATGCTTTCCCAATTTCCCAATGGCGCTGTTTACATCCGGCGAAATCTAAGTCATAAAATGCTCGTAGCTTCAGGTTTCTTAGGCCATAGAGATGATTGGAGCCATTCTGGTCTCTGATCAGCTCTATGGTCAGCTGGCTGAATCAACGGCTGCATTCTCAGGTTCCCTGTTGGGACAGGAGAGCCAGAGAAAAACATGAAAGATGGTGGGGGGGGCATTCCCTCCCACTGCTTGTAAAAGTAGTCTAGAGGCTAATTAGCTGCTAGGATTGCTTTTACATGAAAGCCGACTGCTGGCTGAAAAGAATGATACCAAGATGATACCTAAACCTGCAGGCATCATTCTGGTATAACCACTTAAAGTCCAGCAACATACCAGTACCTTGCTGGTCCTTGTTGGGCATATATTGTAAACTTTTTTTTCATGCAGCCTATGGGCTGAACGAAAACAAGAGATTGATCGGTGGGTATGCCCACCATTAGAATACCTCCCTTCATCCACCCACTTTTAATGATGGGAATATATGCACCGTTTATATATGCCGAAGCAGGGGGGCATCCTCCCGCAAAAGGTAGGAGCAAATCGCTCCTCCGCCCACCGCTGCCCCCACGCATATATGCTGAAGTATGTAACTGTGGTGGTGAAATCACCTCCGACAGCGCTGGAGTCACGGCTTTATGTATCGTGGGAGCAACGCTGTTGCTGTCAAGATAAATAAATCCGCGCTGCAACTGAATGGCGTACCTGCTAAGCAAATGATGGTTAACAATAAAACAAAGTAATATTACAGTATAACAGTAAGACTTACCATACCTGCAAAGCAAATACAAAAAAAAATATAGTAAAAAATAAAACATTTAACGCAACCTGTGCCTAAAATATATATATGCCGAAGCATGGGGGCATCCTCCCCCAAAAGGTAGGAGCAAATCGCTCCTCCGCCCACTGCTGCCCCCACGCTTCGGCATATATGCTGAAGTGTGTAACTGTGGTGGTGAAATCACCTCTGACAGCGCTGGAGTCACGGCTTTATGTATCGTGGGAGCAAACAAAGTTGCTGTCAAGATAAATAAATCCGCGCTGCAGCTGAATGGTGTACCTGAAAACAAAAAAATGGTTAACAATAAAACACAGTAAACTATAAAAAAATTACATACCTGAAAAGCAAACATGATAAAACATAACAATAAAACATTGCAGAATAGAATACAGTAAAAAAGAGCAGAACAATAGAGAGAGAATAGAGAGAGAGAGAACAATAAAACGACAATATTTTATTTTATATTTTTTTGTGTATTTTTTTTTTTTTGTAACTGTAACTTTTATAACTGTAACCGGTTCCAGGTTTGGGTCTCTCAAAATGCGATGGCATCTTGGGAGACCCTGTGAAAGTGTGTCCTAGTCTGTGCAATGCTGTATCCTACGCTAAAACTCAACTAGTGTATGGTAGCGCTCAAAACATTCACCAATGCAAAGACCAGGATTGCCAGGACAGGAGGGACAATAATAGCGGGTGTCACGCCTATATCCGTGCTTTCTGCAGACACAACATTTTCTTTGGGGGGCTCGTTGGGTAGGGGTACTGGGGAGGACATAAGGAAAATGCCTCTCATGCAGCCGGCTTACTGCATTTGGTTGGGGAAGGTGAGGTGGAGCACCGCCTGGATACAAAAGGGCTCTGATGATCTCTTCCTGGAATTTAAGGAGGGATCCAGTCTGTCCTGAAGCTCTGTATAGCACATGAGCGTTCAGCAAAGCCAATTGAAATAAGTATACAGACACTTTTTTGTACCAGCGTCTGGCCTTACGGACAACTAGGTACGGCGCCAACAACTGGTCGTTGAGGTCCACCCCTCCCACATTTTGGTTATATTCGTGGACACAGAGGGGTTTCTCCACAACACCAGTCGCCGTAGTAATTTGGACCGTCGTGTCTGCATGAAGGGAGGTAAGAACGAAAACATTCTTATTGTCCCTCCACTTCATAGCGAGCAAATTATTACACCACAAGCAGGCTCTCTCCCCCAGCCTAAGACAGGAATCTACAAGCCACTGGGGAAAGCCCCCGCGATTAGGTCACCCGGTGCCACATGCTCCAATTTGATGATCAAAAAGGTGACTAAAAAGTGGCACGCTCGTGTAATAATTGTCCACATATAAATGGTACCCCTTTCCGAATAAGGGTGACACCAAGTCCCACACAATCTTGCCAGCGCTTCCTATGTAGTCAGGGCAGTTTGTCGGCTCTACGTGACTATCTTTGCCCTCGTAAACCATAAAACTACATGTATAGCCTGTGGCCCTGTCACAGAGCTTATACATTTTGACCCCGTATCTGGCACACTTGCTGGGAAGGTACTGTTTGAATGACAAGCGGCCAGAAAATTTAATCAGGGACTCATCAATGCAGACAACTTGATGGGGGGTAAACAAGTCTGCAAAACGTTGGTTTGAAGTGGTTTACGAGGGGCCGAATTTTGTAGAGCCGATCGTATTCAGGGTCTCCATGAGGACGACAGAGTTCATTGTTGTTGAAGTGCATGAACCGCAAGATCTGCTCGTATTGTGCCCTGGTCATGGAGGCAGAGAACAAGGGCATATGGTGAATTGGGTCAGTGGACCAATATTACCGCAACTCACTCTTTTTAGTTATGCCCATGTTGAGGGAAAGGCCCAGAAAGAGCTTAAATTCGGAGACCGTAATTGGTCTCCAATCTCTGGCAAGGGAGGACTGGGGAATAGTGGCGATGTGTTGACCAGCGTATAAATTGCTTTGGTCCACAATAGATATATAGAGATCTTTGGTGAAAAACTGTGAATAAAAATCAAGTGGCGTAAAATCAACTGTTTCCACCTGAATTCCGGGTTGGCCAGTGAATGGGGGAAGTACGGGTGCTGCAGAAGTGGTGGATTCCCAATTAGGATTGGCGAATGCAGCAGGAAGGGCACTATGGGCACGACGGGCCTGTGTTCGTCTTCTTGGTGGCAGCGGGACACTACTTGTGCTTGCCACCTTGCCAGCTTGAACTGACACTGGTGACGGGGGGTGATCACGGGGTTAAAACTTTATTGGGGGGGTTAGGGGGGTACCCTAGACCTAAAGGGGGCTAACCCTAACTGCCCTAACACTTATAACTGTCACAAACTGACACCAATGCAATAATCAGAAAAAAAACTGCTTTTAGTGTCACTGTGGCAGGGGGTACAGGGGGGTGATCGGGGGGGGGGGGACTGGGGGGATGATGGGGGGGTGAAAAGTGTGCCTGTGTGTTCTACTGGAAGTGTAGTGTTGGTGCAAACTTACTTGATGTCTTCTCTCCTTGGCGCCGGAACGGAAAGACCGGCTCGAGGAGAGATGACATCACTTCCTCCGCTTCTGTTTACATTACAGAAGCCGAGGAAGCATTTCATTTGCCAGGAGCGATCGCGAGGGGGGAGCCACGAATGAGTGGCCTCCCCCTCACCTTTGATTGCCCCTGACGATAATCCGACCGCCGCAGGCACCGTTCCGACCCCCCGCCCGCGGGCAGGCAAGGACGTACAGGTAAGTCCTTATGCCTGCCCGTGCCATTGTGCCGACGTATATCGTCGTGCGGCGGTCGGCAACTGGTTAATTCTGAACACAGCTACATCCCCAGTTATAAGAGGGTCTGCACACTTTTGCAACCACATTTTTTTTTCTTTTTCTTTTTTTTTACTCCGCCCCTCTAAAAGATTTCAGTTTGTTTTTTAATTGAGTTGTACAGTTTATAGGTCACATTAAAGGTGAAAAAAAGTTCTGAAATGTTTTATCTTTGTCTCATTTTTTTACATCACAGAAACCTGACATTTAAACAGGGGTGTGTAGACTTTTTATATCTACTTGTATATTGTGTGTCTGATGTCTCTGACTGATTAATTAACTGTGCAGCACTTGAGGCCACCCATATCGATAAAGTTGACCACCACTGATGTATAGCTTACAGCTTTTTTGAGAATCTGCAGGAGACAGTGTCAGAGACTGGTTGCGCATAACAGCTGTAGATCCTTTTTCTATTTTTTAAATACACTAGCGACTGGATTGCTCCTTTTTTTTAGCCCAAGTGAGCCGTGGCTTTAGACATCCTTTAAGAGAATCCTGCATGCATCAATTTCTGGGGTCAGTTGATCTTCCCCACGCTTGGGTGACAAAGGTAGCTCTAAGTAAAAAAAATGCTCATCTATTATCAACCCCAAAAAATCTTTTGTGTACTTTTCAATGCTTAGAGGTTAGACTGAACAAACCTGCACTTCATGTGAAAGCTTTACTGCTAGCTCTGATCCTTGTTAGGAATAGGCAAGAATATTCCTTTGCAGAGACCTTTATATAGCTAAGCATACAGATGGTTTTTCTGCAGATACAACATGCCTTTACACAGCTTTACAAAAATAACACAGTGTGACATATGAGGGTATTTTTTCCCAGCGTATTCTTCCAAATGTTTCCCTAGTGTTTTTTTTTTCAAATAGAGCAACACCAGTTCACTATACATTTTATTAAAAAATATTATATTAATGAAAAAATAATGTTTTTGCATTGCCTTTTTTTTTCTTCTTCATGATTATGTAGGCGTTTTTATCCAGTTAATTACCTCTTCTTCTGCAGTGACTTGTTCTCTTCAAACTACAGATGCTCTTGACTGTTTATGCTTAATTGTAAGAAATGTTGATTTTAATTAGACATATGCCATCAGACAAATACCTGTGCAGAAAAGTTAAATGTTCTAAGTATGATTATCCATTAACTTTGTAAAGCTAGCTGCTGCTTTGCTAACAATATGAGACGATGTGCTTCGAAGCAAACTCTTTTGTTTCTATGGCAGTAGGCATGTAACTCAGGTGCTTTGTTATAATATTCCAGCCATTCAATTAATTTCTTTAGGTTAGTGGGGTGATATTGCTCTCTATTTTGTTTTTCTATGTTGTTTATTGATTTAATTTATTGAAGTAATTAAATGGATGTTAGGAGCTCATAGGGGAAATTGTATTGGTTGGTATTAGCTCCTATGGAGAACCCAAGGTCACTGCAATATCGCCCCAATAGGCCTCTGCCCTGAATTATAATATTTGAAGTATTCTAGACCACTTGCTTAAAGTGATACTAAAGTCTGTTATTTCTATACAAAAAAAAAAAACCAAAACAACAAAACATGTTATACTGGTTTTGCACAGAGCCTCGATCCTCCTCTTCTCGGGTCCCTCGCCGGCGCTCCTGGCTCCTCCCTCCTGTCGAGTGCCCCACAGCAAGCAGCTTGCTATGGGGCACCCGAGCCGAGCCGCTGCTCTGTTTTTTTCATTCAGACATGGTGCGGTGGCTCTGACCCACCCCCTCTCTCTCCTGATTGGCTCACGGATTTTGATTAACAGCAGCGGGAGCCATTGGTGTCTGTTGCTGTGTCTCAGCCAATCAGGCAGGAGAGTCCTGGACAGCCGAATCTCTCATGCAACATCGCTGGATCGAGATAGGGTCAGGTAAATATAAGGGCGGGCTAAAGTGGGGCTGGTGCACACAGAAGGTTTTTTTATCTCTCCTTTTTTTCCCCACAAATAGAGCTTTCTTTTATCTCCTCTGTGTTTGTTTTTTTGCGCTATAAACAAAAAAAAATCGACAGTTTTGAAAAAAATTAATATTTTTTACTTTTTGTTATAATAAATATCCCCAAAAAAGATATAAAAAAAGTTATCGCATCTAAAAAATAGGGGATAGATTTCTGGCATTTTTATTAATAATTATTTGTTATTAGTTATGGCGGCGATCTGCGATTTTTATCGTGACTGCGACATTGCACCGGACAGTTCGGACAATTTTGACACTATTTTGGCATTTATACAGCGATCAGTGCAATAAAAATGCACTGATTACTGTGTAAATGTCACTGTCAGGGAAGGGGTTAAACACTAGGTGATCAAGGGGGTTAAATGTGTTCCCTAAGCATGTTCTAACTGTAGGGGGGATGGGCTCCCTAGAATATGACAGAGATCACTGCTCCCGATCCCTGGGAGCAGTAGATCTCTGTCATGTTGCTAGGCAGAACAGAGAAATTCCTTGTTTACATAGGCAACTCCCCGTTTTGCCTCTCCGTGCCAGGATCGCGGGCCACCGGCGGACATCGAGTCTGCAGGACCTGCGGGCATGCTCCCGCGGATGATGCAGCGACGTACGGGTACGTTGTTTTACACACCCGTGCCACTTTGCCAACGTATATCGGCATGAGCCGGTCGGCAAGTGGTTAAGATAAAAAAAAATCTCCTGCCTTTAGAACCACTTAAAACACGGTAAAAATATAGGGAAAAATTACTATGATGTTTAGGGAAGTCTATATCTAAAATATTAAAACTAAAGCTGCAAAAACAGCAGGCTTCATTTGATATTCATTTACTTTACTGTCAAGTGATTAATGCAGAATTTTTTGGAAGGTTATCTAAACCCAAGAACAAGTATTAAATATATTGCAGCTTACCAGTCATTTGAGATGATTATTGCATTTTTTTAGTTTGTTTTTCCCTTTACTTTCACCTGGTGATCTTGCCATACCTCCTGTTCTAGGATGATAACACTCATTCACTGAACTGTGTGTATGGATGAGCAGCGTTGTCACAATAGAACAGAACTACGGAACACCTCATTCTCTCCTCTTTTTTATAAAACAAGGATAAGGTGTTCTGTACATTACAGAGGTAATACAGGCAGGTTTATAATACTGCAAAGTGTACAGGACAGTATTTTTGGATTGATCAACAGGTATTATTATAAGAAAATTTAACCGTTAGTGTTTACATACTCTCTGGTCGAAAAGTCACTGGAAAAAGTAGTCAAAAGTTTCTAAAAGACCAATATCATTCAACATATTGTTCTTTATTTACTGTGGTTAACATGTAAAAATAGTAATAATAGTAAAAGGGACAAGGTTTGAGACAAATGATGACCTTGCCAGGTGTGCTTTAACAGTCATATTTTTTCAATTTTTTAAACTGCTGCTGCAACTGTTTAGCCACCACTGAAAGTATTATCGTTTGCCCCAACTCCTGTCCCTGTCACTTTTGCTGGACAGCATGGTTTGCAGAGAAAATGCAAAGAAAAGTATCAATATAGGCATGTAAAATTTAAAAAAAATTGAATAATATGCTAAATACTTTGAATACATGTACTAACCCCATATATTTTTCCGGATACAAGGAAAACGAAAATGTATTTTTCAGTTAGTGTAGTATTTTAGTTATATTTTGGGATAGTTAAAGCACAAGTACAGCCAAAGCTCGTTTAGCTGTACTCCTCCTTTGGATCAGAGGAGTGCAGTTCATTCTGCACTCCTGTGACCTGTTTTCATCAGACAGCAGGCTGAAGTCCGCTGTCTGCTGATGTCACAGAGACGGTCCAGGCTCAGGAAAGATCGCGACAATGGAGTCAGGATTTGCCCACATGCCTGGACCGGGACCCAACTCAGCCCCTCAGCAAACTGTTGAGAGCCGTTCTCACAGAGCCCTGAGAACCGAGCGATTGGCATTGTTTGATCGCTCAGTTCTCAGAGTTAGAGCCGGCGGGGGACAGATGCAGCATCAGACCAATGCTGCATCCACCTAGGTAAGTATGATTCTGAAAAAAAAATCCCATACATCTCTTTAAAAAAAAACAGCTTGGGGATTCCTGCATAATTAATTCTAGGCCCTTCTGGTATGAATTGTAAGGGGGAATCTACCCAAAAAAAAAAATGTTCAGTCCCTCCCAAATTCTATACCAGACCCTTTGAGTCTGGTATGGCTTTTAAGGGGGAACCTCATGCAAAAATGAAGAAGAAAGTCTTACTTGGGCATGCAGCCCCTCTGCCTGCAGACCCCAACAACGACCAGGCCAGACAAAGTACCCCCCATGTTGAGGGCATGTCGGATGATTTACTTCAGGAGGGGGGAGCACAGGCTCATGACCCCCTCTTTCCTGGCCGGGCAGACTGCTTGCTTGGATAAAGGTTTGGTATGGTTTTTTTAGGGACACCCTTTAAATCCATACAAGGCCCTCAGCTAATGGTCTGTTATAGATGATGGGAAACCTCAGTAAATGTCAGGTTTGGTGCAGTAGGTTGTATATATATACTGCACCACTTCACAGGCAGGGCTGGGGTATCTCAGAGGCATGTTATTTAAAGAATTTAGCATTTACAATGTTTCACTAAAAACTAAAAAAATTGCTGCTCCCAAAGAGATTAAAGAAATAATAATTTTTAGCCTTAGTACATGTTTCCGAGGGCAGAACCCAGCCCCCCATGCCATTTTGTGATCATCATTTAGCTCAGAAAAAGGCCATTACATTTTATTTAACATTCCACTACAATTGACTTCAATGGGGTTCAGATTCAGCACCAGAACTTTAGTAATATTTGTCGAACCTACCCTGAACCGAACCCAGGTACGTTCGGCTCATCGCTAGTTATATTTATATACATACACAGTATCTAATATGGAACATATACTATATATATGTTAAATAGTTTTTAGTTACTTTGCTAATGCTACCGGACATGTGATTATTGATATTCTTTTGATTGGATTATGTTCATAGGCGTGCGCACGGGGTGTGCCGGGTGTGCCTGGGCACACCCTAATCACCCCGTGCTGTGTCCAGAGATTTGCCCCAAAATGCTGCATCTAAGAGAGTGTGTGGCCCGCGCTGCCTGTAAAACAGTTTCACAGGCAGCAGAGCGTGAGAATTGCCAGAGCTGATCAGTGTATGGAACTGTCAGATAATGACACTGCATGCAGGAAGTGAGACCAGCTGTCTTAATGTCAGGGTGATGTCGGGAGTGGGCGGGACAGAACGGCCATCAAACACCAGCCAATGGGATGGGGTCTGGGCGGGCCGCTCTCTGAAGCAGCTCAAACATTGGCTTGTGTTTATAGCGCTTGGTCCCGCCCACTCCCGACATCGTGGCTGAGTTGTAAGTCATCACAACTCAGCCGCGATGTCGGGGGTGGGCGGGATCAAGCGGCAAGACCAGCCAATGATTGGGCTGCTTCAGAGAGGGGGCGGAGCCAGAGAAATGTAGCGGCCCGCCCAGACCCATCCTATTGGATGGTGTTTGGTAACTGTTCAGTCCCGCCCACCACCAGCATCACCGCTGACTTTTAACAGCTGTGTCTCTCCCTGCATGCAGTGTCATTATCTGACAGTTTCATACACTGAACAGCTCTGGCAATTCTCACCATCTGCTGAATGTGAAACTCCTCTCCCCTATCTGTGCCACCCAATGCTGCCAATCAGTGCCAATCAATTCTGCCAATCAGTGCCAACCAATGCTGCCTATCAGTGCCAACCAATGCTGCCAATCAGTGCCAACCAATGCTGCCAATCAGTGCCAACCAATGCTGCCTATCAGTGCCAAGCAGTACTGCCTATCAGTTCAAACCAGTGCCGCCTATCAGTGCCAACCACTGTTGCCTATCAGTGCCACTGCTGCTTATCAGTGCCAACCAATGCTGCCTATCTGTGCCAGTGCTGCTTATCAGTGCAAACCAATGTTGCCTATCAATGCCAACCAGTTCTGCCTATCTGTGCCAGTGCTGCTTATCAGTGCCAACCAATTCTGCCTATCAGTGCCAACCAGTGCTGCCTATCAGTGCAAACCAGTGCTGCCTATCAGTGCCAACCAATGCTGTAAATCAGTGCCAACCAATGCTGTCAATCAGTGCCAACCAATGCTGCCTATCAGTGCTACCAATCAGTGCCCATCAGTGCTGCCTATCAGTGCCAATCAGTGCTGACAATTAGTGCCCATCAGTGCTGCCAGTCAGTGCCCATCAGTGCTGCCAATCAGTGCCAACCAATGCTGCCTATCAGTGCCAACGAATGCTGCCAATCAGTGCCAACAAATGCTGCCAATCAGTGCCAACAAATGCTGCCAATCAGTGCAAACCAATGCTGCCTATCAGTGCAAACCAGTGCTGCTTATCAATGCCAACCAATGCTGCCTATCAGTGCCAGTGCTGCCTATCAGTGCCAACCAGTACTGCCTATCTGTGCCAGTGCTGCTTATCAGTGCCAACCAATTCTGCCTATCAGTGCAAACCAGTGCTGCCTATCAGTGCCAACCAGTGCTGCCTATCAGTGCCAACCAATGCTGTAAATCAGTGCCAACCAATGCTGCCTATCAGTGCTGCATATCAATGCCCATCTGTGCTGCCTATCAGTGCCCATAAGTGCTGTCCATCAGTGCTGCCAATCAGTGCACATCAGTGCTGTATATCAGTGCCCATCAGTGCTGCCTATCAGTACCAATCAGTGCTGCCTATCAGTACCAATCAGTGCTGACAATTAGTGCCCATCAGTGCTGCCTATCAGTGCCACCTACCAGTGCCCATCAGTGCTGCCAGTCAGTGTCCATCAGTGCTGCCTATCAGTGCAGCCTATCAGTGCCCATCAGTGCTTCCAATCAGTGCTGCCTATCAGTGCCAATCAGTGTAGATCAGTGCTGCCAATCAGTGCTGCGAATTTAGAGCCTATCAGTGCCCATAAGTGCTACCAATAAGAGCCCATCAGTGATGCATATAAGTGCCCATCAGTGCCACCTATCAGTGCCAATCAGTGCCCATTAGTGCCAATCAGTGCTGCCTATCAGTGCCACCTATCAGTGCACATCAGTGCTACCAATTAGTGCCCATCAACGCTGCCAATCAGTGCAGCCTATTAGTGCCCATCAGTGCTGCCTTAGCAGGGATGGTGGAAACCCCTCTACAGATAATTGCAATACAAATTACCTTTGAGTGCAACAACTTTTTAGTTGGGAGGTTCACACCATTATAGCACTTTGGATTTTTTATTTTTTTAGAGTGTTACACTTAATTGTATATGTTTTAGTTACAGTTAGAATGTGAATTATTGCACTTGAAGTTAATTTCCCACCACCCCTGCTAAGTCCATGTCTTTATGGACCTTGCTTTGTGCACTGGGGAGCAGTCATGTTGGAAGGGGTCATCCCTAAACTGTTCCCTCAAAGTTGAGAGCATGAAATTGTCCAAAATGTCTTGGTATGCTGACGCCTTAAGAGCTCCCTTTACTGGAACTAAGGGGCCAAGCCCAACCCCTGAAAAACAACTCCCACACCATAATCCCCCCTCCATCAAATGATTTGGACCAGTGCACAAAGCAAGGTCCATAAAGACATGGATGATCGAGTTTGGGGTGGAGGAACTTGACTGACCTGCACAGAGTCCTGACCTCAACCCGATAGAACACCTTTGGGATGAATTCGAGTGGAGACTGCGAGCCAGGCCTTCTCATCCAACATCAGTGCCTGACCTCACAAATGCCCTTCTGGAAGAATGGTCAAACATTCCCATATACACACTCCTAAACCTTGTGGACAGCCTTCCTAGAAGAGTTGAAGCTTTTATAGCTGCAAAGGGCGGAGCCAACTCAATATTGAACCCTATGGACTAAGACGGCATTAAAGTTCATGTGCGTGTAAAGGCAGGCGTCCCAATACTTTTGACAATATATATATATGTGTATGTGTGCTTGAGCTTTTGGGTGCACACCCTAATGCAATAGGCTGCGCACGCCTATGATTATGTTATAAAGGCATCACTACCTTTTTGAGTTACCATACATACCATTTGTATGCTTGCATAATTGTAAATGAAAAAATGAAAAAATAAAAATAAAAAATAGTTTTTAGTGAATACATAACTGATTTGTTATCTGTCCTGCTTGGAATTTGCAAAATAACACTCAGATCAGATATTCCAGCAGGCTGGCTTGGAGTGTTTGCACAAGAGAGCATTGCTACAGCCAGAACAGAAGAAGACCAGAAAAAGTATCAACACCGGATAGGTGCAAAGATAAATTGGTGTGCAGCCTTTTCAACTGCCCAGCCTCTACAGGACCATTGCAGAGTTTTCATTATTCAGGGCCTCTTCTGATACTAACCTAAGGACTGAGCAATATACTTTGGAGGAGGAAGGCAGGATCAGTCTTTATGCCTTGATCATGCTGACTAATAATTATTACACGTCAGCTTGACAAAGATTCTGCCCAAAATTTGATTTGTGCAGAAAAGTTGGAGTTCAAGTGATACTCTTTATCTGTGGAAATTGCAAAGCAGTAAAATACATAGAATAGTGGTTTTGATCAGCCACATAGAGATGGGATCAAAATTGTCTTGATCAAAGAATATTGTACTGGGCTTTTCTTTTTTTTTTCCAGTCTCCTCCTTCTGGTTTTAGGCGCCACTTTCAAATCTGAAGCCTGATTCCCTGTCGACTGAAAGTGGTTGAAATTGCTGAAAGTTGTCACATGCTTGGCCAGCTTGGGAGTGTAGGATGTACACATGAGTAGGACCCGCGTGGATGGGGCACCTGACGGCTCTTTCACACATGTGTTGATTATGAAGAACAAAGCAATACTCAATAACGCACCTATAGCATTTATGAAGTGTTTTTAATATGTTTTTGTTGTGTTTTTGAAGCATTGAAGTGCCTAACAGGGAAGTGATGTAGAGGAAATAATCTGCTTTGAGGCATGGTTAGGTTGTGGTACGATAGTAAACATTTTTGGGAATTCTCTGCAAGATGGATTTGATCTCTTTGATACTTGGCTTGATCCAGCTCAACTTTGCTGAAACAAAATCTTTGCCACTGCCAATGATGATGCTTTTGCCTGCACACAGAAACAGATGGTGTTACCACATGGTTGCTCTGTACAAACAGAAAGTGGCTGGAGCAGCTGTATCCTAGTTCTCTATTATTTCCCAGTGCATTCTGGGATAAAGGAACCTCCACTGCCTGCCTTCAGCACCCAGCTAACACTTTATAAATACTTCACTAACAAGCCATAAATGCTGTAGGTGTGGTTAAGGTGCAGTTATGGTGCGTTAACTTTGAAATTAATGGAGGCAGCTGGAACGGTCGATGCCTCATGAAAGTGATATGCTGCTTAATTTTTAAACACAACACAATACTACCGCTCCTGTGTAAACAGCACTGTGTGGTGCCCATTGTAATTTTCATGGCTTTGACAGTAAAGATTTGACAGTAGAACCTGGAAGCTGATGGGTTTCTATGCAGAGCTGCACCAGATAATGCATGCTCCAGTTTTAGCAAATCTCCCCCATGGGTTCAGCCGCCATCGGCTCTTCCTCCTCTCCCCTGTAGCCACTGCTGACTGACTGAGCCAAAGCTGTGGATCATGTGGACAGCGGACTAAAAATAGGTAAGTATACACATCTTTTTGCACACATAGTCCACATGGGAGGCCCAAACAATACTTTGCTCCAAACACAATTTGGTACTCTTGGAGATTATTATCTCTCTTGGAGCCTGCCTTTGCTTTGCTGAGCACTCTCTAGTGGTCAGCTGCAGTAACACAATTTTTCATGGGCAGATTTTGTAGCCCTCCTGTGGTGCGCCAATGGACCGTCAGGTGCGTGTGCCCATTTCCCAGTCTAATTGGATGTGATCCAGAAAGATCTCTGCATATCAAACCGCAATTGAATATCACAGATTCTTTGTAATTCTTGGTTAAACTCTATATGTGTGTATGCACCTGGTAATCAACTGTCCTCCCTGAAGAAGCCACGATAACCGAAACATGTCAGAGATGCTATTTGAAGCTAATTATGATAAAAAAAGGAGTACCTGTATTCTCTACTTTGTTTTTAACAATATAATTAGATTTTATGTATCTATTAAAACTGTATGGATTTTAAAAGAGAAGTATGGGAATTTTTTTTTTTAAATTTATACCCTCCCAGGTGCATGCAGCATCCGTCCGATGCTGGACCTGTCCACCACCAGCTCTAAGGCTGAGAACCGAGCAAGCAAACACCACTGATCATCCGGTTCTCAGAGCTCCCTGAGCAGAGAGCCGTGACTGTCAGTCACCGACTCTCTGGTCTGCCCCCCCCCCAGGACTCACTGTAGCATTGGGCTGTGGAGGGGGCAGGAGCAGCCCGCTGTGGAGGGGGCAGGAGCAGCCCGCTGGGAGGTTGAGCCAGGTTCCAGTCCAGGCATGTAGGCAGGTCCCGACCATATGGTCACAATCTTTCCTGAGCCTGGACCGGCTCTGTGGTCACAGACGGGTCACAGAAGTGCAGAATGATCTGTACTCCTGTGATCCACAGGAGAAGTACAGCCAAACAATCTTTGGCTGTACTTCTCCTTTAACTAACTGGATTGGTACCTCCGAAAGTCCCAAAAAATGTCTTTATGTTGATTTGTTAATAAAACTTGGTTGGGGACGATGATACCTTGGTGTATGCTCAATGGATTTTTTTGAAAATATTTTTTTTACACAAGTTAGAAACCATAAGTAGCAGGACGGGGAGGGCACATTTTTAAGACTAGTTAGTTTTAGGCTGGAATTCTATTTTAAATCTCTGCAATAATTGCCTTTTTTTAATTCGTATTGCCAAGCTTAGAACTGTATAAGCTTCAAAAGGTCTGCTCTTAACTTCTCCTCTTTTTGTTAAGTTGTATATCTTGCCCTCCTGCAAAATGTTGCCCATTTTGTATTGGCAAATTTAGGCATCACAAGTGCAAAAAAAAAACCACATTAGCATTGCCATATTTCTGGGTCGGCAATGTCATGAATGTACCCATATAGCTCATATATTTAGCAACATATACATATAGAAAACTGGGAACAAAGCCACATAGTAGTAAGTTATTTTTACTGTTGAAGGGTTAGACACAGCAAATTCCCCCAGAGTATAATTAATCCCTGGACAGTGGACAAAAGTGAAGCAACCCATTCAAAACTTAGGGTAGAGCTCAGGTAGTTCCAATAAATTTTTCAGTTTGGATTTTTTTTTTTTTGCAGAATGTTATACTATTAATTGCCAATTTGCATATGTGTGCAGCTGCTGTTTTGGCTCCTATCTGAATCCGATAAGCTCGCTGGAGGTATAACAGAGCACTTGGCAGCTTTCCTATTTGAAAAGCAAGCCTTCCCTAACTACAGAACAGCTGATAAACCCTGATGGCGTGAATTACAATTACACTACTTTTCACACTAAATCTGGGTGATAGCTACTTGGAAAGAAGTTTCATCATCTCTTACCACAAACTGGAAAAAGAATTACATGGTCATGCTGTGCTTTTAAAGGCAGGTTGATTCACTTTTGTCTATTTAACACCTAATTCTATAATGTCCATAGGCATCTAGAGATCAGAATTCTGCGTAATGAAAATCTCTGGATTGATTTCTTTTTCTGTTTTTTTTTTTTTTTTTAAATCTACCTCAAATTAAATTTAATAACAAGAAGAGATGGAAGTGTTAAAGTTGTCAGACACCTCACTTATTAAATAATTTGTGAGTATTTTCAGTTTTCATAAAGAGAGTCACAGGGTTTCCTTTTTAAATTAGTAATCAAAAATTGTAAATGCAACCTATATTCTGTGCATGAGACAGCAAAAAAAAAAAAAAAAAAGGAAAATTCTTATGACTGGCATTAAGTTATGTTCTGTAATCGTGTTTACAATAATAAAATTCAAACATATTGGTTCCGAGGAAGGCTGGAACTGCCTGCTGTACAAACACTCATTAGCCAAATAATACAAATAGGATGGAGAATGACATCGTTATCAAAGCATACTCAGACTGACAGGCACAAAAACGGGTAATACTTTCACCACAAGCCATAAGCATCATTGTTTTATTTGTATGTATGCAGTGTCTTTGTGTACACACATGAAAGCATATACATACAAATAAATACATATGTAACTGAGTTTTTGTATTTATCTAAAAATAATTTATTATCCTTTATATCAAAAAAATACAATACATTATTCAAATATTTTAAACACTTTGGTATTTTATAGATATTAGTTAAATAAAATGAAGACACTATAAACTCAAAATTTGTTGATCTTTTTATACATTATTTGCAACTGAACAATTAGAAAGATGTATAAATAGACAGAACGTTAAGAAGATATCACACCTTGACATACACACTGATCCACAATAAACAGCTCTGACATTTATATATATAAAAAAACAGAACTCATTCTTTAAAAATAAAATATATTAAAAACAAATGTATTAATAAAAATATGCCTCTAGTTTTTATTTACTGCTTCTATTGTTTATGAGGCTAGTTAATGGGAGAAGTGGCCTATCTTTTGGGTTATATTACCCTATTGTTTATTTTCCTTTATGTCTTTATTCTATTTATAAATATTACAGTCTATATTTCTATAGGTTTTTATTTTTATTTTTCTCTCTGCAGTGTATATAAAAGGTCCAACAGGACCAGAAGACAATTTGCCCTAAATAATAGAGCTTTTAGTCTTTTTTATTTTATTTATATATATATATATATATATATATATATATATATATATATATATATATACTGTCATATGCTCTCATATGTACATTGTGACTTTTGGAGGCAATGTGATCATCTTCACAGGAGAAATGCATGAAATTATGTTATATTTTTATTACTGCTATTTTTTGTTGTTGTTACGGTTCATTTTAAATTACATTATTCTGTGACATTAGAGTTTATATAGCCCTAATTAATCTCATCCCAAAACTAATTAATGCATTAACATAAGTGCTTGTATGTCAACTATTATCTCTATTGTTATTATAATTGCACACATCTTGCTCAACACCAGCAAATGCAATAATTATGGATAAATATGTTTAATTTTATGTTGTGGACTTCTAATGTTGCTGGGCTATTTATTGATTGAAACATATTAAAAATAAGAAAAAAAATGGAACAAAGAAGTGTGCTGTTTAAGAGGATAAAATTATTGCTTCTATTCTTTAAACAACATACATTTAATATCTTACACTGACCTAAATTAAGGTATGGGGAATAGATTTCCTTTTTCCCACTTTCACTGCAGTTGTCTTGTTTATTAGATGTGCTACCTCCTACATGATAAGCATGGACTAGCCAGTGAATGACCCCCTGCAGTGCTGCATTTGGTAGAAAGAAAATCCTCACTGCTTTATTGGATCCCAGGGGATCTGAGGAACAGAACAAGATATTGAGAAAAATAATCATGCTTTAACAAGGTAATGATGGAAGGTTAAGACTTCAAGGCTTAGTGATGTGTTGTAAATTATCCCAGCATCTCCTTTCATCAATTATTGGAAAATAAACCAATGCCTTATACTTTAATAATAATAATAAAAAAAAAGAAAGAAAAAAAAAAAACAATCGTATGTAAAAAAAAGACTTTGATGATGCATCCTTTCAAAATAACTATAAAATTTTAAGCCAGTGTCTAATTTTTCCACATTGTTCACTCAAGATGTCCAAATGCGTCTCAAATTGGTGCTCCAAAGGTGTTAACAAAAGAAGACCAAAACATCTGGTATTAGAATTGATTAGAATTTTCTTCATTATTATCATTTTAAAGGTGAGATAACTGTTTAATCTACTTGATGTTCTAAATTTCAAGATTAAGAAAGAATCATAAAAACAAGTGACTTTTTACATTTTATTTAAAAATATAGTTTTTTTTTCTCACCTAATACATTTAAAAAAATTAAATATAGTTAAGTACGTGCAATGGTTGAGTAATTATTTTAAAGAAGAGAAAAACAATTTGGAGTTTTGCCAAAAGCAACCAATAAAATTTTATTTTATGAAACAATAATTTCATGGCCTATGTCTTTTGTGCTATTTTCTCTACTTTAAATGAAGAAACTACCAATATATTTTATCCTGCAACCAGAGAATCAGTTTTTGGTGATGGGTCTTGAAATACAATTGTTGCAAAATGTACAAACAAATCTTTATTATAAATTTCAAACACTTAAAAAAACATCAAGAAAATAATATATAGCCTATTTTAATAGTACTGTTGTCCAAAACCAAGATTCCATAATTAACTTCAGTTCCAGGCTGAGACTGCTGTATTATTTCTAAACATATTATCAGTCCAATAGTGTGCATTGTAATTAAATGGTACACTAAAACAGATTTCATATAGGGGGTTATTTACTAAAACTGGAGGGTGCAAAATCTGGTGCAGCTCTGCATAGAAACAAATCAACTTCCAGGGTTTTTTTTTCAAAGCTTAATTAAACAAACTGAAGTTAGAAGCTAATTGGCTACAATGCAAAGCTGCACCCGATTTTGCACTCTCCAGTTGTAGTAAATCTCCCCCATAGTTTCCAGAGCTTGCATAGCTTACATTTCATAACTACTAAAGCCAGAAGCTAGGCTTAAAATTTCATTAAATGGCCAGCAAGCATTAATTGTTGTGATCTGAAATATCATTCCTGACTCTTCTTAGCCTGTTAAAGCAGAAGTAAACTGTATCTGAGCACCACAAAACTCTATTTCATTCATTTTTAATCATGAAAGCAAACTCACCCATCCATCCACGTCTCCATGTTTTTTTTGTTGAAAAATCTTTTTTTGAAAA
The DNA here is from genome assembly GCA_037952835.1 of Lithobates septentrionalis. Lineage (NCBI taxonomy): Eukaryota > Metazoa > Chordata > Amphibia > Anura > Ranidae > Lithobates > Lithobates septentrionalis. Next base: position 1,772,084 of record JBBDGP010000623.1, on the reverse strand, counting down.
ACAGCCCACTAGCATTTTTTGCAGCAGCCATCTTGAATAAGGACAGATGATTCATGTAGCATTTACTTACTGGAATCTATCTGCCCTTAGCTCAGGTATGCAGGCAGGAGGGTGCGCTTAGCTAAGAAATGCCCTCCTTCCCTTCTCCAGATGAAAGAAATAAATGCCCATAAAGACTCCTGGGATGTATGACATTTTGGCCTGAAGAAATTTTAAAAAGTTTAAAAGAAGTAAATATAATATACCTTCCTATCTATTTACTAAAGCTAGCAACATAGGGATTAAAACATATATAATGATAATCTAGAGAGCTTAGTTCCATTTTAACCATTTCAGCCCCGGAAGATTTGGCTGCTCAATGACCAGAGCATTTTTTTCGATACTGCACTGCGTCGCTTTAACTGACAATTGCGCGGTCGTACGACGCTGCACCCAAACAAAATTGACGTCCTTTTTTTCCCACAAATAGAGCTTTCTTTTGGTGGTATTTGATTATCTCTGCGGTTTTTATTTTTTGCGCTATAAACAAAAAAAGAGCGACAGTTTTGAAAAAAAAAACACAATATTTTGTACTTTTTGCTATAATAAATATCCCCAATTTTTTTTTTAAAAAAGCACATTTTTTTCTCAGTTTAGGCCGATATGTATTCTTCTACATATTTTTGGTAATAAAAATCACAATAAGCGTATATTGATTGGTTTGTGCAAAAGTTATAGCGTCTACAAACTATGGGATAGATTTATGGCATTTTTATTATTATTATTATTATTTTTAATAGTAATGGTAGCGATATGCGATTTTTATCGTGACTGCGACATTATGGCAGACACATCTGACACTTTTGACGTATTTTTGGGACGATTGACAATTATACAGCGATCAGTGCTATAAAAATGCACTGATTACTGTATAAATGTCACTGGCAGGGAAGGAGTTAACACTAGGGGGCGATCAAGGGGTTAACTGTGTTCCCTGACTGTGTGTTCTAACTGTAGGGGGAGGCAGATCGTGGTTCCTAGCTATTAGGAACTCACGATCTGTCTCTCCTCACAGAACAGAAGAGAGATTTGTGTGTTTACACACACACGTCCCCGTTCTGCCTCTCGTGCCTGCGATCGTTCGTGGCCGGGGGTCATCACGACCGTCGGCCACGAGCATCAGCACCCCCGCAGTGCAGTGGGCACGTGCCTGCTATCCCACTTAAAGGAGCCAATGTATAGCTACGACGGCTTGCGGGAATATGCCGACCTGCCGCAGTATAATGACGGCGGCTGGTCGGCAAGCGGTTAAATACTGTTATAATAATTGTTTGATTTTGCACGTTGCCATGCAAAAAACAATAAATACTGAACAATGTAACAATGTTACAATAACTCTAACAATAGCAGTGCTGCAAGTTACAGATTCTCATCGAGCTATCACAGCATTAGCAAGAGTATTTAATAAGTCAGATAGTTTAGTAAATTTTTAGTGGAGTTAGCGGGTGTAAAATCACAACAAATTTGCAACCCACAATAGGGGAGAGAGATCAAGGAAATCTGTTAGTTAATATTAAATCACAATTTCACCCAAAGTTTAGAAACTTCTGACTAGGACACCCAGTGCTGTATTCTGGCCTAGGCCAGCAAGGCCCAGGCCTAGGGCGGCATTTTGCGGGGGGTGGTGCCGCCTCCCCCACACGGAAAAAGCCCCCCCCCTCCTGAGAGAGCCGGTCACATTCTCCTGCTATGCGAATTGGATGCAGGGGAACCAATATCCAATTCACATAGGTGTGAACCCGGCCTAATACTGCCTTCTGACATATGAAGAAATGTGTAATTTCTGATCATAGATCAGACTGAATTTTATTACCCATCCTGCTGACTACATTAAGCCCAGGTTCACACTGATGCAGGTTAGAAACCATGCAAGTTCAGCTGAACTCGCACAATTTCAAACCAGCAATGCAGTCCGACTTCAGGGGCACCAATTCGGACGGCGCCATTGCCGGCAAAAGCTGCTGATTTGCCATGCGATTTCACATGTCATGGCACTGATGAGGCTTCGCTGATGGGCACTGATGAGGCTGTGCTGATGGGCACTGGTTAGTCTGCATTGATGGGCACTTATCAGGCTGCATTGATGGGCACTGACAAGGCTGCGCTGGTGGGCTCTGGTGATGCTGCATTCATGGGCACTGATAAGGCTACTCTGATGTGCACTGGTGAGGCTGCACTAATAGGCACTGTCGCAGCTGCTCTGATGGACACTGATAAGGCTGCTCTGATGGGCACTGGTGAGGCTGCATTGATGGGCACTGATGAGGCTGCGTTGATGGGCACTGATGAGGCTGCACTGATGGGAACTAATGAGGCTGCGCTGATGGGCACTGATGAGGCTGCATTGATGGGCACTGATCAGGCTGCATTGATGGGCACTAATGAGGCTGCGCTGATGGGCACTGGTTATGCTGCATTGATGGGCACTGATGAGGCTGCTTTGATAGGCACTGATGAGGCTGCACTGATGGGCACTGATGAGGCTGCACTTGGTACCCACTTTTAATGTACAGAGAAAAAGACGTGGAGCTCTAAGAAGAAAAGGAAGAGCCTAAAGAGGAAAGGGTGTGGTTTACAGATGACAGGGCGGGTCTTAAACAGGAAGGGGCGTGACATTGACAGGAAAGGGTGGGTCATATTTAAATTAGGGGGTGCACAAGTTTAGTCAAGCCTAGGGCAGCACAAAACCTAAATACACCACCGAGGACACCAACAGGGAGATCACCGGCCCTTTGAATTAGTTGTGATAGGCTGAGCTTTCCTTTTCGGGCAAGGGACTTTCTCCCTAGGCTAAATAAGTTCTCTATGTATTTCTATGGAAAATCCTTTGGAAAGAAAATGATGGATTATTTCTGGCCCCAGCTCCCTCCGATGCATACTACTGTAGAGAATCCTGTTGGACTTGCGGTAGTGGTAACTCAGCTTTGGGGGCCGGTTCACACTAGAAATCGCACAAGGAACGAGCTGCGTTTTCCTGTGCTATTCACATGAGGTTCAGTGTGGTGCGATTTGAGACTATTCATTTTGAATGGGCTCAAATCACACAGCACAGCACTGAAAGTATTTTTGGAAACTTACTGCAACCAGATGGCATGGTACTGCTGTACCATGGGATGCAGTGCAGGCAATAGCACTGCATTTGCAAACTGCATTTGGGGTGTTGTTAAGTTAACAATGACACCTGCTGCAGATTGCAACTGCAGTGTGTTCTACCACTTGCTTACTGGGCACATACACCCCCTTCCTGCCCAGGCCAATTTTCAGCTTTCAGCAATGTCACTCTTTCAATGACAATTGTGAGGTCATGCAACACTGTACCCATATGTAATTTTTATACTTTTATTCACACAAATAGAGGTTTCTTTTGGTGGTATTTAATCACCACTGGGGTTTTTATTTTTTGCTAAACAAACAAAAAAAGACCAAAAATTTTGAAAAAAAAAAACTGTTTTCATAGTCTGTTATAAAATTTTGCAAACAGGTAATTTTTCTCCTTCGTTGATGAGCGCTGATGAGGCTGCACTGATGGGCACTGATAGGCTGCACTGGTGGGCACAGATAAGGCGGCATTGATGGGCACTGATAGATGGCACTGACGGACAATGATAGGTGGCACTAATGAGGTGGCACTGGTGGGCACTGATTGGGAGGCACTAATGAGGCTGCACTGATAGGTGGCACTGATGGGCACTGATAGGCGGCTCTGAAAGGTACTGATAGGCGACACTGAAGGGCACTGAGAGGTGACACTGATAGGTGGCACTAATGGGCATTGATAGGCACTGGTATGTGACACTGATAGGCAGCACTGATAGGTGGCACTGATGATGAGGCACTGGTGGGCACTGATTGGCAGCACTGGTGGGCACTGATAGGTGGCACTGGTGGGCAGCACTTAGCAGTACTGATGGGCACTTGTAAGTGGCACTGGTGGGCACTGCTTAGCAGCAGTGACTGTCAGTGTGAGGTCTCATTTACACAAGCCGGTAATCAGCTTATTTTTTTCTCTTCGCGCTGTCAGCGTGAGGAGAAAAAAAAAGCAGATTACTAGCTTCTGTTTACATCATATGATCAGCTATCATTGTCTGACAACTGATCTTGCCCTTTACTTCGATCTATGATCAGCCGAGTCCCATGGATGGGCAGCGCGAGCACAGGAGGACATACATGGATGCCCTCAGTTTAAGCCCACGCTGTAGCCGTCTTTCGGCTATAGTGTGGGCATTAACCTCCCTGGCGGTCTTCCCGAGTGTGGCTCGGGGTTAAAAATCAGGACCATTAGCGGTAACCCCGAGCCACACTCGGGATTACATCGCAGGATCCTGGTGTGGCATTACTTACCTTGTCCCCGGGATCCTGCGATGTCCCCCGCAGTGTCCGTGGGCTCCGTCCTCTGCCCGAAGCCTCTCTGTGCCAGGCTCCGTTCCCTGCGAGCGTCGCGACGCACGGGGCGGAGCCTGGCGGCAAATTCAAAAAAATGTCAAAATCATAACACATACAGTACTGTAATCATAGGCGTGCGCAGCCTATTGCATTAGGGTGTGCACCCAAAAGCTCAAGCACACATACACATATATATATATTGTCAAAAGTATTGGGACGCCTGCCTTTACACGCACATGAACTTTAATGCCGTCTTAGTCCATAGGGTTCAATATTGAGTTGGCTCCGCCCTTTGCAGCTATAAAAGCTTCAACTCTTCTAGGAAGGCTGTCCACAAGGTTTAGGAGTGTGTATATGGGAATGTTTGACCATTCTTCCAGAAGGGCATTTGTGAGGTCAGGCACTGATGTTGGATGAGAAGGCCTGGCTCGCAGTCTCCACTCGAATTCATCCCAAAGGTGTTCTATCGGGTTGAGGTCAGGACTCTGTGCAGGTCAGTCAAGTTCCTCCACCCCAAACTCGATCATCCATGTCTTTATGGACCTTGCTTTGTGCACTGGTCCAAATCATTTGATGGAGGGGGGATTATGGTGTGGGAGTTGTTTTTCAGGGGTTGGGCTTGGCCCCTTAGTTCCAGTAAAGGGAGCTCTTAAGGCGTCAGCATACCAAGACATTTTGGACAATTTCATGCTCTCAACTTTGAGGGAACAGTTTAGGGATGACCCCTTCCAACATGACTGCTCCCCAGTGCACAAAGCAAGGTCCATAAAGACATGGACTTAGCAGGGGTGGTGGGAAATTAACTTCAAGTGCAATAATTCACATTATAACTGTAACTAAAACATATACAATTAAGTGTAACACTCTAAAAAAATAAAAAATCCAAAGTGCTATAATGGTGTGAACCTCCCAACTAAAAAGTTGTTGCACTCAAAGGTAATTTGTATTGCAATTATCTGTAGAGGGGTTTCCACCATCCCTGCTAAGGCAGCACTGATGGGCACTAATAGGCTGCACTGATTGGCAGCGTTGATGGGCACTAATTGGTAGCACTGATGTGCACTGATAGGTGGCACTGATAGGCAGCACTGATTGGCACTAATGGGCACTGATTGGCACTGATAGGTGGCACTGATGGGCACTTATATGCATCACTGATGGGCTCTTATTGGTAGCACTTATGGGCACTGATAGGCTCTAAATTCGCAGCACTGATTGGCAGCACTGATCTACACTGATTGGCACTGATAGGCAGCACTGATTGGAAGCACTGATGGGCACTGATAGGCTGCACTGATAGGCAGCACTGATGGGCACTGACTGGCAGCACTGATGGGCACTGGTAGGTGGCACTGATAGGCAGCACTGATGGGCACTAATTGTCAGCACTGATTGGTACTGATAGGCAGCACTGATTGGTACTGATAGGCAGCACTGATGGGCACTGATATACAGCACTGATGTGCACTGATTGGCAGCACTGATGGACAGCACTTATGGGCACTGATAGGCAGCACAGATGGGCACTGATATGCAGCACTGATAGGCAGCATTGGTTGGCACTGATTTACAGCATTGGTTGGCACTGATAGGCAGCACTGGTTGGCACTGATAGGCAGCACTGGTTTGCACTGATAGGCAGAATTGGTTGGCACTGATAAGCAGCACTGGCACAGATAGGCAGTACTGGTTGGCACTGATAGGCAGCACTGGCACTGATAGGCAGCATTGGTTGGCATTGATAAGCAGCACTGGTTTGCACTGATAGGCAGCATTGGTTTGCACTGATTGGCAGCATTTGTTGGCACTGATTGGCAGCATTTGTTGGCACTGATTGGCAGCATTCGTTGGCACTGATAGGCAGCATTGGTTGGCACTGATTGGCAGCACTGATGGGCACTGACTGGCAGCACTGATGGGCACTAATTGTCAGCACTGATTGGCACTGATAGGCAGCACTGATGGGCACTGATATGCAGCACTGATGGGCACTGATTGGTAGCACTGATAGGCAGCATTGGTTGGCACTGATTGACAGCATTGGTTGGCACTGATTTACAGCATTGGTTGGCACTGATAGGCAGCACTGGTTTGCACTGATAGGCAGCACTGGTTGGCACTGATAGGCAGAATTGGTTGGCACTGATAAGCAGCACTGGCACAGATAGGCAGAACTGGTTGGCATTGATAGGCAACATTGGTTTGCACTGATAAGCAGCACTGGCACAGATAGGCAGCATTGGTTGGCACTGATAAGCAGCAGTGGCACTGATAGGCAACAGTGGTTGGCACTGATAGGCGGCACTGGTTTGAACTGATAGGCAGTACTGCTTGGCACTGATAGGCAGCATTGGTTGGCACTGATTGGCAGCATTGGTTGGCACTGATTGGCAGCATTGGTTGGCACTGATTGGCAGCATTGGTTGGCACTGATAGGCAGCATTGGTTGGCACTGATTGGCAGAATTGATTGGCACTGATTGGCAGCATTGGGTGGCACAGATAGGGGAGAGGAGTTTCACATTCAGCAGATGGTGAGAATTGCCAGAGCTGTTCAGTGTATGAAACTGTCAGATAATGACACTGCATGCAGGGAGAGACACAGCTGTTAAAAGTCAGCGGTGATGCTGGTGGTGGGCGGGACTGAACAGTTACCAAACACCATCCAATAGGATGGGTCTGGGCGGGCCGCTACATTTCTCTGGCTCCGCCCCCTCTCTGAAGCAGCCCAATCATTGGCTGGTCTTGCCGCTTGATCCCGCCCACCCCCGACATCGCGGCTGAGTTGTGATGACTTACAACTCAGCCACGATGTCGGGAGTGGGCGGGACCAAGCGCTATAAACACAAGCCAATGTTTGAGCTGCTTCAGAGAGCGGCCCGCCCAGACCCCATCCCATTGGCTGGTGTTTGATGGCCGTTCTGTCCCGCCCACTCCCGACATCACCCTGACATTAAGACAGCTGGTCTCACTTCCTGCATGCAGTGTCATTATCTGACAGTTCCATACACTGATCAGCTCTGGCAATTCTCACGCTCTGCTGCCTGTGAAACTGTTTCACAGGCAGCGCGGGCCACACACTCTCTTAGATGCAGCATTTTGGGGCAAATCTCTGGACACAGCACGGGGTGATTAGGGTGTGCCCAGGCACACCCAGCACACCCCTTGCGCACGCCTATGACTGTAATCTTACAGATTACAGTACTGTATGAAATGATTTCACATCCCCTTTGTCCCCAGTGCTTTGGCCAATGCCCTGCATGCAGTTTTATGTTATATATACTGTTCTTTCTGCCTGGATACTGGAGATTGTCCATAGCAACCAAAAAGTGTCCCTTTACGTCAAAAATGGCTTTAGACCAGCTAGAAAACAGCGATAGTAAATTAGAACACTTGCAGAATTGAGCGATAGTGAATCGTGGGGAAATTTATTTTATTACTATTTATTTTTATTAATTATTTATTTTTATTTATTATATTATAATTTATGTTTTTGTGTTTCAAACTTTATCATACCCGGGATATCTACTAGACTCTTGTTTGGACAGATTTAAGTGTGTTATTGTTAAGAATTACAGACCTACAATATAAAACGCCAAATTTCCATGCAAAATAATGGTACCGCTTTCAGCACCTAAAATCCGAAATAATCATACCGCCAGGGAGGTTAAGATGTTAAATGTGGTGCAGGAAACGAGCAGATAACACAGGTTTCCTGCACCACGCTCTGGTGTGAATGTGGCAATAGGGCTTTCAATGCCCCAGCTTTTAATGGGGCTGCCTACTCGCAGCTAATGGGGGGAACCCCTGCTGGGGTTCTCACAAGTTATTGCCACCAGGGTGCATTCGCAAGTGTGAATGCACCCTAAAAGCCAAGTGCAGCCATTTTGAAACTTAGGCTCAGTTCACACTGCCATGACTTGGGATCCGACTTGTGAGACCCCAAGTTGCGTGACATGTGAAATCCCATGTTAGCCAATGAGAGCTGTCTTAACTAACACTACTGAAGTCGCTCTGACTTTAGAAAAAGGTTCCTGTTCTACTTCAAGGCGACTTCTATCCGACTCGTGCCCATAGACTTTAATGGGCCCAGGCATTTCCCGAAAGTCTCCTCAAAGTCTCTTTAAAGTTTCTTCAAAGTTACTTCAAAGTCTCTTCAAAGTCTCATCAAGTAGTACTCAAGTCGCCAGGAAGTTGCCTGGTAAAGTTGCACCATAAGTCACGATACTTTCAGGTTGCTGCAGTGTGAACTGAGCCTAATGCCGCGTACACACAATCGGAAATTCGGCCAGCAAAAGACCGATGAGAGCTTTTGGTCGGAAAATGCGACCATGTGTATGCTCTATCAGACTTTTGCTGGCCAAATTCCAGCCAGCAAAAGATTGAGAGCATGTTCTGAATTTTTTGGTCGGAAAAAGTTCCTATACGAAAATGCGATCGTCTGTAGCAATTCCAACGTGCAAAATTCCTACGCATGCTCGGAAACAATTCGACGCATGCTCGGAAGCATTGAACTTAATTTTCTCGGCTTGTCGTAGTGTTGTATGTCACTGCATTCTTGACGGTCGAAAGTTCAGCGAACTTTTGTGTTACCGTGTGTATGCAAGGCAAGCTTGAGCGGAATCCCGTCGGAAAAGCCATCATATCTTTTTTCGACCAAAATCCCGATCGTGTGTACGCGGCATTAGAAGGGGTCTTTCCTGCAAGATCCTGGAAAGCTGGAACGCTTTTCTCATTAGAGAGTGGCCAGGCTTCCCCCACTAAATTATTCTATAAAACAACCCAACAAATTGGCTTTTAGTGTGAGCTAAGAATCTCAGCTAAGGGTTTTCATCATTGGAGCTCCAGGAATATAGCTTGGGTTTTAACATGCAAGCATGTGTCCATTGAGATGGTAAATTGGGTGGCTTACCCATGTTAAATTATAATTATACACACAGCATAGGATAACCGTGAGTGTGTGCATTAGCTTGTACCTGGGGCAATGTTTCCATTCTAATTGGCAAAAACTACAGCACATTCAAAAGATTTTTCATTTATAAAATAATAATAATAAAGTGATAGTAAACCCACAAGCAAATATTATTATATTGCAGTTTACTCATTCTTAGATATAATGGGTGCATTCGTTTTCTATTTTAGGCTTTATTACTTTTATTTTCACTTGGCAATACAGACAGTAAATGTGTTGTTTTTCAACAGAACAAGCTGTCCTACAAATGTAGCTATTGGAGGGTTGAGATAAACCATTTGCCACTAACAGGGTGCTTACAGTGGTCAGTTTTTATTAATTTGAGTAAAACCTTTCTTCCAAAAGGAACAAAACTGTTGCTGTTACTGCTTATATAGTGTTAGCTGGAATTTGGCTTCAATTTTTTTAGTGTATCTAAATCTCCCTAAAACATCTAACACTCCCCTTGCCCAAGACTGACAATGCTGCTGTTCAAAGGTGTCCCTTCTGCTCCCTGAGTGGGGGCACTCTAATACAAGAGGTGTGTTACTGGCCAGATCTCCAGGTGAAAACATAGGGAAAAAGTCTAAAAAAATAGAAAAATAATACCACCACCACATCTAATGATTTGTAAGCTGCAATAGCATATAGGTTAAATTATTTAGTTTTATAGGGGTTTAATAGCACTTTAACTATTGAAACCAATCTCTGGGCAAATGTTATCCCTTCCCCATCTTTCCATCCCTTGCCCACCTATTTACAGCCTTTTTTATTATTAAAAAAAATTAAAAACAGGTGTTTACTCCATTGTTATTACAAACAGAGTGAGGGGACATCCCCCCTACCGCTGCCTTCCATCACTCGCGTGGGCTCTCCTGTCCCACCGGGGGACCTAAGCGACCAGCTGGCACATCCGCCCGCTGATCGGACACCCAAACAAAGCCGGAATCTGCTGTGATCGGGTCTCGGATGTAGTAACCTAGAAGTGATGTCATGACATTACTTCCGGATTACTGGAGTCTTAAAGGGAAAAAAAAAAATAGTATTAGTATTAGTATACTTAAATTATTAGTAGTAGTATTCAAAAACCCAAATTTTGGCATTTTGAATGCTTTCAAGTGCAAAGGAGGGATTTGGCGTCCTATAGACCACAGATCCCTCCATAAGAATACTTGTCACGTGCCTATTTCTATCACTAGGGATGTTTACATTCTTTGTGACAGCAATAAAAGTGATCCCAAATTTTTTTTTTTAAAGCAACAGTGTAAAAAAAAAATATATGACTAATAAAAAAATAATAATTTAACCACTTAAGGACCGCCGCACGACTATATACGTCCAAACTTTGAACGGGGACATCGTTGTTATGGCATAACCCCGGTATCCCCGTTTTCGAGCGGCGGCCGACTTTCAGATAAAAGTGGTCCCTGCGGCGGATTCGCCACGAGATCACTTTTATCGGTGGCAGGAGAGGGGGTCCCCCCCTCCCGCCGCGATCCGGTGCCCTCCGCCGCTTACCGGAGCCGTCGGTAGCGGCGGAGGCGATCGCGTCCTTCCCTGTGGTGTGTCTGGAGACGAGTGAGGCTAAGATGGCGCCCACTCGTCTCCATGACACTGCTGGGCGGAAGCGACGTCAAAACGTCACTTTCGTCCACGCCTCTTAAAGGCACATTTTTTCAAATGTAATTTTTCTAAATTATTTATTTATTTATTTTTTATTGCATTTTAGTGTAAATATGAGATCTGAGGTCTTTTTGACCCCAGATCTCATATTTAAGTGGTCCTGCCATGCTTTTTTCTATTACAAGGGATGTTTACATTCCTTGTAATAGGAATAAAAGTGACACCATTTTTTTTTTTAACAGTGTAAAAATAAATAAAATATTGTAAAATAAATAATAAAAATGAAAAAAAAATTTTTTAAAACCCCCCGTCCCGATGAGCTCGCGCGCAGAAGCGAACGCATACGCGAGTAGCGCCCACTATTGCAACGACCGCCATTTTATTCTCTAGGGTGTTAGAAGAAAAACCATATATAATGTTTAGGGGTTCTAAGTAATTTTCTAGCAGAAAAACCTGTTTTAAACATGTAAACACCTAAAATCCAAAACGAGGCTGGTCCTTAAGTGGTTAAGTGCCCCCGTCCCCCTGTGCTAGCACCAAAGGCGAATGCGTGCATCGGCCCTGAACGCATGCAAACCGCGATCGTCCCACACATGTGAGGTATCACTCCTCTGTACATCTAAAGTGGTAACCTTTTAAAGCGTCGCCTATGGATAGTACATTGTGCAGGCTTACACAATTTTAATGCTTGACATGTTCAATATCTATTTACTCGGCGTGACATCATCTTTTATATCTTCCAAAAAAAAATGGGTGATGTATTTTTTTGCATTCAAATTTTAAATTTTTATATTTTTTTTCCCCCACAAACTGCCTTTAAAAAACTGCTGCACAAATACCATGTGACATAAAAAAATTGGCAAATCCACCAATTTATTCTCTAGGGCCTCTGCTTTAAAAAACATATCATGTTTGGGGTTCTAAAGCCTCGTACACACAATCAGATTTTCGTCAGGGAATTGTGTGATGACAGATTGTTGGCCTAAATTCCGACCATTAGTACGCTCCATCAGAAAGTTGTTGTCCAACTTTCCGCCAACAAATGTTGGATGGCAGCCTAGTAAATTTTCCGCGGACAATGGTCTGTTGCCAGATTTTCCTATCATGTGTACACAAGTCCGTCACACAAAAGTTGAAAGTACAAAGACGCATGCTCAGAATTAATGCTCACCAAACCCGACATTAGCAGAAGGTGCCCAAAGGGTGGCGCTCAAGAGCTGAAATTCCTTGTAGTACGTCACTACGTTTGTGTTTGTTGCCCGACAATTGTGTACCTTTTGTATGCAAGACAAGTTCCTGGCACATGCCCTTCGGACAAAAGTCTGACGCTTTGTTGGCCAACAATCTGATCGTTTGTACGAGGCTTAACAAATTTTCTAGCAAAAAAAAACACATTTTCACATGTACACAAAAAGTCCTAGAAAATGTCTGGTCTTAAACTGGTTATAGAAACAAAACTGGCCTTTAAAAAAATAATTACAAATTTGTAAGCTGATGTTTTATGTCATTTCTGAATTACATGTATAGTCCTTATTTTGCACATAACATTACCTACAGAGTGATGACATTACTATTTGTTTGCAGTTTATGGCTTTCTAGGTGAGAGACTATATGGGGAGTTATGAGCTAAAGCCAGTAAAGTAGCTGTGCTCTAGAGATGAACGGCAGGTGGGGATTTATTCACAGAATAGTAGTATAATAAAGTAGCATAAATGTAAAAAAAACACTTATTGCTTATACCACCATCTGCCTGAAAATGGCAAATATATAAAAAAACATTTACTGTATATGCAATATTTAATATTTGACATACTAAAGAATGAATTGAAAAATATTTTTTCTAATATATTTTGTATTATATTTCAAAAGTTTGGTAAACACCACAGTTCTGTTTGGCGTTTGAAACAACTGTTATGACACCTTTGGAAAATCATTGGCCATCCTGCAATGCCAAAGATAGTTTATGAGCAAGAGGTTCAAGAGATACATTATAAGGCAAATCCACTTTGCACTACAAGTGCACTTGGAAGTGCAGTCGCTGTAAATCTGAGGGGAAGACCTAAAATTAGGGGAATCTCTGCTGATTTTATCATCCAATCATGTGCAAGCAAAAATGCTGTTTTTTATATTCCTGCATGTCCCCCTCTGATTTACAGTGACTGCACTTCCAAGTGCACTTGCAGTGCAAAGTGGATTTTCCTTTAGTAAATAAACCCCTATGTGTGAGCATTGGGAGCTTCTTACCTCCAGAAGAGTTTGATAAATGGACAATTCCAAAGGTTATTGTAAAAGTCTGCTTGCTTTTCGCTGCATTTATTGCATTTATGTGAATCACATTATCCTATCTGAAAGAATGTATTTGGGGTGAAAATATATATTCTGTGAAATAAGCAAAAAAAAAAAAATAATAATAATAACAATAATTTGCCTATTTAATGCAAATTGTTTTTCAATGTAATGTTTCAATCTGAACATAAAATATATACAAATCTTTAAACAATGGCAATTCTTTTATTTATTTATTTATTTATATTTTTTCTGTAAAGGGGCTTACTCATTTATATATTTTAATATCATTACAAATTTGTAAACAACAGGTATACAAAAATTCATCTACACTACACAATACATCTGGACTACATGGGGGAGTCATTTCTGGGTGCACCCCTCCTCCCCTCTTCTCTCTTTTTTTGGTTTACTACTTCAGGGATGATGGTACATACATAAAAAACGTTTATAAACACTGATCTCTACCCATATAGCCTATAACAGGTATACAAAAATTAATTCAGAACCAAAATTTGCTGAGTGGAGGTGGGCTTATGCTATAATGTGATATAAAATATGCTGTTCATGCTTATGTCACCCAGGTCATACCAGGTCCAGGTTCTAGCTGACGCTCCACCTACCAGTACCATTTTTCCCACCACTTCTTCTGGGTCCTGGGTTGTCCCTCCTCAGCCACTGGTGATATGACTGCTGCACATGAGTGCGGAGCATAGCTCTGTTTCTGGAGCATATCAGCATAGCATAGCACAGGTGCATATTGTAGCTCCATGCTTGGCATCTCACAGTTGTTGGGAATGAGTCAGGACTCTACACTACATGACGCATGTGCTTAGGAGCGTACACAGAAAAAAAAGCTTAGTAGCTGGAGACAATTTTTTTTCTTGGTAAATATACTTTGCCTATTTCTTTTGTCAAAAAGTTCTTACTAAACCATAGGGCTTTCGGCAATTTAACTGGTGAGCTGGTAATATAAGTGTTCCCTCCTGTACTACATCTGTCAACATGCCAAGGTTTCTTAGGCTTCATGTACACATAGCCTACTTTGACCGCCGGTTGCGGCAAAACGCTGCAAAAACGCTTCAGGATTTTACCGCGACTTTGCTGCATTTTGCGACCGGCTGTCAAAACGTTCCTAATCTGAACGCAATTCTTACACTATCAGGAGAGGGAGGTTGAAACTTCCCTGACCACAGCAACACCTAACCTCTGGTAAAAGCCTATGTGTATATTGACACATAGGCCTTTATGGAGTTGAGTTTAGGAGCTTTGGCAAAAAAAACGGGCAAAAGCTTCTAAACTCAAGTTTAGGAGTTGTAGTGTACATGAAGCCTTAAGCCCTGTACATACGGGCAGAATGTTGGGAGACATTTGCCGATAAAAAAATACCGTCCGACATTCTGCCCATGTGTATGCCGGCCTGTCCAACAGAAGCCGACCGTTCGGCCAGTTTCTGTTGGACATGCATGCTGGAAAACTCCCAATCAACGCTCTCAGCTAATGGCAGAGAGCGCTGATTCGAGTGTTCTGGCAGGGGGGCGCCCCCCTTATCAGAACACAACAGCTCAGCGGGGGAGAAGCTGGACTAACCTTGCATGGTTAGTACAGCGGCTTCCGACTGGAGCTGTCAGTTTGCACGAGAAATAACTGTGGTGTGTACCAGGCTTTAGGCTTTGGGCTTGTGTTGATGGCATTGGTTTGAGATGTTCTGGAGACCATTCAAAGAGAAGAGAGGTGCATTCAATCTGCAGTTGATTGCAGTTGAGTGCAAAACCCCTCTGATGCAAACAAAATTCAGTTCATACAGACCCGTAGACAGGCAGGATGCTGATAAGGGTGTACAACATGGTGAGGCCAAGGCCTGAGATTGGGTGGTATTGTCAAAACGTATGTTCCCACACTCTTGATCAACCATGAGGGTACTTACTGGGTGTGACTCTCCTCTCCACATTACTTCGTAATTTCCCGTGCAAATGTCACCTATGACATGGCAGCACTACAGCATAGATGTACAAACGGGGTGTAACAATGGCTTTTTGTTCAGCTGCAACTAACCAGAGCTTGATTGACAAGCTACTCTGGGCCATCATTTGAATAGTTCTTTGAATGGACAGCAGCAGACGCGGGTTAAATAGGTCAGCATAACATCTAACACCTCTTCGTTAAAACCATGCCTGGACTTTGGCTTTAAGTACACAAAATATAATAATAACATCACAGAATGTCTTCAATGTATGAAATTAAGCATTTCTAGCACGGTACTCAAGGCAAAGATCACATCTCCAGTTGAACTCTATTTTCACGATAACAATTGATTCATCTAAAATGTAAAAATGTTGAAAATAAATAAACTGCACATTACATCAAAGGCAACAGACTGGAAGATCAATTTCATTACTCTTATCCCCCGAAATATGACACTACTAAAAACTCTACATGACTGATACTCCTAGCCTGACACAGATATTAATGGATGTGGATGATTTTTTTAACAAGAGTAGATAGCAAGATAGGCAAGTTGTTTGCAGTGTATCAAGGCCAATTTCTCTCCCGTGAACACTGTAAAGCAAAGGTAGGTTTCTAGGGCAGAACTGAACATGCTCATTGCTGTGCTGTGGTTGTGTTCATTGGAAAAATAAAATCTCATATCTATCTATCTATCTATCTATCTATCTATCTATCTATCTATCTATCTATCTATCTATCTATCTATCTATCTATCTATCTATCTATCTATCTATCTATCTATCTATCTATCTATCTGTCAGTCTGACTATCTATCTATCTATCTGTCAGTCTGACTATCTATCTATCTATCTATCTATCTATCTATCTATCTATCTATCTATCTATCTATCTATCTATCTATCTATCTATCTATCTATCTATCTATCTATCTATCTATCTATCTATCTATCTATCTATCTATCTATCTATCTGTCAGTCTGACTATCTATCTATCTATCTGTCAGTCTGCCTATCTATCTATCTATCTGTCAGTCTGACTATCTATCTATCTATCTATCTATCTATCTATCTATCTATCTATCTATCTATCTATCTATCTATCTATCTATCTATCTATCTATCTATCTATCTATCTATCTATCTATCTATCTATCTATCAGTCTGACTATCTATCTATCTATCTATCTATCTATCTATCTATCTATCTATCTATCTATCTATCTGTCAGTCTGACTATCTATCTATCTATCTGTCAGTCTGACTATCTATCTATCTATCTATCTATCTATCTATCTATCTATCTATCTATCTATCTATCTATCTATCTATCTATCTATCTATCTATCTATCTATCTATCTATCTATCTATCTATCTATCTATCTGTCAGTCTATCTATCTATCTATCTATCTATCTATCTATCTATCTATCTATCTATCTATCTATCTATCTATCTATCTATCTATCTATCTATCTATCTATCTATCTATCTATCTATCTATCTATCGATCGATCTATCTATCTATCTATCTATCTATCTGTCAGTCTGACTATCTATCTATCTATCTATCTATCTATCTGTCAGTCTGACTATCTATCTATCTATCTATCTATCTATCTATCTATCTATCTATCTATCTATCTATCTATCTATCTATCTATCTATCTATCTATCTATCTATCTATCTATCTATCTATCTATCTATCTATCTATCTATCTATCTATCTATCAGTCTGACTATCTATCTATCTATCTATCTATCTATCTGTCAGTCTGACTATCTATCTATCTATCTGTCAGTCTGACTATCTATCTATCTATCTGTCAGTCTGACTATCTATCTATCTATCTATCTATCTATCTATCTATCTATCTATCTATCTATCTATCTATCTATCTATCTATCTATCTATCTATCTATCTATCTATCTATCTATCTGTCAGTCTGACTATCTATCTATCTATCTATCTATCTATCTATCTATCTATCTATCTATCTATCTATCTATCTATCTATCTATCTATCTATCTATCTATCTATCTATCTATCTATCTATCTATCTATCTATCTGTCAGTCTGACTATCTATCTATCTATCTGTCAGTCTGCCTATCTATCTATCTATCTGTCAGTCTGACTATCTATCTATCTATCTATCTATCTATCTATCTATCTATCTATCTATCTATCTATCTATCTATCTATCTATCTATCTATCTATCTATCTATCTATCTATCTATCTATCTATCTATCAGTCTGACTATCTATCTATCTATCTATCTATCTATCTATCTATCTATCTATCTATCTATCTATCTATCTGTCAGTCTGACTATCTATCTATCTATCTGTCAGTCTGACTATCTATCTATCTATCTATCTATCTATCTATCTATCTATCTATCTATCTATCTATCTATCTATCTATCTATCTATCTATCTATCTATCTATCTATCTATCTATCTATCTATCTATCTATCTATCTATCTATCTATCTATCTATCTATCTATCTATCTATCTATCTGTCAGTCTATCTATCTATCTATCTATCTATCTATCTATCTATCTATCTATCTATCTATCTATCTATCTATCTATCTATCTATCTATCTATCTATCTATCTATCTATCTATCTATCTATCTATCTATCTATCTATCTATCGATATATATCTATATATAAAAGTATTGGGACGCCTGCCAGTGCAGGGCTACGGTCACCTAACGCCCAGGGAGAAGACGCCAAACTGCACCCCCCCCCCCCCCAGATGTTTTAGCACCATGTGCTAGCAAAAATCCCCCCCCCCCAAAAAAAATAAAAAATAAAAAATTGAGCACTAATCGGCACGCCTAGCTCTAAGCATAAATTCCGTTTGCAAGCCTTGCCAAACAAACCCCCCCCCCTCCGAGTATAAATTTCTCCCTTCTGAAATCCCCCCTCCCAGAACTCATCTCCCCCCCCCTCCAATCCTCTCTCTAAGCTCAAATCCTCTCTCTTCCCAAATGTTCCCTGCTAGCACAACTATCCCTCACCAAAAAAGCACCCTGTTAGCACATATCCTCACCCCTCAAATGTCCCCCCCTAGCACAAATACCCCCCAGTCATCCCTACTAGCATAAATCCTCCCACCTCCTAGCCCAAAAAAATGTTTCAACTTCTTGTACAAATCCACCCTCCTAGCACAAAACCTCTTCTGCCCATTCCCCCAGCACAAACCCCCCCAATTACCCCCGAAATTTCCCCGACTAGCCCAAATCTTATGCCTATCACTCCCCAATTTCCCCCCCCTAGCACAAATCCTCCCCCCAAATTTCCCCTCTAGCACAAATAACCACCAGAATCCCTACCAAATTCTCCCCCCATCCCCATTTCTAAGAAGCCCCAATATTTCTTGTCCTAGCCTAAATCCCCATCCCAATCACCTCTTCCAGCGAACCCCCCCTCCCCCCAAATCCCCCCTCCTAGCACAAATTCTCTTCCCCCTATACCCACGGCACAAATCCCTCCTCTTGGCACAGATCCTCATTCTCCCAGCACAAATCATCCTCCTCCCATCCCCCAGCACAAATCACCCCTTCTAGCACCCCTCCCCCCAAATATCCCTACTAGAAAAAATCTTATCCTGTCACCCCTCAAATTCCCCATCCCAGCACCCCCCCACCCCAGATTTCCCTTCCTAGCACAATAGCACAAATACACCCCCCCATATTGATCCCACCCAAAAGTAATCATCTAATCCCTACAAATACTCTCATTCACCCCCTTGTGTCCCCAGTGCAATTCTCCCTTCCCTCGGCTTGGCTGCAGTTTTGTTTCAAACACACATACCTCAGATACAGCGCGGCACATCGGTGCCCTTCTTCAGACGCTCCTCTTCATCTTGTCATGTCAGAGCTGGGGAGGAGCCTGGGGAGGAGCCAATTTCTAAACCTTTGCACATGGGAGAGATACCGCAGCTGCAGGGGAACGGGATCGCGGCTCGGGGATGTCACTGGATGTCAGCTCCGGACTACACAGAGTTTGTTTACCTGCCCCCTACCCACATTGTTTGCTGGGAGGAGATGGGGGGCAAATTGTAAAGTCCAGATTTTACAGTCCATATGGAAGAGCGCTATGGTGACAGGAGTGTGAAGCTGGAGAGGAGAGAGAGACCACAGCCCGCTTTCTCCTCTGCTTTGTCCGTATTTGGCATATATCACACAAAACTAAGCTGACAGAAGTCACTACTTCTGCCAGCTAATAGTCACAGAAACTCTCCTTGCAGCGCCCCCCTCCACCTCCTATGCTACAGATGCCCGGGGCAGCGGACCCTTCCCCCTTATACCGGCCCTGATGCCTGCCTTTACACACACATGAACTTTAATGGCATCCCAGTCTTAGTACATAGGGTTCAATATTGAGTTGGCCCACCCTTTGCGGCTATAACAGCTTCAACTCTTCTGGGAAGGCTGTCCACAAGGTTTAGGAGTGTGTCTATGGGAATGTTTGACCATTCTTCCAGAAGCACATTTGTGAGGTCAGGTACTGATGTTGGAGAAGGCCTGGCTCGCAGTCTCCACTCTAATTCATCCCAAAGGTGTTCTATCGGGTTGAGGACAGGACCCTGTGCAGGCCAGTTAAGGTTCTTCACCCCAAACTCCAAAACAAATAAAAAAAGACAGAAATCTTTTGAAAAAAAAAATGTTTTTCTTCGTTTCTGTTATAACATTATGTAAATAAATACGTTTTCTCCTTCGCTGACGGGCACTGATGAGGCTGCACTGATGAGGCAGCACTGATGAGGTGGCACTGATGAGGTGACATTGATGATGAGGCACTAATATGCAGTACTGGCACTGATGGGCAATGATGGGCACTGACAGATGGCACTGATAGACAGCACTGATGAGGAGGCACTGACAGGCATTACTGATGGGCACTGATTGGCATCCCTGTGGGCACTGATTGAAATTCATGGTGGGCACTTGTGGGCATCCTTGATGGGTCTGCACTGATAATCGATGTGCTGATTATCAGCGCACCCCCCCCCCCCCCCATCAGGAGACCGGCTAATCGGCTCTCCTCCACCCATGCCTTGTCAGCGCGAATAGAGGAAAAGCGGATAACGGCTTGGTTACAATGTGACCAGCTGTGATTGGACACAGCTGATCACATGGTTAAGGGCCTGCGTCATAGGCTCTTTACCAAAATTAGAGATGCAGTGTGTCAGAGCGACACACCACACTACCGATCATCGCGTTGTGCGCCCTCGCCCTCGGCCAGCGGCTTATCCTGCAGGACGTCATATGATGCCCAGTCAGGATAACTGATCCCCTGCCGGATGTCATTCTGCTATAGGCCGGGCGGGATGTGGTTAAGATTGATTGCAAAAGTGGAAATGCACTTTAAAAAAAGAGCACAGTAGTCACACTTTGCTTTCAGCCTGTCTCTCTCTAATTTAAGAACAGGTGGTGGGGAGGTGCTGGACATAAATTTTCACAAGTTTTCAAAAGTAGATAAAGTTATTTTGCTGTTGACACTGACCATTCTCCAATCAGTCTGCCCAGGAACAATTTCAAGTCCATATAACAATCTGCTATTCCATCCATCCCTGATAAAGGGAGCTTTTGTGGCCCTCAAAAAAGCATTGTTTGTCCTACACCCTTCTTATGCCGCGTACACACGAGCGGACTTTTCGACCGGACTGGTCCGATGGACCAAGTCCGGCGGACAATCCGATCGTGTGTGGGCTTCATCAGACCTTCAGCGGACTTTTCCAGTCGAAAATCTGACGGACTTTAGATTTGAAACATGCTTCAAATCTTTCCGACGGACTCGAGTCCGGTTCGAAAAATCCGCTCGTCTGTATGCTAGTCCGATGGACGAAAACCCACGCAAGAGCAACTATTGGCTACTGGCTATGAACTGGCTATTTTAGTCCGGTTGTACGTCATCACGTACGAATCCGTCGGACTTTGGTGTGATCGTGTGTAGGCAAGTCCGTTCGTTCAAAAGTCCATTGGAAGTCCGCCCAAAGTCCGTAGAAAGTCCCAGACAGGTTTTTTTACTCAGTGTTTTTGGCCTCATTCACATTGGATGTTTTTACTGTTGCTTCCAGTGACGTCTGACTTTTTTTTCTTTTTCTTCTTCTAATTGCTCCTGCATGTTAGCCTATGTGTCCATGCACACATAAGTGTTTAGAGGAGTTTACAGGCAGGGGCATTTAGATGCAGAAAAAAGCCCACTGCCAGCGCATCCAGGAGCACCCATGTTTTGGCACAAAACAATACTTGACATGTGTATATACGTGTAAACGCGCGTTAACATTAGGTGCATTTAGCGCTTGAAAGTCAATTAATTTAAATGGCCAGAATAAACTATTCTGACTAAGGATGGGCTCAGGCGTGTTCACACACTCCACGTGCAGAGCCCGCCAGGAAGTCGGCGCTGCGCTAATCACAGGCAGTGAGACTTTTCCCGATCTCTGCAGCTGCACATCGGGAAAATGTCTCACTGCCTGTGATTAGCGCAGCGCCATGCCGACTTACTGGCGGGCTCTGCACGTGGAGTGTGCGAACACGCCCGAGCCCATCCTTAATTCTGACCAATTAAATTAATTAATGCCCAAATATTTCATGCGCCTAAACATGCTACATGTGTTTACAAGCGTCAAGCATTTTTTAAGCCAAATTGCTGCCGCCAGGAATATAGGAATCTACGAGAGCTAGAAAAGCGTCCAGTATTAGAACTTATATGCACAAAATTATGTTTTTGTTACAAAAACTGCAAATTGCATTCTAATAGTCAAGAAAGTTACTGCAGCTATATTATTAAAAAAAACAAAAAACAAAGTCCCAGTAATAGTATGAATTGTAGCTGAAATATATAACTAGTGCTAGGAAAGCATCCAGTGATGCATGATGTCCAATGTAGTGAACAGATGATTAATTGTAATTTCCACCCAAGATAAAATTGATACTAGTAAAATTGAATTACAATATGTTTTTTTAGGAGTGTCTTGATCTTACCATACTTTTACCTTCTGGGGCCTCCTCCTATAGAAGTGTTGCAAGAGCCTTTCTGGATTTCTGTCAGCCATCTTGGCTTTGAGAAATTTTTCTTTCACTTACAATGGCTTTCTAGTAGATGGCAGAGTATTGGGTGACATACGAGCATCCACTGTAATGGTTGATATGCAGCTATACAATCAGAACTTAGAGCCCTTATACTCTACTAGCGTGGCTGCGTTAATGGTAAAGCGCCGCCAGTTTTAGTGGCACTTTACCACTTTTAACCCCGTTAGCGGCCAAGGAAAGGGTTAAAACCGCCCGCAAAGCACCGCTGCCAAAGCGTTTTGCAGGCACTGCCCATTGATTTCAATGGCAGGGGCGGTTTAGGAGCGGTGTATACATCGCCCCTGCACTGCCCCAAAGACTTTTTTTTTCAGTCCTGCAAGCGCACCGCCCCAGTGTGACACTCAGGCTGTCCCAATGGGGAGGTTTGTGAGGCGCTTTTCAGGCACTTTACAGGTGCTATTTTTAACGCTAAAATGCCTGAAAAGCGCCTTCAGTGTGAAATGAGTCTTGTGCATATACAAGAAAACAGCTTTTGAGTAGCTGTCCACTGTAGTGTCCACTATGCATGAAAGGGTTAAAGATTCATTGGACTCTCAAGAGTTTTTGTTTTGCATTTTTAATCTCTCTAATTTAAGGCCTGGTTGGAACTGCACAGACCAGGGATGGAAAGAAGTAGAGATGGCAGAAGGAGGTACTCCTATTATTCAAACAATTGTATCTCAGCTTGAACCATTGAGCTCTATAAACACTATTTTTTTTATTCATGAAAGCAGTTAAAATGACACTAAACTGTATCTGATCACTACAAACTGAAAACACTATTTAATATGCCCTTAGCTCAGGCATGCAAGCAAGAGGGTGTGCTTAGCTTAAAAGGAAAAAAAATACCCATGAAGACTCCTGAAATGTATGACATGATTTTGGCCTAAGCCAGAAACCAGGAAGCAACTAAAGAAATGTAAAAAGTTTGAAACAAGTAAATATAATATACATTCCTTTTTATTTACTAATGCTAGCAGCATAAGGATTAAAAAATTAGTAGTAGAACTATAGGCAAAAAAAAAAGAATTCTTCTTGGCTAGAGTAAGGGAGGATTATAACCAGATTTTTTTTCCCCCCATCTGTCCCCCATTGTAGAGAATTCCCTTCACTTCCTGTCCCATAGCCAAACAGGAAGTGAGAGGAAATCCCTGCAAATTAAGAGAGTTTCTTTTGGGACCCCCAAGTCACCATCACTAGTGTTCCTATTGGAAGATTTCCCCTCTATTACTTTTCTAGGGACAAATTTGAGATTTTCATTTTACTTTTAACTTTCAATGATAATAATAAACAGGACAAATAGAGAGGGAGAATCTCCTTAATGGAGGCACAGGCAGCAATAAAACCTGAGAAGCGTTCCAATCCATCCTCACTCTATCCAAAACAAAACAAAAAAAAAAAACGTTTTGCCTTTAGTTATACTTTAAAATTAGTTATTCTTGTTTGAGCGAGTTTAGTTCTGCTTTAAAATGATACAAAACATGAGAAAATGAGTGTAGAGCTCCATCTGCTGGCTGAAAATTGTAAATGTTACGTATTCATATGATATTTTACATATTTACCTGACATTGTGTTTTAATTCTTTCTATTGTATTAAATATGGTAAATGCAGAAAGAAAATATACAAAATACTATACATTCTTTAAAAGAAGAAATTCAATCTCCAGTTACCAGGCAATGTTTATTATGGAGGTTTTTAAGATGGCACATCCCCTTAATTATAAACATGTATACTGTCAGGACAGGCAGCCATTCTGATGAAGCAAGCTGTGAATTCATGAATAGGGGGGGTGTATTCCCGCGCTATCAGTTATGGAAGAGGCTGGGGGTGGAAAAGCCGCATACACCGATAGGGTAAACACCTGACCTTTGAGATAAATGTATAAAGTGAGTGGTGCTGCGCTGATCCTTATTATGAAGACTAGTGTATAAACAATAATGCGCTTGGTGAACCAAGTGAAAATGGCATAAAGTGAAAGGAATTGTGTATATCAAAGGTGACACAATTATGAGTGTTCAATACCTTCAATAATGCATAAACATAACACAATTATATTGAAATGATAATAAAAATATTACTTCAATCACCTAAAAAATCCATAACATTGCAATACAAAACTGTGGTGGTGGGGTTGTCAAAATACCAGTAACTGGTTTAAAATTTAAACAGAAGAATAAAGTGCATAGTAACCGTGCATCTATATTAAAACCAGCAAGGTGTATGGTGCAAACAGAAGGTGCCGGTGCAAATCAAGGTTGAAGGAGTGGTAACTAATGATTCTTATATACGGTGCATATTGTGCATGCTGACATCAAAAATAGAAAAATAAAAATAAAAGTAGAAACAAGTGGACAGTTTTTGTTTACACATAAAAGAAGTAATATTATTTTGCATGGACAGCGTAAGAGGAAAAGTCTTTGTTGAAAAGGTGACAACAACGTGCTAGCATGCACACGTTGCGATTAAGGTGCTAGAAAACGCATTCATATGCTGCACAGGAGCAGTCCTTTTGTGTGGTTGTGACAGCAACGTCCTGGCATGCACACGTTGCAGTTGGGGTGCTGGGGTAAATCACATCAAGTGTTTTCTTCGTGTGCTGGACCACTTAAGTGGGTAATGGCCCCTTACCTTCAAGTAATAGGGCAAAAAGCATGTGACAAGAGAACTGCTTTAGAGCGTCCGCCTATGGGTTCCAGCGCGTCCCTCTCTGTCCTGGATCCTGGGTTGGAGTTCCCTCAGGTGTAGTGCAGGGGGGTTGTATTCATAGGGGGTAATCAGCAGAAGAGAAGCCAATAGTGTAATCCAGTTTTTAAAAGTAACACTCTTTATTAATAGATTACAGGTACTCACATAAAGTTTGAGAAGCAATAGTATCAATCCAACGAGCAGCGAGCTCATGTGCCTCTGTCTGTGTTTGCAGCCTGTCTCGTCCCTACGCGTGACGTCACACCACGTGACTTCATCAGGGGATAGATACAGGCTAGAATCTTGTCCTTAAATAGTCTAATATGGATCACTATGGGGCGGCCATTTTCCCGGAGCCTCATTGAGTTATATGTAGCGGCCATTTTTCGAGAGATTTTTTTCGCCGCTAATACTGCTGGGTGTATCTGTCCACACAGGAAAGGTCAGCTGACTAGTGAAGCCAATCAGCCACTTCCAGCTTGGTCAGTTTATGCAGTACTGTCAGCAGAGGTGGTTGTCTTATTTTATTAATATGCGCAGGCTAACGAAGTAGAGGCAGCTAGATGGAAATCTAATTCTCAGATCGAGCTGGTTAAGCCATATTGTTAAACCTGCATGCTGTAGTACGGAACGGAACATATGCAGATCTGGGCATTACAGGAATCTACACTTAGTCCGAAAGAGGGGAAGGGGGAGGGGAAAGGGAATTACGAACGGGAGAAAAAAGGCAACAGACACTGACAGTGCTCAAGCTTCAATAGTATGATTGATCTGTCCAAATAAAACGATAGGTGGACAGACAGTGCATAGACGCGTGCTCAAAAAGAACTAAGGTTGGACCAATTAACTAATACATACATGTATACATAGTATTATAAATATTAATATTCTTATAACAAAAATTAAAAACATAATAAAAAAAGGAAAGATAAAATCAATCATAAAATCTGTAATACCATTAGGGATATGTATATTAAAATAGACATTAAAAAATAAAAAGGTCTGGAAACAGTGCGTAATGCTGTATAGTAGGAGCATGAGAGGACACTAAAACGTGATATGTATGTAAATAAATATAAAAATAAATATAAAAATGTATATCCAAATTATTTCGGGATAGTCAGAGTGTTCCGTTGGGGGGTCTTATTGGGGGGCAGAGGTCAGTCATTCCGCCACTGGGTGACCTAATGTGGGCTTGGTCACTACACACAGTGCGTATGTGGCATGAGGTAGAACAGTAGTGGTGTCTGTTCTCTGGAGGGTATGTGTGGGAGCTTTCAAAGGTGGGGGGTAAAAAATCTGTTACAGATAATAAAGGTTAAAAATCACTCAGGAAGCAGTTAAGGTCAAACTCAATGTTTAGGCCTCGGGGCCAGAAGGTGTCCAAGGTGAAGATCCACTTGGATTCTAATTTGCTCAGGGTTCTCACCTTGTGGCCCCCCCGCCAATGTTTGATGTATGGGGTAATGCCCCAAAAACTCAGGTGTGTAGGGTCTTTATTGTGGCAGGTTAAAAAATGTTTGGACACGCAGTGTTTGTCATAACCGCGGAGAATATTTTGGACATGCTCTTTAATGCGGATTCTCAGGGGTCTCTTCGTTCGGCCTACATATTGGAGGCCGCAGCTGCATTCCAATGCGTAGACTGCCCCTTCGGTGTTGCAGCAAATAAAATCTTTTATCGCATGATTCTCTCCTGTACTGGTTGAGCTAAAAGTGAATACTTTTTTGTTTGGGCGTTTTGTCCTAAGACAAGCATAACACCTTTTGCAAGGGTAGAAGCCATTGCTAGTAAAAAAAGAAAACTGTTTTTTGGGAGGGTCTACTATATTTTTAACCACTATGTCCCTAATAGTGGGTGCCCGCTTGTATATGAATTTTGGTTTTTTGGGGAGGGTATCTTGTAGTTGCTTGTCTGCTAATAAAATGTGCCAATGGTCTTTAATTATTTTCTCAATTTGTTTGTATTGCACATTGAAGTCCAGAACGAGGGGTGTTCCCTCAACTGTATTTTTGCGTTGTATAGTTGTTTCTTTTATCAATTGGTTACGGTCGAGTGTGGAGACTTCTGCAATTTTAGCCTCAATGAATTTATGGTCATAGCCTTTAGATTTGAATCTTTCGCCTAATTTTCCTGCTTGTTCGAAATATGTTTCGATTTTGGTACAGTTTCTTTTTATCCGCATTAGTTGTCCCTTTGGGATATTGAAGATCCAATTTTGGTGGTGACAACTTGTGGTGGGGAGGTAGCTGTTCCTGTCAACTCCTTTAAAGTGCGTTTTAGTGCTAAAAACTGATTCATCCAGTGAGATCTCCAAATCTAGGAAGTTGATTTTTTTCTTACTGATGTCCCAGGTGAGTGAGATGTTCCTATCGTTACTATTGAGTTTTTCAAGGAATTTGGTTAGATCTATTTCATCTCCATCCCACAAAATAAAAATGTCATCTATATATCTTTTGTATATGATGAGCTGGCTGGGGCGATCACCAAAAACAAAGTATTCTTCCCATTGTGCCATAAATAAACCAGCTATACTTGGGGCGAATTTTGCGCCCATGGCTACCCCGGTTTGCTGGTGATAGTAGGATCTATCGTACCAAAAATAGTTGTTTCTGAGACTAAATTCTAAACATTTGATCAGGAATTTTCTTTGTGAGCATGGGAGTTCGGTGTATTTTCTTAAACCCCATTTGGCTGCTTCGCATGCCTTGTGGTGGGGTATGATTGTGTACAAGGCTGATACATCGGCTGTGGCCATGATCCATGTTTTATCTTCTCCTTGGATATTCTTAATCACTCGTAACATCTCTTTACTATCTTTAAGGTATGCTTCGGTTTTTTGAACTGCCGGCTGTAGAAAGACATCTATATACTGGCCCATCCTCGATGTTATCGACTCAATGCCATTGACAATTGGCCTAGGGGGTGGGTCAGTTCTATTTTTATGTATTTTTGGTACTGAATAGATGATCGGCGTTCGGCAGGAGTCTGGTATGAGATATCTAGCTTCCTTTTTGTTCAAGATTCCCTTCTTAGCTCCCAAATGTACTACTTGTTCAAGTGCTTTACGGCATCCAAAGACAGGATTCTTCAGTAGTTTGGTGTAGGTATTATTGTCGTTTAGCATAAGGGTCATTGTATTATGATACTGCTCTTTAGAGAGGATTACAATCCCTCCTCCCTTATCAGCTGGTCGGATGACGATGTCCTGCCTCTTAGTGAGCTTTCGAATCCCGCTTTTGATGTGCTTTGGTTCTTCTTTTTTCTTGATTGGTACATCTTTTATTTCTTCTAAAACAATTTTTTTAAAAACATCAATATATTTATTGTCTTTGGCTGGTGGGTTAAAAACGGATTTGTTCCTGAGTGAGCTGTGCAGGATCCCATTATCTGATAGCTGTACTATTTGAGGTAGTGGGGGATTGCCTGCCATATATTTTTGTATATTGAGCTTACGTACAAATTTTTGAATACCAATATATGTCTCAAATTTATTCAGATTTTTTGTAGGTGCGTATTTCAGACCTCTATCAAGTACTCCAATTTCTTCATGTGTGAGTATTTTCCCACTGAGGTTGAAGATACCTTCCCCCTTTAGACTCTTCTTCTTTTGTTGTCTCTTACCGGATCTTCGTCCTCTCTTCTTTCGGGACTGCCTCTGGGGTCTCTTGTGTCCTCTTGGTATCTCACCGGGTGGTTCTCTCTGCTCCTGTTTAAAAAAGGTCTATCTGATTCCTGTTCTCCATATGGTGGAGGGTATGGTCTGGTTGTTCTCTCTTCCCCTTCTCTGTTTTCCAGGGGGGCATAATAGTTGTAGGTCGGGATGGGACTGCGTTGGTCTGGCTCGTAGTTCCTCTCTGGATGACCTCTTCTATCTTCGTGTCTATAATCATGTATAGGGCTTCTATCTCTATGTCTGTAATAATCTGGGTCTCTGTTATCTCTGTATTCTTGTGCGGGTCTCCTTTGGCCTCTATAACCATGTGGTGGGCCTCTTGGCTCTCGTTCACCATATGGGGGTCTATGCCAATTGTTTCGATTATATGGTCTTCTGTTGTTCTTTCCATAGTAAGGTTTTCTCCCTCCGTTTCGTGGTGTACGATTATTTTGTTGGTGTCTCCGTTCGTTCCGATAGGGTGTATGGTTTTGATATTCGTAATACCTTCCATCATTTTCTCTTTCTCTTTCTCTTGGAGTCATATATCTCATTTCTTCTCCAATATCTTGTTGGCGTCTAATCTCTAGAGGAGGCCTGGGTGATTCATTACGAGGTTGGGGGTGCATTCTCACTGTCTTTTCCGGTGTGGAGTAGGTGGATGGGGGTTCCACTTTTCCTAATTGGCTTTGCCATTTAAAAACATGATCACTGTGATAGTCATTGGTGTCTCTTGTGTGTTTTTTGCTTTTTCTTTGCTGTACTTCTTTATCTTTCTTGGCCAGGTCCTTATTTAGTTGTGTCATTAGGGTTTTATATTCGGTCGTATCTTTATATTGTTCTAATTCTTCTTTGAGATCCGCAATATTCTGGTCTATTATTTTATTTTTCTTCCTTTTCCTGTCCAGTAGGAAGCCTATAAGTTCTAGGCCTTTATTGTTGAAGAACTTGTACCACTCGTCGTTAGATTCCTGGTCTAAGAGGCCATCATTTGGGGGGACATCCCACCTTAATCTTCTGGGGACAATGTTTTCTTTGAGGTAGGTTTCGAAGGTGCAGGTGTCCCACCAGAGACTCACCTTCTTTTCCATATTATGTCCCAGTTTGCGCATAAGACTTTCTAGGTCTAAATTCCGATTACTTTTATTATTACTAATGTTAAATACTTCCTCTAAGTTAACTTGCCTTTTTTCCATATAGGTGAACACGTCCATGATTGCTGCAGGAATGGAGGGTGTGTGACAACAAACTAGTGAATAGGGGGGGTGTATTCCCGCGCTATCAGTTATGGAAGAGGCTGGGGGTGGAAAAGCCGCATACACCGATAGGGTAAACACCTGACCTTTGAGATAAATGTATAAAGTGAGTGGTGCTGCGCTGATCCTTATTATGAAGACTAGTGTATAAACAATAATGCGCTTGGTGAACCAAGTGAAAATGGCATAAAGTGAAAGGAATTGTGTATATCAAAGGTGACACAATTATGAGTGTTCAATACCTTCAATAATGCATAAACATAACACAATTATATTGAAATGATAATAAAAATATTACTTCAATCACCTAAAAAATCCATAACATTGCAATACAAAACTGTGGTGGTGGGGTTGTCAAAATACCAGTAACTGGTTTAAAATTTAAACAGAAGAATAAAGTGCATAGTAACCGTGCATCTATATTAAAACCAGCAAGGTGTATGGTGCAAACAGAAGGTGCCGGTGCAAATCAAGGTTGAAGGAGTGGTAACTAATGATTCTTATATACGGTGCATATTGTGCATGCTGACATCAAAAATAGAAAAATAAAAATAAAAGTAGAAACAAGTGGACAGTTTTTGTTTACACATAAAAGAAGTAATATTATTTTGCATGGACAGCGTAAGAGGAAAAGTCTTTGTTGAAAAGGTGACAACAACGTGCTAGCATGCACACGTTGCGATTAAGGTGCTAGAAAACGCATTCATATGCTGCACAGGAGCAGTCCTTTTGTGTGGTTGTGACAGCAACGTCCTGGCATGCACACGTTGCAGTTGGGGTGCTGGGGTAAATCACATCAAGTGTTTTCTTCGTGTGCTGGACCACTTTAGTGGGTAATGGCCCCTTACCTTCAAGTAATAGGGCAAAAAGCATGTGACAAGAGAACTGCTTTAGAGCGTCCGCCTATGGGTTCCAGCGCGTCCCTCTCTGTCCTGGATCCTGGGTTGGAGTTCCCTCAGGTGTAGTGCAGGGGGGTTGTATTCATAGGGGGTAATCAGCAGAAGAGAAGCCAATAGTGTAATCCAGTTTTTAAAAGTAACACTCTTTATTAATAGATTACAGGTACTCACATAAAGTTTGAGAAGCAATAGTATCAATCCAACGAGCAGCGAGCTCATGTGCCTCTGTCTGTGTTTGCAGCCTGTCTCGTCCCTACGCGTGACGTCACACCACGTGACTTCATCAGGGGATAGATACAGGCTAGAATCTTGTCCTTAAATAGTCTAATATGGATCACTATGGGGCGGCCATTTTCCCGGAGCCTCATTGAGTTATATGTAGCGGCCATTTTTCGAGAGATTTTTTTCGCCGCTAATACTGCTGGGTGTATCTGTCCACACAGGAAAGGTCAGCTGACTAGTGAAGCCAATCAGCCACTTCCAGCTTGGTCAGTTTATGCAGTACTGTCAGCAGAGGTGGTTGTCTTATTTTATTAATATGCGCAGGCTAACGAAGTAGAGGCAGCTAGATGGAAATCTAATTCTCAGATCGAGCTGGTTAAGCCATATTGTTAAACCTGCATGCTGTAGTACGGAACGGAACATATGCAGATCTGGGCATTACAGGAATCTACACTTAGTCCGAAAGAGGGGAAGGGGGAGGGGAAAGGGAATTACGAACGGGAGAAAAAAGGCAACAGACACTGACAGTGCTCAAGCTTCAATAGTATGATTGATCTGTCCAAATAAAACGATAGGTGGACAGACAGTGCATAGACGCGTGCTCAAAAAGAACTAATGACTGACCTCTGCCCCCCAATAAGACCCCCCAACGGAACACTCTGACTATCCCGAAATAATTTGGATATACATTTTTATATTTATTTTTATATTTATTTACATACATATCACGTTTTAGTGTCCTCTCATGCTCCTACTATACAGCATTACGCACTGTTTCCAGACCTTTTTATTTTTTAATGTCTATTTTAATATACATATCCCTAATGGTATTACAGATTTTATGATTGATTTTATCTTTCCTTTTTTTATTATGTTTTTAATTTTTGTTATAAGAATATTAATATTTATAATACTATGTATACATGTATGTATTAGTTAATTGGTCCAACCTTAGTTCTTTTTGAGCACGCGTCTATGCACTGTCTGTCCACCTATCGTTTTATTTGGACAGATCAATCATACTATTGAAGCTTGAGCACTGTCAGTGTCTGTTGCCTTTTTTCTCCCGTTCGTAATTCCCTTTCCCCTCCCCCTTCCCCTCTTTCGGACTAAGTGTAGATTCCTGTAATGCCCAGATCTGCATATGTTCCGTTCCGTACTACAGCATGCAGGTTTAACAATATGGCTTAACCAGCTCGATCTGAGAATTAGATTTCCATCTAGCTGCCTCTACTTCGTTAGCCTGCGCATATTAATAAAATAAGACAACCACCTCTGCTGACAGTACTGCATAAACTGACCAAGCTGGAAGTGGCTGATTGGCTTCACTAGTCAGCTGACCTTTCCTGTGTGGACAGATACACCCAGCAGTATTAGCGGCGAAAAAAATCTCTCGAAAAATGGCCGCTACATATAACTCAATGAGGCTCCAGGAAAATGGCCGCCCCATAGTGATCCATATTAGACTATTTAAGGACAAGATTCTAGCCTGTATCTATCCCCTGATGAAGTCACGTGGTGTGACGTCACGCGTAGGGACGAGACAGGCTGCAAACACAGACAGAGGCACATGAGCTCGCTGCTCGTTGGATTGATACTATTGCTTCTCAAACTTTATGTGAGTACCTGTAATCTATTAATAAAGAGTGTTACTTTTAAAAACTGGATTACACTATTGGCTTCTCTTCTGCTGATTACCCCCTATGAATACAACCCCCCTGCACTACACCTGAGGGAACTCCAACCCAGGATCCAGGACAGAGAGGGACGCGCTGGAACCCATAGGCGGACGCTCTAAAGCAGTTCTCTTGTCACATGCTTTTTGCCCTATTACTTGAAGGTAAGGGGCCATTACCCACTTAAGTGGTCCAGCACACGAAGAAAACACTTGATGTGATTTACCCCAGCACCCCAACTGCAACGTGTGCATGCCAGGACGTTGCTGTCACAACCACACAAAAGGACTGCTCCTGTGCAGCATATGAATGCGTTTTCTAGCACCTTAATCGCAACGTGTGCATGCTAGCACGTTGTTGTCACCTTTTCAACAAAGACTTTTCCTCTTACGCTGTCCATGCAAAATAATATTACTTCTTTTATGTGTAAACAAAAACTGTCCACTTGTTTCTACTTTTATTTTTATTTTTCTATTTTTGATGTCAGCATGCACAATATGCACCGTATATAAGAATCATTAGTTACCACTCCTTCAACCTTGATTTGCACCGGCACCTTCTGTTTGCACCATACACCTTGCTGGTTTTAATATAGATGCACGGTTACTATGCACTTTATTCTTCTGTTTAAATTTTAAACCAGTTACTGGTATTTTGACAACCCCACCACCACAGTTTTGTATTGCAATGTTATGGATTTTTTAGGTGATTGAAGTAATATTTTTATTATCATTTCAATATAATTGTGTTATGTTTATGCATTATTGAAGGTATTGAACACTCATAATTGTGTCACCTTTGATATACACAATTCCTTTCACTTTATGCCATTTTCACTTGGTTCACCAAGCGCATTATTGTTTATACACTAGTCTTCATAATAAGGATCAGCGCAGCACCACTCACTTTATACAAGCTGTGAATTCAGCCCCCCAGCTACCACAGTAACGCATACACGGTCTCTTGGCTACCTAAACTTATGCCCATCTGTCACAAGACTGTTCACGAGTTGGTTGGACTTTTTCCTCTATGGGGAGAAATGCCAAGCAGCAACACAATATGTCAGCTGCATAATACTGTCCCATATAATGTCTCTCATTTGTGACAGTTACAATTACTTCTGACCACATGCCTCTGTACACTTGCTCACACTTGTTAGCACCTGAGCTATTCAAGGAGTGAGAGGATTAAAAAAAAATGAAGATGGAATGATAGGGAAAGGGATGAAGGGTTGAGTTAATTCTGGCAGCAACAAAGGCAAATCACATTCAAGGAAAACCATGGCAATCTCATAGTGAGCAAAAATGTAAAGGCAATAGGCGCAAAGTAATAATGTGTGATAATGTGAAATAGATTGAAAGATCTCTGCAAGAGCCTGGAATCTGAGTCACAGAGACGCAATTTATTTTGTCACAAACAATATTTAAATAGGGAAGAAAGAGAAAGGCACACTGGCTTCATATTGCAGCTTTTAGGTGCGTTTCACAGAATGAAATGAATTTCTCCAGTAACACTACACGTCTTTGGTTATCAATGTATAACCCCCTGTACCAACCGCCATTCTGCAGAAGCAGAAAAATATACAATGAACCGATGAGTGAAATGGTTTTGAGGAGTCACAAAATAAATACATATCTCTAGTTTCTAATGGTCGAGGTGTGTGGACCTCTCACTATAAGTCACTTGGTTTACTTTGGTTTCTGAAGCTGGAAGGCTGTTAATTTGCAGATTAGTGGTTTGTCTAAACCAGACCCCCAGAAATGTGTCTGTGCTTGCCCAGCTTTAGGATCATTGAGAGTCAGTTGGGGGTATGATGTGTTTGTACCTGCCGCTACTGCTATGATGATGGCATGCTGATAAGGCTAAGTATCTAAGCATTGCTCTTAAAGTAGAACTGACTTTCAAATAATTACTCGTAAAATCTTTAGGAAGCAGCATGAGCTTTAGGACAAGCCCTCACTGACCTCGGTAGCTGCAAACATTGCAGAGTAATTCATCCTCAAAATTTACAGCAAAAACACTTTTACTTTCTTTTTCAGTGACTCCAGTTTATTCCCTCCTCCCAGCAGAGACTTAGTAGCCTGACAGTCTTCTTTAACACCTTCTCGCACTGCCTACAGCAGAATGACGGCCGGGCTGGGGTTTCATTGTTCTGACTGGACGTCATATGATCACGCAGCAGGGTGATCAGTTGTTCGGTGTGTCGCCCGGACACACCTCATCTCCGATTATGGTAAAGAGCTATGATGTAGGATCTTTACTACATGATCAGCTGTTTCCAATCACAGCTGATCATAGTGTAAATAAGAAGTGCCGGTTATCAGCATTCCTCTACTCACACTGACAGGGTGTGAGTAGAGGAAAGCCGATAAGTGGCTCTCCTGACAGGGGGGATCTGCACTGATAATCAGTGCTTTGATTATCAGTGCAGCTCCATTAGCAATACCTGCCAGTGTCCCACAGTTATGCCCACCTGTGCCCACCAGTGATGCCCATCTGTGTTCATCAGTGATGCCCACCTGTGCCCACCAGTGATGCCAATCAGTGCCCATTATTAATGCCAATAAGTGCCCATCAGTGCTACCTTTCAGTGCCCATCAGTGATGTATGTCAGTGCCTCCTAATCAGTGCTTCCTATCAGTGTCGTCTATCAGTGCCCAGTAACCTAGTGCATTACCACTAATAAACTTTATTGCAGCATAAAAACAGCAAAGATTATACTCACAAACGAGCTATCGAAACCAGCTTTAAAAAGGGCGCAAGTGCGCTGTTCTATGGATCGACACACCAGGACCTATTGCCAAGAGGATCCGACCGGTGCAAATGGCCAATGGCTAACGCGTTTCAGGGGAGCACCCCCTTCCTCAGAGCCTGAACGGGCAATGGCTGGTCTCTCGAAATTGCCTCTCTATAGATGTATATATGTGTGTGCATAAGTACCTGTGTTTGCCACACCCAATTGGTAGCGACGCCCCCTCACAAACAGCAACACCTACCCATTTAGGCTTGCTCTCCCTGGACCCCTCCCTCTATGTACAAGCCCCATTTGCAGCCAGAAGATAGTACTAATAAAAACAAGCGACAGGCCTCGCTCTATGTTGCTTGCTATATACTGAGCTAGCAAAACTGTAGCAGAATCAGTATGGACCACAAAAAAACAAACAAAAAAAAACAAAAAACAAAAAAAAAACAAAAACAAAAGAGGGGTGGTGGGGGGCCGCCGACCACACATACCTCTCCTCCTACAAGCAGCTCCATAGGTAGCCCCATGCCGTGGACAAACTGCAGTAAATACTACGGGGCTTCTCTGGCTCCCAGGAGCCATATACACACTGCACACAGCGTGTGGAACGCACGCCGCCCGAAGGACCAGGAAGAGCGGGCGTTCCTGCGTTCCACCCGCAACTTCCGGCCGATCGTGACGTCAGTTCCCCTTCTACAAGCGTCAGAAGACGCTGTGTGCAGGGGGCACGGCCCGGAAGCGTGGGTGTGTTTGCGTTCCACCCGCTGCTTCCGGCCGTCATGGAGCTGCCTGTGAGTGGCTAGAAAAGTCGGTGCGCGCGCATCCCCGTTGGTCCGCGCGCCTCCCACCAATGACTCCACTGCTGACAGCTATCCTAGGCTGATAATGCCTGCACAGTACAGGCAACATTCAAGTTACAGCCACAGGCAGCTCGCAGCCCACATCACTCTACAAGGACCATTCATGGGATGAGAATAGAGGGTATAGATGTAATTAATAGACGGCACATATGTATGGTAAAAAATAGAGATTAATCTCAAATGGGGAGGTTGGTGAGGGGATCAAAATCGATACCAAATGAAAATACTAATAGATGATATTCCGTTGATGTGATCCGCAGAGGTATCCTTTCCAAGGTGCAATAGGTTACTACAACACATAATATATGTATAAAACACGGTTGATTAGACAGCATATAATATATATATTTTTCATAAAATATAGTATCTTAAAAAGGTCAAAACATGAAAATCCATAGCAAAATTAAAATCAAAAAGAAATCCGTGCACTATGATACCTACCTTTTTTCTAGCATGAATACCCATTGTTCAGAGGAGGGCTGCAAGACGCTAGGCAATACCTTGTTATAGGTGGTCGCACCACATGTTCAGTTCCTGGACACCTGAGCGCAGGAGAGATTTGTTTTGTGTTTGTTTGATTCGATTTGGGGACTCCAGCAGCTGGGTGGACAGTCAATGTGGTGTTAAGAAGGGCAGAGTACCTATCAGCAAGTATGGTATTATCCATAGAAGAAAGGCAGCTAAGGAGAGCTTCGTTGGCAAAGGGATTTCTGAATAGTATCGACAACTATGAACAGCAACCAGAAGGACCAGAGGATATTGAGACTATTAAAGTTGCACCAAACAGAGAGGAAACTATGATATCAACTTTCTATAAACTGAAGCATCTTCTGGAGAACGAAATGACCCAATGGTGGGATGTTGTTTTATTGCAAAAGTATTTAGAAGTTAATAGAATCCCTAGAGGATTGAGAATAACAAAAGTGTGTGATTTTTTAGATGAGGATATTGGTCAGGATTGGATTAGGGAGATGCGGATATTTAATAAATCCTGGTTAGGAATGATTATTAAACAGAGGGAGAGAAATCTAGTAAATGTGAAGTCAGATATCATTAGTATTCAAGGAAAACTAGAGGCATTTTCAGATTTAGAATCTTTCTCTACATGGGATACAAAAATCAACGAACAAACTACAAAGTTTGAGGCAGACTTAATAGTCAAGAAATCTGGGAAATTCGAAAGGGATAGGCAGGATTATATGGCAGGGCGGGAGTTTAATTGGAAAAAAGATAAGACGCCTGGACCCCCTACCCATGTACAGGAAGGTGGTCCTGAGATAAGAGATCGCCCTGAGGCCAACACTTCATTCAACGCTGGCAGTGGGATGAATAGTAATAGAAATAGAAATAGAAATCGTAACAGGAACCACTTTAAAGATAAGAGCAAACATTGGGGTAGAAACAATAGGATCAGAAGTAGGAATAATGGGAATGGGGAACCTAATAAATGGTCAGACCTGGGCCCCTATAGATGTAGTGTGCACGAAGACTTTCCGCCCCTTCGAGATCAGAGGAGTCTATTTGGTAACTGTGATCACAATGAGAAAAGCAAGCAAGGCAATCAGAAGGCTGGAGATCTCATTGGACATGATCCTGCTACTGACGTGACTCTGCTACAGCAGAAGGAGATCACAATACAAGAGGAGAGAAGCGACCTAGCGATACCGATACAGTCCACGTTGAATGCAATTGAGAAACAACAGGAGTCCCCTCTAAAATCAAGATCTAATGACGTAGCGGGGATAGGTACGACTGGTACCAATACAATTAAATCTAAGGTTGAGATTCCTTTTTTTGTGCAAGGAGCTGCGGGAAGAACGAAACCCGCAGCGCAAAAAAGCATTGCATTCCGACCTCTATCACCCCCGAATACCAGGAGACAGTTAAAAAAACGAGAAGAGGGTGTAGGGGAGGGCGGAAATCCAAAGAGAGGTCAAAAACATCAGAGAGCCACTCCACTATAAAAATTTTCAATCTGTCGAAATGTGAGTTCCTTGACACGGAGCTCGAATTGCTTAGAAGGGGACTCAACTATGCCCCTGAGAGTCCTCCAAATCTGTTTGAGCTCTTTATCGATCTCAATAAGTTTGTGCGGAATCTTACTGTAAAGCGCCATTTTAGACTGAAGGAAATAAATAGAACAAATGAGGGTCCAGAAACGACTATCCCCATTGCCCATGCTGAACCTCTAGACAAAGAGATATTGGAGATTTTGGAGGAACTATACCTGGAAGGAGGTCAAGAATCTGTGGAAGTCTCTCCTCCTTTTACCCTGGAGGGTGTGACGATCAATACTAACTTCAGACCAAAATCAAGTTTCTACCCCCACTGGAACAAGGGGAACTTCATACCCACTTTTTACGAAGTGGTGATGGAGGAATTCAGGAAAATCTGTGGAGACAATAAACGGAAGTTTATAAAGGGCCACGAAGTGTGCCTGGAGGGCCCTTTGGGTAGTCTAAAAAAGAACTCAGAAATAGTCATAAGAAAAGCAGATAAAGGTGGAGGTCTGGTTATCCAAGATAGAGATCAATATCTAGAGGAAGCCTACAGACTGATCGGCGATACCAACACCTATGAGAGACTTACCTGGGATCCTACGGTCAACTATAACGTCGAATTAAAAGCGCTTCTGGACAAAGCATTATCAGATCAAGTCCTGACTAAAAACGAGTATCATTTTCTGTATTCAAAGCACCCAGTGGTCCCTCACTTCTACCATATCCCAAAAATACACAAAGATATGGAGAAGCCTCCAGGAAGACCTATTATAGCAGGGATCGACAGTTTGACCAGCAATCTTGGCAACTATATCGATCACTTCCTCCAGGGACTGGTGGTCAACCTGCCATCATACATTAAGGACTCAGGCCATGCTTTAGAGGTACTTAGTGCATATACTTGGGAGCAGGGATATAGATGGCTATCACTTGATGTGACATCTCTATATACATCTATCCAGCACGAGTTCGGGCTTAGGGCTATTGAATATTATGCTGCAGAAGCCCACCTATTTGATCCCAGGCAAGCTCGATTCATTTATGAATGCATTGAGTTTACTTTGACTCACAATTATTTCACCTTTCTGGACAGGTTCTATAGGCAGGTAAGGGGTACAGCTATGGGTGCTAGGTTCGCTCCCAGCTATGCAAACTTGTTCATGGGTTACTGGGAGCAGAATTACATCTGGGCCAATAACCCTTATGGGAGGAACCTAGTGTTGTACTCACGTTACATAGACGATATCCTCATCATCTGGAGCGGCACTGATGAGGAACTGAAGGGATTCCTAGCACATTGTGCAGGGAACCCCTATGGGATTTCCTTCACGCATGTGGTAGACGATAAGTCCTTGATCTTCCTGGACTTAGAGTTACAGGTTGACGACACTGGGGCCATTTACTCAAAAACGCATTTCAAACCGAGCGCTGGTAATTCATATCTCCACGCCCGGAGCCACCATCACCCTAGATGGATTAGGAATGTACCTTTTGGTCAGTTTTGCAGACTCAGGCGGACCTGCACCCTGAAGCACGATTATGAAGAACAAAGCCTTGTCCTCAAGACTAAGTTCAAGGAAAAGGGTTACGAAGAGGAGCATATAGAGGAGGCGTTCCAAAAATACCTTGTGCTATATGACAACACTCGTGTTGGAGAGGAAGAAAAAAAGACAAATCCTCACATGGATGAACGACCACAAGTACGATTTTGCACTAGGTATAACAACAAGGCCCTCTCAATACAAAAAATCCTCAAAAAGAACTGGAGGATCCTCGAATCAGACCCTATCTTGAAGACAAGCCTTCCTTCGCACCCCAATTTGGTCTTTAGGAGACCGAAGGACCTAAGGAGCATTATTGCCCCAAGTAGAGTGAGAAAACAAAGAAATGGAGGGCTCAGTAGTATTTGGAGCACGATTTTTGACCAGAAGGGAAGTTACAGATGTGGGAGCAACACTTGTGGGAACTGCGTGCATATGTGCCATAGAAAGAAAGAAGTTGTTAGAACAGACGGTAGGATTCACAAGATGAAGCAGTTCATTAACTGCGGTACCCCGTATGTCATCTATGGCCTTCTGTGTCCTTGTGGCCTCCTTTATGTAGGACGGACGTCAAGACCTATGAGGACCAGAATGAACGAGCACAGGAGCAGTATCCTTACGGAGAAAGACAACTATTCAATACCAAAACACTTTAAAGAAACCCATAGTAGCAGTACAAAGTGTTCGGTATAGAAGCGATGCCGAGCGACTTGGATAGCGGCAAAAAACATCAAATGCTATGTAATAGAGAGGCCTTCTGGATTTTTTCCCTAGGAACTCTGGCCCCAAAAGGCCTGAACGAGGAAATTGAACTGCACAATGTTGTCTAACTCCTTCAGTTCCCGAAAAAGCCCCCGAGTCATTGGTGGCACTAGCCAGGTCAATTGGGGTTTGACCTTTCAAGTGTGCGTATTGCCACCAATGTGCAGGTTGGGGCTCTCCTTTGGGTCATATGTGGTACACTAGGTGTGGGGACCAGGATTTGGGGCAGATAGGTTTGTCAGATGTAGTAGTAGTTTTACAGTTTTTAGTTCAATGTGTAGAAGCTAGTTACCAGGCTGTGGTTGGTGTTTAGACAGTAGTTAATTTGTTAACATTATGTAGCCGATGTCATTTTATGTACTTTACCGCCATTGGGGTATAGTGTTCATTTTCCATTAGGTGCAAACGGGCAATGGTCTCTCTCGTTTTTGGTACGCCAGTCCGCAGAGGTATCCTCCACGGCATTTGCTGGGGGGACGGTCACTATGGTCATTTGACATAGTATGTTATATCCTGCCATAGGTTATTTATTTTACTATATTTATATTTTATTATATTTATTATATCTATATAGAGTGGTGCGTAGTCTCTTAGCCGGTATTCTCTATTACTGTTTTTTAACGGTGTTATTAATGGTTTAGGCCGATGAGCATTTGTTTTTAGACTTCCTATTTATTGTTATTATTATTTTTTTGATCAGTATTATCTAGGTATCATAGTGCACGGATTTCTTTTTGATTTTAATTTTGCTATGGATTTTCATGTTTTGACCTTTTTAAGATACTATATTTTATGAAAAATATATATATTATATGCTGTCTAATCAACCGTGTTTTATACATATATTATGTGTTGTAGTAACCTATTGCACCTTGGAAAGGATACCTCTGCGGATCACATCAACGGAATATCATCTATTAGTATTTTCATTTGGTATCGATTTTGATCCCCTCACCAACCTCCCCATTTGAGATTAATCTCTATTTTTTACCATACATATGTGCCGTCTATTAATTACATCTATACCCTCTATTCTCATCCCATGAATGGTCCTTGTAGAGTGATGTGGGCTGCGAGCTGCCTGTGGCTGTAACTTGAATGTTGCCTGTACTGTGCAGGCATTATCAGCCTAGGATAGCTGTCAGCAGTGGAGTCATTGGTGGGAGGCGCGCGGACCAACGGGGATGCGCGCGCACCGACTTTTCTAGCCACTCACAGGCAGCTCCATGACGGCCGGAAGCAGC
Source organism: Lithobates septentrionalis (assembly GCA_037952835.1). Lineage (NCBI taxonomy): Eukaryota > Metazoa > Chordata > Amphibia > Anura > Ranidae > Lithobates > Lithobates septentrionalis. Next base: position 1,730,194 of record JBBDGP010000623.1, on the reverse strand, counting down.
GGGTGGAACGCAAACACACCCGCGCTTCCGGGCCGTGCCCCCTGCACACAGCGTCTTCTGACGCTTGTAGAAGGGGAACTGACGTCACGATCGGCCGGAAGTTGCGGGTGGAACGCAGGAACGCCCGCACTTCCTGGTCCTTCGGGCGGCGTGCGTTCCACACGCTGTGTGCAGTGTGTATATGGCTCCTGGGAGCCAGAGAAGCCCCGTAGTATTTACTGCAGTTTGTCCACGGCATGGGGCTACCTATGGAGCTGCTTGTAGGAGGAGAGGTATGTGTGGTCGGCGGCCCCCCCACCACCCCCCTTTTGTTTTTGTTTTTTTTTTGTTTGTTTTTTTGTTTTTTTGTGGTCCATACTGATTCTGCTACAGTTTTGCTAGCTCAGTATATAGCAAGCAACATAGAGCGAGGCCTGTCGCTTGTTTTTATTAGTACTATCTTCTGGCTGCAAATGGGGCTTGTACATAGAGGGAGGGGTCCAGGGAGAGCAAGCCTAAATGGGTAGGTGTTGCTGTTTGTGAGGGGGCGTCGCTACCAATTGGGTGTGGCAAACACAGGTACTTATGCACACACATATATACATCTATAGAGAGGCAATTTCGAGAGACCAGCCATTGCCCGTTCAGGCTCTGAGGAAGGGGGTGCTCCCCTGAAACGCGTTAGCCATTGGCCATTTGCACCGGTCGGATCCTCTTGGCAATAGGTCCTGGTGTGTCGATCCATAGAACAGCGCACTTGCGCCCTTTTTAAAGCTGGTTTCGATAGCTCGTTTGTGAGTATAATCTTTGCTGTTTTTATGCTGCAATAAAGTTTATTAGTGGTAATGCACTAGGTTAGTGCGCCCTCCTTCTTTTTCTGTTTTTTCTAGCATGAATACCCATTGTTCAGAGGAGGGCTGCAAGACGCTAGGCAATACCTTGTTATAGGTGGTCGCACCACATGTTCAGTTCCTGGACACCTGAGCGCAGGAGAGATTTGTTTTGTCTATCAGTGCCCATCAGTGCCACCCATCAGTGCTGCTTATCAGTGCCACTCAGTGCCACCTATTAGTGCCCACAAAGGCTGCTCATCAGTGCCCATTAGTGCTGCATATCAGTGCCACCTATCAGTGCCCATCAGTGCTGCATATCAGTGAGTGCTTCCTCATCAGTGCCCATCAGTGCTGCATATTAGTGTAGCCTATCAGTGCCCGTCAGTGCAGCCTTATCAAGAAGGAGAAAAATTATTAATGTACAAAATTTTGTAACAGAAACTAAGAACAACTTTTTTTCAAAATTTTCAGTCTTTTTGGTGATTAAATACCACCAAAAGAAAGCTCTATCTGTCTAAAAAAAATGATAACAATTTTGTTTGTAGAGCATTGTATGACCTCGAAAATTATCATTCAAACTGCGACAGCACTGAAAGCTGAAAATTGGCCTGGGCAGGAAGGGGGTGAAAGTGCCCAATATTAAAGTGGTTCTGAAACCAGTTTTTTTTACCTTATGCGTTCCCTGCATTAAGGTAAAAATGTCTCTCTAAATGTTCTCCACTTCCTCATCCTTAAACACTTACTTGACTCCTCCCACCGATCCAAAGCTGCAGCACAGCATCTCTCTCTCTTTCTCCGTGAGTAGGGAGTGGGGGCATTGTGTACCAGTGCTGTGTGTATCTATGGATGCACGCAGCCTGGCTCTGGAATGTGCCCACAGGGGAGCTCTCTTAGCATTACGCTTGCTGAAGGAGCACCCTCAACTGTTGGAATCGGACAGTACTGACAGGGGACTTCCAGAAAAGGAGATAAGGGACTGCTTAGTACAATATCCTTGCACAGAGTAGGTAAATATAACATTTATTTTATTTTATTAAGAAAAAAAAATATTAGGCTTTAATATCACTTTAATTTAATTACAGAACAGGGCACAGGAATAGGGGAAACATAAATGTCTCTATAATTTAAAAACTGATTGTTTCACAGTACCTGCAGCTACAGAGGCCAGTGAGGACTTGTTTTAAAGCTTATTTACTGATTGTTAAGAATATATACATTTTTGAATGTCCATAACCTGGCCACAATTCTGCTATAAAGAGTACCTATACAATGGTGAAGGTTTTTATTGATGGCATTTTCTCTTGAAAATGATATTCTGGCTATCATTCTGTTCCAGCGGCTTCAGGATATAAATCGTTAATCTGATACAGCTATGCAGATCTGAGGTTTTGACTTGAATTGCTACATTATCTTTGCAAATCAAATCGGAAAAAGACCTGAAGACTGGAAGGAATGGTCAGCAATGGTACCTTACATATTTTTCTCAATACAGGTTTCTTTTACGTTTTTTAAATAGGTTGGTGGCAAGAGGACCCTCTGATTGAGAAACAACATTATTTATTAAAAAGTAGAAACAGCAAAGTGCTATACACAATTGCAGCTAGTTAGAATCAACTTGCTGAGGTCATACCAGTACAAGATAAATTCTATTTGGCACGGGCACTGCACTTTACAAATTTAACCTCACATAATAAAGAGTACCACTACTGTATGTACGTGACTAACCCACAGCACCCAATCCAAATTCACTCTGCCAAAGTCAAATCAGTACAAAACTAATTCTGATTGAATTGTGTACTTGGGAGGTGGTCAGAAGGACTGGACATTCTCATCAATGCCCCCCTAGGAGTTTAGAAATAACCCAATAAATGATGCTTGAAATAAGGAGTATTACTTGCTCATTCAAATTTCAGGTCACCTTTACTCAATAAAAAGTGTAGGAATAAGACACTAGCATTATTGTTCAAGAAAATGAGATCTTATTTTTAGGATAATGCCGCATACACACAATCGGACATTCCGACAACAAAATCCATGGATTTTTTCCGACGGATGTTGGCTCAAACTTGTCTTGCATACACACGGTCACACAAATCTTGTCGGAAATTCCGAACGTCAAGAACGCGGTGACGTACAACACGTACGACAAGCCGAGAAAAATGAAGTTCAATAGCCAGTGCGGCTCTTCTGCTTGATTCCGAGCATGCGTGGAACTTTGTGCGTCGGAATTGTGTACACACGATCGGAATTTACGACAACGGATTTTGTTGTCGGAAAATTTGAGATCCAGATCTCAAATTTTGTGTGATGGAATTTCCGATGGAAAATGTCCAATGGAGCCTACACGCGGTCTGAATTTCCGACAACAAGCTCCCATCGAACATTTTCCGTCCGAGTGTATGGGGCATAAGTGTATTAAACCCCCCCTCACCACCCAAAAACAGTCATAGTAATCACTGTAAATCCCTGATCCATACAAAATAAAAATTGCCCTGGTCAGCACTTGTTAATATCATAAAGCAGAGTAAAAGATATAAAAAAAAAATTAAAATAGTTGAAATTGCAATACACACCTTTTCCCTGGTGCTGTCCCCTGCATACCCTGTTTCCCCAAAAATAAGACCTAGCGTGATTGTTGGTGATGGCTGCAATATAAGCCCTACCCCCAAAATAAGCCCTAGTTAAAGTCCTTGTAGATCTTATTTTCAGGGTAGGGCTTATTTTTGGGTCAACAGGGTAGGGCTTATTTGGGGGGTAGGGCTTATATTGCAGCCATCAATGACATTCACGCTAGGTCTTATTTTCGGGGAAACAGGGTACTCACTGCTCCTTCAGTGTAGCTGGCTGCCCACACCCACCAAAGGGGGAAAAAGAAGATCCTGGGATGTCATATGATCGGCCAGAAGACACCAGGAAAAAAAGATGTGTATAATGGGAATGAGGGGAGCTGGGTGGTCCAGGGGAGGGGGGTAGAGGTTTGGGGTATATAAGCCAGAGGAGGGGGGCTTCTTCACCTGAGGTTGGGTTTTAATATATAGGATTTTTTTTATTATTTATTGGGACACAAAGTGAATACATTTTCATTGAGCTAAGTGAAAATGTACTCTTTCAAATCAACCCTAATTTGTTGGTGTCTTAAGAACTTGTGCTCACAAAGTAGAGTTTCCTGAAATGATGCAGAGCAACATTAGAATAATATTCCTTACTATATCTTAATACTTACCTATCTAGAAGTCATAGATTATGCTGTGCCCCCATCTGCTATATCGCAGCAGTTTGTATGGAAGTAGACTGAGATATGATATTCTTACTGAAAGACATTAAGTGTCAATGGGACCACCTCTGAAGAAACCTCAAATGAACTCATACCTAAATCACGTTTCCCTAGTAACATGGATGACTTGCAACCTATATTGAAACCACCATTATTTCTTCCATTTCTAGCTACTCCTTGAGCATGTTTTCCTTAATGGAACACTTTATTACAATGTGAAGTCAACAGTGATGTACTTCTACTTTCAGATGTATTCTTGCAGCAGCTGGATAATATAGAGAAGGAAAGATGATACAACTCAGACAACTTTCCCTTAAAAAGAAAGCCTAATTTAGACAGACCCAGACAATCAGTGGCTCTTCCTAAATATAAACCTTGCCTTTTGCCAGTATCCACATAATCCACTGATGTGACTGTCTTCAGGTACTTAAGCAGCTAGTAGGTAAGTACAATATAAGGTAGCAACTTACTAGGTACCTGACAGGTGAGGGATAAAAAAGTTGAGGCTTATAACCAAATTTTGGTCCACTTTAAAGGCATAGGCGTTATCTCCTTTTTTTAAAATCTATAGCTTGCCCAAGCACTGCTGCACTTATTCTTCACAATCCACCATCACTAATTTTGTCACCATATTAGTTTTCACTGTGATTCCCACCCAAGTTATATAAATTAGGTCAGCCAGCCCAAAATTAGATAATAGGTATATCTGAAGCCAACATGATTTTGGATAAAGTAGCAGAGGGGTAAAACTTTTTTCTTTGTCATCTCTGTCGCATTAGGGAGATTTCTCTTAATTTCCCTATCTTTTCAATGTCTATCTATTTGAAGATTACCTTTTCTTGTTCTCGTGGCAACCTAGAATTTTGTATTTACCTTCACGTTTAGTCCTGGTGCCACTGGTAATTATGACAAAGAGTGAATACACCTAATGGGGACATAGACAGCAATAAATATCTGACAGTGGTTCTAACCTCACACTATTCTATCCAAATATAAGTAAAAAGAGGTTTGCCTTTAGTTTTACTTTAAATATCAAGTCCAGCCTGAACTGTGTGTTTTATTATAGATATACTGGAGAAGGGTTAGAGCCTCCTTCATCATGTTATTACTGTCTTGTCCTTTTGGGGGTGATCTTCTCTTACTTTTGTAGGGATCTGCTGCCCTCTACTGTCAGCTGCTAGTATCACACTGTAATGTAACATTATGTATGCCACTTCCTAACTCAGGGGTCAGTTGGGAAAAGGTCCTGGAAGGAGGAAGTTTTGAAAGAGAAGGTATTCGCCACATGTCATTTTCATGCTACTTATACCAGATTAGAAGAGACCATTATTGCCAGATAACTAGGTTTGTGTTCCAGACTGGTTAGATAATGGCTGAAGGGTCTCTTCATCACCACAGATCTTGTCTTCAGGTCTCTGACACAAAGACAGACACCACATCATCATCAGGGGCCTCTGCAATAGGATTTTGCTGGAACATTCATCTGGAGTAGGAATGAGCTGTACACCCCCCCCCCCCCCCGGTTTGGTTCGCACTAGAACATGTGAACAGGCAAAAAATTTGTGCGAACACCATTAAAGTCTATGGGATGCGAACATGAAAAATTAAAAACGCTAATTTTAAAGGCTTATGTGCAAGTTATATGCCACATGCCCTCAACATAGGGAGGGTGCTTTGGGGTCCACCCCAAAGCACCTTGTCCCCATGTTAATGGGGACAAGGGCCTCACCCCAACAACCCTTGCCCGCTGATTGTGGGGGTCTGGGGTGGGGGGCTTATTGGAATCTGGAAGCCCCCTTTGACAAGGGGGCACCCAGATCCTGCCCCCCCTATGTGAATGGGTATGGGGTACATTGTACCCCAACCCATTTACTAAAAAAAAAACAAAAAAAAGTTTCAAAAAGTAAAAAATACAAAAGGCAGTTTTTGACAATTTCTTTATTAAAAAAGAAACAAAAAAAAGAAGTTTCCCATGATGTCCATCCTTCTTCAATCAGAGCGTTGACGGACCCGAAAAATACAAAGAAAAAAAGAAGCTCCTCTTTGATGGGAGGTGTCCCGCCGACTGCTGTCTTTTTGCGGTGACAGCTGTTATAAAGGCAAGGGCAGGGCCACTTGCTGACGTTACCGGATGACCCCACCCCCCTCTGACGGCACATGATGTCAGAAGGGGCAGGGTCACTTGGTTACGTCACCGGGTAGCCCCGCCCTTGCCTATATAACAGCTGTCACCGCAAAAAGACAGCAGTTGGCGGAACGCCTCCCACTGAGCTTTTTTTTTTTTTTTCGCGTCCATCGGTGCCGTGGTTGAGAAAGGATGGACATTGCCGTCATTGTTGCCTATCAGTGCCGCCTATCAGTGCCCATCATATTTTTTTTTTAAATTGTCGGTCTTTTTTCGTTTATAGCGCAAAAATGAAAAACTGCAGAGCTGATCAAATACCACCAAAAGAAAGCCCTATTTGTGCGAAGAAAGTGATAAAAATTTAGTTTGGGTACAGTGTTGCATGACCGCGCAATTGTCATTCAAAGTGTGACATCGCTGAAAGCTAAAAATTGTCCTGGGCAGGAAGGGGGTAAAGTGCCTGGTATGGAAGTGGTTAAATACACTGCCTGCACGCCACTAACTAACCTGCCTGCCTAATCTAGCTCAATCTATCTCCGTCCACACACTATACATGGCTGTTATGTAACCAGCCTTATATAGTGTGGGGCGTGGACTTAGTCCCCCTGAGCCATGATTGGCCAAAGGCACCCTGCCTTTGGCCAATTATGGCTCTCGCAGCAGAGCGTGCTGTGATTGACCCATATGTTTGGTTCATTTGCGAGCAAATGAACAGGGCTCATCCCTAATCTGGAGGTATCTCCATAAATAACTATATATAACTGGGTATATGTGCATAATTCCACCAGGACTCCTATCGGCCCTTTTGCTGACAATACGTGTTTATTCATTAAATTTATGTACTGTTATTAACCGCTTGCCGACCGGCTCACGTCTATAAATGTCGGCAGAAGGGCACGTACAGGCAGATTAACGTACCTGTACGTTGCGCTTCAAGAAGCGGGTTGCGGGCGCGCGCGCACCGCGACCTCCGTGAGTGTGATCATCTGTGGGGATACCCGCGATCATCTCACGGAGAGGAAGAACAGGGAAATGCTGATTTAAACAAGCATTTCCCCGTTCTGCCTAGTGACAGGACACTGATCACAGCTCCCTGTAATCGGGAACGGTGATCAGTGTCGTGTCACACATAGCCACGCCCAGTTAGAATCACTCTCTAGGACACACTTAACCCCTTCACTGCCCCCTAGTGGTTAACCCCTTCACTGCCAGTCACATTTACACAGTAATCAATGCATTTTAAATTGCACTGATTGCTGTATAAATGTGAATGGTCCCAAAATCGCGCCAAAAGTGTCCGATCTGTCCGCCATAATTTTGCAGTCATGATAAAAATCGCTGATTGCCGCCATTACTAGTAAAAAAAAAAAATATTAACAAAAATGCCATAAAACTATCCCCTATTTTGTAGACGCTATAACTTTTGCGCAAACTGATCAATAAGCGTTGTTTGCGATTTTTTTACCAAAAATATGTAGAAGAATACGCATCGGCCTAAACTGAGGAAAAAAAATGTTTTTTATATATTTTTTGGGGATATTTATTATAGCAAAAAGTAAAAAATAATGTGTTTTTCTCAAAATTGTCGCTATTTTTTTGTTTATAGTGCAAAAAATAAAAACCACAGAGGTGATCAAATACCACCAAAAGAAAGCTCTATTTGTGAGGAAAAAAGGGCGTCAATTTTGTTTTGGAGCCACGTCGCACGATTGCGCAATTGTCAGTTAAAGCGACACAGTGCCGAATTGCAAAAAGTGCTCTGGTCCTTGGGCAGCCAAATGGTCCGGGGCTTAAGTGGTTAAAGTGATTGTAAAGTCTCATTTTTTTTTTTAGACAAACATGTTATACTTACCTTCTCTGTGCAGTTGGTTTTGCACAGAGCAGCCCGGATCCTTGTTTCGGGTCCCTCTTCTGAGCTTCTTGCCCCTCCCTCCTGTTGAGTGCGCCCACTGCAAGCAGCTTGCTATTAGGGCACCTGAGCCGAGTCACAGCTTCCTGTGTCCATTCAGACAAGGAGCCGTGACCTGGCTCGGCCCCTCTCTTTCCTGATTAGCTGAATGGTTTTGATTGACACCAGCAGGAGCCAATCGCACCGCGCTGCTGTCTGATGTCTCAGCCAATGAAGAGGGGAGTCTCAAGCAGCTTAGACACTCCTGCAACATTGCTGAATAAAGACTAGCTTAGGTAAGTATTGCTTGGGCTGAAGGGGGCTGCTACCCACAGAAGGTTTTTTTCTTAATGCATAGAATGCATTAAGATAAAAAAAACCTTCTGCCTTTACAATCACTTTAATCTTTTCTTATATAAAGCTTGTATTATTTCTATACTGTTCTACATCTATTTACTTATGGTTAATGTTATATGCTGGTTGCAGTAGTTCTTCTGTGTCCAATTACTTTATTTAAATTCCTGATAATTTCCCAGGAAAGGAATCCTCTCTGTTCAAAGAGGCCCTGTCTGCAATGGGGGAAATAGACAAAAAGAACCCCACATTCTAGGAAGATTAAGGTGGGTTAAACTTGTCAGCGACTTCTGCACCTCTATGGCAGTGTATGCCACTGCTCCCAACAAGGAGAGCACTCTTTATCTCTAAAAAAAAAACACCAAGAAGGCATTCTTCATCCCACTTCCACTAATGAGGAGGCACTCTATTTCCCACTGCCACCAATGAAGGGGGCACACTTCATCCTTCTGACATTACTGAAAGTACACTCTTAATCCCACTAACACCAACAAAGGGGCACTTTAATGCCACTAACACCAACAAGGGGGGAATCGATCATCCTTCAAACACCAAGGTGGAGCATTCTTTGTCTGACTTCCACCAATGAGCAGGGCACTCCACATCCCTCTGACACCAAAAAGGGGGTCATTGTTCATTCCACTGTCACCACCAAGCAGACACAGCACACTATTGGTGTCACTACATTATCAGCCGATTAAAGTTCAGCCTGAACTAACATCTCTGCTACTTCTTGTACTTACATCATTACAAACTATACATAGAAACAAGGCTTTTAAAACATGAACAAACATTTATTAGATTAGTTACATTAAGCTTAACTCTTTTCCAAGAAAATGACTTTAAGGCCTACTCTGGCCCTCTGTACCTTCAGGCTGTTTTCTTACTCCGTTACCATAGCAATGCTAGAAACTTAAGGCTCGAGGAGAAAAATTAAATGTGGCAGTCTTCAGTGTCATGCTAGATCTCAGTCATTATACCTGACTCTTTCACAACCTGGTTTTCTTATTTTTAAAATTGTAACGTATCCATTTTTAACATATACTCTTTTTGTATTTGTGAAGAAATTACACTTTGCTACAATATAAAGTAGTGAGTGTATAGCTTGTCTAAATTTGCTGTCCCCTCAAAACACAGCCATTAATGTTTAAACCGCTGGCAAAGAAAGTGAATACACCCCTAAGTGAAAATGTGCAAATTGGGTCCAAAGTGTCAATATTTTGTGTGGCCACCATTATTTTCCAGCACTGCCTTAACCCTCTTGGGCATGGAGTTCACCAGAGCTTCACAGGTTGCCACTGGAGTCCTCTTCCACTCCTCCATGATGACATCATGGAGCTGGTGGATGTTAGAGATCTTGCGCTCCTCCACCTTCCATTTGAGGATGCCCCACAGATGCTCAATAGGGTTTAGGTCTGGAGACATGCTTGGCCAGTCCATCACCTTTACCCTCAGCTTCTTTAGCAAGGCAGCGGTCGTCTTGGAGACGTGTTTGGGGTCGTTATCATGATGGAATACTGCCCTGCGGCCCAGTCTCCAAAGGGAGGGGATCATGCTCTGCTTCAGTATGTCACAGTACATGTTGGCATTCATGGTTCCCTCAATGAACTGTAGCTCCCCAGTGCCGGCAGCACTCATGCAGCCCCAGACCATGACACTCCCACCACCATGCTTGACTGTAGGCAAGACACACTTGTCTTTGTACTCCTCACCTGGTTGCCGCCACACACGCTTGACACCATCTAAACCAAATAAGTTTATCTTGGTCTCATCAGACCACAGGACTTGGTTCCAGTAATCCATGTCCTTAGTCTGCTTGTCTTTAGCAAACTGTTTGTGGGCTTTCTTGTGCATAATCTTTAGAAGAGGCTTCCTTCTGGGACAACAGCCATGCAGATCAATTTCATGCAGTGTGCAGCGTATGGTCTGAGCACTGACAGGCTGACCGCCCCACCCTTTCAACCTGTGCAGCAATGCTGGCAGCACTCATACGTCTATTTCCCAAAAACAACCTCTGGATATGACGCTGAGCATGTGCACTCATCTGCTTTGGTCTACCATGGCGAGGCCTGTTCTGAGTGGAACCTGTCCCGTTAAACCGCTGTATGGTCTTGGCCATCGTGCTGCAGCTCAGTTTCAGGGTCTTGGCAACATTTTTATAGCCTAGGCCATCTTTATGTAGAGCAACAATTCTTTTTTTAGATCCTCAGAGAGTTCTTTGCCATGAGGTGCCATGTTGAATTTCCAGTGACCATTATGAGTGAGTGAGTGAGAGTGATAACACCAAATTTAACACACCTGCTCCCCATTCACACCTGAGACCTTGTAACACTAACAAATCACATGACACTGGGGAAAAGTTTAATTTAAAGTAAAATCTAACATAAAGCTTAACCAACCACTTCCTGTTGTAGGGTAACACCTGTCTCCAAATTGTGTTTCTGCATTGTCACTCTATTATATGCATCCCTGGTAAAGGCTACAAGCAGCCATGCCACATAGATTGCCTAGGTGTGGTCTACTGTTGTCACCATCAATAGGCCAGTAGGAAGTGGTTGAAAGAGGTGATCAGCAGCACTGAGATCCAGATTAATTACCCACTTTCATGTTTGCAGTGCGTAATAGAACAATATAACGTGAACTTAATAACACAATGCATTATAATGCACTACTGTGCATTGCTGGGCATTGTGGCGCATTGCAATGCAGGTGCTTTAGGGTTCCATTCAAATGGCATTGCAACACAAAGCAGCATCACATGTAACACATGCATTACCCCAACACAAAGAGTTTAAAGGGCCCTTACAATAAAGAAAAGTATTTTCTGAAAATAAGAACAAGGTAATTGTTTATGATATACAGTGCTCATTATTTTAACTAACAGATTAGGGTTTACATTTACTTTAATGGCCGACAGCTGTCTTATGTCTATGGAAAACGTTACTCTACCAACCACTAATATCTCAGCAATCTCTCTCCTATTAGGTTGCAAATGAGAGCCCCTTACTCCCCTATTAATATTATAAAAGTATGTATTGTGATTTGTTCATTATGCGCTGTAAACAAATGCTGCGCTCCAGCCCGGCACCTAACTGGTATTATTCAAATTGTTATAAAATGCAGTTGGCACACCCACATACTCAATAGTCCTTTAGGCTTGTCCATATGATACATTTATTGTGTGATCCATGTTACAATGGGGATATTTTCCCTGATTATCATTATGTGCTTTGACAGGCTGTAATTATAACAGATGGCTTATTACAATAGGGCACTTTAGACATCAAATTCCTTGCATGATTCTCCTTCATCGTGTTCATTCACATAACAGAGCTTGCAAGGGCTGTCTGAAAATCACACCTACGGTTTTAATTACCAAAAGTATTAGAGTTTTCTTAGCGCATAGAATTGTTTTGTTCTTTTTCTCTGGAGAAAGATGAAAATTAAAGAAGACCTCCTGGAAAAAAAACAGAATAATGTTTAGCAATGAGGCGTTCTTGAAAATGCTAAATACAACCAATTATAACTTTTATCCCTTTCTTGGCGATGCAAGTGCAATGTTTTAAATCTTGAATTTTGTATCTGTACCTGTCTACTACATTATGAGTACAGCACAAATGACATACAGTGGAGTCGAGGAAACTCCCATTGCATCACAGGGCTCAACTTTTGCACTTTTTATTTCAAACTAGTTCATCCCTTATTGGCACTAGGCCTATCCTTAAAGTGGTTAAAAAGGATAAACATTTTCTACCTTAATGCATTCCATGTATTGATGTAAATAAAAAAGTTTAGGTCTTGGTGTCGTTCCCCCCCACCCCCACCCACACACTTTTACTTACCTGAGCCCTCATTTGATCCAGCATGGTGCCCGTCTTCAGCTCGTCCTTCCCCCTGCTTTCTGGTTTCTCAGGCTTTTCTGAGGCCAATGGCCTCTGCTGCTGTCAATCAAAGCCAGTGACGAGGGAGCGGGAGGCCAGTTCACTCTGTCTGTGTTAATAGGAGCGAGCCTGCAAGAGTGCCCCTATAGAATGTGACTTTCTATGGTGGCACTCGGCGGGGAAAGGAGCCAAGAGCACCGGCTGCAGGCCTGAGAAGAGGAGGTTTGGGGCCACTCTGCCATTACATTGCACAGAGCAGGTAAATATACACTTGTTTGTTATTAAGAAAATACCGTTTATAATGACTTTAAAGAGGACTTGAGCTGTGGAAGATGTGTCTCAAAAAGACAGGCAAGGACTACTCGCCATTATTGCCCATTGGTTCCCTGCAGCTGATCATTTTTCCACACACTGACTTACCATGCCTTGTTTTGCACTTTGTCTCTATGTGGAGGTGACCCTCTTGGTGTAGCGCTACCCCTGTAGGAGCCACTGGTGACTAGGGATCCCCCCCCCCCTGCCTGCACAGCAACGGCACACAGAATTTTCCACAGGCTGAGTCAGGAAACAGTTAATGCAGCTATGTTTATTATTAAACAAGTGTGATTTAACTGTACTTCTGTCTCGGTCTGATTTCATGGGGGAACTTTCCCAAATGGAAGAAAGATGGCAAAAAGATAATTATTAAACAAGTGTGATTTAACTGTACTTCTGTCTCAGTCTGATTTCATGGTTTCTGACAGTAGGCGAAGGCCATGAATTCAGAAGATGCAGTCAATCTACTTGTTGGTAATATTTTTTCCATATTGGATGAACTTGGTCACTGCATGTATCAGTTTGCCATGGCGTTACAAACACTCCTGAGTCACACTGCTCACCTGGAATCTCCCAATGTGGTCGCCCCGGTACAACCTATGTTGCAAGCCGACCCTGCTGCTGCTCCAGTCTTTGTGCAAACACCCACCTCAAGTATTACCTCTATAAGAGGTATGTCTGGTTCTGCTCCGCTTCCCCAGCGATTTGGGAACGATCCAGTCCAATGCAGAGGGTTTCTTAAACAGGTTGAGATATACTTTGAGATGCTGCCCCAGGCGTTTCCCACGGACAGAAGCATAGTAGGTTTCGTGATATCTTTGCTTTCTGAGAGCCTTGGCCTGGACAAACCCTTTATGGGAGACGCAAAAACCTGTTGTTACCCTGGGTTTCCGGCTTTTTTTAAAAAGGGTATTTGATGTTCTCGCACGCTCCGCTTCTGCTGCCAGGTGCCTCCGAACAGAGTATGAGAACTGTTGTCAACTATGCCATTGAATTCCGTACTCTGGCAGCAGAGGTTGTGTGGAACAATGAGGCCCTCGTGGCTGCTTTTTCTCATGGTCTCTCAGATACCATCAAGGATGAGATAGCATCCCGAGATATATCCACTGAGCTGGAGAAGTTGATCACGTTTGCCATCATCATTGACTCCAGACTCAGAGAAAGACTCTCTTTTAAGGAGAGCTTGTGGAAGCCTCCTGTACGTTTATTTCCGAGCTTTGCAGTCCCACCCGTGCCTGCCTCACCTCCCATGCCTCCTGGTACCGAGTCGGTCAGTGAAGGTGAACCCATGCAATTGGGTTTCACGCAACTCTCTGCGGATGAGAGAACCTTTAGGAGGAGGGAGAGGTTGTGCCTTTAATGTGGCCAAAAAAGGAAAGAATAAATAACTGCGCTTCAAAAATGTATAAAATATATGCTGCGATGTCCTAAATGTGACACAAACACACAAAGTAAATGGGAAAAATTGGTGACTCGCGCTAAACAAATTAATAAGTGTGTGGCTGAAAAGTACCACAACCTTAAAAAAGTCAAAATGCTACAGATATATATATGTGTATAAATGTGATAGTATAACACACTGTGCAAACTTGGGGGAGTATACAGGCCCCCTTGAGTACATATACAGATTATGCAATAATATATCAAAATTAGTGCAGAGAATCTTTAAACAGAAAAAGTTCAGTGTATAATATATACAAATTAGAAATATAAGTGTGAAGTATTAAAGAAATAGTCCATAAACACCCAAAAAAGTGATTTGACAGTCCTGGTTTGTCCAATTATATGGAATCCTAGGTGTATGGGTCCACCACCATAGATAAAGAGCCTGGTCGCTTACCAGAACCATATGACCCCCCGTTACAGAGGGTCTAAATGGGCTGTGAGATCCTGCTATTCCGGAACTCCCAGGGGTCAAGATGGAGGCTGGAAAGGGAGGTCAGGAACTGTGGTAGATATGAATGGGTCCACAGGGAAGGACTTGGCCCTCAGCAGAGTAACATCATCATAAAGAGAAAAAGAGGGCTCCCATAGTGTAAAATCAAACGATATTTATTTAGAATAATAGTAAACACTCACATGTAGAATAGGAAATAACATCCTCAGAAGAAGAACAGTCTGTGGCACCGGCCGGATGACCACAGATAGCCCGTCCTGCTGGATATACAATGACAGTGGGAGGTGACGCGATGATACTGCTCAGCCCTACGCTGCGTTTCGCAAAATAATTGCGTCTTCCAGGGGCATGTGGCCAGGCAGGTCACTTTTTGAAGTCATGTCCTAGCCATTCAGGGAACGCCTGAACCTTGAGGTCCTGTCACGGACAGACTTTAGGTGGCGTTGTTTCATCCCCAGTTATCCAGAAGGATAAGCCCCTGGTTTCGGTTACCCTTTCTTGGGCTGTCGTCCGTCGAGATACAGGATCTAATCGACTCTGAGGCTGCAGGCCTGTTCATTGATGCTGCCTTTGTATTGAAGCACTCGATTCTGCTGCCTCTGCGTTACACTCCACTTGCCATTGAAGCTCTTGACGGGAGACCTCTACAGCCTGCCCATGTGACTCATGAGACGGTTCCTTGTCCATGGCCGTAGGGGCTCTTCACCATGAGATAATCCAATTCCAAGTTATTTCCTCACCTTTTATTTCCTCAAGTTTCCGCTGGTTATTGGTTATCCCTGGTTACAGAGGCACAACCCCTCTTTTGATTGGCTCCGTGCTGCGGTTCTCTCCCGGTCACCAGAATGCAGTGAGACATGCTTCCAAAAGGTAGCCAAGGTTCTCTGCACCTCTTCACTCTTCTCCCTGCCGGAGGAGTACCGCGATTTTAGCAATGTCTTTGACAAAGTTCAAGCCAGTAGTTTGCCTCCACACCAGCCGTATGATTGAGCAATTGACCTTCAACCTGGTGCCCTACCCCCTCGTGGCCGGGTTTACCGTTTGTCGGTCTTGGAGGATAAGGCCATGGAGGAGTATGTTGCAGACGCACATTCTCGATGTTTCATCCCCAAATCCTCGTCTCCTGCTGGTGCTGGTTTCTTTTTTGTGAAGAAGAAGAGTGGTGAACTGAGACCTTGTATTGATTATAGGGGTCTCAATTGTTTCACGATTAAGAATGCCTATCCGATTCTGTCGATTACGGAGTTATTTGACTGCCTCAAGGGAGCAACGGTTTTCACAAAGCTTGATTTGAGAGGGGCATACAATCTCGTACGGATTAAGGAAGGCGACGAGTGGAAAACTGCTTTTAATACCAGAACAGGCCATTATGAGTAATGCCTTTTCGCCTTTGTAACGCCCCGGCAGTTTTCCAGGAATTTATTAACGATATCCTCCGAGATTTGTTGCAGTTATGTGTGGTGGTTTATCTCAATGAAATCCTCATATTTTCCAAGTTCCTGGAGAGCCACCACACAGATGTCTGTCATGTGCTTCAGAAACTAAGAGAGAACAATCTCTATTGTAAACTGGAGAAGTGCGAGTTCCAGCATGAACAGGTCAAATTCCTGGGCTATGTAATTTCCACTGCTGGTTTTTCGATGGACCCAGAGAAACTTTTAAGAGTCCTACAGTGGCCCCGAACGTGGGTTTATGTCCTCTGCAGCGTTTCCTGGGGTTTGCCAACTATTATTGGAAGTTTATTCGTAACTTCTCGTCTCTGGTCAAGCCCCTGACTGATATGACCAGAAAGGACGGTAACCCACAGAGTTGGTCTCCGGAGTCCATTAAGGCCTTTGAGAGTCTCAAGGCTGCCTTTGTTTCTGCTCCTGTGTTGGCACATCCTAATCCTAGGTTATCTTTTATCCTTGAGGTTGATGCTTCTGAGACTGTTGTTGACGCCCTTTTGTCTCAACATCCTACCTCTGAGAGCGCTATGCATCCTTGTGGTTACTTTTCCAAGAAATTGTCACCTGTGGAGTGCAATTACGAGATTGGTGACAGAAAGCTGTTGGCGATCATTTTAGCCCTGAAAGAATGGAGACATCACCTCGAAGGTGCCACTGTGCTGGTTCTCATTCTTACTGACCATAAGAATCTCACATTCTTGTCTGAGGCTAAACGCCTCTCTCCCAGAAGAGCGCGATGGGTTCCTTTCTTGTCAAATTTCATTCTTACCCGGTACTAAGAATGTAATGGCTGACGCCTTGTCACGACAATTTTCCTCCACTTCCAATTTGGGGTTGGTTCCGGTTCCTGTGATTCCTCCTGATCGTATTCTGGCTACGGTTCGCTCCAGTCTCACTTCTCCTTTGGGTGACAAAATTGCTGCTCTGGTCCATGCTCCTCCTTAGAAACCTTGCAACCGCTGCTTTGTCCCAGAGAGTCTCCATACGGCCAGGCTCTAGACTTACCATTCTCCCAAGGCTGCTGGCCACCCTGGGAAGAATCAACTCGCTTGGGCCATTTCCCAACAATTCTGGTGGCCTAATCTACGTGCTGATGTAACTGCCTTCGTAGCTGCCTGTTCCGTGTGTTCTCAGAGTAAGACTCCACGACACCTTCCAGTGGGTCTCCTACAACCCATACCCAATGGAGCGAGGCCCTGGACCCACCTGTCTATGGATTTCATTGTGAAGTTGCCCAACTCCCAGGGAAACACAGTTAAACCTCATGGTGGTTGACCGGTTCTCAAAGATGTGTCATTGTATTCCACTTAAGAAGTTGCCCACTTCTAAAGAACTGGCTTCCATTTTTGCTCGGGAGATCTTTCGCTTACATGGGCTACCCAAGGTAATTGTCTTGGACAGGGGTAGTCAGTTTGTGTCCTGATTCTGACTAGCATTTTGTGCACAGTTGGGAATTCAGCTTGCTTTCTCCTTTGCGTATCTCCGGCAGTCTAATGGGGCCGCAGAACAAGCCAATCAGTCCTTGGAGCAATTTCTCCGATGCTATATTTCTGACCATCATAACAACTGGTTAGACCTATTACCAGGGGCAGAGTTTGCTCACAACAGTGCCTTGAATTCTGCTTCCCGATTGTCCCCGTTTATGGTGAATTATGGTTTCCAACCTTCCATGTTGCCTGACTCGTTTGTTCCGCATAGTATTCCTGCATTAGAGGAGCATCTCTGTGGCACAAGTCCAGGAGGCTTTGCGTCATGCTAATGATAGGTACAGACTCCATGCTGACCGCAGACACCTGCCTGAGCCTTCCTACCAGGTTGGCAACATGGCCTGGCTTTCATCTCGCAACCTCCGACTTCGTGTTCCCTCACTGAAGTTCGCACCTCTGTTTATTGGGCCTTTTCCGTAGTCTTCGCAGGTTTAACCCAGTGGCTTACACATTAGACCTTTCTTCTAATATGCATATTTCTAATGTATTTCATATGTTCTTATTAAAACCTTTGGTCTGCAACCGCTTTACCACCTTGGTGCCACGTCCTCACGCTGTACA
Organism: Lithobates septentrionalis; assembly: GCA_037952835.1. Taxonomy (NCBI): domain Eukaryota; kingdom Metazoa; phylum Chordata; class Amphibia; order Anura; family Ranidae; genus Lithobates; species Lithobates septentrionalis. The sequence goes on along the minus strand of JBBDGP010000623.1, from coordinate 1,712,152 downwards.
GGTTGAGAACCATGAGGAGTATGAAGTACAGTCCATTGTTGACTCCCGTAGGTTCCGTGGGCGCATACAGTACCTGGTACATTGGAAAGGGTATGGTCCGGAGGAACGCTCTTGGGTCTCATCCTCGGACGTACATGCCCCTGTCCTCCCCCGTGATTTCCATAGACATTTTCCCCTCAAGCCTGGTGGTCCTGTGAGGGGGAGGGGTCGTGAGGAGGGGGTACTGTCAGGGCTGGGCTTGGCCCTTCCTTCTCTGAGCTGGCCGCTCAGCTGTCGGCTAATTGCCAGCTCCCATCTCTCTCCACAGTTACCCAGCTGTTGATGATATCCTGCTCATCAGTCCTGCCTACTTAAGCCGTCCAGTCCAGAGGATGTCTGCCTTCGCCTTGGTCATCATCACAGAGACGATCTCCTGCGTTCCTGTTTAAAGACTTCTTTTGCTGATATCCCTTCTGGCTCCAGATCCTGCTTGCTGTTTCACTATGTTGATCCCTGACTTCTGGCTTGGCTGACTATTCATTCTGGTTACTGAACTTTGACTATGTTTTGACTATTAAATAATTGCGCTGTTATTAACCAATTAATATCACACTGGGTGCAAAATTCATAAATCCCATATAAAACAATATATGTTTAAATATTTAAATATTTAGATACAAGTGGTTACATACATATCAGATACATATCACCGTGGTTTAAAGTCCTGCGCAATGGTTTTGTTTCCCGTTTCTATTTTCCATATCATAGATGGTCGTTGAGAGCGGGGTTTTCACCATTTAGCACCGGCAGGGGAACGGTATCACTGAACTTGTTGTCATTCATCCAAGCTTGGTTTTAAAGCACCGGTTTTGTAAAGAAGATTCATGCTTGTATTATAGTAGTGGACTATATATATATCTATTTATTCACTGTATTTAATCATAGAAGGTTTGTTTAATTATACAAATCCACTTGTATCTAAATATTTAAATATTTAAACATATATTGTTTTATATGGGATTTATGAATTTTTCACCCAGTGTGATATTAATTGGTTAATAACAGCGCAATTATTTAATTTATTTTACTTATTCACATATTTGTGTAGTTCACATATTAATTGCAGCTTTATTATTTGGGCATCTTTTAATATATTCTCACATAATTTATTCCACTTCAGCGGTTTAGTAAAATTTATCACTATATTTTGACTATGTTTGTTCTTTTTAATTTTATTATTAAACAAGTGTTTAATTGTGATTTAACTGTACTTCTGTCTCGGTCTGATTTCATGGTTTCTGACACTACGTGGCTAATAAAACACATTCGATCTCATAAGCAAAATATACATAGCATCTTTATCATATTTGTCATATTTATCATATTTGGTCTCTAACAAACCATATTTTCCTTCTGTTAAATAACATGTTGGTTGTTAGCTTGTGAGATCTTGCCATATGTAAATATGGAAGTTGACTTTAAGAAGGTGTGTCTGTTAAGCATAATACAATACTCTCAACCCCCAATAGCCCACTCTTGGGACCCTTTGAGTGAATTTTGTTATGTGACACCTCCTTAAAGGACAAGAAAAAATGGATGCATTGCAGCTTGGGGGTCTTGTTTGACATTAAAATCAACACAATTACTAAGAGTCATGTTAAGAGGGTCAGTGACACATGCATATATCAGACTGGACTCTGCATGAAACCATTAATCTTGTTTATTTTACTGCACTTATATCTGCTTTACAAAATAATTTCAGTAAATATTTTGTTGCACCTTTTTTTATTTTTTATTCATTTAAACAATGTTTAAAAATCTATAAGCTGAACCATTGAAAGTGCTAAATAGAAATTTAAGACCTTTTTGCCTGTTTGAAGCAGCTACTGTATTGTAAATACTGTATTGTAAACTCTGTTATGTTCCTGTCTGGGCATGGAAAGTGATACAGACATTTATTTTAAAGGTCAGAATTGCAACAGCAGATGCTGTGAACAGTGCGTGTTTCCATTCAAACACTTGGTAGCTACCGTGTGTGTAAAGGGTTAGTTAACCTGCCCAAGTGACGAGCAGTCTCAGTCTACTGGTGCTTAGATTATTGTCCCACAGCTGGAAAATCTATGTTCAGGCTGAAGCTGAGTAATACATCACTTGATTGTGTAATCCTCACAATCATCACTGCGCTGTACATAGCCTGTGTCGGGAGCACAGGCATGGGAGGGATCCAGCAGGTTAACCTATTGCCGTTTGCCTGCAGAAAGCTATAGCGGGGTAGATTCAAGACCCGTCACCCTGCACAAGGAGAGGAGACAGCAGTGACTGGTCTTTATTATAGGAAAATCCTGCACAAAGGCAAAGTGCAGGAGCTGTTTCATGCAGGATAAATGCACAGATCAGAAGGAAATACAACAACAACAACAACAACAAAAAAAACAAGAACAAAAATATTGCAAGAATTAAAATGTTATTTACACAATATTGGTTCAGCTTGTTACTCATATGTGTATTTTGGTAAAGTTATAGTAGCAAAGTGTGTCAAGATGCTTTATGATTAATTTGCACTATGTAGAGGTTGGCAGCTTCAAGGCTGGGCTTACACTCTTGCACTGAAATAATGCATGCTTTACCGCAACATCTGAAAATGCATGTTAGTGACACTACAACACACCTTGCCAATGGACATATGTTACAGCACATCTTAATCTTCTTCAATAAGACCTTTATTAAAATTTGTTCAGCATGTCATACAGTAGAATGCACTCTATTTTATGCTAAACGATTGCCAATAAAAAGAGTTCCTATTACACAAGAGTAAAGCGTAACCAAAATAAAAAAACGCGAAAAGACATATATGCTTCAACTTTCAGTTCTCTTTCGTTTTATCCTGTTTCTTTAAAATTTTGTGTACATTTAGTCCCCTTTAAAGTGATTGCAAACCCATATAAAAAAAAAAAAAAAAAAAACCCTGCAAGACAAAGGCATAATGAGATAGTATATGTGTCTCCCGGAGTTATTTGCGGGCTCCAGCGCTGTGATTGGATGGAGCCGCAATGACGTCACTCCCGTGCATGCATGTGGGAGCCGTCGGTTACGGCACAGGCCCCGTGCAGTTTTAGGAGATATTTACAGCACCTACAGGTAAGGATTATTATAGGCTTACCTGTAGGTGCAAGTGGTGTAAAAGGGTTTACAACCACTTTAATACCTTATATATTTTTTCAGAGATCCCCATCTGCATTCATTTCTTTTATGCCTGCTCAGTGCACCGTCCAGCCACAGTAGCTGTCAGTCTCACATAGGGTTTGACAGGCCGGCAGTGGGGCTGGATGGTGCACCTGCACCTTCCACCCTCACGTAAACACTAGAGCATCATGCACCAAGGCTCATGCTCAGTGTGCAAGACGTGGGATGAGCCCAAGTGATAGAACACATCCCCAGCAACCCTTGAGATGAGCATATTCTTCCCTGCTGGTCACTGGATGGTGCATAATTTAGCTGTGTTATGCTAATCAGATGTTTGATTACTGTTCCAGGAGCAGGTCTGTTTGATTGCAATCAAGCAAGTGGTGGGCAGACTTCATAGCTAAAGTCTACATCATCCAGTAGCCAGCTGTCTCCCTGGAACATGTACAGTTTGTGGGTGCCCGGTGATGTGCTTTTTCACTTATGTAATGAGCAACTGTATCACACCCTCCCTCCTGGTTGTTATGAAGAGCCTGAAATACGAAAAAAAACAGCAGCTGCAGCTATAGGGATGGACTGCAGATATGTACACATTTTCAAATTACAGTAATAAAAAATACTTACCCGTATTTATCGGCGTATAACACGCACTTTTTTCCCCTTAAAATCAGGGGGAAATCGTGGGGCGTGTTATACGCCGATCCCCGCTATTTTGTGATCTGTCGGAGCGATCGCCGCGATCGCCGCCGACATTCACATAGCATGTATTTTTAAATATGGCGCCGCGGAGTTCGGAGGGACTCGGCGGCGCTCGTTCAGCTGAACGAGCGCCGCCGAGGTCACAGTGACTGGGCGGAGCTGAGATACACATAGCCGAGGGTTCTTGGCTCTTCTCGGCGCCGTTCACAGTCACGCCCAGTCCCACCATTGGACCTGTGTTATGTCCATCATAGGGACTGGGCGTGACTGTGAACGGCGCCGAGAAGAGCCGAGAACCCTCGGCTATGTGTATCTCGGCTCCGCCCAGTCACTGTGTCCTCTGCGGCGCTCGTTCAGCTGAACGAGCGCCGCGGAGTCCCTCCGAACTCCGCGGCGCCATATTTAGAAATACAAACTAAACTTGTGTATGTCGGCGGCGACAAAGCTGCACTGACCACTGGGGACAAGGCTGCACTGGGGCAAAGCTGCACTGGGGCAAAGCTGCACTGACAAGGCTGCACTGGGGCAAAGCTGCCCTGACAAGGCTGCACTGGACACTGGGGCAAGGCTGCACTGACAAGGCTGCACTGGGGCAAAGCTGCACTGACAAGGCTGCACTGGGGCAAAGCTGCACTGACAAGGCTGCACTGGGGCAAAACTGCACTGACAAGGCTGCACTGGGGCAAAACTGCACTGACAAGGCTGCACTGGGGCAAAGCTGCACTGACAAGGCTGCACTGGACACTGGGGCAAGGCTGCACTGACAAGGCTGCAGATGGACAGATAAGGCTGCATTGATGGGCATTTAAATGTAAGTTTTTTTTCCTTAAACTTCCCTCCTAAAAGTTTTTTTCCTTAAAATTCCCTCCTAAACTTGGGGTGCATGTTATACGCCGGCGCGTGTTATACGCCGATAAATACGGTATATAAAAAAAATACTATTACAACACTTTGAGTTAGAGATTATTGCTCTTTAGTAATACTTTGTGTAATGAATGTGACTATAATACTCCTTTAAGGTGTGTGGGCAACATATTGTACCCTCTGATTGCTGTGGCACCATCCACCAGTTGCTCCAGCACTCTGCATCTGGGTGTATATCAGCTCACTATCCGCTGAAGATATCTCTAGGATGCCGAATGCACCACAAAAGGTGCAAGTGCTTTTTTGTAATGCAGGTCCATTAGGGTACCATGAAAAATTAGGTTTCCTGACAGACTCCATGGCAGCATGCATATGGGTTAACCCCGCCTCCACTCCTCCCCTATAGGACCCCACTGCCATAAATCTTTGCTGTGAGCCAGAGGCCGTGTTCCTCTTTTGTCCTCCTCCTAAAGACCAGAATGGTTAAAGTCTTACCTTGGATAAAGTGTCCACGATCGAGGCATGGCAGTTCGGCAAGCTGTGCCCCGGAAGACATGTGGAGTCTCCAGTAGTCCCCAGCTATTAGCGGGGTGTAGAAGGACGATGGATGCGGTGCCATGTGGAGTCTCCAGCAATCCCCATAAATTAGCAGGGTGGAGAAGGGCGATAGATGCGAGGCCATGAGAGCTTAAGCTTGGCCAGTGGCAGTACGGCCAAACGTCCCAGTTATTAGCAGAAGGCCATAGATGCCCTGGGCTCTTGCAGCAGCGTCTTCTGTATCCAGGGGTGCTCTTGGGGGATGCAGTGGTCAGTGATGTCTACTTTAATATTACATATTCCATGGCAGCAGTTTTGTGTGTTTGTCTGTTCTTCTTCCCTGGCTCTAGTGTCTTCCAGCCTGTGGCGGCTGGAGTGCATTTGCGCGCCAAGCCGCCGCTCTCTCTTCCGACCTGGCGTCCCTGGGTTACTCCTGCCCAGGGACTCAGCACATGCGCGCTGTGGGCAGTGGTGGCATCATTACAGTGGAGAAATTCAATCAGCAGTCAGTACTGTTGATATTGGGATTTCTCTGTGGGCAGCTTGCAGCAGTTTCCCTAAATATTGTGTGCAATCATCATAGGTATATGCTCTGCATTGACACCCTTGTGTGCTGCCTGTGTGTGTGATCCTGCTATCACCTGTGCAGGTTGGCTGTCTGTGCAGGTCAACACTACGGACGTTTCACTGCCCCCACCTTGTGGCCAGCCCTTGTGTAGCAGGTATGAGAGGGTGTGTTTACCCTTTCCTTTCCTCGCTTGCTTCTGCACTTTTTGGGGTTTTAACCCTTTTCTTTCCTTTCTACCCTTGTTTTTTTGTGAGTCCTTCAAGGTCAGATTGAGAATACAGGAGAAAAGGAAATAACCCCTCAAAAAGTGGTGGGACTTTAAAGGCAACGGAGTAAAAATAAAAGCAATTTTATTAACACAAATATACAAAAATATAAATATCAAGAAAAATCTACTACAGTCGTATAGAAGGATCAATTTAACAATAAAATCAGGATTATACTGGTGAGCGAACCAAATGTGTGTTCATGTAGTCTTCCACCTGAGCCTACGCGTTTCGGAACTGCAGGAGTCCCTTCATCAAGGGCAAATGGTAGGCGGACTTTACACTACATAATAAAACATGAAATAGCGTAATTAGAAACAATTGCATTGAACATGTTTCCTGCATCTAACATCATTCTGGAAAGAAAAAAAAAAAAAGGGGAAAACACACATACCCAAGCATAACCAAGAAGAGAGGCAGACTGTCAGAGCAATTCTCGGGGATGACAACACACAGGACGCCAGGAATCCAAAATAGGAAACGGGCGTGTCTCTGGCCCCGCCTTCTCCACACTGGTCCCGATGTGCCACCCCAAGAGGGGATTCCGGGAGTGACAACGTTAACCCAAGAGGGCCCCGCAAGCGAAAAACCAGAGGGGGGGAAAGAAAATTATCTGAAAATACAAAAAAAGGGAGGAGGCCTTATGTGCTGGGGTGCTGAAAGATGCGGATATGGTAATTAAATATACATATGCTGAAAATGCATAAACGCCGCACGTCGAAGCGGCAAGTACCCATGTGCTGAAGATGCATAAACGCCGCACGTCAAGCGGGTCTGCATACAGGCCGGGTGTGGAAAAATGATCTGAGTAATCGTAACTTACCCCAATGTTAGTATATGAGGGATAGGGTGATAAGGTGTGAGTGGGTGTCACCAATATGCGAGCAGGGGGAACGGATGTCCCTTGAGCGCAAGATCAGCTGCAGGGATTGTCAGGAATAACAACTTCGTACAGAGAAAATCTGTAGAGAAAGGCAAGAGAGAGGTATTAGCTGTGTGTAATGCTGCCTAATGTGCGTGAACGGGGTATTCCTCAGACAGGCACATTGAAAAGCCTGCCATGATTAGGAGGTTTCCAAAAAAAGGAGCAGTGTTGGCAAAATGGTGCGGGGAAGCCTTACCTTGTCTGTGGTATTATGTTACAGTGTCCTCAGTGGCTTTAAGCCGTCTCCAACCACCACCGCCAAGTCGGACAGTGACACCGACACGGCGTCCGGTGGTTGAATATGAAGGGGAAGAGGAGGGAGGTGCGGCAATGATTGGCGTTTGAATCCCGCCAATCATACCGCCGCTCCAATCAGGGTGCGGGTGCCATGGAAATCCCGCAGCGTCAATCCACGGACGCTGGGAGAAAGAATCCATGGCAACAATAAGACGCCGCTCAGTCACGCACCGTTTACCGCTCCAGTCAAGGTGAGGGTGCCATGGAGACAGCGTCAATCCAACTAAGGACGCTGAGAAAAGAGATCCATGGCAACACCGAGACGCAGCTCAGTCTCGCGCCGCTTGCCGCTCCACACTAAGACACCGCTCAGTCTAGCGGGGAGGGAAAAGAAAATTAGAAGCCCTGACAACAGGAAAGAAAAAGGCTTGCGCAAAGGTGATCTGCCCCGTCTACTAATATTCGGGCAGGGTGTGCACCAGCTGAAGTGCTGCAAACCGATCCATCAGGGAGGCTACTAGAAGAGCATTATTACATAAAAAATTAAAAAGGGGAGTAGATAATTAGAGAGGCAAGGGCCATGAATAAACACATCTGCCCAAATGAAATAGCGATGGGGTCATCAGCCTCATATATTCGTACCCTCGGGTGGTATGTGGAGTCATCAACCACATATTTAAATACCCTCGGATGGTCACTGGATGGGCACCGCAGGGGCAGTGGGACCCTGGGCGAGAACTGCACGGCACCCCCCCACAGCGCATGAAAGGGCACCAAAATCCGCAGGCATAGACAGGCAGCCAAAAGCCGCCAATCGCCCCGCGAGTATGTTCCGGGTGCCCATAGGGAGGCCCCCCGAAGGACAAAAATTCCCGGGAGGCCCACGTGCGCCGGGCGGGACAAAGAGGGGTCAGAGCTGTGGTAAAGAGATGTTTCCCAAGCAACGCCGACAGTGTGCCTCAAATGATGGTACGCCTGTATAAAAGAAAGAAAAAAGAGAAATAAATATAAAATAGTAACGCATGGACATTGCATACAAGAAGGCAACCGAGAGGGACATAACAGCACCCTATAGATTGCATACAAGGGGGCAACCAAGAGGGACATAACAGCACCCTACAGATCAGATTGAGAATACATGGCACGAGATAAATAAAGACCTCATTACGTCACAACATCAACATTCTTCTTCCAGATTTAGTCATCATTGGTCACCGTCAAGGTCCAGCCTTCATAGCAAAAACTCTGAATCCTCCTTTAGATGGGCTAGACGCTCCAGATGAGGACTCACTACGCGGCTGGGCTTTGGAGGGCGAGGTGTGGGGCTCTATGTGGCTGTTGTGCGCCGTGCTCTTGTTCTCTGGCTGTTGTGCTCAGGCGTCATTTTGTTGTAGCCCACGCAGGGCCGCCGTATAGAAGTTCAACATCTTGTGTGGCTGCGGTAGGTTTTTTCTTTGCCTCGTCATCCCTGGAGCTCAGTCGCCACCATAATCCTCCTTTAGGTACCGCATCCACTGCCATATTAGCCGCTCCAAGGAAGGAGCCTGCTGGGTCCCAGAGAGCAAGTCTCTGTGTGAGCCATGCTAAGCCCAGGTGGTTGGAAAAGGGGATGGTGATTTTCAGTAAATTGAATCTCATGGTGCAAAAAACCCTTAAAGAGTGGGGTACAAGCTACACGCAAAGTCCAACAGCCATTACGGCAAGTTCTTCCACTAAGGACAGCCAGGAGGGACTGGACCCATCCCCAACCAAGCCATCCATCTATGAAGACCTCAGACAGTGAGGCAGAGGGAGATGAGTCACTTTGTCCTTGTAAAGCCTTTGATCAAGGCAATGAAGGGGGAATTTACATGAGCAGAACCTGTAGAGTCTCCTGCAAAGCAAGAGGCAGTTCTTTAAGCACCCCTAGCAAGAGCATTCTAATTTCCCATTCCTAACGCAAGTAAGGGACATCATTTTGGATGAGTGAGGCAAGGTCGCGAGATATACCTCCCTTCTGAGCAAGATGGCCAAACTCTATCCTTTCATAGATAAGGATGTGAAGCATCTAAAGGCTGCCTCTCTAGTTGTTGAGGCCTTGATGATGCAATCAAGTATGTTGCTCTTCCTTGGAGGATACAGTGAATGACCTGAAGGTCAGCCTGAGCTCTTGTGGCCATGTTTAAAGTGATGAAAACATGAAAGGAGAATGTGGACGCAGTATTTACGATGTTTTCAGAAAGTCAGTAGTTCAGGAGCCTGAGCTGGTGTCGGTTTCCATGGTGAGGCTCCAATTGACATAATCCACATAGCGGTGTGGGTTATGCTCCAGTCAGTTATGGCAAAGTGAGTGCTATGGCTGGGGCCTGGGCTTGCTTATCCCGCCTCTAACAGGCATAGTGTAAGATCCCTTTGAGGGAGCTTCATCTTTTGGCAAGCTGGATAGCACCGTAACCCAGGTCACAGGTGGCAAGTTGGGTCTTGCCTCAGGACCGGAGCCAGCTAGGCCAGAAGACCACAGTTGCTTCCTGGTTTCTGGCCTAGGCCAAAATGGTGTAATACATCCCAGGAGGACATTTCTTTCTTTCATCTGGAGAAGGGGAGGAGGGGATTTCTCAGCTAAGCGCACCCTCTTGCCTGCATACCTGAGCTAAGGGTAAATAGATTCAAGGAAGTAAATGCTGAATGAATCATCTGCCCTTACTCAAGATGGCCGCAGCTCAAAATGAAAGGGGGGTAGGGGGGTTTAAAGTGCATTCTTAACAAAATAAAACAAGGAGACATGGATGGGTGAGTTAGCTTTTATTATTAAGAATGAATGAAATAGTGTTTTCATTTTGTGGTATTTAGATACAGTTTAGTTCCACTTTAACGGGCTAAAAAGAGTCAGAACTGATTTTTTTAGTTGTCCATAATTAATACTTGCTGGCCATTTCAAATTTTAAGCCACGTTTCTGGCTTTGGTACCTATAAGGTGTAAAATATGCAAGCTCTGGCAGCTATATGATATCTGCATAGTTGCCAACATTGCAAAAAAAATTTGTGGGACACTTTTTTGGCTGTAGGCGGAGCCGTATAATAATTAGGGGTTGGGGCATGCGTTTGTAGGCGTGGCAAAGCAAAAAAAAAACTGTGGCGAAAAATGGGCATGGTTTACGTGAAATAGTGGACGTGGCTCAAATGGCGTGGCTCAAAGGGGGTGTGGTTAGAGTCTGAGATGAATGAGGGATGGAGAGGGAAAGGGGGAGAGAGGAATGGAGGGACAGCAAGCCCAGATCCTACACAACAATAGAAATATGTGTATTCTAGAAAGTTTAACAATCAGCAGATAAAGATACTCCAAACACCTGGTGTTAGTGCTTCAATCATCCCAGCACCATGATTGTTATGGTGTCAGGATGATTGAAGTGCATTATTTCTATTATTACATTGTAATATAAAATGAAATTATTCGACTCACCATAATGCCGAATCAGTGGGATCCCTGAGCGTGTCACTAGCCACGTCGCCTGCCACCAGCAGAGTCCTTCCTTGCATCAGGTGCCCCCAGCAGAGTCTTTCCTTGCATCAGGTGTCCCCAGCAGAGTCCGTCCTTGCATCAGGTGTCCCCAGGAGAGTCTGTCCTTGCATCAGATGCCCCCAGCAGAGTGCCGAATCAGTGGGATCCCTGAGCGTGTCACTAGCCACGTCGCCTGCCACCAGCAGAGTCCTTCCTTGCATCAGGTGCCCCCAGCAGAGTCTTTCCTTGCATCAGGTGTCCCCAGCAGAGTCCGTCCTTGCATCAGGTGTCCCCAGGAGAGTCTGTCCTTGCATCAGATGCCCCCAGCAGAGTGCCTCCTTGCATCAGGTGCCCCCAGCAGAGTCCCTCCTTGCATCAGGTGCCCCAAGCAGAGTCCCTCCTTGCATCAGGTGCCCCCAGCAGAGTCACTCCTTGCATCAGGTGCCACCAGCAGAGTCAGTCTTTACACCAGTGTTCCCAGCCTCAGTCCTGAAATCAGTGTCCCAGGCAGAGCCATAGTTACCCCCCCGTACATAGTTACCCCCTCCCCCTGTACATAGTTTCCCCTCTCCCCCTAGTTACCCCCCTGTACATAGTTACCCCCCTGTGCATAGTTACCCCCCTAGTACATAGTTCCCCCCACTGTACATAGTAACCCCTCCTGTACATAGTTAACCCCCCTGCTGTAAATAGTTAACCCCCTCCTGTAAATAGTTAACCCCCTCTCCTGTATATAGTTAACCCTCCCCTCTCCAGTACATAGTTAACCCTCCCCCCTCCTGTACATAGTTAACCCTCTCCCCTCCTATATATAGGTGGCCCTCCCCCTCCTGTATATAGGTAACCCTCCCCCTCCTGTATATAGGTAACCCTCCCCCTCCTGTATATAGGTAACCCTCCCCCTCCTGTATATAGTTAACCCCCCTCCTCCTTTATATAGCTAACCCCCCTCCTCCTGCATATAGTTAACCCCCCTCCTCCTGTATATAGCTAACCTCTCCCCCCTGTATATAGTTAACCCCCCTCCTCCTGTATATAGCTAACCCCCTCCTCCTGTATATAGCTAACGCCCCCTCCTGTATATAGTTACCCCCCCTCCTCCTGTATATAGTTAACCTCCCTCCTGTACATTAAAGTTAAATTGCTGCAAAGACAAGAGCCAGTGGCGTCACTGCAGCTGGTGTCATCCGGTGCGGAAAAAAATTGGTGTCACCCCCCCTCCACCAACTATGGTCCCCCTTCAGTACAGACCCCCCTCCCTCAGTAAAGACCCCCCCCACTAAGTACAGACCGCCCCTCCAGCAGTATAGATCCTCCTCCCTCAGTACAGACCCCCCACTAAGTACAGATCCCGTCCATCAGTTTAGACTCCCTCAGTGTAGATCCCCCTCATCAGTATAGACCCCCTCAGTACAGACCCCTCTCCCTCAATACAGACCCCCCTCAGTGCGGTCCCCCCATCTATCAGTATAGATCCCCTCAGTGCAAAACCCCTCAGTGCAGACCCCCCCTCCATCAGTTCAGACCCCCCTCTATCAGTGCAGGCCCCCCTCAGTGCAGACCCCCCTCCATCATTGCAGACCCCCCTCTATAAGTGCAGACCCCCCTCTATCAGTGCAGACCCCCCACAGTGCAGGCCCCCCTCTATCAGTGCAGACCCCCTTTCTATCAGTGCAGACCCCCCTCTATCAGTGCAGACCCCCCTCTATTAGTATAGAACCCCCTCAGTGCAGCCCCCCTCTATCATTGCAGACCCCACCTCTATTAGTGCAGACCCCCCTCTATTAGCGCAGAACCCCCTCAGTGCAGCCCCCCTCATTAGTGCAGGCCCCCTCAGTAGAGACCACCCCCTCCATCAGTGCCAGTGCCAGTGCAGACCCTCCCCTCCCATAACACCCCCCAGCACACGACCAGGAACTCCAGGAGCGGCCGGTGTTCTGACGAAAAGTGTCCCCCCCCATCGGATAGCGTCCGCTCCGATAGACACCGGCGCCATGTGTTCAGTGGAGAGGGGAGGGGCCGATCCGTGCAGCTAAAGAAGCCGATTGATTGACTGCACGGATCGAGCCCCCTTCCTCTCTCCACTGAACACAAGGGGGAAGATCTAGCGGCGGAACCGGTGGCCATTTTGTTGGAGCCAGCTGCTCCAGAAATTAAAAAACAAACATTCCTGAATTTCCCGATGAAAATCCCGATTCGGGACAGCCTCTGATCGGGACGAGGGTCCCAAAATCAGGATTGTCCCGGGAAAATCGGGACTGCTGGCAACTATGCATCTGACAGGCTCACCTGTCATGAGGACAATACCTGAATGGAGTCATCGTGGGCATTTTTTTTTCTTTCATCTTGGGGAAGTGAGGAGGGACTTTCTCAATTAAGTACACTCTACTTACAAGGAGAGGTGTAGCGCTACACCTCTCCTTGTATTTTGTATCATTGCACCTAGCAATATAGTGTCAGCTACTTTTTTGAGTGTACTACTTTTAAATGCAACAGATTTGTGTTTTTAAAGTACACTCTCCTGCCTGCATACCTGAGCTAAGGGCAGATTAGGGTTGCCAGTTGTCTGGGATTCACCCGGGACTGGGATAAAGTACTGGTTTTAAATCATGTGTCTGGGTTTCAGTCCACCTGAAACCCAGACACATTATTCAGGCAGGAATGTGACTCAGAACAGGGCTTGACAGGAGGGTGAGGGAGCACTATGTGCGCACTGCGCAGCATTACTATTCTCTTTGAGTGCCCACATGTGTCCCAGGTCTGTTACAATCAGATTTGTTTGGGTTTGGCTTGAAGAAAATGTGGCAACCCTAGGGCAGATGGATTCCAGGAAACCAATGCTACATGATTCATCTGCCCTTATTCAAAGAGGGGTAGGAGGCTGTTCAAAGTGACTTCTCAACAAAATAGAGCATGGGAACATGGATGGGTGAGTTTGCTTTGAATATTAAACATGAATTGAGTAGCATTTTCAGTTTGTGGTGCTCAGATACAGTTAATTTCCCATTTACAGTAAAACCTTGGTTTGAGAGTAACTTGGTTTGAGAGTGTTTTGCAAGACAAGCTAAATTTTTTAATACATTTTTACTTTATATGCAAGCGATGTCTTGATATAAGAGTAGTGTCATGTCACAACTGAGTATAAAAGAGAAGAGAGGTGCCTCTTAGTGTAGCAATATGGTTACATTTAATGAAGGTACAACATTTAGCAACATATTGCTACACTTATGCCTCGTACACACGAGCGGATTTTCCGTCGGAAAAAACTTGGATGGTTTTTCCGACGGAATTCCGCTCAAGCTTGGCTTGCATACACAAGGTCACACAAACGTTCTCGGAACTTTCGACCATCAAGAACGCGGTGACGTACAACACTATGATGAGCCGAGAAAATGAAGTTCAATGCTTTCGTGCATGCGTGGAAATGTTTCCGAGCATGCATAATAATTTTGCGCGTCGGTAATTTGTACAGACAATTGGAATTTCCGATCGGAACTTTTTCCGACTGAAAAATAGAGAACTTGCTCTCAATCTTTTGCTGGCGGGAATTCGGCCAGCAAAAGTCTGATGGAGCATACACACGGTCGCATTTTCTGACCAAAAGCTCTCATCGGACTTTTGCTGGCCGAATTTCCGATCGTGTGTACGGGGCAATAGAGGCGCCTCTCTTCTCTTTTATATTCTGTAGCTCCTGGATTTTGCTTCTAATCCCCTTGTGGAGGCTTCCATTTGTGGATGGACATTTTATGGTTACACAACCTGGTCACATTACTATAATCTTTTTATATGGACTATAAACTGAAGGACTTATGAATAAATGGTTGCGGAAGGCATCATCTGAGTTTCCATTATTTCTTATGAGGAAATTCGCTTTGATATACAAGTGCTTTGGATTACAAGCATGTTTCCGGAATTAATTATGCTCGCAATCCAAGGTTTTACTGTGATTGTGTATATAGAACCTGTGAGCTAGGTTGCCTTGATGCATTCAGAATCTGGTTAAAGTAGCCAGAGGTTTGCAGCAGTCTGGCTTAGTGGTTAGCACTTCTTCCTTGCAGCACTAGGATCATCTTTTTGAGTCCCAACTACGACACTACCTGCATGAAGTTTGCATGTTCTCCCTGTGCTTGCGTGGGTTTTCTTCAGGTTCTGTGGTTTCCTGCCATATTGCAGACACATGCTGGCAAGTTAATTGGCTCCTGTCTAAATTAGTCCTAGTATGTGTATGTATGAATGTGCGGTAGGGACCTTGGATTGTCCACTTCTTGAGGGCAGGAATTGATGTGAATGCACAAAAGCTGTGCATTGATTGTCAGTGCTATATAAATACCTGTAATAAATAAGTATGACCAGCAGAAGAGTGTCCTTGAGAGCTTAAAATCTCTAGCGATGAGAGAGGATACAGCATCGGTGGCACAGACATAAGCAGCGGCTGAGCTCTTGGGCTGCTCCCAGGCACCTGGCTACATTAGTGGCTGGGTGAGTTGGGCAGCGGACACTCTGATTAGCATGCAGCTCATTGCACGGTGTGTACCTCCTTCTCACTGCTCCAATCTGTCACAGCTCAGCCAGAGGACGCTGCGCCTCAGACGCTGCTCCTCAAATGAGACGGATAATTAGCTGCCCCGTACGGATGCCGAACTCTTCTCACCCCTGATTGCTATCACCTCCTTGCTCCTGGCAGTTTTGACACCTCATAATCAGCCTGCTGCTTTTCCCTTTCTTTCCCTGTTTCTCTGTTTTTTTTTTCTTCTCAACCCTGATCCTATTTTGTTTCCTATAAGTCATTTTTTATCTTTTCTTTCCAGGCGGTAAATCTATTTCAATATGGAAATGATCCATTATTTCTTAGAGCCACTTATAAAACTTACATTATGTATTGCTCCATCCCGCCTTATGTTCATCGTCTTTGTTTTCAGGGAATGGCACCTATGGCTTTGCTATATACTCGTTAACTAGAGCGGAGAATACAGGAATACTTAACCTCCCAGTTCAAGTTCACAGATGAGCATCTTGCAGGGGAAAAGCTTTTGTCGATAGAGTTGTCCTATGTAAGTAATAAGAAAAGATGTATCCTAAATAAAATACATCAAGACAAGAGTTCAAGTTTGATTTGCGTGTTGTAAAAGAAGGAGTTGATATAGGCCCCATTCACATGGGTGCTCTGCCTGTCCATTTTTGACCCATTGGGGTTATTTTACTAAAAGTGAAGAGTGCAAAATCTGGTGCAGCTCTGCATAGAAACCAATCAGCTTTAAAGTGATTGTAAAGGCAGAAGGTTTTTTTTTTTATCTTAATACATTCTATGCATTAAGATAAAAAGACTTCTGTGTGCAGCAGCCCCCCTCATACTTACCTGAGGTCCATCTAGATTCAGTGATGTTGCAGGGGTGTCTCGACTGCCCGGGACTCCCCTCCTCATTGGCTGAGACAGCAGTGCAGGGCCATTGGCTCCTGCTGATGTCAAAGTCAGTCAGCCAATGAGGAGAGAAAGGGGGCAGGGCTGGGCCATGAATCTGTGTCTGAATGGACACAGGGAGCCAGGAGCGGACTGATAACTCATGGGGCCCCCGGGCAATATGAGATTATGGGGCCCCCAGGCAATCAGAGATTATGGGGCCACACAGTATACAATCACACAGTATACACATACATGTACACACAGTATACACAGACAGATGTAAAAAAAACACAGATTTATACATACTGTCCCTGGTTTTACTGAGGCTGGCAACCCTGATGGGGCCCCCCAGTGGCCCAGGGCCCTCGGGCAGTGCCCGAGTCGCTCAATGGTCAGTCCGCCCCTGCAGGGACCTGTGGCTCAGCATGGGTGCCTCGATAGCAAGTTGCTTGCTGTGGGGGCACTCAACAGGAGGGAGGAGCCAGAAGCACAGAAGAGGGACCAGAGAAGACGATGATCCAGGCTGCTTTGTGCAAAACCAACTGCACCGAACAAGTTAGTATAACATGCTTGTTATTTTTAACTAAAAAAGCAAGACTTTAGTATCAATTTAAGGTTTTATTGTCAAAGCATAATTGAACAAGCTGAAGTTAGAAGCTGATTGGCTACCATGCACAGCTGCACCAGAGTTTGCACTCTCCAGGTTTTAGTAAATGAACTCCATGATGATATGGATCAAATAAGGACTGCAATATATAGCTATAGGCGGCTGCATGTAAGCCAATGTGCATCTGTTTACATCCCAGTCTGTTCGGGTTCATCGGAACAACTGCAATAAGTTTGCATCCTTTCTTTTTACATCTGGCCACCCATAGGGATTACTTGGGTGACTGGTCTTACGTCTTTCCTCCATCACAAGGTGAACTGAAAAACAGAACAGAATTGGAATGAACACGGATGTCACATATTATTCTGATCCAACTCAGCAGGGGATCTGCCTATGAATCCCCTGCTGAGACCAGAATGGTGGTCCTTGTGTAAAAGGGACTTAGGCCAAGTTTAGATATGCGCCGCACCTTTGAAATTCAATCCGTGTTCTGATCACTTTTCAGAGGTGTTTGAAAGGGGTTGAGGAGGCGATATGATGTTTTCTCATGGCCTGTTTTAACCCCGTAAATGCAATACCATCACACCACACCCACGTGCATTGCAATCCATATGGCTGTAGGGCATGTTCCACTTGCCTAAATGGGTCATGTTTGGCAGCAGTGGAGTTCAACTGCATGTTTTTATTGCTCTGTCCCCCTCAACTGCAAGTTTATTGGGCCCTTAGTGTACAGGCTAATAAGATCTAGCTTTACAGAAGCGCTTTTCTGTCCTACTCTGCCAAGGCATTTACAGTAGATGTTAGTACATATAGCTTGCAGTAGCAGATTCTGTAGTTGGCTCATAAAGCATTTTGCCTTACTGTTTTGGTGTTATTTAAGTAAATGTCATGAATTGAGTCCCCACTTACATTACAAAACGTAATGTACACCTTGTATACTGTACATGACAGGATTTTTGACTTACCATAAATCCTTTCCCTGGAGTTCATTATTGGACACAGGTAGAATATTCAGAGACTAAGGGGTAGATTTATTAAAGGTAAATATACTGAGCACTTTGCAAGTGCAGTTGCACTAATTTTTACTAGAGCTTAGTGAAAGTGGTGAAGCTTCACTTTGTAAAGAACAGAACCAAAGAACATCTCCCATGGGACTTTGTTGCAGCCGAAAAAAGAATTGTGAATATTTATAAAAAGGTAAATGTTTATTATACCTCCTCCACTTAGATCAGACTGGGGGCATCGGTCTGCCCGACCTCCTTGTGACCATCCATCCTGGCCCCTTGTAGGATCTAGGGTCAGACTATCACGAATTTGGGGTTCTTCCAAGATGGATTTAAATACTGTGCCTCTTTACTCTGGTATAGTTATGTGAGTCAAAAAACATTTTGGCAGAGTGCCTGGTGTTGTTAAATACATATATTTGTAAAAAAAAAATTCATATCCTATTACCATGTTTGTGTATTTAGGCACTGTGAAGCATTTTGGTGGAGGCAGCATCATGTTGTGGGGATGTTTTTCAGTGGCAGGAACTGGGAGACTAGTCAGGATCAAGGGAAAGATGAATGCAACAATGTACAGAGACATCCTTGATGAAAACCTGCTCCAGAGCGCTCTGAACCTCAGACTGGGGCGAAGATTCATCTTCCAACAGGACAAGGACTCTAAGCACACAGCCAAGATAACAAAGGAGTGGCTACGGGACATCTCTGGAGAGATCTGAAATTGGCTGTGTTGGATGGGAAGCATTGCTTGTGGAACAAATGTGTCAGGCAACATACCTTGAAAGGTCCTGCAAAGAAGAATGAGAGAAACTGCCCAAAAATAGGTGTGCCAAGCTTGTAGTATCATACTCAAAAGGACTTGAGGCTGTAATTGGTGCCAAAGGTGCTTCAACAAAGTATTAAGCAAAAGCTGTAAATACTTATATACATGTGTTTTTTTTTTTCGTTTTTTATTTTTAATATGTTTCAAAGATTTCAAACAAACATCTTTCACATTGTCATTATGGGGTATTGTTTGTAGAATTTTGAGGAAAATAATGAATTTATTGAATCCATTTTGGAATAAAGCTGTAACATAACAAAATGTGGAAAAAGTGAAGCGCTGTAAATACTTTCCGGATACACTGTATACATACAGAAAAAAGGAGAACCCCCTACCCCAAAAAAACAAAACAAAATGAGAAGTCAAATATTAAATATCTAAATAGCGTACAGTGAAAAATTGCCAATGGGAAGCATATAATGTATGGGAGCCTGTATATAGTCAATCAATGCTGCAGTAGCCCAGGACTCTCTGCACTACAGAGTGTCAAAGAAACAAATGGCTGTAGGTCCTTATAATTCAATGCTTCAATGCATCAACATTTACATGAGTATAGGGGTGTACAGCTATTCACTTCTATAACAGACACACTACCTACACCACGTTCACAGCAGTGTGTACTAACATGGCTGCTGCCTGTGTTAGCATGCGGATGGGAAGTCAGGGGCTATAAAACCACACCTTAACCACCTGTCTAAACAGGCCCTGTTTAGACAGGAGGGCAGGGGGTAACAGTGCTGTAATGCTGTAACATGTTTTAGCATGCCCAATCTGCATGGACATGCATTCTTGTTACATGACTAGATGCACAAGGTGGTGGTCTCTGCAACGCTCCTGCAGTTTTCAAGGAATTTATTTACGATGTCCTCCAAGATATGCTGCAGCAATGTGTGGTGGTTTACCTTGATGATATTCTCATATATTCAAAATTCCTAGAGAACCACCACACAGACGTCTCCCGTGTGTAACATAGGTTGAGAGAAAATAACCTGTATTGCAAGTTGGAAAAGTACGAGTTCCACTGTGAACAGGTAAAATTTTTGGATTATGACATTTCTACTGCCAGATTTTCTATGAACCCAGAGAAACTATCTGCAGTCTTATAGGGCGTACACACGGTCGGACTTTGTTCGGACATTCCGACAACAAAATCCTAGGATTTTTTCCGACGGATGTTGGCTCAAACTTGTTTTGTCTACACACGGTCGCACAAAGTTGTCGGAAAATCCGATCGTTCTAAACGCGGTGACGTAAAACACGTACATCGGGACTATAAACGGGGCAGTGGCCAATAGCTTTCATCTCTTTATTTATTCTGAGCATGCGTGGCACTTTGTCCGTCGGATTTGTGTACACACGATCGGAATTTCCGACAACGGATTTTATTGTCGGAAAATCTCCTGCTCTCCAACTTTGTGTGTCGGAAAATCCGATGGAAAATGTCCGATGGAGCCCACACACGGTCGGAATTTCCGACAACACGCTCCGATCGGACATTTTCCATCGGAAAATCCGACCGTGTGTACGGGGCATAACAGTGGCCTTAAACTGTAGGTCTATGTCCTCTACAATATTTTTTTTTACTTTACCAATTATTATTGGAAATGTTTTCGTAATTTTTCTTCTCTGGTCAAACCCGACTGATATGACCAGGAAGGAGGGCAACCCACAGAATTGGTCCCCGGATTCCATTAAAGCCTTTGAGTCCCTCAAAGCCACTTTTGCTTCAGCTCCTGTGCTGGCACATCCCGATCTTCCATTACCCTTCATTCTTGAGGTTGATGCATCTGAGACTGGAGTAGTCGCCCTCCTGTCTTAATGTACTACCTCTTAAAGCTCTATGCATCCCTGTGGCTACTTTTCTAAGAAATTGTCTGCTGTTGAATGCAATTATGAAATTGGGGATTGAGAATTGTTAGCCATAGTTTTAGCTCTTAAAGAATGGAGGCATCTCCTCGAGGGTACTACAGTGCCGGGCCTCATTTTGACTGACCATAAGAATCTAATATTTTTGTCTGAGGCAAAACGCTTATCTCCCAGAAGGGCATGATGGGCCCCTTTTCTGTCAAGCTTCATTTACTTAGTCTCATTCTTACCTGGTACGGAAGAATATAAGGGCTAATGCATTGTCACAGCAGTTATCCGCCTCTTCTGCATTTTAGCCACTACAGTATTCGCACTAGACTCACTTCACCTTTGGGTGTGAGAATTCTGGCCTCTCAGATCCATTCTCCTCTTGAAAAGCCTCATGACCGCTGCTTTGTCCCCGAGAATCTCCACACTGCTTTACTCCAGACCTACCATTCTCCTAAGGCAGCTCAGTACCCAGGGAAGAAAAAACCAATACAGTATGGTCTATGTCTCAACAATTCTGGTGGCCTAGTCTCGTTGCTGATGTAACCGCCTTTGTAGCTGCTTTTCCAGTTTGTGCTCAGAAAAAAAAAAACACCACGACACCTCCCAGTGGGCCTCCTACAACCCACACCTAGTGGAGAGAGGCCTTGGACCCACTTGTCTATTGATTTTATTGTGGATTTACCCAACTCCCAGGGTAACACAGTTATTCTTATGGTGGTTGACCGGTTTTCGAAAATATCCCATTGTTTTCTGCTAAAAAAGTTGCCTACATCCAAAGAACTGGCATCAATTTTCGCTCGGGAGTTCTTTCGGTTACATGGGTTACCGAAGTTTATCATCTCAAACAGGGGTAGCCAGTTTGTGTCCACGTTTTGGCGAACCTTTTGTGCACAGTTGGGAATTCAGCTTTTCTTCTCCTCGGCATATCACCTGAAGTCCAATGGGGCCACAGAACGGGCCAACCAAGCCTTGGAGCAGTGATTACGTTGCTATATTTCTGACCACCATAACAACTGTTCAGACCTGTTACCTTGGGCGGAGTTTGCTCACAATAGCCCCATCAATGTTGCTTCCCGATTCTCTCAGTTTACTGCAAATTATGGGTTCCAGCCATCAATGTTGCCTGACACATTTGTTCCACAATGAATTCCTGCGGTAGAGGAACATCTTTGTGAACTCCGTTCCACTTGGGTGCAGGTCCAAAAATCCTTGCAACCTGCCAGAGAGAGGTACAGACTCCATGCTGACCTCCAACGTCTACCTGCGCCCTCTTACCAAGTCGGGGAGAGGTTCTGGTTGTCTTCTCGTAAACTCTGACTCTGTGTTCCCTCACTAAAACTGGCGCTGTGGAATATTGGGCCTTTCCGCATTCTCCGAAAGATCAACCCAGTGGCCTATGCATTAGATCTTTCTTACAACATGCGTATTTCTAATGCATTCTATGTTTCCTTATTAAAACCTTTGGTGTGCAACCGCTATACCACCTCAGTACCACGTCTTCGCCAGGTTCAGGTTGACAACCATGAGGAGTATGAGATACAATCTATCATTGACTCCCATAGGTTTTGTGGGAGCATACAGTACCCTGTTCATTGGAGAGGTTACAGTCCAGAGGAATGCTCTTGGATCTCATCCTTGGACGTACATGGGCTTCTAGCAGCTCTCTCTTCCCAGTGCTCAAGGCTGCTCAGCTGTCATTTAACTACCAGCCACCCATTGTTTCCACACTGACTCACCTTGTTACCATTACCTGTCTCATTAGTCCAGCCTACAGCCAGCCCCTTTTTGTTATTTAAACTGCCTTGCTCATTCCCTCCGTGCCTTCACCTGGTCAACATCTCCAGTGTGTCTCTGCTGTGTTCCTGTTATTACTTTGCCTGGCTGATGTTTCTTTTGGTTATTGATCCTGCTCTTTGGCCTCTGACAATGCTAACTCCTGGCTTCTTGATTCCGGCTAGTCTGGATACCCATTTTGGCTTCCTAACCCTGGCTTCTGTTTTTGACTACATTCCTGATCTGTAATATATTTACTATTACATTAAAGGTGTGATTTTTACCTGCATTTTCTGTCTCTGCCTGGTTAATGACAAACTTATTCATTTGTGCTTGTGTGTACATGCATATGGAAGTGGAGTGCTTTTACACAGGTTGTGGGAGTTCAAGGCAACTTGTCATAGACAAAACTAGTTATCTATGTAAAAGTACCCCCACATTCTTGAAAAGACTTTCTCAATGGCAGCAAACAGTGGCATTGTGCTAGCATGATGTAACCTCTTATAGTTGTAGAAATGTTTCTTAAAACATGCACAAAACTCCAATCACGAGTTGCAAACTTTTAGTAGACAAAAAACAGATGTGTGCTCTCATTAAAGATGCTTTATTTGATAGAATATATAATCACATAAAATATCTGTGAACATGGACAACTCATCTGCTTATTCCATCCATCTTCTATACTAGTCTTCTCATGTTCAACCTTTATTTTTTGTGCTTGTGGGTTGCCTCTATTCTTCCTGTCTGATGAACTTTGGTTTGTCCCCTCATACAAGTCAGTATTTGCAAAAAATGTTTTAGGGCCATTCACAACTTTTTTTTTTTTTAATTTTTTATTTACTAATTTTTTAAAAAGGGAGAATACAAGAAGGAAAGCATACATATGCACATAAATAAGCAAAACAAAAGGGGGGCTTAAATCTCATAGAATTACATTAATAAGCAGTCTTCATAAGAATAAAAACATTATAGAATGTCAGACGAAAATCAAACACTAGAAGTACATCATGGTACTAAAGGGATAGCCGGTAAAACAAGATTAGCTGGGGGTTGGGTATAATCTTTATTTTGTACATAGAGAAAAAAAAGAAATATTGTGATTTGCTCTCTAGACATATCAAGTTAGTACCATATATTGGGTCTCCAGATTGCATTCGAAGGAGCCCCATTTCCCCCATATAATATCAAAACTGGGTAAGGAATCTTCGATTACAGCTGTAAGATGTTCCATCCTACGAATGTCTGCAATGGCCGTGAGAAATTGTGTAAAGGTAGGGGGGTGTTGGCTAGCCAGCATTGTGGAATGGCCGTTTGGCTGCCAATAAAATAAGTGCCATCAGTTTCCTGAGCGGTGTAGGTGTTTTCGGGAGTGGTAGACCCAGGAGAAGATGTATAGGGTGGTGAGGCACTGGGATGCCTAGGACTTTTCCCAGAAGACTGTGTACTTGTGACCAAAAGGGTTTGATCATAGAGCTTTCCCAGAATATATGGTAGTGGGTACCTAAAGAAGAGCTGCATCTCCAGCATTGCCCAGATAATGCCAATTTCCATGTCATTAGAAATTCTGGGGTCCTGTACCAAAACATTAAAATTTTATATGCGGTTTCCTTCTGGGCTACACATCTAGAGACTTTAGCTGTAGCGTTCCATATTCTCCTCCATTCATCTAAAGAAGCCAATTCACAACTTAGTATTGTGTCACATCTAAACACGCATGCAACATAAATTTGAATGAGCCCTTAATGATGTATACCAATTTATCTTATTTATTAACCTGTTGGAAAACCAGAATTCAATATACACACAATGATGATGCCTACAACATTAAATACAGACCACTGCAGCGGTCCAACAACACCACAGAGCTCTCCAATCAGCAAGGCGTACACCTCCTGTTGATTGGAGAGCTCCAGCTGACAGCTTCTGAGCACAAGAGTTCTGTAGACAAGCACCCACACAATTTTGTGGTTTTAACTATTACTATAAACCTAGAACCTCTTGGTCAGTTACCATAAATGGCATATAGTATACAGTAAATAAGTACAGAGTATCCGCCAGATTCTTAATAAAAACAGGTTCCTGATGTCCCTGAGCCCTGGTGTTAATTTTTTGTCCTATGCCTGGTTCCCGCTTCTGCTGTGCCTGATGCCCTGTGGCTTTTACCCTTGCCCTTGTTTCTGCTACTCTGGTGTCTGATCTCCTGGTTGTCAACTGGCTTTATTCATGCCTTCTGACTATGCTTGTCTGCCAGAAGCCCCAAACTGCTTTCTATCCCAAACTACGCATCTGCCTTATGACTTGAGCTGGCCACTAGTAGATTTTCTATTCCAAAAGTACTTCAACATTTTGTTTGTTTTCAACATTCAATTTTGGAGTGAATGAACTTTACTGTGAATACATACACTTAGAAATTTGTTCTTCTGAGAAAAAAATTGTCTCCTGCTTCTTCAAATTTTCTTGCCACTGTGGTCAAAAAACGAACAGCATTGTAACCCTAATAATTAAAAATTGAATAGTGTTAAAATGAAAATTTTAGAACAGAAATCTACTATTCTATGGTCAGTTTTGGTACCTTGCTTTCAATTTGTGCTTGCTGTTAATCACCTCCAGCTGCGCAAGCCTGGAGTTCACTTCCTTAGGGAGCTTGGGGGTGCCCTGGTGACAACCGGACTTCCTTTGGTTTCTGCATCCCTAAAAAAGCTGCAGTGTTGATCTCCAAGCCTGGATTGTGACAATAGGATCAAGTTGAAAGTCTTGGAGCCTGCACCTTTAAAATAAGTCAGCAGCCACTATTCCCATTTCTTATTCCTTGAAGAACCTTTATAACTGTATAGGTAAAAAAATATAATATATACCTCTGGTAGTTGAAATTTTCCTTCCAGTTAGTGGGCAAATGTTCGTGTAAGCCGATGTTAGGATTGGAAATTATATTTTCACATGTTTTCTATATAACTTCCTCAATTAAAAATCAGTTCTGTTTATTTCAAATTCTCCTTTCATTTTAGTGTACTTCAATAATGTCTGCACCTCTTCTACTGTTAGTTCATTTACCAGTTAATTTGAACCCTCTTATCCTGTAAAGAACCGTTTTTTGTTGATTTTCCATTTACAATATGAAAATCAATGCAAAAAATGTAAGGAAGCATAAATACACATATACATACATTCTCCTTAAAAGCAAACCTTCACTCCAATATAAACTTTTGGAAATAAGTGCAGATACAAACACGATTCTTGTTATTAGGAAAAGGCTCTTTTCTGACTCTCTTGGATTTAGTTTCACTTTATTACTTTGGCCTGACTTTCCCTAACTTTCTGTATAAGCACCATCTGCTGGTCCATTGTCCAATGAGATAAGCCCTACCAACTGCGCTCCATTATCCAATAGGATAAGCCCTACTAACTGCCAGTCCATTGTCCAATGAGAGTCGTTCTGTAGCCAATATAGGCAGTGTCTTTAGAAAAGCAGATGAAAGCTGTCAGGCCTTAACCATGAAATCAGGAAAAGTCAGACCATGATGCAATATATCCACGAGAGACAGAGACGAGTCTTGAAAAAAAAAAAAGCAGATGAGATCCACCCAGATGTATGGAACGGCAGCTGGCTCAGTCTCTTAGCTGCGCCGCTGGGAGACTGAGCCAGCAGCTTTCTTCCCAGCCCAGCTCCCCAGTGAGCACTGGGGGCAGAGCAGAGACTGAGAGTGATGGCTCTCTGCTCACATTGAAGGGGAGAACTGAGCGATCAGCAATGTTTGATAGCTCAGTTCCCAGGGGATCGATGCTACATACAGCTTGGTGAGTATAAGGTTTTTTTTGTTTTTTATTTTTTTTTAATACCACATACTTCTCTTTTACTGTCCTTAACCCTGGCATTTGTGATGTCTAGTGGGCTTGGAGTCAGGTAAAGACTTCAAATGATGAGAAACATACCCACAATCCTATGTGCTGCTATTTTTGACACATGCTGGCATCGATCGCATTCACTTATGGTCTCAGTGCCCAACTGTTTACCAGGGAATGAAAAATCAGTTTAGGACTACCCAAACACCAGAGACTATAGACTTCAAAAGCAAAAGTAAAAAGAACTATTTCTTTGTAAGGAAATCTTAATTTGAACACTATGTTGTTTCACTTATATTGCGATTTCTCTTATAGTTTAACGTGCAAAAAAATATTTTATATATATATATATATATCGTATATATAAATAAAATTATGTGTATCACACCCTAAAAGTAGCCAAATATAGTAGTAGTAATAATTAGGGAATAATAACCTAAAAATCCCTGACAAAATGGAGAGTCTTGGAATCTGTCAGAGTGCTGTTTTCCTCTCTAATATAACAAGCAGTGACAGTATAATTATCTACAAGCAGCTGTCTGTGATTCCAGAGAGAGAATGGGGGTGCCACAGGCTGTGCGTGGCATTCCAACTAGACACTGACAAAATAATAAGCAGCTCAAGGTGTGGGATTGCTGTCACTTTCAGCATTTTAGATGCTGCATTCCACTTTCAAGATGCAAAGCGGGAGGGAAGAGGGTACAGCAGGAATGTTACTGGCCTCGGTTATATGCAAAACTTCCTTCATTAGGCAGACCGCAAACATGTATTACATCATCATTTTTATTAACTACAAGAAGAGTTTTTGTGTAATAACATTACTTGATGAGTAATACATATTCAGGAAATGATCAGAAAAAGAAAATATTTCAAATGAAAGGTGTGCGTGTGATATTTCTCAGCATGCACATGATGATCTGTCCAGTAAGGCAGGATTTGCATCTATGCATGCGGCGTGTATGGTAACGCACACGCGTAGGTGTGAATGGGCTCATAGCGTTTCCCTTTGTCTTTCACACTAAACCGCAGAGCATAGATGTGAACCAGCTACATAGGAAAGAATGGGATTTATACATGACATGTATTTTCATGCAGAAAAATACTGCATCAAAACAGTGTGAATAGGCCCTAAAGGTCAAAGCTGTTGTTTTTAACATGGTCACTTACATAGGGCAGGAACTACACAATAACATTTCTAGAATGTTAGCTAAGCACTTTCTGTACATTTGGTACAACATAGTTGTGAAAGTCAAACTGGCATTGCATGTAACATTGTCATCTTCAGTTTAGCAGTTCTTTAACTTAAAACGGAGCTCCACCAAGAAGGGATCCCTGGCCAGGTAAGTGTCCTTATATTAAAAGTCCACAGCTACAATATTTGTTGCTTTTAATTTTTTTTATCAGAATGGAGAAGTGCATCCAAACCTTGTTTGGCTGTAATTCTATGGATCACAGGAGTGCAATTCGTTTTGCACTCCTGTGACCCCTTTTCAGCAGAGAGCAGGCTGAACCCCGCTCTCTGCTGACGTCATGGATTTCAGTCCAGGCACCGCTTCATCGCGACAACGGAAGTCAGGATCTGCAAGATGCCTGGACTGACACCCCAGTGAGGATCTCAGTGAGCTGCTGAGAGCCTGAGACGGCTGCTCCCGCCCCTCCACAGCTCAGTGCTCCAGTAAGCGAGGAGGAGGCAGAGCGGAGAGCTGCTGATTGACAGTCAGCAGCTCTCTGCTCAGGGAGCTGTCAAAACCAAGCGATCGGCGGTGTTCGGATTCTCGGCTCTCAGTGCAGATGCACTGGGGGACCGATGCTGCATCCACCTAGGTAAGTATAAATCAGGAAAAAACCCATACTTCTCTTTTAAAGAGGTTCTAAAGGCTCCAGGTTTTTTACCTTAATGCAATCCTGAGCCCCATCTCTATCAAGCAATGTGCATGAGAGCAGCAGCTCACCCGGGTCTCTCCCTCCTCATTGGTCCACACAAGCCATTGGCTCTTGCTGCAGTCAATCACTACCAGTGAGTCAACAAAGAGAGTGAGGGGCTGGGCCGAGCCACGCTCTGTGTGTGTGAATGGACACACAGAGCAGCAGCTCAGGAGTGAGCCTGCTCGAGAGCACCATTAGCAGGAGGATTGCTATTAGGGGGCACTCAGCAGGGGGGAGGGGCCAGGAGCACCGGCGGAGGACCCAAAAAATAAAAAGGGCAGGGCTGGTCTGTGCAAAACCATTGCACAGAACAGGTAAGTAAAAAAAAAAAATCTTTCCCTTAGAATGATTTCAAGTAACAGTAGACAAAAATTAGAAGATTACATCTACAGGCTGTAGTGGCCTCTGTAGGTTGAAAATATTTTTATTTTCTCAACAAAGCCTTAGATTTTACCTGATGTTGTAGCTGACACAGTCATACTGTGATTGGAAACCACACAGATTGGTTCCCGATTATTAGTGGAGACAGAAGCAGTTAGCGGCACCTGGGTTTGTAGAAATAAAATTCTTATTTATTAGAACAACAATAAAATGACAAAGGAATAAAGTCCAGAACTCCGAATTTTCTGTTCAGATCATTGACTGAAACATGTACCTAGACCCCTGTAACCCATTATTGTTGTTTTGTAAATATTGTAATTCAGTCTCATTGACTCTTACTAGTCTGTGAGATCCTTACAGTGGTAGCAATGTTTAAGAGGAGAACAATACAAAAATATCATCATTTAGATAACTTTTGTACATTATTTTTTTTTCTCTTGAAAAAAAGACAATGGTATTAAATAAAAGTAAATGTTGACAATGCTAAACTGTGATGCAGGGCCTCATTGGGAGCAGTCAGCCCTTAACTACCCTCCATCATGATTGTGTATGTAAAAACATTGGGGGAGATTTACTAAAACTGGCGAACTCAGAATTTGGTGCAGCTGTGCATGGTAGTCGATCAGCTTCTAACTTCAGCTTGTTCAATTAAGCTTTCACAATAAAACCTGGAAGCTGATTGGTTTCTATGCAGAGCTGCACCAGATTTTGCAGTCTTTCATAAATCTCCCCGGTGTCATGCCAAATCTGATGGGGAAAAAACTATTAATTGACTGGGGCCACTACCGTCTCATTACAATTATGGAACCCAAATGCAAACTTTGCGAGCTCTGTTGAGGTTACAATGATCTAACAAGACATTTGGATACACCAGCCATTCAGAGTTGTTTGCCAGTTCAGGCCTGAGATGAAAGTCTATGTAACAAATTCACAGCAGGTACTACGACCCAATATTTATTTAAGTGTTCTGTTGAAATGTATTGACCTCCTTCTGCTTCATAATGAAAAATCTGCAGGAAAAGCGCAGTCAAATCTTTTCTATTTTTAGTTTTGTGCAGAAAGGAAAGTTTACAAACTCTTCAATGTTTTTACTGGCGTCTGGGTCTTCTAAAGCAATACAGATGGCAACCTAACCTGGATCCCAAACATCCCTTACCCTAAAAAAAATGATTTAATACATTCTTTGCCCATCTTGGGGTAATTTCTTGTCATCTATTCTCATAATTCCTATCACAGAAAGTGAGGACAAATCACTTAAATGGGACATAGGCTTTGAAAGTTTAACAAGACTTTCACACGATCAAAAGCTACAAAAATACAGTTTTGGGCTTTAATGTGAGTAATGGCCTGAGCCTTCAACCAGTTTGTTGACTAGC
The DNA here is from genome assembly GCA_037952835.1 of Lithobates septentrionalis. Classification (NCBI taxonomy): domain Eukaryota; kingdom Metazoa; phylum Chordata; class Amphibia; order Anura; family Ranidae; genus Lithobates; species Lithobates septentrionalis. Next base: position 1,682,428 of record JBBDGP010000623.1, on the reverse strand, counting down.
ATTTCCAGCAAAAAATTAGAAACAAAACATTTTGCCAAAACAAAGAGTTGTTGGGGTGGCTTATCTCTCATTTGAAGCCCAACTCTAGCTAAAAATAAAAATTAGTAGTTGCTCAAACAAAAACAAAACAAGAAAAGAAAAAGAAAAAAGGAAGATGACTTTGTTGCAATACTCACCTTCAGTGTGTCCCAATTGCCATTCCTTTATGACACTAGATGTCCCCAGTCTCGCAGGTTGAATGAAGGCCAGCATTATTCAGTCTGCTTCCATTGAGTCCAGACTGACATAGATCTGCCCCCTGGAATGGTGTCATCGCACAGCCTGTAACTCCTACACTAAATGGTGCTCATATCATCAAAAAAGTACAGTAGAGTGTACATACAGTATATATTTTTGCTCTTTTAACCACTTGCTTACCGGGCACTTATACCCCCTTCCTGCCCAGGCCAATTTTCAGCTTTCAGCGCTGTCGCACTTTGAATGACAATTGCGCAGTCATGCAAAACTTTACCCATATGAAATTTTTTATCATTTTCTTCACACAAATAGAGCTTACTTTTGGTGATATTTAATCACCACTGGGTTTTTAATTTTTTGCTAAACAAACACAAAAAGACAGAAAATTTTGATTAAAAAAATGTTTTCATAGTTTGTTATAAAATTTTGCAAACAGGTAATTTTTCTCTTTCATTGATGTGCGCTGACTGGCACTGATCAGGAGGCACTGATGAGGCTGCACTGATGGGCACTGATAGGTGGCACTGCTTAGCAGCAGTGACTGTCCGTGTGTGGGACCGATGTCCCTTTTACATGAGCCAGTAATTGGCTTGTTTTTTTCTCCTCGTGCTGTTAGCGGGAGAAAAAAAAAGCTGATTGCCGCCTTCTGTTTACATCACGTGATCAGCTGCCATTGGCTGTCAGCTGAACAAGTAGTAAAGGGCCGGAATTGACCCTTTACTGCGATCTGTGATAAGCCAAGCCCAAATGTTCTTGCCCACAGAGCGCGCCACCCTTAACGTCCATGTACACCCTCCCAGCAATTTAAGCCCTCTTTCAGTTATATGGGCATCAAGTGGTTAAATAAAAAAACTGGGCCCACTTGAATATGTATCCACATTGGAAGATATTACCTCCCCTCCTATTGTGGCGATAACTCAAATTTAACTCAAATTTGGATTTTCCAGCACTATCAATCCCTGGGACAATGGTCACCAGGACAAAAGTACAGAGAGTAAATCTCCCCAGATAGGATACAGGCAGCAATAAAAAGTTGACAGAGGTTCTCGTCTCTCCCCACTCTATCCAGAATGAAATAAAAAAAGTTTGACTTTAGGTACACCATAAAGTGGCTGTTGGAAGTTCCCTTTAGACTCACAGCTGTACATGAGCAATGTCACCACTAACACACATGCTGCTCTTTTACTTTAAAGCAGTATTAAACCCAAAAGCAAACCCTTATTATATTACAGCTTACCAGTTATAAGATTTGATGGCTGCATTTGTTTCTTTTTTAGGCTTTCTTTCTTCTATTCTGGTGATCGAGTCAGCATTGAAAAAGAGAAAAGAAAGGGCCCACCAGCCATGTGCATTATCTTTTGGATAAAATTTATTAAAACTAATGATAAAAAGGGACTACTTACAAACAGTAGTAGAAGATCACAAGTGTATAAAAATAATCTTCCAATCTCAGCATACAGTCAGAGAACAGCAGAGCCCACCGGAGGTGCCAGAAGAGCTCACAAAAATCACTGCTGGCTGGCGCGTTTCGAGGAGAACATCCCCTCTTCCTCAGAGCACGGAAGTGAATCATCCTTCAGCAGTCCCCTTCTTTATTTAAAATGGATACATAGAGGTATGCCCCCATGCACCTGCAATCAATCGGACCCAATCATAAGGACCCCTCCCTTCTATTAACCTAACTAGGTGGGCGGACCAGCAAATAGATAAATAAATACTCAGATGATAGGAACAAATTCCTGGACAAGGGGTACGATCCCGCTCTAATAGAGTCTGCCTTTAACAAATATGCAAATTTGTACGATGAACCTTTCGTACATGATTCACGGCCTACCTCCACTACCAATCCAGACACTATACAAACTCACTTTTCCACACAATACACGAATAAAGCTTTTGTAATACAGAGCATTTTAAGGAAGAACTGGGGCATCCTCAGGCACGATCCAGTGCTGAGCAAGTACCTTCCAGATAGACCCAATATTGTGTATAGGAAACCTTGAGATTTAAGAAGCTTGATAGCTCCTAGTATGGTGAAGAGAGATTCTAACAAGTCCACTAATGTGTGGTCCACTATCTTTGACCAGAAAGGTAGCTACAAATGCAGTGTCAGGAACTGTGGTACATGTCAGTATATGTGGCACAGAAAGAAGGCAGTAATTGGTAGTGATGGTAGGGTCCACTATTTGAAGCAGTTTATCAACTGTGGGACGAATCATGTGGTCTATGGCATTATTTGCCCGTGGGGCGTCTATATGTGGGTCGCACCTCTCGCCCTATGAGAGTGCGTATTGGTGAGCATGAATGCAATATCACCAATACTAGAGTGAAATATCCGGTTCCTCGACATTTTCAAGAAGCCCACCATGGAGATCCATCTGGTATGAGAGTGTTTGGGATCGAGTCTATTGGGGGAGGTTTGGATAGAGGTAGAATGCACCAGAGGCTTTGCAAACGCGAGGCTTACTGGATCTTCACTCTCGGCATCATGACCCCTAGGGGGCTCAATGAGGATCCAGAGGTCCATAAATTTTTTAACAACATTTAGCACCCTTGCGTTTTTTTTTTCCTCCCCCCTCCTGGCTTGCTTCTTCTCCCCTGGTTTTGGTCATCGTGCTTATGTCTGTATGTTAGTTCAGTTAGGCTTCTAGTTCCCTTATGTTGAGGGAAGGTTACTCTCCCTTTTTTTACTATGTTTCTATTGTATTTTTTGGCATCATTATCAGTGCTGCTGTGGTTGGCATTTCATTTATGAAGTTTTTCTATTTCATGAAACTTGTCATCTTATTGTTATTTGAAATTTGTTAGTTCAAAACAATATGCTGCCTGCAGTAACTATAAAGAGAGATATATTTATGTAGGGGTTTTATGCATGATTGTTATGTATTAATTCATTGAGTATATCTCCCTTATTTTTAAACATAATGTATTTATATGCTCTTGATTTCAACCAATGTTACTGCACGCTGTTTACACACAGTGCAGCATATGTTTACCTCCTTCGGCATCATCCCCTTTTTTATTTAATAATTTTTTATTAAAACTATTATATATCATTTATTCCCAGTTAGATCCAATCCCTTAAATATGACTAGCCAACATACATGGCACGGCTGCATAACTTTTTGCATCATTAATATTTACTTTGTTTTGTATAGGGCAATTGTGCACTCCTGCTGAGCGCTTTATATATAAAATCATTGCCTCGTATTAGTCTATTAGTATTCCCCCTTCTTTCTACTAATGTCTATTTGACCTGCTCTATGTGCCCCCAGCAATATGGCGCCAACTCGCGTCCCGCCGCTTACATCATCGACGAGCGACGGACGTCACAGAGAAGGTCTTAACAGGCCCGCCCCTTCTGTGGTTTGGAGCGCAGATACGCTTGGCGTGCGCTCCAAGCCTTAATAGCATTAAGGCAATATGTGTACAGCATAGATAACGGTGTGCACATGGCGGCACGGTCCCCTGCCACCTACAGAGGCTACAAGCAGGCATGGATGAGACCAGCATTTACCCAGATTCAATGAGGGTTCCCCTGCTTACCAGTTTTATCTATCACACCAACGGTATGCACTGTGGCTGGCAAGAGTCAGGCTATGCCCCTCCAGTGGGCGCTTCCATTATTATTATTATTACTATTATTATTGTCATGGTTATTTTTTAGTTTTTTTACTATATTAACATTATTTCACATAAGATGGATTATCTTTATCATCTGAGTATTTTTTTTATTTATTTGCTAGTCCGCCCACCTAGTTAGGTTAATAGAAGGGAGGGGAACTTATGATTGGGTCCGACTGATTGCAGGTGCATGGGGGCATACCTCTATGTATCCATTTTAAATAAAGAAGGGGACTGCTGAAGGATGATTCACTGCCATGCTCTGAGGAAGAGGGGATGTTCCCCTCGGCCAGCAGTGATTTTTGTGAGCTCTTTTGGCACCTCCGGTGGGCTCTGCTGTTCTCTGACTGTATGCTGAGATTGGAAGATTGTTTTTATACACTTGTGATCTTCTACTACTGTTTGTAAGTAGTCCCTTTTTATCATTAGTTTTAATAAAATTTATCCAAAAGATAATGCACATGGCTGGTGCGCCCTTTCTTTTTTCTCTTTTTCATTGTTTGCTAGGATCCCCCATCCTTGAGGGCAACAAGGCCTGTGTTCATACACCGCTCGTTCGGCTACCCACTTGTGCGCAGGAGCATTTTTCTTCATTAATAGATCGAGTCAGCATGTCTGTTGTCTTTCAACAGAAAAGCTCTCTTGCCATTCACAGGGATGAGACAGACCATTTAACACTGGCAGGGGTGCTTAAAATGATTAGCTATTATTCATGTAAAACCTTTTGCTGGAACTGATTATGAAGTATTAGCTGGGGTTCAGCTGCATTTTGTTAGTGTATTTAAATCTGCTGGTACATCTAACACCACACCACTCCCCTCAGACTGACAATGCTGCTGTCCAAAGGTGCCACCTGTGCTCATTCATCCAGAGTGGGGGCACTCTAATACAGGAGGTGTATTACTGGCCATATCACCAGGTGAAAACAGAGGGAAAAAAGCTTAAAAAAAAATGAATGCAGCCACCACATCTAGATTGGAAAAGTGCAATATAATAAATTTTTGGTTTCGGGTTTAATGCCACTTTAACTATCAAGTGTTACAATATGTAGGAGATTCAGTCTGCTGCTCTCATACAAAGCCAGCAGGCCCAGCTCAGGAGCAAGAGCACTGCGGGTAAAGGATATTTTAACCCTTGCCACAACAGTTAAAGTACAATAGCTGCATATTTATAACTTTGCATACAACCTGACTTCATTACATTGTAATAAAAAAAGGTTTAACTGGGCTTTAAAGTAGTTGTAAACCCGAAAAAAACAACAAAAAAAAAACCCCTTGGTTGTAAACAAAAAAAAACCCTGTAAGACAAAAAGGCATAATGAGCTAGTATGCATTGCATACTAGCGCCTTATGAAATACTTACCTTAGATCGAAGCTGTTGCAGCGGCCCCGCACACCACTGCGACCGGTGAATGTCTCCCGGAGTTACCGCTAGTGACGTGCCGCTGATCACGGCTCGCTGCTGAAAAAAAAATGCACAAGCGAGCCGTTTCTTCAGTGTGCATGCGCTAATAACATCGGAGCAAGTATATATGATAAATATCTCCCAAGCCGTGCAAGTTTAGGATATATTTACAGTACCTACAGGTAAGCCTTATTATAGGGTTTACAAACCACTTTAAGATTGCTGCAAAAATTAGAATATCATCAAAAAGTTGATTTCAATAATTTAATTCAAAAAGTAAAAGGTAAGTTAAACTATATTAAATAGATTCATTACACACATATTTCAAGCAATTCTTTCTTTTAATTTTGATGATTATGGCTTACAGCTAGTAAAAACCCAAAATTCAGTATCTCAGAAAATTTGAATATTGTGAAAAAGTTCAATATTGTAGACTTATGGTGTCACTCTAATCAGCTATATAACTCAAAACACCTGTAAAGATTTCCTGAGCCTTTAAATGGTCTCTCAATCTGATTCAGTAAGTTAAACAATCATGGAGAAGATCGCTGATTTGACAGTTGTCCAGAAAATAGTCATTGACACCCTCCACAAGAAGGGGAAGTCACAAAAGGTCATTGCTAAAGAAGATGGCTGTTCAAAGAGTGCTGTATCCAAGCATATTAATGGAAAGTTGAGTGGAAGGAGAAAGTGTGGTAGAAAAAGATGCACAAGCAACTGGGATAAATACAGCTTTGAGAGGATTGTGAAGCAAAGAGTGGACTACGGCTGGTGTAAGTGCTTCAAGAGCCACCACACACAGACGTATCCAAGACATTGGCTACAACTGTCGCATTCCTTGCGTCAAGCCACTCCTGAACCAGAGACAACGTCAGAAGCATCTTACCTGGGTTGAGAAAGGACTGGACTGTTACTCACTTCTCTTTTCGGATGAAAGTACATTTTGCATTTTATTTGGAAATCAAGGTCCCAGAGTCTGGAGGAAGAGTGGAGAGGCACAGAATCCAAGTTTCATAAGGTCCAGTGTGAAGTTTCCACAGTCAGTGATGATTTGGGGAGCCATGTCATCTGCTGGCGTTGGTCCACTGTGGTTCATCAAGTCCAAAGTCAGCGCAGCCCCCTACCAGGAAATTCTAGAGCACTTCATGCTTCCCTCTGCTGACCAAAAGTACAAATACCTGGTTTAATGATTATGGTATCACTGTGCTTAATTGCCCAGCAAACTCGCCTGACCTAAACCCCATAGAAAATCTGTGGGATATTGTCAAGAGGAAGATGAGAGACACCAGACCCAACAATGCAGGCGAGCTGAAGGCCGCTATCAAAGCAACCTGGGCTTCCATAACACCTCAGCAGTGCCACAGGCTGATCGCTTCCATGTCATGCCGCATTGATGCAGTAATTTATGCAAAAGGAGCGCCGACCAAGTATTGAGTGCACACTATTGTTATTATTCACGATTTATATAACACCAACAGTTTACGCAGCGCTTTACAATGTATAAGGGGGACAACACAATTACAGTACAGTTCAATACAAAAGGTACAGGAGCGCCCTGCTCGTAGAGCTTACATTCTAAAGGGAGGGGGTGATGGTACAAAAGGTAATAGCTGCAGAGAATGATTTGATGGGGGTGGCTCAGGGACAGTTGTTAGGTGGGTGTGGGATAGGCTTCTCTGAATAAATGAGTTTTCAGGGATATTCTAAAGTTGGGCAGGGTAGGGGCTGATCGGACATACTGGGGCAGGGAGTTCCAGAGGATAGGAGAGGCTCTGGAGAAGTCCTGAAGGCGAGCATGGGAGGTGATAATAAGGGAGCTAGAGAGCAGGAGGTCCTGGGAGGAGCAGAGGGGACGATTTGGGCGATATCTGCAGATAAAGTTGGTGATGTAGATGGGGGCGATGTTGTGAATGGCCTTGTAGGTTATGGTTAGCATTTTGAATTTTACGCGGTGGGGTTGGGGAAGCCAGTGAAGGGATTGGCAGAGAGGAGCAGTAGTCATGCATTGGTTAGTGAGGTGTATTAGTCTAGCAGCAGAATTCATAATAGACTGAAGGGGGGATAGCTTGCTTAAGGGTAGGCCATTAAGGAGAGAGTTTTGCCGTAGTCAAGGCGGGAAATAATCAAGGAGTGAATACGTTGCTTTGTGGTGTCATTAGTCAGGTAGGGTGGAATTCTGGAGATGTTGCGGAGGTTAAGGCGGCAGGACTTAGCCAGTGATTGGATGTGGGGGCTGAAGGAGAGGTCAGAGTCAAGGATTACACACACTATACTGTACATGGACATACTTTTCAGTAAGCCAACATTTCTATATTTAAAATCCTTTTTTTATTGGTCTTATGTAATATTCTACTTTTCTGAGATACTGAATTTTGGGTTGTCACTAGCTGTAAGCGATAAGCATCAAAATTAAAAGAAAGAAATGTTTAAGTACTTCACTCTGTGTGTAATGAATCTATACAATATATGAGTTTCACTTTCGGCATTTTATTACTGAAAAAAAAAAAAAAATCACATTTTTGATAATATTCTAATTTTTTTTAGATGCACCTGTATATACTATGGTCTGAGGACCATAGAATACTTTATACCTGCTCTTTTTATTTACATGATGCTGGTTAATAACTAATACAATAATCAAAATTACAATATATAAAGTTTCTACAGTGCAAAAAAAAAAAAAAAAAAAAAAGAACTTTTTTATTGTACATCTGGTTGGAATTAAAATTTTACAATTTTTTTCAAGGAAGCAAAAATATCCAAAAAACCCGTTTTGTAAACTTGGAACAATAACTGTGAATGCATTCAAAGAATATGCATTTCCTGCAGCAAAGCCCGTTTTGTTTACTTGTGATTGCAGAGGGCTCCTTGTTACACATGTGGTATAATTAGTAGTTTTGCTTTTAAGCAGGGGCAGTGAAAGGTGCGCTGGGAAGTATCACAGTTCTCACAAGAATATATCACAATAAACAAAGTCTCTAGGTATAAGGAAGATATACAAGCTGCTGCTCTCTGAGTAATAATGTGGGCTTGCTTTGCTGCTCAGGGTTGTTAGGGAGAAGTGTAACATCTCCGGGGAACTGCTACTATAGGGATCTCCACAACAGACCAAGCGCTTCGGCCTTTGCCCACCGAGCGGCAAAGCAGCTTTTTAACTAGAATCTTGATTGTGATAATCTCTGGTGGATCGCTACAGTTTAATCTCAATCGCGTCTTTTCTACAAGTCTACAAAACCTTTTTTCTGACAGTCTAAGATTTTCCAATAACCACATTTTACAAAATAGACAAAAATGGGTACTGCAACAATTTTGTTTTTTTATCAAAGTATTAAACAAAGTTTATGTAATTAAAAATAAAACAATTGGGTTATTACATAAAAATATTTATTTTATTTTGACCTAGTGAACATGTGATCACTTGTCCTTAAACCGACTTATGTTTAAAGTCATCAGGTTCAGGATACGAATTAAAGATTTAGTGAATCCCTTAATCTGTAACAGTTTATTCATTAGATATCTACTGTATAAACTGTAACCTGATACAGATTACATTTCAATGAACCCTTTATTACGCTGTGATTCTGGAATATAATAACCACGATTAATATAGCAAAAATAAATCAAACAGGAAAAAATTACACATAAGACTTTGCTATAATAGATGGCCCTTTCAGATAAGAATGAAATCACTGAATTATATATTTGCGCCAAAAATCCCCTTTAATGCTTTATTTTTTTGTAAAATAGTTATCAGAAATATAAATATAAAATATTTTTACTTTTGAGGTGTATTGTAAAAAAAAAAAAAAAAAAAAAAAGAAAAAAGTAAACACAGTTTATACAATGAAACTACAATATAATACAAAAGAATTTAAATAGATTTTAAATGCATCATCAGCGCCCCCCTCCCCCCACCTCCCCACCAACAAAAAATATACTTTTTACACCACATTTCAGTATTTTTTTTTTCATTTCATCAGCGCCTAATTAACACATTTTATTAATTTCCTATCACATATCCATAATAAAGAAATATACCTAGAAGCAGTTAGGCTCAGACCATAAAGCAGGTTATGGTGCTAAAAAATAAGAATGCTGTTAGCTTGTTGCTTTGGGGGATTGCCACTTTTTTTTGTGCTAAATAGGGCCTTTTTTATTTGAAGAGAACAAAATGGTTTTGCTTAAGGGAAAATAATATAAATTATCACATATACAGTATAGTCTATTAACCGAATACCACAGATTAAAAAATAAAAAAGGAAAAGAACACAGAACACAGCATTATACCTTCATAACAGATATGTCAATATCACTAGACAATTCAATAATGTAAATACAGTTTTTGGCTTCTGTATTATAACTGACAATGTACATGAATAAAAAAAAAATTGAGAAAGTAAAAAAAAAAAAAAAAAAAAAAAAAGTATAACATATAAAGCAGGGTTAAAAAAAAAAAAAAAAAAAAAAAAAAAAAAAAAAGGTAATATTTTCAAAATGTACCTTTTAAAGGTTAATTATAATGTGTACATATATGGTCCGCTCCATTTACACACAATTTTCCAATCTGAATTTGTATTAAATATAAAACAATTTGGACAACAAAGTGTCTTTAAATTTAATTTTTAAAGTGTGAATTTAGATGTCTAAGGAATTCATCCTCAGCTCTTGTAGATGGAGGGAAAACAGCTTGGCAGAATTCACATACGTCCGAACTATCCCGATCCCACTTCTCACCAACTGCTATGGATGGGTCGTCATCTTGATGTGAGGATGGCTTCCAAACAGGCTACAAAAGAAAAAAAAATGTATTTATGGCTTTGCAATGCTCACTTTATATGTGTTGCTATAGCATTGTTATCTGCTTTTACAATGAGATAAAGACTGCTTCATACAACTTTTGACATCGACTATTAGCTTGTGGCTTAGGTTTCCCCTTTAGCGGCTTAAAATTCCAAGTGAAGTTATGCTCCTTACCAGGTCTAAAGGTACCCTGAGATTTAAGATGGTGGTCAAAAGATCTAATTACTACATGATAGTGCATGTGTATGTCTACTGATGGTGGTAAGGAAGTTCGGGGGGGTGATCATGACAATAGCAAATATCTGGGGAACTGCACTCTGGACAATCCGTTTTTCCTCCAATTTTAGACGGTCCAGGTATATCTGCATAGGTTGAAGTAGTTCTGCTGTAGAGTGGATTGCAGGATGCGGATACCATGTAAAATTCAGGTGCTCACACGGCTTGCATTTAATATATTTTATGCATAGCTCCCAACTGTCCCTGATTTCAAGGGACTGTCCCTGATTTGGAGCAATGTCCCTCTGCCCCTCTTTCCCCCTCATTCGTCCCTCATTTTGGTCGGATCCATATAGTTGTATACAAAATGCACTTTTTATCTTTCAAAAAGTGTTTCCCAGTGCTAAACCTTTCATCCAATTTCTAAATTGCTGCATTTGTACATTTTAAAAGCCAATATAAAGGAATAGTAGTGGTAAAAAAAGTCCTTGTGGATTTAATTACTTTTTTGGGGTTAATTCTTCTTTAAGGGGGTGTGGCAGGGGGCGTGTCCTACGCCTACATACGTTTGTTAGTAGGTGTCCCTCATTCCCATCTCAAAATGTTGGGAGGTATGAATTATGTATTAATAAACACAGAACTGAATAAATGTATTTTTTATATCCAAAGAGTTCAGCTTTAAGATATGCTCTAGTTTTAAGCAAAGAAACATTTAAGAATTGTTTAAAAATTCAGACACAAATAACATATATGGATCAATACAAAGTCATCTCTGCAGTTGTGTACACTAAACAGAGGGCAGTTCTAAAACTTTCCTAGAAACATTAAAGTGATTGTAAAGGCTCATCTTTTTTTATAATAACAAACATAATATACTTGCCTCCTCTGTGCAGTTGGTTTTGCACAATGAGTGCCGGTCAGCCAGCAGCTTGATACAGGGGGCACCCAAGCCGAGTCACAGCTCTGTTTCCATTCAGACACTGAGCCCCAACCTGGCCCCGCCCCCTCTTTCCCCTGATTGTCTGACTGACTTTGATTGACAGCCACGGGAGCCAATGGCGCTGCTGCTCCATCTCAGCCAATCAGGAGGAGTGTGCTGAATGGCTGAGGCGATCATGGACATGGCTGGAGAGAGAAGGGCCTCAGGTAGGTAATTAGGGGGGTGCTGGGGTGGCTGCTACACACAGGTTTTTTATCTTAATGCATAGAATGCATTAAGACGAAAAACCTTCTGCCTTTACAACCACTTTATAGATATTTTAGAAAGAAGCCAGATGATAGAAGGACCCATCATTTTATATGATTTTTTTTCTGTTCTATTTTTTTCCCCTGTGAAATTTTCTTATTCAATTTACTTTTTCCTTTAGCAAGTGTTGATCTCTGATAAACATGACCCGAGAACAAGTTGTCCTTTAATTAAGCATTTTTTATTCATTTGTACACATTTAATCTCTATTATATTGTTACATTTTCAGCTAATTAACTAAATGGCAAATAGACAAAATTAAGTTAGTTATTACAAGATTAAGTATCAGTAGCCTTAGAAGGAAAAATGTGCAAAATAATTTACCATTGATTTATCTTTTGTCTAAGTTCACAAATCAAGTTAAAAAAAGCACTTGAGAAGTTTTAATTGATTGGTTAACTTTTAATAGATTGGACTAGCTAAAACATAATTAACAATTCAGTTTTTGAGCATCGGTCATTAGAAATAGAAGTATTTTATTACCTAGCTAATACCCAAAAAAATATTTAAAAAATTAGTTCATCGTCCCAGTGGTTTAAAAAAAATTAAATTCTTTATACCCGACTTTCAGGTAAAACTGTACATAATGCACCCTGACACAGAGCAAAAGAAGGAGGCTCTCTACACACAGACTAATATCTTCTGTGTTGACAAAAAGTCAGCAATGGATACGCCACTCGTGTCACTTTTTTTCCCCCACTTCATAGAGGTGAACGTCTTATAGGGTCGTGTTGTAACCCAATGTTTTCATCTGACCACTAGGAAGGAACAGTTCATAAAAATAACCACAATCCAACATTTAATTGATTGCAACTCATTTCACACTGTTCTCTGCCTGTGTGTGTAATATATATATATATATATATATATATATATATATATATATATATATATATATATATATATATATATATATATATATATACACATACATACATACACACACATATACATATACATATATACACACACACACACACACACACACACAGTATTCAGACCCCCTTAAATTTTTCACTCTTTGTTATATTGCAGCCATTTGCTAACATCATTTAAGTTCATTTTTTTCCCCTCATTAATGTACACACAGCACCCCATATTGACAGAAAAACACAGAATTGTTGACATTTTTGCAGATTTATTAAAAAAGAAAAACTGAAATATCACATGGTCCTAAGTATTCAGACCCTTTGCTCAGTATTTAGTAGAAGCCCCTTTTGCTCTACTACAGCCATGAGTCTTTTTGGGAAAGATGCAACAAGTTTTTCACACCTGGATTTGGGGATCCTCTGCCATTCCTCCTTGCAGATCCTCTCCAGTCCTGTCAGGTTGGATGGTAAACGTTGGTGGACAGCCATTTTTAGGTCTCTCCAGAGATGCTCAATTGGGTTTAAGTCAGGACTCTTGCTGGGCCATTCAAGAACAGTCACAGAGTTGTTGTGAAGCAACTCCTTTGTTATTATAGCTGTGTGCTTAGGGTCATTGTCCTGTTGGAAGGCAAACCCTCGGCCCTGTCTGAGGTCCTGAGCACTCTGGAGAAGGTTTTTGTCCAGGATATCCCTGTACTTCCCTCAATTGCAACCAGTCATCCTGTCCCTACAGCCGAAAAACACCCCCACAGCATGATGCTGCCACCACCATGCTTCACTGTTGGGACTGTATTGGACAGGTGATGAGCAGTGTCTGGTTTTCTCCACACATACCGCTTAGAATTAAGGCCAAAAAGTTCTATCTTGGTCTCATCAGACCAGAGAATCTTATTTCTCACCATCTTTGAATCCTTCAGGTGTTTTTTTTAGCAAACTCCATGCGGGCTCTCATGTGTCTTGCACTGAGGAGAGGCTTCCGTCGGGTCACTCTGCCATAAAGCCCCGACTGGTGGAGGGCTGCAGTGATGGTTGACTTTCTACAACTTTCTCCCATCTCCGACTGCATCTCTGGCGCTCAGCCACAGTGATCTTTGGGTTCTTCTTTACCTCTCTCACCAAGGCTCTTCTCCCCGATAGCTCAGTTTCGCCAGATCTGTGCCTTGCCACAATTCTGTCTCTGAGCTCTTCAGGCAGTTCCTATGACCTCATGATTCTCATTTGCTCTGACATGCACTGTGAGCTCTAAGGTCTTATATAGACAGGTGTTTGGCTTTCCTAATCAAGTCCAATCAGTATAATCAAACACAGCTAGACTCAAATGAAGGTGTAGAACCATCTCAAGGATGATCAGAAGAAATGAAAAGCACCTGAGTTAAATATATGAGGTCACAGCAAAGGGTCTGAATACTTAGGACCATGTGATATTTCAGTTTTTCTTTTTTAATAAATCTGCAAAAATGTCAACAATTCTGTGTTTTTCTGTCAATATGGGGTGCTGTGTGTACATTAATGAGGAAAAAAATGAACTTAAATGATTTTAGCAAATGGCTGCAATATAACAAAGAGTGAAAAATTTAAGGGGGTCTGAATACTTTCCGTCCACACTGTGTATATATATAAAAAATATAAAACTTGTTTTCTGCATCCATATTTTTACACCCCCCAAAGGATTGAATTTTGATTGTGAGCAAAGCAAGTAAATGGTGTCTTTTATACTTTCATTATTACTACCACTGCTTTATGGTGCTACAGCCCATGAAGGGGGCTTGACCTCCTGTTTTAAGCATTACAATAATTGCCATCATATATAACTTTTTTTAATAGGATGTGTTTTTAAGGTGTTACTAAACCCAGGACCCTGCATTCACTATATCTGGTCTCCCACAGTACACAGAACATGTAAATGCAATTATTTTAGTAAATATAAACTGCTAAATACCTTTTTTTAGCAGTCTTATGACTTCTATCAGTGTCTGGCTGAGCACTGGTTAAAGCTTGTAGGAGGAGTGTTCATTCTCCTCTGACTGCCCTATGAGACTGCATGACCCCTGACCCTCTGTCTGGACAGCGCCGATTGGCCCTGTGCTGATCACATGCATCCTCCCAAAAAAAACAAAAAAACAAAATCTCTAGCAATTTGCACCAAACTGAGCATGTGCAGATTACCACAAGGCTCTGTACTATCTGCAGATGGATTAGGGACAAAAAAAAGAGGGTGGGGGGGGCTCAAAGAAGCCAGGATCAAACAGCCTTTTTACACATTGAGCAAGATTAACCCCTTAGGTTCCAAAAGGAGTACAACAAGCATTCTTTACTGCAAATACACAAACTGATTTTACTGTTGTGGATTTAGTAACACTTTAATGCCGCGTACACACGGTCTGATTTCCTGACGGGAAATGTTGGATGTGAGCTTGTTGTCGGAAAGTTCGACCGTGTGTATGCTCCATCGAACATTTGCTATCGGAATTTCCGGCCACAAATGTTTGAGAGCAGGTTCTCAAATTTTCCGCCAACTTCACTTGTTGTCGGAAAGTCCGATCGTATGTACACAAAGTCCGTTGAACAAAAGCTCACACTTGCTCGGAATCAAGCAGAAGGAGCTGCACTGGCTACTGAACTTCTTTTCTTTGCTCGTCGTACGTCTTGTACGTCGCCGCGTTCTCACGTTCGGAAGTTCCAACAACATTTGTGTGACCGTGTGTATGCAAGACAAGTTTGAGCCAACATCCTTCGGAAAAAAATTCTCTAGCAATATGCACCAAATTGAGCATGTGCAGAGTACCCCAAGGCTCTGTACTATCAGCAGATGGATTAGGGACAATAAAGAGGGGGGGGGGGGTCAAAGAAGACAGGATCAAACAGCCTTTTTACACAATGCGCAGGATTAACACTTTAGGTTCCAAAAGGAGTATAACAAGCATTCTTACTTCACTCGTTGTCGGAAAGTCCAATCGTGTGTACGCAACTCCGTCGCACAAAAGCCCACGCATGCTCGGAATCAAGCAGAAGGAACTGCACTGGCTATTGAACGTCCTTTTCCTTGGCTCGTCATAAGTTTTGTACGTCACCGCATTCTCATGTTCGGAATTTCTGACAACATTTGTGTGACCGTGTGAATGCAAGACAAGTTTGAGCCAACATCCTTCTGAAAAAAATCCACGGTTTTGTTGTCGTAAATTCTGATCGTGTGTACGCGGCAAAACTGTATGTCCATCCCGCAGCCTGGAGAAGCAGGTATTTGTTTTTGTCTGGGTCACTGCTATAGGTCTTGAAAGTATCGCTTTCACTGATAGTTATGCAATTGCGGGTAAAGTTACCAATGTCAGTTGACCGTGCAAGCCCCCAGCACTATTGCAAAGTGCACGTACCCTCCGGGTTACATCATATGTAACAGATGTGGACAATGTTATTTCAAGCAAACAAGGCAAAACCTTTTTTGTTTTGTTTTGGATACAGAGAAAAATTAGAACACCATTTTTTTTATTGCTGTCCATGCCCCCAGTAAGGAGATTCATCCTCTCTTTTTGTCTCATTTACCATTATCACTGAATGAAAATCCGAAATGTTGTCCCCGGAATAGTAATAGAGGGGATATCTTCCAATGGGGACACTAGTTCTGGTGACCCCGGTGACAACCAGGGATTTACTCACTTTGGGTGAGGGATCTCTTACTTCCTGTTTTGGCTATGGGACACAGATGGCCAAAAGAAAACCGATGGGGGGTTATTACCCTCTCTTACTGTATCCAAAATTAAAGAAAAAATGTTGCCTGTAGTTCTACTTTAATTAAGCATATTAGCAGCCAGTGCCTTGTTGCAGGTTGGGTAGTTAACCTGTGTGGCCCATGGGTGTACGTGTTCAGCAAAAAATATTTGAACTGAAATCCAAATGAACAAATACATGTTAATGGTTATAAATAAAAGGCAATGCATTTCAGGGGTCGTAGACACCACCTTACCATGAAAACACTTGAATCAACTAACACTCTTAGCTTGAAGTCTATAGTAAAGGATAAGAGACACTTGCAGAATATAGCTGGGCCAAGTATAATATAGGCATGGACAGTTTGAGAAATTCTAGTGACTGGCATTAGCACTTAGTATATTATCAGATTAAACACAATGGCGCAATAACTAGCACATTACTGGTCCATGCATTTTCCACTCATCAAGGTGCTTAGAAATAAACGTTTGCATGGTTGTTTCTATATACCTTTTTGGAGCGGAGTTTAAACACTTCAATACCGGGCAATTTCATCCCCTTCCTGCCCAGGCCAATTTTCAGCTTTCAGCGCTGTCACACTTTGAATGACAATTGTGCGGCCATGCAACGCTGTACCCAAATGACATTTTTATAATTTTTTAGACAGATAGAGCTTTCTTTTGGTGGTCTTTAATCACCACTCGGTTTTTTTATTTTATTTTAAAAAAACGAAAAAAAGACGGAAAATTTTGAAAGAAAAAAAAAGTTTCTTAGTTTTTGTTAGAAAATTTTGTAAATAAGTATTTTTTCTCCTTCACCGACGTGTGCTGATGAGGCGGCACTAATAGTTTGAATTGATGGGTACTGATGGGGCGGCACTGATGAGAGCGCACTGATATGCAGCACTGATGAGCGGCACAGATAGGCAGGCACCAATTGGCATCACTGCTGGGCACTGTGACATCCTTTACTGCTGGGCACTGTTGGGGCTGCACTGATAAACAGTGCCCTGATGATCTGTACAGGTCTCCTCTGTGAGGAAAGATCATTAATTGGCTCTCATTTCCTTACTCTGTCAGTGTGAGGAAAGGAAAGCCGATAACTGGCATTTCCTTAGTTACATGTGACCAGCTGTGCCACCATGATTTGCCTATACAGCGGGCAGGAGGTGGTTAAAAAATATTCCCACTTTAAAAAAATGTAAATAAAATAAAATCTGCTGGTGGTTTTTTGGTCAGCCATTACTGCCCCCTTTACATGCACTGTTGGAAATGTTCTGGGCAGGCAAAGCTCCGACACTTCCAGGTAATGATATAGCTTACCCATCCTTTCACTTCTTCACACTTTCCTAATGGATAATCTCTATGGCTAACCTCTTAGATTGTAAGCTCTAAGGAGCAGAGCTCTCTGATTCCTACTGTATTAAAGTGTATTTTATGCGTACTGTGTACCCTCAAGTTGTAAAGTGCTGTGTAAACTGTTGGCGCTATGTAAATCCTGTATAGTAATAATAATAATAATAATAATAATAATAATAATAACTGGCTGCCTCACTGGTCAATAGGACTGTGTGGGATGTGGGAGGCTGAGGGCTCTGTCATTACCAAAGTTTTGCCCTTCCAGAATGGACTGGCATTTGGGCATACAGGGGACAATGAAAGCTGCTTGCAGGTATGTAGAGTCACCTCTAGGTGGTTGAACTTTATATCTACCGGATCTTTTTTTTTTTTTTTCCAAAGGAACACAATCGCTTTAAGAACTGATGCCTGTGTGTACCAGACACTCTCCCTTTGATGACAGTTCTTTAAACCTATTTAGGTTTTTAAGATGAAATAAAAAAATTCTGATATTAAAAGTAATTAGAAGCTTTTTCCCAAAAGGTGCCTTTAATCATGTAACAGTTGATGATCATTTCCACCACCGCTAAACTAAGTATCACAGCTCACCAGAGTTGCAATCTATTCCAGCAATCCCTTACAACCACATAAGCTGCTGCCTACTTCTATAAACAACTGTGTTTGGTAACAGCCCTCGCTTCTTCGATGAGTAGGGGCCAGCCATATGGACCATATGGGATCTCTAGAGCATACTTGAGATGTCCATGTTAGTATGTCAACCTCCAGAGTAGATGAAAGTTGCGTAGAGCCGTCTGCATTGGATGTTAGTACAGAAGGATTAAAGCATATTGAGATTGGAGAAGGGAATTACTTGGCAGTACGTGAATGTGATGACTTATGTGTCGAAACATTCCATAGACCTCAATTATTTGCCTGAAGGACGACAATGTGTGTCGCTCCCAATTGTGTTTTCAGTTGTCAACAAACTTCTATGTTTTAGCTGACCTTCTGTCTCCACCAAAAAGTGTTCCTTTCCCATCACGCCTGCTGCTCTGCCGCTATAGAACTCAGGAACACGGCTCTGATTTAAAGGGCAAAAGTTGAAAGTAAAAATAAAACATATACTTCAGGATGAAGTGTTACACAATCAGCCAAAAAATTGCTGAGTTGATGGTACTGTTGACTAACATGAAGAGAAGTATAATGACCCGTTCACACTATGTGCTGCGTTTGGTGTTACTCTGCACCTGATCAACATCAGTCACCGCAAAGGGCACATGGAAGATAATTGTTTTCTATGGGCCTCATTAACACCACACAGACACACACACACCACAGGCTGAACAGGATGGACTGGTGTATTTATTCAACCTTACCAACTATGTAACTATGTAACCATAGCATAGGTGTGATGTGCGGTGCAGAAAAATAGAGACACGTTGCATTTTGTTAGAGGTGCACCGATTGGAAATTTTGGTGCCGAAACTGAAAATTCAGGATGAACTTGGGTGAAACCAAAATTTACAGTTCTTTTTAAAAAAATAAAAAAAATTATATAATTGTATTGTATTGAACTTTTTAATTAATATAATGAATTTAAATGAATATGAATTTATTGTTGCCCATTAGCTCAAGAAAAATGCATCCCTTTAAATTCTATATATAAAAAAAAAGGAAGAAAAACTGCGCTATGGAAGAATCAAATGAGCAGCAGCTTATTGTGGGATATACACAAAACAGATAAGAAGCAGAGAAGCTGCGCTAGAAAATGATAAAACCTAAAAGAGTGATTGTTTTCAGTATGAACTAAAAAAAATGAAATAAATATGTGAAAAAATCTAAAAATTAAAAAAAATATATGAACAACCCAGAAAACACAGAAACATAAAGTTCTGTGTTGTGCTAAATAAAGTCCAAAGTAGTAGATGTTCCTATGCTTCAAATAATATCACTCAGTGAATGTTAAGTCACTGAGTGATATTATTTGAAGCATAGGAACATCTACTACTTTGGACTTTAATTAGCACATGACAGAACTTCATGTTTTTGTGTTTTCTGGGTTGTTCATATATTTTTTAATTTTTAGATTTTTTTTCACATATTTATTCATTTTTATAGTTCATACTGAAAACAATCACTCTTTTAGGTTTTATCATTTTCTAGCGCAGCTTCTCTGCTTCCTAAACTCTATATATGTCTTCACACTAGACTGCTGCGCTTCCGTTGTGGTGTAAAAAATCTTGCTTGCTGCATTTTTGGTCAGTTAAAAAAAAACGCATCAAAAAGACACCTCCCAGTTGAAATGCATTAAAAACGTAGCAAGAATGCATCAATAACGCACCCGTGATGCGGTTTTGGAGTCACATGACCTATAAAAAAAAAAACACAGCATAAGCACAGTAAAATCATGGTAAAATCGCACCACCATTTTCAGCTGATATGTTTCGGCACCTGAAACTTCGGTGCATCTCTACATTTTGCCACAGAGCATTGGGTGAAACAAAACTTACTTAACCACTTCCCGCCCGGCCGTCAATCCGCTATAGGCCGGGCGGGAAGTGGTTAAGTTATCCTGACTGGGCGTCATATGACGTCCTTCAGGATAACATGCCGCCGCGCGCCCGCAGGGGCGCGCATCGCGGCGATCGGTGGATCGGTGTGTCAGTCTGACACACCGCTACACCGATCTTGGTAAAGAGCCTCCGGCGGAGGCTCTTTACCACGTGATCAGCCGTGTCCAATCACGGCTGATCACGCTGTCAATAGGAAGAGCCGTTGATCGGCTCTTCCTCACTCGCGTCTGACAGACGCGAGTAGAGGAGAGCCGATCGGCGGCTCTCCTGGCAGGGGGGGTCTGCGCTGATTGTTTATCAGCGCAGCCCCCCCGCAGATCACCACACTGGACCACCAGGGATCGCCACTAGGACCACCAGGGAAGGGAAACATGTGGATGGCCAGGTATGTACCCCATGGCCATCCACATGTGCCCAGTCAGTGCCAAATCTGTGCCAATCAGTGCCCACAAATGGGCACTGATTGGCACAATTATGTTGCAGTGATGCCCAGCAATGCCACACTTAGGGGCATCACTGCCATCAATCAGAATCATCAGTGCCACCCATCAGTGTCCATCGGTGCCACCTGTCAGTGCCCATCTGTGCCCATCTGTGCCCACCTATCAGTGCCCATCCGTGCCCGTCTGTGCCAACTATCAGTGCCACCCATAACTACCCATCAACGCCACCTACGAGTGCCCATTAATGCCACCTACAAGTGCCCATCAGTGCCGCCTATCAGTGCCCATCGGTGCCACCTATCAGTGCCCATCAGTGCCACCTACCAGTGCCACCTATCAGTGCCCATTAGTGCCACCTATCAGTGCGCATCAGTGCCACCTATCAGTGCCCATCATCAGTGCCCGTCAGTGCACACCTCATCAGTGCCACCTCATTGGTGCCACCTCATCGGTGCCCATCAGTGCCGCCGTATCAGTGCCCGTCAGTGCAGCCATATCAGTGCCCGTCATTGAAGAAGAAAACGTACTCATTTACAAAAAATTTTAACAGAAACAAAGAAAAACGTGCTTTTTTTCAAAATTTTCTGTCTTTTTTTATTTGTTGCCCAAAAAATAAAAACCGCAGAGGGGATCAAATACCACCAAAAGAAAGCTCTATTTGTGGGAACAAAATGATAAAAAATTTGTTTGGGTACAGTGTGGCATGACCGCGCAATTGTCATTCAAATTGTGACAGCGCTGAAAGCTGAAAATTGGGCTGGGCGGGAAGGTGTCTAAGTGCCTGGTATTGAAGTGGTTAAAAAAAAAAAAAGTAAACAGTGAACAAGCTCATTGCACCGCCCCCTCACCGCATGGCAAAATGTACATCAGAAAAATGGGAAAAAAACAGAGCATTTAGCATACGGCAGAGATTTACACAGCACAGTTCTGTCTGGCAGGGAAGGAGACCTGAGTTTTCAGGTAATGCGTTTTTAAAAAAACCCACTTGAAGTCTATCATCAGAAGCCAGTGTGAAAGGGTGGCAGAAGCTGGGAGACAGGGACAGATCGTGGCCACTCTAACAGGAAGTGCTTGAACATGGCCTCTCATGGTGGGATCATCAGGTATTATTTTAACAGAAGCTGCAGATGTAAAAAATATAAAAATTATTTTTTAAGTCACATTATTTATTATTATTTTACGTCAGGTTTAAAGCCCAACTACAAATGTATCTTTTGCAGTAGGACTGTGCCTGCACTGCAAGGGTTAATTGCTCCTTCTGCTCTAAGGGAACAAAAAAAAAAAAAAAAAAAAAAAAAAAAAAACTTACCTATTACTTGTTATTCTTGATGCAAAATTTGAATAAAATAAGATTGAACCAAAAAAAAGATACTTACCTGCTTTTACCTGTAGCTTCTTCTCCCCCAAGTTTCAGTGGTGTAGCGTCCTGGCATCATCAAGACCAAAGCAGGGTCTATAGCCCTGCACTGGACGTGATGATGCCAAGGGACAGTCCACTGCCAGAGTGCTGGGAAGAGCCATCTGCCTGGGGAGCAGATGATCAGGTAAGTAAAACTGTTTTTTCTCTCTGCTAGACAAACGAGCTATTAAAGTGGTTGTAAAGGCAGAAGGTTATTTTCCTGTACTGCAGCCTCCCCTCTTAAATACATACCTGAGCCCGATCTCGATTCAGAGATGTGCACGAGAGCCAAGGCTCTCTCACTCCTCATTGGCTCAGATACAGCAGAGGGAGTCATTGGCTCCAGATGCTGTCAATCACAGCCAGTGACGAGGGAGTGGGGGCGGGGCCGAGCCCCACTCTGTGTCGAGCTGTTAAAATGGCTGTAAGGGCAGAAGAATTGTATGCAGTAAAGTAAAAAAAAACCTTCTGCAAGCAACCCCCCCCCCCCACCCCAAACACATAACTGAGCCAGATCGCGATTCAGAGATGTGCATGTGAGCCGAGGCTCTTTCACTCCTCATTGGCTCAGATACAGCAGCGGGAGCCATTGGCTCCAGATGCTGTCAATCACAGCCAGTGACGAGCGAGTGGGAGGCAGAGCCTAGCCCCGCTCTGTGGGTCATATGGACATGCACAGCTGGCTTGGAAACGAACACGTTTGAGTGCCCCCCATAGCAAGCGACTTGCTATGGGGGCACTAGGCAGGGGGGAAGAGCCAGGAGTGCTGGTGGGGGACCAGAGAAGAGAAGGATCTGGGCTGCTCTGAACGAAACCACTACACAGAGCAGGCAAGTATAACATGTCTTATTTTTTTAAAATAACAAATAATCACTTTAACCCTTTTAGTGTGGGTGGAATGAAGATGGGCTTTAAGCTTTTGAAAGCTACATTTCCATTAGAATATTACCTTGTAGTTCTGCCATGAAACCTCCTGCTCAGCCACTCCCTATTATGGGGGTGACAATGCTCCTTGCCTCCTATAACTGCTCTAATGGGTTGTCACCCTTTCAAATGTGCCTCAAAAAGTCCCTAAGTCATTGCACTGGTATGTTTGGTTTTTGTCATCATAAAACCAAGCCAGAACCATTACTGTACATGCAGCCGCTGTTGGACAGAAAATAGCTACAGAATAGGCTGGATGAGAACAGCAGCACCGAGATGCATAAAAAAAATGAAAACATCACGTTCTATTTGTGATCCGCAGTGTGTTAGGAAACTAAAAGGTCACTAAACACAATACAAATCTGCAGAGTATGAGAAAGATCATTCAAATACAACACAGCAACCACATAAACATGTATAAAGATACATCACAAGGTATTCATTATAAAGCACTTGTTGAAAAATATATATTTTTTTTCATGAATAAAAAAAAAATTAAGGCTCCACTAAAGTGCTCCTTAAAAGCATATTTGAATAAAAAAAAAAAAATAAAAAAAAGTTTAATGTGTACAAAAGAAAATTTTATATCAAAATATATGTTACAACACTGATGCTGTGCTGTTTTTTTTTTTAAATAGAAAATATCATTTACACAAAAAACGTTCAAGAAAATAAAATGTATAATTATAAAAATGGATTGTTAAACTCACAAAGCAAAGTCATCTCAAGGCTCCTTCCCCCACCTTACCCTAGTGAGAAAGCCAATTATCTAACCTTCTGCCCTTTGCCTTTTGACAGCTCAGCACCAATTCACTTGCATTTTTTATTTTTTATTATTTTTTTCTCTAGCTGCCTACTTTTCTATCACATAACAGCTGTTTCTTGTGTTCTGGTATGGAAAGAAAATAGACAATGCAGCCTGACACCTAGTGGATAAACAATATACAACAGGCCCGGGAATAAAGCAGGGCTCTAGGCTAAATATAAAATTGTAAGTTAGCGTAATACTGGTAATGCTCAATTTAAAAAAACAATGTAATGTAGTTTTACTCAGGAGCACTCGTATGTGAATCCGTCTTCATATCAGCACCCCTTTAACCTGTTTGTACAATGCTTTCACAAATTTGCCTACCTAAATATTTTTTTTTTCAAAGCGTATTTAACCTCCCTGGCGGTATAATTATTTCAGATTTTTGCATCTCAAAGCAGTACAATTATTTTGCATAGAAATTTGGCGTTTTATATTGTAGGCCTGTAATTCTTAGCAATAACACACTTAAATCTGTCCAAACAAGTCTAGTAAACATCCCGGGTATGATGAAGTTTGAAACACAAAATCATAAATTATAATATAATAAACAAATATAAATAATTATAAAAAATAATAATATAATAATAAAAATTAATTTCCCCACAATTCACTATCGCTCAATTCTGCAAGTGTTCTAATTTACTATTGCTGTTTTCTATCTGGTCTAAAGCCACTTTTGACGTAAAGGGACATTTTTTGGTTGCTATGGACAATCTCAAGTTTCCAGGCAGAAAGAACAGTATATATCATATAAAACTGCATGCAGGGCATTGGACAAAGCACTTGGGACAAAAGTGATGTGAAATAATTTCACACAGTACTGTAATCTGTAAGATTACAGTACTGTTTGTGTTATGAATTTTCACTTTTTTAAATTTCCTGCCAGGCTCCGCCACCATGCGTCGCGACGCCCGCAGGGAACGGAGCCTGGCACAGAGAGGCTTTGGGCGGAGGACACAGCCCACGTACACAGCGGGGGGACATCACAGGATCCTGGGGACAAGGTAAGTATACCGCACCAGGATCCTGAGATGTAATCCCGAGTGTGGTTCGGGGTTACCGCTAATGGTACTGAAATTTAACCCCGAGCCTCACTCAGGAAAACCGCCAGGGAGGCTACAGCTGATCTCTAGGCAAAGTTTTTATTTTCCTATGCAGTGGATCAGTGCCCGCACTGCATGGGTAAACTGCTCGCTTTAGTCTAGGGGTTCGGAGAGCCAAGATATACTCACCTAGTCCTCTGATCCTCCCAGTCCACCGCTGGATGCGGGGAGCACCATTTTCCGGAGCATGAGTATATGCTCGGTGTTCACCCCTAGACAAAACAAGCAGTTAACCCATCAAGTGCGGGCACAGCCCCACTGCATGGGAAAAAAAAAACTGCCTGGTGTTCGGCTTTACCACTTCAATACCGGGCACTTTCACCCCCTTCCTGCCCAGACCAAGTTTCAGCTTTCAGCGCTGTCACATTTTGAATGACAATTGCGCAGTCATGCAACACTGTACCCATTTAAAACTTTTAGAATTTTTTTTCCCCACAAATAGAGTTTTCTTTTGGTAGTATTTGATTACCACTGGGTTTTTCTTTTTTTTGCTAAAAAAAAAAAAAAAAGGCTTTTCTTCATTTTGTTATAAAATTCTGTAAATAAGTAAGTTTTCTCCTTCACTGGTGGGCACTGATGAGGCGGCACTCATGGGCACTGATATGTAACACTGATGGGCATCCTTGATAGGTCTGCACTGATAATCAATGCCCTGATCATCAGCGAAGACCCCCCCCCCCCTCGTCAGGAGAGCTGCTGATCTGCTCTCCTCTAACCGCACCCTGTCAGCGTGAATAGAGGAAAAGCCGATAAACTGCACTTCTTGGTTACAATGTGACCAGCTGTGATTGGACACAGCTACATCATGGGCTCTTTACCGAGATGCGGTATGTCAGAGCGATACACCACACTACTGATCGCCGTGCTGCGCCCCCTCGGGGGCGCGCGAGTGGCTTACCCTGCTGGACGTCATATGACGCCCAGTCAGGATAACTGATCCCCCGCCCGGCTGTCATTTTACTATAGGCCGGGCGGGATGTGGTTAAGGTTGTTATTTTGGTACACTTCTTTAAATAAATCCTGCTCAGTTTATATATTAGGCCAGGGGTCTCCAAACTACGGCCTGTGGGCCACATCCAGATTCAGATCAGCTGGTTTGCTTCTGATGGGGACCCTGACATAAGGAAGGGACTCTGATGGGGACCGTAATGTACTCCAAGTTGTAAGAAAGGCTCTGATGTGAAGGGTGGGGGCTTATAATGTGAAAAGGGAAACTATGATGTGGGGGACAAGGGAACGGACTTCCAATGTAAAAGGGGGACTCTGCTGTAAAAGGGCTCTGATGTGATCAGAAGGCTTCTGAAGTGAAGTTATTTCTTGGCACGTTGTTTATTAATTTAAGTTTTATTTTTCATTTCTAAAACTGATTTTCTTTTCAGCCCACAAATATTTGTCAAATTTACAATATGTTTTATATCAGAAAGTAAAAAATATTGTTTTTTAGTTTCTGTTATAAAACATATCCAAAGAAAAAAATTTAAAAAATAAAATAAAAACAAACATCGAATTTCTTCATCATTTTAGGCCAATATGTATTCTGCTACATATTTTTGGTAAAAAAAAATCCCAATAAGTATATATTGATTGGTTTGCGCAAAAGTTATTGCGTCTACAAACTAGGGGATAGATTTATGGAATTTCTTTTTTTTTTTTTACTAGTAATGGTGGCGATCAGCGATTTTTAGAGGGACTGCGACTGACTGCAGTGGACAGATCGGACACCTGACACTTTTGACACTTTTTTGGGAACCAGGGACATTACTTTTTTGAATAAAATCCACCACATCGCTTATTAAAAACAGCACATAGTAAACACAAAAACACTGGTTAGGCATACATTCAACCCTTTGATCGCTCTAGCTGTTTAACCCCTTCCCAGCCAGTGTCATTAGTACAGTGACAGTGTATATTTTTAGCACTGATCACTGTATTAGTGTCACTGGTTCCCACAAAGTGTCAAAAGTGTCAAAGAATGTCCGCTGCAATATTGCAGTCCTGCCGATTGCTGCCATTACTAGTATAAAACATAAAATAAAAATTCCAATACACACACACACACACACACACCATAGTTTGTAGATGCTATAAAATGTGCGCAAATCAAATCAATCAATATACACTTTTTGGGATTTTTTTTTTTTTAAATAAAACATTATATTGAACATGTTTTATAGCAGAAAGTAAAAAATATATATACTTTTTTCAAAATTGTTGGTCCTTTTTTGTCTATAGCGCAAAAAAAATAAAATAAAAAACCCAGAGGCGATTAAATACCACCAAAAGAAAGTTCTATTTGTGGGGAAAAAAGGATATAAATGTCATTTATGTACAACATTGCATGGCTGCGCAATTGTGAGTTAAAATAATGCAGTGCCAAAAAGCAAAAAAAGGCCTGGTCATGAAGGGGGTAAATCTTCCAGAGGGCAAGTGGTTATATACATTGCATTCATAAAGTATAAAATTCCACTTCAAATTTTTCAATTTTGGCATGTTGCAACCTGATACTTCAGTTTAAATTATTATTTTTTTTCTCTCAATAATCTACACTCATTACTACATAATGACAAAGTAAAAACAGAATTTATTAAAAAGAAAAAAAACTGAAATATCACATGTACTTAAGAATTCAGACCCTTTAGGCTGGGTTCACACCCATGCAAATTGGATGTGGTTTTCTCCGCATCCAATTCGCATAGCAGGAGATTGTGACCGGCTCTCTATGGAGTCGGTTCACACATCTCGTGCAGCGGCTCCGGTGAGAACTGCACAGGAGTCCTGTGCCTCTTTTAATCCGTTTCAGGTCCAAATTCAGCCCACAATTCGGGCTGAAATCGAACCTGAAACGGTGAATGGAGATGCACCGGACTCCTGCTTTTGAGCTGCTGCGACCTTTAGTGTGAACCCAGCCTTACTGAGTACTTTTCTGAAGCACCTTTGGCAGCAATTACTGCCTTGAGTCTTTTTGTGTATTTTCTGCCCATTCTGCAAATCCTCTCAAGCTCAGTCAGGTTGGATGGGTATCATCGGTGGACAGCCATTTTCAGGTCTCTCCAGAGAGTTCAATAGGGTTTAAGTCAGGGCTCTGGCTGGGCCACTCTAAGACCTTCACAGAGTTGTCCCTAAGCCTATCATGTGTTGTCTTGGCTGTGTGCTTAGGATCCTCGTCATGTTGGAAGGTGAATCTTTGGCCTAGTCTGAGGTCCTGAGCGCTATGGAAAGGTTTTCATTGAGGATATCTTTATACTGCATTCAGCTTTCCCTCAACCCCTGCCCAGTCTTCCAGTCCCTGCTGCTGAAAAACACCCCCACAGCATGATGCTACCACCACCATGCTTCACTGTTGGGATGTTATTGGGCAGGTGGGACTGGTGCCTCGTTTCCTCCAGACATAACATTTAGAATTGAGGCCAAACAGTTCAATCTTGGTTTCATCAGACCAGAGAATCTTGTTCCACACAGTCTGAGGGTAATTCAGGTGCTTTTTTGCAAACTCCATGTGCTTTGCAGGCTTCTGTCTCGCCACTCTGCCATAAAGCCCAGATCGGTGGAGGGCTGCAGTGATGGTTGTTCTTCCTGAACTTTGTCACATCTCCACACAGGATCTCTGGAGCTCAGTCAGAGTGACCATCGGGTTCTTGGTCACCTCTCTTACCAAGACCCTTCTCCCCTAATTGCTCAGTTTGGCCAGGCGATCAGCTCTTGAAAGAGCCCTGGTTGTGCCCAACTTCTTCCATTTGAGAATTGTGCTCTTGGGAACCTTCACTGCAGCAGATTTGTTTTGTAGCCTTCCCCAGATCTGTGTGGTGCAATAATCCTGTCTCTGAGCTCTGCAGGCAGTTCCTTTGACCTCATAGCTTTTGCTCTGATACTGTATGCATTTTCAGCTGTGAGGCCTTTTATAGAGCGGTGTGTGCCTTTCCAAATCATGTCCAGACAATTTAATTTACCACAGATGGGATGTAGATACATCTCAGCAACAATCAAGAGAAATGGGAGGCACCTGAGCTAAATTTCAAGTGTTGTTGCAAAGGGTCTGAGTATTTATGCCAATGTGATATTTCAGTTTTTCCATTTTCATTAATTTGCAAACATTTCTAAAATTCTGTTTTCACTTATCCTCATTATTGTTGCTGGGGGAGGTATTATGTTTAAGGGGGTCAGTCGTTGCTTGGAGGGCTCAACTGTTGAGGGAGGGGTCTAATGTTGCTGGCTGCTGGGGAATCTATTGTTGTTGAAGGGGGACCTATTTTTGCAGGGTGGTCTATTGTTGCAGAGAGGTCTATTGTTACTGGGGGGGGGGGGGGGAATTAAGTATCAGGGGGTCAGTCGTTGCTTGGAGGGCTCAACTGTTGAGGGAGGGGTCTAATGTTGCTGGCTGCTGAAGGGCCTATTGATGCTCGCTGTTGGGGAGTCCATTGTTGCTAGATGTATTTTACTGCCATTCTTGTTTTAATTAACAAATTCCATATAAAAATACTTAGCACCACAAAATGATACTTGGTTCTGTATTCTCTAAAGAATACTTTGTTCTGTATTCTCTAAAAGAGGTGGTACTGGCAGGTGGGTAATGGGCGGAATCAAGGAACAGTGCTCGGAGGTGGGTAGGGGGTGGAGTCAAAGGTTGACTTGAAAGGGAGGAGTTCTTGCACCTATTCCCTGAGAAAATTACATACATACATATATATATTATATATATTAATATATATACACACACACACACACACACACACACACACACATATATATATACATACAGTTGTGCTCAAAAGTTTACACACCCTGGCATTTCTTTCACTCATGGTTAGTGTTTGGCTGAAGCCATTCATTATCAACTGTGTTTACTCTTTTTAAATCATAATCCCAACAGAAACTAATTGACCCTGATCAAAAGTCTACATACCCCAGTTCTTAATACCATGTATTGCCCTCTTTAACATCAATGACAGCTTGAAGTATTTTGTGGTATTTGTGGATGAGGCTCTTTATCTTCTCAGATGGTAAAGCTGCCCATTCCTCTTGGCAAAAAGCCTCCAGTTCCTGTAAATTCTTGGGCTGTCTTACATGAACTGCACATTTGAGATCTCCCCAGAGTGACTCAATGATATTGAGGTCAGGAGACCAGGGCCGATCCTGGCCGGGGTGCACGGGGTGCACCGCACCCCAGCGCTGTAATCTTTTTACAGAAGAGGGGCGCCGAGCTAGAATCGCCGGCCGCCCGGCCGGCGTCTAGCTAGCAAACCGTGACATGAGTCAGGGACGCCGCGGCCGCCCCAGCATTCAGAGCGCGCCGCCTCCGCGGCTAATAAACAAGCTCCGCCCACCTCTGCCATCTTCACACAGCGTGGCTAAGAGGGAGCGGAGGAAGAAATCGCGGGTCAGGCGGCTGCGGTGCCTTATGGCGCCAGGCTAGGGGGCGGTGGCGCCTAAGACATCCTGGAACGCTATGTCCCCAGCCTACAGTGCCGCCCTAGCAGCGGCAGTGAGGAGAGGAGAGAGCCGGGACAAGGAGCAGCCCACCGGAAGTGCTGCATTGGTCGTTGAAGGATGGAAGCCCTGCATGTGTATCTCCAGGCTTGCCGCGATATCCCCCCTCCTCCTGGTCGTTTAGGGATCTGTTGTGGAACGGACAGGCAGGCAGAAGCGCCGCTCTCCCAGAGTAAAGCATCACCGCCGCTGGCTCAGGTATAGTGGAAGCACAGGCAGCATGCTCAGTGCTGCAGCCTGCACCCAGTAACAAGTAAATAAAAAAAATTCTCTGCTGTCAAGTTTATAGTTCATTGCACTGTGTACAGAGGGGGAACTGATATGTGTGTGGGAAGGGAACAGACGTGCAGGGGGGCACAGATATATGTGTGTGGAGGGAGGGGGAACAGATGTGCAGGGGGGTACAGATATGTGTGTGTGGGGGGAGGGGGAACAGATGTGCAAGGGGGTACAGATGTGTGTGTGGGGGGAGGGGGAACAGATGTGCAGGGGGGTACAGATATGTGTGTGGGGGTGGACAGATGTGCAGGGGGGAACAGCTATGTGTGTGGGGAGGGGGAACAGACGTGCAGAGGGGGAACAGATATGTGTGTGGGGGGTACACTGTGCCCATCAAACACAGCCACTGTGCCCATCTGACGCTGCCACTGTGCCATCAAACGCAGCCACTGTGCCCATCAAACGCAGCCACTGTGCCCATCAAACGCAGCCACTGTGCCCATCAAACGCAGCCACTGTGCCCATCAAAAGCAGCTACTGTGCCCCACCTAAAAGCAGCCACTGTGCCCCACCTAAAAGTAGCCACTGTGCCCATCAAACGCTGCCACTGTACCCATCAAACGCTGCCACTGTGCCCATCAAACACTGCCACTGTGCCATCAAACGCAGCCACTGTGCCCATTAAAAGCAGCTACTGTGCCCATCAAACGTAGCCACTGTGCCCCACCTAAAAGCAGCCACTGTGCCCATTAAAAGCAGCCACTGTGCCCATAAAATGCAGCCACTGTGCCCATTAAAAGCAGCTACTGTGCCCATCAAACACAGCCACTGTGCCCCGCCTAAAAGCAGCCACTGTGCCCATTAAAAGCAGCCACTGTGCCCATAAAAAGCAGCCACTGTGCCCATTAAAAGCAGCCACTGTGCCCATTAAAAGCAGCTACTGTGCCCATCAAACGCAGCCACTGTGCCCTGCCTAAAAGCAGACACTGTGCCCCGCCTAAAAGCAGACACTGTGTCCATCAAACGCAGTAAAGTGCCCATTAAAAGCAGCTACTGTGCCCATCAAACACAGCCACTGTGCCCATCAAACGCTGCCACTGTGCCCATCAAACGCAGCCAGTCTCTTACCATCTCTTGTATCATATCTGCAGTCTTTCACCATCTCCTGTAGTATGTTTGCAGTCTCTGACCATCTCTTGTACAATGTATTCAGGCTCTGACCATCTTTTGTACTATGTATGGAGTCTTTGACCATCTCTTGTACTATGTCTGCAGTCTTTGACCATCTCTTGTATCATAACTGCAGTCCCTGACCATCTTCTGTAGCATGTTTGCAGTCCCTGACCATTTCTTGTATCAGGTCTGCAGTCTCTGACCATCTTCTGTATTATGTCTGCAGTCTCTGACCATCTCTTGTATTATGTCTCCAGTCTTTGACCATCTTCTGTAGTATGTCTGCAGTCTCTGACAATCTCTTGTACTATTCATGGAGTCTCTGACCATCTCTTGTACTATGTTTGCAGTCTCTGACCTTCTCTTGTATCATAACTGCAGCCTCTGACCATCTCTTGTATCATGTCTGCAGTCTCTGACCATCTCCTGTAGTATGTCTGCAGTCTCTGACCCGCTCTTGTATCATGTCTACAGTCTCCGACCATCTCTTGTATCATGTCTGCAGTCTCTGACCATCTCTTGTATCATGTCTGCAGTCTTTGACCATCTTCTGTAGTATGTCTGCAGTCTCTGACCATCTCTTGTATTATGTCTGCAGTCTCTGACCATCTTTTGTATTATGTCTGCAGTCTCTGACCATCTCTTGTATTATGTCTGCAGTGTCTGACCATCTCTTGTATTATGTCTGCAGTCTCTGACCATCTTTTGTATTATGTCTGCAGTCTCTGACCATCTCTTGTACTATGTCTGCAGTCTCTGACCATTTCTTGTATCATGTCTGCAGTCTCTGACCATCCCCTGTAGTATGTTTGCAGTCTCTGACTATCTTGTTCTCTTTATTGTTAAGAGATCATGGGAGGATCCCAGGTTAACAAAGACTCCTTAGAGGAGCATATCTGTGTTTGAGTCGTTGCCATAGAAACATTTGCAAAGGGGAGGAGTTAGTAAGAGGACCACGCCCCCGTGGGGGCGCCCAAAATATTTCTGCACCCAGGCGTCTGTGACCCTAGGATCGGCCCTGCAGGAGACAGATGGCCATTCCAGAACCTTCACTTTATTCTGCTGCAGCCAATGACAGATCGACTTGGCCTTGTGTTTTGGATCAGTGTTATGTTCGAATGTCCAAGCTTGTCCCATGTGCAGCTTCCTAGCTGATGAATGCAAATGTTCCTTCAGTATTTTTTGATAAATTACTGCATTTATCTTGCCATCA
This sequence comes from Lithobates septentrionalis, assembly GCA_037952835.1. NCBI lineage: Eukaryota > Metazoa > Chordata > Amphibia > Anura > Ranidae > Lithobates > Lithobates septentrionalis. Next base: position 1,649,648 of record JBBDGP010000623.1, on the reverse strand, counting down.
ATTTTGATCAAATTTCCTGTGCCTTTGTTGCTCACACATCCCCAAAACATCAGCGATCCACCTCCATGTTTCACAGTAGGAATGGTATACCTTTCATCATAGGCCTTGTTGACTCCTCTCCAAATGTAGCGTTTATGGCTGTGGCCAAAAAGCTCAATTTTGGTCTCATCACTCATGAGAATGACTTTGTGCCAGAAGGTTTGAGGCTTGTCTCTGTGCTGTTTGGCGTATTGTAAGCGGGATACTTTGTGTCATTTTCATAGTAATGGCTTTCTTCTGGCAACTCGACCATGCAGCCCATCTTTCTTCAAGTGTCTCCTTATTGTGCATCTTGGAACAGCCACACCACATGTTTTCAGAGAGTCCTGTATTTCACCTGAAGTTATTTTTTGTGGGTTTTTCTTTGCATCCAGAACAATTTTCCTGGCAGTTGTGTCTGAAATTTTAGTTGGTCTACCTGACAGTGGTTTGGTTTCAACAGAACCCCTCATTTTCCACTTCTTGATTAGAGTTTGAACACTGCCGATTGGCAATCCTTGGATATCTTTTTATATCCCTTTCCTGTTTTATACAGTTCAACTACCTTTTTCCTGCAGACCCTTTGACAATCCAGAAATGTCAGTGCAGCACTGGATGAAGGATGCAAGGGTCTGTCAGGAGTCCAGAAACTCATTGACCTTTTATACACACACACACACTAATTACAAGCAAACAGATCACAGGTGAGGATGGTCACCTTTAATAGACATTCAAAACTCCTTTGTGTCAACTTGTGTGCATGTTATCAGACCAAAATCACCAGGGTATGTAAACTTTTGATCATGGTCATTTGGGTAGTTTCTGTTGTGACGATTAAAACAGAGTAAAACATAGTTGACTGATATTAAATGGCATCAGCCAAACACTAACCATGAGTAAAAGAAAGGTTTTTTTGTTATTCGTATTCTCTGAAAAATGGCCAAGAAATCATAAATTCTGCCAGGGTATGTAAACTTATGAGCACAACTGTATATACACACACAGTATCTCACAAAAGTGAGTACACCCCTCACGTTTTTGTAAATTTTTTGTTATATCTTTTCATGTGACAACACTGAAGAAATTAAACTTTGCTACAATGTAAAGTAGTGAGTGTACAGCTTGTATAACAGTGTAAATTTGCTGTCCCCTCAAAATAACTCAACACACAGCCATTAATGTCTAAACCGCTGGCAACCAAAGTGAGTATACCCCTAAGTTGAAACGTCCAAATTGGGCCCAAAGTGTCAATATTTTGTGTGGCCACCATTATTTTCCAGCACTGCCTTAACCCTCTTGGGCATGGAATTCACCAGAGCTTCACAGGTTGCCACTGGAGTTCTCTTCCACTCCTCCACGACAACATCACAGAGCTGGTGGATGTTAGAGACCTTGCACTCCTCCACCACTCGTTTGAGGATGCCGCACAGATGCTCAATAGGGTTTAGGTCTGGAGACATGCTTTGCCAGTCCATCACCTTTACCCTCAGCTTCTTTAGGAAGGCAGTGGTCTTCTTGGAGGTGTGTTTGGGGTCGTTATGTTGGAATACTGCCCTGCGGCCCAGTCTTCGAAAGGAGGGGGATCATGCTCTGCTTCAGTATGTCACAGTACATGTTGGCATTCATGGTTCTCTCAAGTGCCGGCAGTACTCATGCAGCCCCAGACCATGACACTCCCACCACCATGCTTGACTGTAGGCAAGACACACTTGTCTTTGTACACATCACCTGGTTGCCACCATACACACTTGACACCATCTGAACCAAATAAGTTTGTCTTGGTCTCATCAGACCACAGAACATGGTTCCAGTAATCCATGTCCTTAGTCTGCTTGTCTTCAGCAAACTGTATGCGGGCTTTCTTGTGCATCATCTTTAGAAGAGGCTTCTTTCTGGGACGACAGCCATGCAGACCAATTTGATGCAATGTGCGGCGTATGGTCTGAGCACTGACAGGCTGAACCCTCACCCCTTCAACCTCTGCAGCAATGCTGGAAGCACTCATATGTCTATTTCCCAAAGACCATCTTTGGATATGACATTGAGCACATGCACTCAACTTCTTTGGTCGACCATGGCGAGGCCTGTTATGAGTGGAACCTGTCCTGTTAAACCACTGTATGGTCTTGGTCACTGTGCTGCAGCTCAGTTTCAGGGTCTTGGCAATCTTCTGATAGCCTAGGCCATCTTTATGTAGAGCAACAATTCTTTTTTGAGATCCTCAGAGAGTTCCAGACTTCCAGTGACCAGTATGAGAGTGAGGGCGATAATGCCAAATTTAATATACCTACTCCCCATTCACACCTGAAACCTTGTAAGACTAACAAGTCACATGACACCGGGGAGTGAAAATGGCTAATTGGGCCCAATTTGGACATTTTCACTTAGGGGTGTACTCACTTTTGTTGCCAGCGGTTTAGACATTAATGGCTGTGTGTTGAGTTATTTTGAGGGGACAACAAATTTACACTGTTATACAAGCTGGGAACTCACTACTTTACATTGTAGCAAAGTATCATTTCTTCAGTGTTATCACATGAAAAGATATAATAAAATATTTACAAAAATGGGTGTACTGACTTTTGTGAGATACTGTAATAATATAATATAATATAATATAATATATATATATATATATATATATATATATATATATATATATATATATATATATATATATATATATATATATATATATATATATATATATCACACACACACACACACACACATACACACACACATACACATACACACACATACCCCATATAGTAACAATTACACACCATCAGTCTGGGGTATCAAATACTTTTCTATTTTTAAGCAGCCTGTAAAAGGGGTGACTGCATACTTACCTCTCCAGGGAATGGCGAGTCAAACCTTAATTTTCTTTAAGAATAAACAGTATTGCCTGCTATATGATGCTCCTCCCTGCATGCTGTGGTCCTGCTATATCACTACTACAAAATACAGAAGTGATGTAAAGGTTGGTGAAGGAATCAAAGTGCCCACTAAGAGACACACTTATTTAAAACCAAAGATTTTGAAATAAATAGCAAAATAGATAAAATAAAATTACTCCAAACCATACATGTTTACCCAAAACTGGATAAATTGACCTTGGGCCACAAATGACTGATTACCTGCTGAGGTCCTCGGATTGTTCTCTCTGCGACGTCAATGGATTCATCCATATTTGCAATATCTGGCATACGGAAGGTATTCGTACATATCCCAGATGGATTGTGAGCTGCAAGGAATAGACTGCTATCGTGAGCTTCTACTGCAAAGGTGTCCTTGTAGTTAGGTCCTAGTTCATCAACCTTGACATTGTCCATGTGGCATACAGTTCTTGGTGAACGAGGTGAATATGGTGGGCTGCTCACTGCTGTGCTGAACTTCCTAGGATTGAGGGGTGCTTCCACCTGGGCTTTGCCAGAATTTGTGTTTTGTTCCAGTACAAGAGGAAGAACTGGCAGCTTTTCCACAGAACTCTGTAAAAATTCTGAATTGTCAGTGCTTGGTGGAAACTTCACACTCAAGTTTGAGAGGGACTCTACAGAAACGGTCAGATCTTCATCTGAAGACAACCCTCGTGCTGTGATGGATGTAAAGTGTGATGGGCCCATTCCCATAATTGGCTTCTGTGGTATCTGGGCTTCCTGGAAGTCTTCATCTGTGCATTGGATGGGCATAGAAAAGGGCAGCTGGGGATCTGCATTTAATCAAAGTATTATTAATAATAATAATAATAATTTAATATTACTGCATAAAAGTTTCATTTTCCTAAATGAACGGCTTTAACGCTCAAACTAAAAAGGAAGCAGTTAGCAAGTGGCTATAGAGTCTCCGAAATGTAAGGGTTAAAGTGTCAAACAGTTAGGTGTCCACAATGAACTGTGGGGAACCCTGGTGCAAGCCAGAGCTCCAATTTTTGGAGCCTCTCGTTAGGAATTAAAGCTCATCAAACACCAACACTTATTTTTACTTGGAAAGTGGGAAAGGTTAAAACTCCTACCAGGTTTATATAGCTGTCTCCCTAAGGGGAGAGTCACTCCCTCTATTTGCTCAGAGTTACAGTTATAGCCGTAACCTGAACAGAGGGGAAAATCTCTCAATAGCATACCGTTCCAGTGACAACAGTCTAATGGTGGCTGCTTGTGTTTTAATTTTATTATCCAATTAATACTTTTACCAAAAAGTTCCCATTTGCAAACAATGGAACAGGCATAAGTTCCATTCTAATCGATTTAGTTTGGATTCGATCAAACTGAGTAAATCAGCCAAGGCAGAAAATTGTTGATAGTTTTGCATCAAATCAGCAGCACTTGATACTTATTGATAAATACTTTTTTCATGAATGCAATCGTTTTTTAAGTCTCCATCTGTGGCTTCCCTCTGCTGGCTGGACCGGGATCTACACTGCGGACACATCTCTGACTAGTCTTGTTACTCAGAGTGCCCTACATCCAGAATCCCATCCCTCCAGCACAGAAGTGGTAAAAATATGCCCCGATCAGGGGGGTTACTGGGGAGGGGTCGGCTATACACTGTGCACATTGTAGCTGTAAGGGAATGGTATTTCAGCTCCAGTGTGTGCTGTATGGAGAGTCGGTGCTCTGCCTGTGTTCAGGCTGTGTACAATGCAGCGATGGGAGACAGAGCTCTGCCCAGTGTCACCTGTATTCTGCCTTTCTAACCCGCTGTATTGTGCCCTATTGCTCACCCATACTGTGCCATCCCTATGTTGTGTCCTCCTGCCCTCCCTGTGTTGCGTCCTCCTCCCTCCACCAGCTGTCACCTCTGCCCCCATGTCTCACAATGACCCTCCCATCCCCATCCTTTCCCCCCAGCGATCACAGCCTTTTCCAAAAAAAGATGTATCGTGCATCCCTACTATATAACAGAAACCTCTTCCTAGTGTGTGGAATATCAATGGAATGGGCTGTCAGCTACAGGTTGATTATTCCTTCTAGGAGAGATCAATTAGAAAATAAATTGATCGTATACCAAAGCATGCGTATAGCTAACATTAGAGAATATATCCCCTCACTTTTCAGAGATCTACTCTCTCTCTTCTTGTTGTGTCTCCTAAACAGGACATCAAGGTAAATTTCCCCAACTAGGCATAGATCGAAAAAAAAAAAAAAAAAAAAAACCTGACAGAGGTCTGAACCATTCCCTACTCCAAGGCCTCGTTCACACAGGTGGTAAGGTAAAAACAGGAGTTTGATCTGCATGTGTTGCTGCTCTACCCCCCACCAACTGCCAACCAGCAAGTGAATATTGCCAGCAGACACGTTTGTATACTATGCCTTTGTCGCTTCTTAGTGCAGCAAATTTTATACAGCATGTCGTGGTTGGTAGGAGGCTTGCCAACCCTGCCCTATTCAAGTCAAAAGGGACTGCAAACACAATCACATCTAAAGCAGGCTGGACAGAAAAAAACCCAAAACGGATTCCCCCATCCACACAAGCAAGGTGAATGGAGGAATCCTCCCTGAGACAATGTATTCTGATTCTAATTTAATTATTCAGACATAGACTGGGGGCGGAGGGAACCACACATTCATCTTAAGGCCCATACACACGATCAGACTTTTTGACAACAAACATGCAAATTAGCTGTTTTAAGGCAACATCCAACCGGGTGTACGCTCCATCGGACAAACTTTTTCGGTTTTCATCGGACAAATGTTGGCTGTGCGAACAGACAAACTTGGCAGCAACAAAAGTCCTACATCGGCTAGTCCAATCGTGTGTACACAAAACCATCGGACTTTAGTCCAAAGTACAAACACGCATGCTCAAAACCAATGCAAAAGGTCAGGCAACAATACAGAAGTTGACCAAAGGGTGGCGCCGGAGAATTGAACTTCCTCTTTTGAAGTGTCGTCAGTACGTTGAAACGTCACTACGTTTGTGTTTGTTGCCTAAAAAGTCCTGCCGTGTGTATGCAATACAAGTTCACGGCAAACATCTTTGGACAGAAATCCACGGAAAAGATTGTTTAAAGTCCGATCGTGTGTGCAAGGCTTAAGGCTCACCAGTTTCTAAATATCTTGCAGGACAATTTCATGGTTCAGATGGTAGACGCACCAACTAGAAATAAAGCGTTACTGGATCTACTGATTACCAATACAGACCTGATCACAGATGTGGAAACATGGGGCAATTTAGGTAACAGCGATCACAGGTCAATTGGCTTCAGTATAAATCACACAAATAGGAAACATAAGCGGAATACAAAGACACTGAATTTCAAAAGAGCCAACTTTCCTAAACTACAAACCTTGCTAGAAGGCATAAATTGGGACAAAATCTTAGGAAAAATGAACACGGAGGAGAGATGGGTTTGCTGTAAGAGCATATTAAATAAGGGCATTAGCCAATGCATCCCATTGGGTAATAAATTTAAAAGAGCGAACAAAAGTCCTGGGTGGCTTAACTCCAATGTAAAAATGGATATAAAAGCAAAGGGGAAGGCCTTCAAAAAATACAAGGTTGAGGGATCATCATCAGCATTCAGACTTTATAAAGAATGCAACAAGAAATGTAAGGGTGCAATAAGGACGGTCAAGATAGAACATGAAAGACACATGAGAGCAAAAAAAATCCCAAGAAATTATTTAAGTCTGTAAACAGTAAAAAAGGGAGGACAGACCATATTGGCCCCATAAAGGATGAGGAAGGACATCTGGTTACAAGGGATGGGGAGATGGCGAAGGTATTGAATTTATTCTTCTCCTCAGTCTTCACGAGGGAATCGAGGGGCTTCAGTAACCAAAACTGCAGTATTTATCCTCATAATACATCACAAGATGCACCTCCATGGTTAACAGAGGACAGAATTAAAATTAGACTTGAGAAACTTAACATTAATAAATCACCGGGACCAGATGGCTTGCACCCGAGGGTACTTAGGGAATTCAGTCAGGTAATTGCCAGACCATTGTTCCAAATTTTTACTGACAGTCTACTGACCGGAATGGTACCAGCTGATTGGAGAATCAATGTAGCACCAATATTTAAAAAGGGCCCAAAATACATCCCTGGGAATTACAGACCAGTTAACCTAACATCAATAATATGTAAACCCTTGGAGGCGATAATAAGGGACTATATACAAGATTTTAGTAATGAGAACAGTATCATTAGCAGTAATCAGCATGGATTCATGAAGAATCGTTCTTGCCAAACCAATCTACTAACCTTCTATGAGAAGTTAAGTTGCCATCTAGATAAAGGAAGGCCCGTAGACGTGATGTATCTGGATTTTGCAAAAGCATTTTGACACAGTTACCCACTGTACAAAATAAGGTACGTTGGCATGGACCATAGGGTGAGTACATGGATTGAAAACTGGCTACAAGGGCGAGTTCAGAGGGTGGTGATAAATGGGGAGTATTCTGAATGGTCAGGGGTGGGTAGTCCCCCAGGGATCTGTGCTGGGACCAATCCTGTTTAATTTGTTCATAAACGACCTGGAGGATGGGGTAAACAGTTCAATCTCTGCATTTGCGGCTGCTACTAAGCTAAGCAGGGCAATAACTTCTCCGCAGGATGTGGAAACCTTGCAAAAAGATCTGAACAAATGAATGGGGTGGGCAACTACATGGCATAGAAAAATGTAAAATAATGCATTTGGGTGGCAAAAAATATGAATGCAATCTATACAATGGGGGGAGAACCTCTGGGGGAATCTAGGATGGAAAAGGACCTGGGGGTCCTAGTAGATGACAGGCTCAGCAATTGCATGCAATGCCAAGCTGCTGCTAACAAAGCAAACAGAATATTGGCATGCATTAAAAAGGGGATTCATTCCAAAGATAAAATGATAATTCTCCCGCTCTACAAGACTCTGGTCCGGCCGCACCTGGAGTATGCTGTCCAGTTCTGGGCACCAGTGCTCAGGAAGGATGTACTGGAAAAGGAGTGACTACAAAGAAGGTGTAAGGAAACCAGTGGAAATCGCCTGGCGCGCGCTTACGGGCGACTGCAAATGCCCGTGTGCGCTTATGTGCATGCGCGGAGCGCAACCCTAGCATCAATTGGCGCCAGACAGCCTACTTAAACCACTGATCTGTGCTGACTGGTCTTTAGCTGTGCTCCTGTTACCCTGAAAACTGTGTTTGTTCTGTCTGATTCCCGTTGCTGACCTTGGCTCCTGTTGACCCTGCTCTGGACTCTGCTATACCTGATCTCTGGTTCCTGATCCCGGCTTCCCCTCTGACTTGTCTCCGCCTGATGTTCCGGTACCCTGCTGCCCGCCTGTTAACCAACCCGGCTATCCCTGTGACCTTGCTCCGGTGCCCTGCTCAGCTCAGCACTACTATCAGAGTGTCTGCCACTACAGTCCTGCAACCAGCTGCGACTTCCTGCTCTGCAGTTCTGCAGCCAGCTGGGACTTCCTGCCCTGCAACTACAGTCCTGCGACCAACTGCGACTTCCTACTACAGGTTTCTGGGTCTTCATCTGCAGGCACTCGTGTGCTTCCTGTCCCTCGGCTCCCTCTGTTTCACTCTCAGTGGGACCTGGGCTGGAGATACAAGAGACGCCGACCTCGTCATTTCAGTCCTCCTTCAGGAACGTGACAGAAGGGCAACAAAGCTAATAAAGGGTCTGAAGGATATTAGTTATGAGGAAAGGTTGCGAGCACTGAACTTATTCTCTCTGGAGAAGAGACGCTTGAGAGGGGATATGATGTCAATATACAAATACCATACTGGTGACCCCACAATAGGGATAAAACTTTTTCGCAGAAAGGAGTTTAACAAGACTCGTGGCCACTCATTAAAATTAGAAAAAAAAGAGGTTTAGCCTTAAACTACATAGAGGGTTGTGGAATTCCCTTTCACATGCGGTGGTCTCAGCAGGGGGCATTGATAGTTTCAAGAAACTATTAGAGAAGCACCTGAACGACAACAACATACAGGGATATACAATGTAATACTGACATATAATCACACACATAGGTTGGACTTGATGGACTTGTGTGTTTTTTTGACCTCACCTACTATCTAACAACACAAGAAAGGAAACAGCACAATTAAACTTTCTTGAAATTGCATATCTGCCATGCCTTATCCACCAAACGTTGCTTTGCTTTGACCCCTGGGTCAGAGGAGTACAGGGGCAAGTATCAAGTGCTGTGATGTTTTCAAGAAGCTATGTACAGCTAAAATCTGCCTGCATTGCATAGAGAAGCACAGAAACCCACTGGCGAAATTATTGTGTCTAAAATAACGTAATTGCAGCAGAGAAAAATAAGTCAGGTCACCCTGGCTGTGCAGTCTGGCAGTGATGCCAGAATCTCAGGACAGAATTACAAATCATGTGGCAGAATAAAACTCCCACATACTGTATTCTAACTGTATGTTGAGCGGTATTTCTGAAACTCAACTTCAGTTTATCCCTGAATCTTATTTCCCAACACAATGATAACACCTACCAATCCATCCTTACTTTTTTCTTATCAGAAGCCATGCTGCTCTGGGATTGGTGCCAAAAACCACCCAGTGTTTGCTCCAAAAACCAGCAGTGCTGCAATCTTGGTGCTGAAACTAACTGATTCGCCAATGCCACACGTCTTTAAATTGTGTTGCTATGGCTACTTTAGTGATTTTTATAGCATAAATATGGAATAACATTTTTAAGACCGTGTATTGCTTTTAGAAGCTAGGCTTCCCCTATGCATATGCTAATGAACCCGCTGGGCTGGTTCATGAGCTCAAGACAAGAAGTGTGCTACAGGAAGTAGGGGGAGGGTACAAAGGACTTGAACAAGCCATGTGCAGAGGACACAAAGGAACTGGGAGAAGCCTTTGCAAAACTGCAATAAGCAAGAAGCAGTCTGGAAGATCTTGGATGATGACTCCCTCATAAAGAAAAAGACTTAAAATAGGAACCTTACCTGGGAATGACACTAAATCTACAACCCAACTTAACTTTTAGTGTATCCCTCTTGCATACATTATCCATGCTAATTTGCTGGGAAGGATAGATACTTTGTGCATGTGTATATTGTATGCATATTTTATGATGCTTTTTACATTTTGAATTGTTTTTCCTACGAGAACACCATTTTTGTTTAGTAAAGCAAATTATTATAGTTTTTTTATGCTTCCTTGCTTTTACCGCAAAATAAACTCCCGTGGACGATTTTTACCTATAGCTAAGCCTATAGTAAGGCTTACCTATAGGTAAAGTAAATATCTCCTAAACGTGAGCTATGTAAGAGATATTTATTTGTGAAGCTGCCAATGACGTCACCAGCGAATGCACTTTGAATGAACGGCATACCGCGCTGTTCCTACAGAGCTCTGTGCCGTGAACAGCGGCTCCTGTGTGCATGCGCGGGAGTGACATCATCTTGGCTCGTCTAATCAAAGAACTGAAGCCTGCCAACCCGGAATGAAGACTGGGTGAAAATAGAAGCCATGCGGTGACAGCGCGCCGCTGGATAGCTTAGTTTAAGGCAAATTTCACATAATGTGCTAGTATGCGATGCATACTAGCACATTATAAAACTTTGCCTTGCAGGTTTAGTTAAAAAAAAAAAAACGAAAAAAAAAAAAAAAACAGAGGTTTACTACCGCTTTAAAAAATGCAAAGCAAAGCAATACAAGTCAGATATGGTAAGTTTTGTATCCTTGTCCTCACAGGTTCACATTCATGCAAAAACCATGCTTGCTGTGTTTAGTCTAATGTTACCTTCTTTATAGGTGTGAAGCGATCACAGTTAGATTAGGAGATGTGGAAGTATGCATTTCATTCAATGTGAAATCGAAAGCACATCATACCATTACTAGATGCGATTTCTCCCTTTAGAAGGCGGCTTTGACTTCTAGATAACTTGGAAATCCGGCTTAATTGTTCCTTTAGATCCGAGAAAACCCGCACGAAGCTTTGCCTGTGTGTAAAACATTTTGGTTTAAAGCGTTCATTAGCAGAGAAGGAAATAAACACATCTACGACATGCTAATGTCTTTTAAAGGCAAAACACAACCAATGAGCACTTGTACCTTAAATACTGATAAAGTATGTCGCTGAAATAATTCTATATAAAATAAATTGATTATAAAATCTTGATTCATAAAAAAAAACACTTATAGAAACAATAGGAGGTGCATTTATTTAAAAAAATCCACATAGCTTTTTGCCTGTGCAAAATCTAATATTCTCAAGTTTTATTCTCTGCAGTTTGAATGTGGATAATACCACATTGTGACCACTAGATGGGGCTAAGGAGCATACTTCTTTCCTATAATACCACCATCTAGTGGCCATAATGTGGTATTTTCCCAATTCACACATTCTTGAACTGCATACAAATATAGCCTGAGAACTTTCAATTTTGCCCTATTCGCAAAGAATGAATTAACATGCGGTTTTGCTGATCAGCTATGTGAATGTTTTCATATAAACACACCCCCTGGGTATCTTTCACTAAATCTATAAACAGTATACACCCAACCCTGCCAAAGCATTTAGTCAGTTCACCCAGTTACAAGTAGAGTCATATTTTCACCCTCTCCATTTCTGTCTTGATTTCATTTATTTAAAAAAAGAAGGCATGTTCAGCGTAAATCTTATATCAGAATTGTATTGCGGTCTGGGTTACCAGTAGGGAGATTCACCCTCTCTAGGTGCCCTGGTGTCCAATGTTACCTAGACATAAAATGATGGGTTGTCAGAGTTGTCACCAGAACCAGAGGTAGAGGAAAATCATTCAAACAGGACACCTGTTCCAGTGACAAAATGTGTAAGAGGAAATTTCCCTTTACATTGTAGATATTAGCAGTTATTTACTATTGTGTCTTCTAGACAGGAAGTGAAGATCTCCCCAATCAAACACAGACAGGGGGCGTGGCCTGACGAGGCATGTGAGCAGACCTGCTGCACGGAGCTCCCGCTGAGAATCCTGCCTAATATCCTTTCCTCACCACCGAAATCGCCCGTTTTTGCCCCAAAGAGCTACCTGATACCTCCTGGAGACACCCGGTGCTGACAGGTGATCGTTTAGTGCTGATGATGACCCGGGGGAACCGAATGGAGACCGAGGCCTGGGAGTCCCAAGCTGACCAAGATGGCGCCGGCCGGTCTCAGCCTCCTAAAGCACAGCGCGGCCTGGAAAAGAAATCCGAACAGGGGGGTAAGTCCAGCAAACTCCCTAAAGGCAAGGAACAACCCAGGGACATGCTTTATTATACTCAAAAGCTGGCCGGACATTCTAATTCTCCTCTGCCTGACTCCCCCCAGCCTAACAGGGAAGATACAAGCATGCTAGATGACACAGTGCCATTAGATCTGCAGCAGGATCTCATGTCTGACCCATCTGACTCCCCCTCAGAAGACAGTGTACAGCCTTCTTTGAGTGAAATCCTGCATGCTGTGCATAAATGTACTGCCTCAGTTGATGATTTGAAGGAGAAATTTGGGGGCCTGAAAGAAACAGTATCCCTTATGCGCCAAGATCTGCAAAAAATCAGGGAAAGAACCACAGCAGTGGAGGGCCGGGTGAGCGACGTGGAGGACCAGTTGCCCCCCCTTCACAGAGATGTCAGGATGGCCACACAAAACGCCTTTCAAGCCCTTAATAAAACTGACGAAATCGAGAACCGTCTGCGACGCAATAATGTGCGCATAGTGGGACTCCCTGAAAAAGTGGAAGGACGTGACCCCACTACTTTCATTGAGGAATGGCTGCAGGAAGTCTTTGGCAAAGAAGCTTTCTCTCCCATCTACACAGTGGAAAGGGCCCATAGAGTACCCCCACGCCCTCTCCCCCCTGGGAACCCCCCAAGATCAATGCTGGCCAGGCTCCTGAATTACAAGGACCGTGAGGTGATACTGAGACTGGCCAGGGAAAAAGGCAGCATTAAACACAATGGCACTAAAGTCTCCTTTTACCCGGACTTCTCCGCCGAGGTACAACGCAGGAGGTCAAAATTTATGGAAGTGAAAAAGAGGCTACAAAGGCTGCAGCTATCCTACGCAATGATGTTCCCGGCTAAGTTGAGAGTAACGGCAAAACGGACAGAACCACTTTTTTGAAAATGTGCAAGATGCAACATCCTGGTTAGACCAGAATGAGCAAGCTATACGCCACCAGGGTCGAGAAGAAGGAGCCGGATAAACCAGAGAGGACAGAAGAAATGCGAGAGAAAGCAGGGCGTCCATTTTCCTGTTTATGTTTTTCATTCAGAAGAGGAACTTTACCAATTGCTTACGCAGCGAGTGACTACCACTGGAAATATTGTTATATTTTTTTCAACCAGTTATTTCCACTTGAAGCACAGACCCTCACAGGGGACGTCACCGTGCAGAAAAAGTAGAAGATGTTTGAAGTCATGGGATACATGGCTAATGCTTCATTGCCCTGTTGGCATTCACAATCAGGACAGACCACGTAGCCCGCAGTTTCGGGACGGTTCTGGAGGTATGCGCCACAGCGTGGCGGGACCCAGGGCCCTCAACACAGTCTGTTCCTACTTTTGTTTTGTTTTTTTTTCACTGTTTTGCCGCGCAGTTGCGCGAGAATATCCACCCTTCAAGAACACCTAGCTTCCATTGGGACAACCTTTTAATGAAAAAATGTTTTTTGATGCAACACATTCTAATGCTCATGGGTAACCATATAACCAGATCAGCTCTGACTTCCAGAAGAATCTCCTTTAAATGTATTTTTGAATATTTGCAATGGTATCCACGCCCATAGTATCATGGAATGTGCGCGGAGTGAATGACTCCTTAAAAAGGGTCATGATCTCCTCTGGTTTGCGCAAATTCCATCCGGCTATTATTGCCCTTCAGGAGACACATCTCCTGGGGGATAATGTGGGCTGCCTGCAGTATGCCTGGGTGGGCAAATCCTATCACTCCACTCACACCGCCTACTCTCGTGGGGTGAGTGTATTGATACACAAAGCTCTGGCATACCAGGAACTGGACTCGCTAGTGGATAGTGCTGGCAGATATGTTTTCATTTACTGTAAAGTGTACACCTTAACACTGATTATAGCCTTTATATATATCCCACCCCCGTTTTCACAGGAGGTGCTACAGCTTTTGCTGATGTACCTGGCGGGCAAACCTGATGTCCCACTGTTAATCATGGGAGACCTTAACTGCTACCTTGACCCAAAATTGGATAGGCACCCCCCAGTCCATTCTCCTGGGGGTGGGAGGGGCACGGCACTCAGCCGCCTAGTTATGGAACTGGGCTGGACAGATTTTTGGTGCATTCGTAACCCTAATATAAAGCAGTTTTCATGCTTCTCCAAAACTCACGGATCCCTGTCCCGTATAGACCTTAGTATAGGCACTCCTAATTTGCTAGAATATATCTCTAAGATAGAATACTTCCCTCGGGGAGTATCTGACCATTCACCTGTAGCTGTATGGCTGAGTGCCCAACCCCCTACCTCACTACCTAAGGCGCCATGGAAACTCAATGCCTTTTGGCTGAAACTATTTAACTCCCCAGAACGAATTTCTAATCAAATAGAATTATTTTTCAACTCCCATAAACACTTAACAGATACAATTCAAACCTGGGAAGCCTTTAAGGCCTACCTCAGGGGAATATTTATTGCTGAAATAGCCATGGTCAAGAGAAATTCCTCGGCACTACTGGAACAGGTTGGAGACCAGGTGCGCCAGTTGGAGTTTGCCTATGTTACTGACCCTACAGAGTCTGCGAGGGAGGCGTGGATTTCGGCCCAGGATTCACTGGACCGCTTGAGATCCTCCGTCGCAGAACGCAAAAGGTTCTTTAGCAAACAGGCATTCTATGAAGAAGGGGAAAAAAACGGGACGCCTATTGGCAAAAATAGCCAGGTCCCAGCAGCTGTCTCCAGCGGTTGGGGCAATTCGCACGGCCGGTGGAAAGGTGGTTAATGGCCTGGATCAGGTTTTATCAGAGCTAGCATCCTTCTACAAGGATCTCTATGTAGCGAGGGATGACTACACAGATAGTGAGCTAGAGGCATACCTTGCAGGGATTGATCTGCCCTCTCTATCTGAAGAGGCTAGGCAATCACTGGAAGCACCCCTGACATTGGAAGAGCTACAACATGCGGCATGTTCCTTCCCTACGTGCAAGGCTCCTGGGGAGGACGGTATCCCCATGGAGGTTTTCACCCAGTATGGTGAGTGGATAGTGCCGCAGCTACTAGAAGTGTTTAATGACTCGCTTAAAAAAGGCAACTTGCCGACCTCCATGACTAGAGCCAATATAATTTTATTGTTGAAACCTGGCAAGGATCCGGTTGACCCGGGCTCATACAGGCCTATTTCACTACTGCAAAGTGATGTTAAAATCCTGGCTAAGGCCCTGGCGCTTAGGGTCAACCGGATCATTGAATCCATAATACATCCCGACCAGGCTGGATTTATGCCGCACAAGTCCACTGCCACCAACCTCAGACGCCTATTTTTAAATATGCAGCTGCAGCCAGATAATGAAGGAAGCAGGGCTCTGCTCTCCCTGGACGCCAATAAGGCGTTTGACAGTGTAGGTTGGAGATACCTATGGGCGGTACTATCAAAGCTAGGGTTTGGAAGTCGCTTTATAGCATGGGTCAAACTGTTATATGCTTCCCCAAAGGCGACTATCAGGATGTCAGGTAGGATGTCACATGCGTTTGCTCTGGGCAGGGGCACAAGGCAGGGATGCCCCCTGTCCCCCCTGCTCTTTGCCATCGCCATCGAGCCGTTGGCGGCTGCGGTAAGAGCAAGTCAGCAGATTACGGGCTTTAAATATGGGAACCTCCACGAAAAGATTATGCTGTATGCTGACGACATGATGCTTTTCCTGGGGGATACCACAACGTCCTTAGCGGAGGTGACAAGAATCATCACTGGGTTCGGTTATTTTTCTGGCCTGACAATTAATTGGTCTAAGTCGGCTTTGATGTTGCTGGACGAGGGGGGTGAGGTGAATCTACCGGACTCCTGCTCGGTTCCGGTAACGTCATCATTTAAATACCTAGGCATACAAATTTCACCTAAAATAGCGGAATACTGCCCCCTAAACACACACCCCTTGCTATCCAGATTTAGAGACAAAATCAACACATGGAACAGGCTCAAAATGTCACTAGCGGGCAAAGCAAACTTAATAAAAATGATTTTAATGCCGCAATTACTTTACTTTTTACACAACTCCCCAATAGTAATACACTTAAAGATTTTTAGGGTGGTTAACACTCTCTTCCGCAAATTGCTGTGGAATTCAGGCACACCAAGAATTAAGCTGGAACAGCTACAAAACCCTAAGGACAGCGGAGGGCTGGCAGTACCCAACCCATGGCTGTACTACATAGCAGCTCAGTTGCAGCAGTTGGTGGGCTCCATGAACCGGGACCCTCCTGGCTCATCGGCGCAGTTAATGCTGATTGGGACAGGAGCGGAAACAATCCCGCTAGGCCTTGAGGCCCAATTGTTTCACAAATCCAATAAACTAACGCCCACTCTTACTTTAATACAGAAAGTCTGGAACAAGGGAAGGCAGCTGCAGGAGGTAATAGGCTTCACAGAATACAGCCCAATATGGGGGAATCTTTCATACGTAGAGCTAGCAAAGCTGCAACAGGGTCCCAGATGGCGCTCATTTGGTGTTATCCTTTTATCCCACATATTTAGCAATGGCAAGCTGCTGACGTTCTCAGAGCTACAAAATAAATACAACCTCCCAAATACCATGTATTATTCATATATCCAACTCAAACACGCGGTGGACACACAAGGTAGTGCTACTCCCTGGACATTGTCCACCACCCCTATCTTTCATCTGATATAGTCCAGCACAGAAACTAAAGGTTTTATTTCATATTGCTATCAAATGCTACTGATGCAACTTTTGAAAACACACCCGACCAGGGCACCGTCCCTATGGGAGCAAGACGTAGGCCCAATTACGGGAGAGCAATGGGAAGAAATTTTACAATCTGTTAATATATGCTCTCTCAACGTGGCCCAGAAGGTATCCCAACTATATATAATACTTAGAGTGCATTACACCCCACTTAAACTATACAATATGGGTAGGAGGACTGATCCTTTATGTAGCAGATGTGAGCGGCATCAGGGGGACCTCATTCACCTACTGTGGAGATGTCCAAAACTCCATAGGTATTGGAGTGAGGTTATGGAAACACTCAACCGAGTGTTCCAGACCACCATTCCCCTTGACCCAATTCACTGCATCTTAGGAGTCCTAGAGGATACGGTCCCGGAAGAGATGACTAGAATAGCACTCACTAGGGCACTGTTCCAGGCACGCAAACTTATACTGCTTGGCTGGAAATAGACCTCGCCACCATCAGTGAAATCATGGATTACTCATATGGGCAACACCTTGATTATGGAAAAACACATTTACCAACACAGAGGCAGCTCCAATAGATTCGAGAGGATCTGGGCACCATGGTTAGACACCCCTGGATTGAGTCCTAGGGAGCTGGTAATGTCCAGACTATTGCAATGTCTCGGGGGGGGCCCATGAGGTTTTATTGATGGTTAGTGACCATAAAGCAATAGAGCATTGAAATATTTCAGGATTTTTGGTGATAAATGATGATTGGAATGTAATAGTAAATAATGGTCTGTTGTTGCATGATGTATGTACAATGGAAGCTATGTATGGAAATTTGTTCAATAAACACCTTTTTGATTTAAAAAAAAAAAAAAAAAAAAAACACAGACAGAGTAATCAATGGATCTGTTTTCACAACCTTCTTTGATGGCTTCAGTTCCACCGATCTTCAATTTTTTAAAAAAAAATACATACTGTAGATCTTTTACTAGGTACAGAGAAATGTAGGCAGAAATTACAGCCATAAATGTATAAAAAAGTATCCGGTTCTCTATGTATTGTTTCCTTTGTGTGATATACTTGGTGATCCTGCCAGTCCCCCAGCTTTCTTACTTCAAACTGACCACGCTAGGCTTGGTAGCACTTTCATCCCAGCATGGTCAGTTTTCTAGCTGTGCTGGGAGCACAGTCTGCTCTTCCTCCAATGGTCAATGTTGTGCTGACATGCCCCCTCACCGAACAGCTTATCACTGGTAAGACCAGTGTACTATTGTTTCTCTGCCTCCTGCTGACACGCCCCCTGCAGTCTCCACCCCCCAGCTCTCTAAGGGCTTGTTCACACGTAGAATGAAGCAATTCTCATTAAGGTTATAGCTATAACACTTATGACATGGTTTTGAAGCGTTGAAAAAGCAACAAGAATGCTTGTTTTAAATGCCCATGAAAGTGTTGTATTTTCAGAGGGAATTTCTTAAAGGGGAAGAGGAAATTATCTGCTTTAAGGGGTGATTGGGTTGTGGTGCGATAGCAGGCATTTTTGGTAATTCTTTGCAAGACAGATTAATATACTTTTGATCTCTTTGACACTTGGCTTGGTCCAACACAAAAAGGATCATGGAAGGACTGTCAGTCACCTGAAGGCACTGACTCTTGCTGGCACCAACATTTTGGTGACACAAAAAGCTTTACCACTAGCAATAATGCTCAATGCCTCTGCTCTTGCCTGGCACTGTCAGTATTGCTGGCTGGTTGATGCTTTTGCCCGCACACAGCAGCCAATGGTGTTACCACACCAAACGTGCTGGAGCTGCTCTGTCCCAATTCTCTATTTCCCAGTGCATTCTGGGATACAGGAAACTCCACTGCCTGTCCCCCAGAACCCAGTTAATACTTTATAAATACTTCACCAACATGCCATAAATGCTATAGGTGCAGTTACAGGGAAGTTACGGCGCACTTCCATCAAAATTAATGGAGGCGGCTGACAAGCAGTAATGCCATATGAAAGCGACATGCTGCTTAATTTTTAACACAGCATTACTTTACCACATCTGTGTGTATTGCATTATGTGGGGTACATTGCAAGAAGAGAAGCTCTAGTAGACAAAGCAGAAAAAGCTAATCGATGTATGAAGTGCATATTCTATCTCAAGGCCAATGAGCCAGATTCCCTGCTAGTGTGGAGACTACGGCATGTTGACACGTCCCACAAGCTCCATCACCATCATACTGGGAAGCACATGTATATGAGCAGCCCCCCAAATTGTTCGTTTTTTTTCGACAACTGACCTCTATAGCTTCGCCAACACTTTTTCTACAAAAGCAGCATGTCTGTGGCCTTTTGCCAGGCACTAGACTCTCCAATTTAAGATGAAGAGGTTGTGTTGCCTATCAAAACACTAAAAAACGCACAAAAGACTGGGACCAGATGGCTTCTCAACCTCTCATAAATGCTCCAGACATTCTGGCACCTCTTTTGCACCAGGCTTTTAGAGATCTCCGTGACCAACATTCTTTTCAACCAGGATCCCTACTAGCCGATATCTCTACGATTCCTAAACCCAACTCCAATGACACAAATTGGTCTAACTTCTGACCAATATCCCTAATAAATGTCAATATTAAACTCCACTCCAAAATTCTGGCCACCAGGATGAACCAAGGCAAAGGAGGCCTTATCCACCAAGATCAAGTCGCTTTTATTCCCATTTGATAGGTTAGTAACAATATGCATAAAATGCCCTCCTGGTTGGAGTCTCTGAGAAGAAACCACTTATGCTCTTTTCACTTGATATACAAAAGGCCTTCAAACACTGTGTCCTGGCCTTACCTTTTTTACATATTAGAGAAGTGGGGCTGTTGTCCCAAGTTCTGCCTGTTAATCTAAAACTTTTTGACTCCCCCATGGCATATGTAAAGTATGCAGGCTTTAAATCCCCTTCTATCTCTATCAAGCAGGGAACCAGCCAGGGTTGCCCCCTATCGCTGCTCCTGTTTGCTCTGGCTATTGATATGGGTCTCCCCAGACAAAAAACGGTCTGTCAATAGCTGTCCACCACTACAAGTTGAGCAGCTTTGTGGATGACGTCATCCTGACAATAGCCAACACCCTAATCTCCCAGTCCAATTTACACAAGATCCTAAAGCAGTTTGGCTTGCAGGTTAATTCCACAAGATCAAAAGCTCTAATTATGTTCCTCCCCAACTCAGCTCCACAATCTTCAACAAACCTGTCAATATTAATGGGAACACCACAAACTACAGTTTTTGGGAGTTCATTTGATGAATAATTATTCTACTCTTCTTGAAGCCAGGTATGCTCCCATTAGTCAGGAAACTCAAATCTCACCTGCAGAATTGGGCTACCCACAACCGGTGATGGTTGGGACACATAGGTATAATAAAATAGGAAGGTACTTCATTTTTATTGTTGCTATTTAGGGTCTTACAGTTACCGATTCCTTAATCTTGCATGAGCTCCATCCAAGGTCAGGTAATGCGTTTCATGTGGCGGGGCTGTAAACCAAGGATCTCTAAACATGTTGTTTCAAACCAGACCAAATAGGGGGCTGGGCGTCTCAAACTTCTTGAGATATTACCAAGCTGCACAAATTGCTAAACTGACTAAATATTATACCAGCTAATAAAAACACTGTTTGGGGTTCAGCTGGAAGTTGTTGGTTTCGCTCTCCTGTCTATTCATAACCTGTTGTGACTGCACCCTCAGGACCGGAAAAAACTTCTGAACCCTATCACACAGCATTCATTACAGCACTGGGACAGTTAAGTATTCAAGAAGGATGCTCTCCCCCAAATGCCACTATTGTCTATTATTCGCAACCCCTCCTTCCCCCAAGCCTTTGAATTCCCTGGGGCCTGCAAACATTTCCTTTACTTTTTGTTGACCCCCTAGATGATTCAAACCCTTTGCTAACCTCCAAAAAACCCACTGCTTGCTCTCGTAACAATGTTGCTATCTACAGGTTATACAGAATTGTGCACATCAACCGTGCGCCTTAAGGGAGATTTTCTAACCCTCACACCTTTTCAATCTAACTGTAAAAATGACCCCCACTCTGAGGGGCTAATCACCCTACTTTATGGCACCTTAACCTCCAAACAAACACCAGTAACCTAAACTATGTCAGTAAGTGGGAATAAGGTTTACAGTTGTCTATTGACCATAAGCCCTGGGACTAAAGCTACCACAAAATCTTGCTTTCGTACTCATAATGCAACTACCGGTTGAACTGAACTACAAAGTACAGATTCATTGGTCCCTACTAGACTAGCACATATTAACCCTAATGGCTCTTTGCATTGCTTGCGTGGCTGTTCAGAGGCCGACTCCTTTATTTACACATGGTGGAGTTGCCTGGTAGTACAGGGGCTCTGGCAACAAGTATATGGCATGTTACCCTTTTTTGCAGAGCATTGCCAATGAGCCCTCTTAAAGCACTTCTCAAATCGGAAACCAAATCCCAATTTACTCTCTTGACACACATCCTTACAGCTAAGAAAAAAAGGATAGTGAATTTCTAGCGCTCAAACACATCTGAGTCTGGGAACCATGGAATACCAACTACCTTCCATGAAAATTCCATTGCCAACTTTTGTATCTAAAGCAACCACCACTTTTGTATACTCATATCTGAGCTCATTGTCACCTCCCCCAAGCTGACTACCTCCCTTCCTCCTTTCTCCTCTCTCTTCCTGCCCAGTATCACTCTGCCTCTTCTTCTAAAATGTTTACTCTTCCTTCTTTTTTGTTTCATATTGATTTGTGGGCAATATGCAGAATGTATACCGATTAACCGATATATCAGTGTGATATACTGGATGTTCTTATCGTCCCCAAAAATGTGTTGTCTGTTTTGTTGAACATTGTCTCTACATGTGAATTATCACTTGCACAAGCAAATAACATGTACCGTATATACTCGAGTATAAGTCGTTCCGAGTATAAGTCGAGGCCCTAATTTACCACAAAAAAATGGGAAAAACTTATTGACCCGAGTACAAGACGAGGGTGAGAAATGCACAGCTACTGTAAGTGGAAAAGAGGGTCAACAATGCCCATTTGCAGCATCACTGTGCCCATTTGCATGCCTCACTGTGCCCATTTGCAGCCATAGGTCCCCTGAACTTCAAACTCGGTAGTTAAGGATTCCTAGATGCCCCCTAGCTGCAGCCAAAATTTGGGGTCTCTGAACCCAAAGGGTCCCGAAATGACATTGCTGCAGATGGACACAGTTGACTGAATTTGGGGCCCTGTATGTCGGGGCCACTTAGTGCTAAGAACCCCAAATTTGGTGTGCAAACCCAGTGGAACTAGCAGCATCAAATTTCCAAAGCTGGGGTTTCTAGCACCAAGTGGCCCCGAGATACAGGGCCCCAAAAATCAGTTCGGAAAATGTCAAGCACTTTTCTGCAGCAGAGAATGACATTTTCCGAACCGGTTTTGGGGCCCCGTATCTCGGGGCCACTTAGAGCTAGGAACTTCAGGTTTGGATATGTTATGGTACCAGTTCCAGTGGGTTTGCACACCAAATTTGGGGTTCCTAGCACCAAGTGGCCCTGAGATATGGGGCCCCAAATTCGGTTCAGAAAATGTCAAGCACTTTTCTGCTGCAGAGAATGACATTTTCCAAACCGGTTTTGGGGCCCCGTATCTCGGGGCCACTTAGAGCTAGGAACTTCAGCTTTGGATATGTTGTGGAACCAGTTCCACTGGGTTTGCACACCAAATTTGGGGTTCCTAGCACCAAGTGGCCCTGAGATACGGGGCCCCAAAATCGGTTCGGAAAATGAAATTTTTTGCTGCAGAAAAGTGCTTGACTCGAGTATAAGTCGAGGGGGGCACTTTCAGCACAAAAAAATGTGCTGAAAAATTCGACTTATACTCGAGTATATACGGTACTCAAAACTCTATGCATTTTTCTTTTGCTTTGTTTGCGCTTTAATATTCAATACAAATCTACTGAATGAAAACGTTTTTCTATTTAATTTTTTAAATTGCCCTCTCCCTGCTGGTTTTTACATCTGTACATTTGTTTACAGGAAAATCAAAATTTGTGTACAGGCTCTAAAGGTACAAGTGAAAGTGAATTAGCAGTTAATCATATATGCCAGGGCTCAGTCTGGGGTTTCAAAGGGAGCTGCAAAGCAAGCAACGTCTGCTGTACTGCCTTTTTAGATAACCCGTGGTGCTGTGGAAATGCTTTGTTATGTTTAAATACACACAAGCTTTTAATATTATTTATACACACACAAAAAAAATATATAAGTGATTGAAAACCATTATAATTTTAATTAACTAATATTTGGGGAAGCAAATCACTTCCATGTCTGCACGTCCAGACCCAGGATAAATTAAGCTCTCTGCTTCATTCCTCCTGTGGATCTGTGCTATATTCTGATGCTTCTGAAATATTGCCCCCCACAAGCCATCAGGAAGCCAGCTCTGACATGAGGAAGAAAAGTCTTGCCTCTACTAAGATGTCTAAATTCACACAGATGCACAGATTCTACAATACTGGTTCACATTAACGGTGCCTGGCACTTCATGTTGTAAATTATACTTCCTCAACAGCTGTAGGAATACAAATTGCTTATTACTGGTATACACACACCTGCATAAGAATGTACAGGGATGTGAGTAGATTAATAATTATGAGCGAATATTGGAAGCAGAGTGAGCTATGGCAGATAAAAATACTTAATATTAATGGTAAAAATGGTAAAAAATTGTGCTAATGATATTTATTTCATGTGAATAACAATGAATATAGGAAGATAGGCCCCGTGTTAGTGGGTACTAATTACAGATGACAGGATTGCTAATAAATGCTTGCAAATACAACCAGCATATGCTGTGAACTGTTAGAAAAATAGAGTAACGTGCTAATAAATGCTTACAAAAGCAAAGAATTACACTTAACAACTAATACTAGTGAATGGTAATGAAAACTAATAAGAAAAAAAAAATGTAAGTAATAACGGCCCTAAGAAAGAACACTGTGGGCTAATTAGTGTTACTGGTGGCTGGTTAGTGCCAAACACATATTACCTAGGAAGGCTAATTATAGAATATGGAAATAAGCTATACTAAGAAAGGAGGGACAGCCAACGCTGATGTGTGTTAACATGTGTAGTTTTATCAACAAAGAACGGGACTGGTAAGGAGAAAGTCTGCATGTTAATGATTTAGGATGCTTGGGATGGTGGATAATTAAAAGGGAAAGTCGAATGGTTTTTGGCCGATTGTATTCTAAAACTCATCCCTGGGTTTTAAAAAAAATCCTTCCTTTCCCACACTATTCACCCTTCGCTAATCACAACTTTTTTTTTGTAAATAAAAACATCAATATGCTAAAAACACTGACAGCCCTTCTCAGTCTTCCTTTTCATTTAAAATGTACAGGGGGGGGGGGGTCCCTTTTTTGTTTTGTAAAGACATATTAGATAAGTATAGGTGGTGGTGGGGGGCGCAGGATTATTATTATTTGTTTTGCCCAGAGGTTGGCTTTCATTTTTAGAAATGTACAAGGTTTATACCCAGAATTTTTTTATATCTGTTTTACATATAATACACAGTTTATTTCTACTGTTTGAAAAGTTGTTGTGGTTTTTTTTAATAAGGATAACCTCTGTGTAACTGACTAAACTAAAAAGTTTCATCCATGCAAGGAGAGAGGAAGAGAGTGTGTCCTTAATCTGAGACTTTCAGGAGTCTGTTAGTTGGGCTGGGTTTTTTAAAGAGGGGAAACAGCAGAAGGTGCTTGCTTGCAGGCTCTCTAACTAAAATGTTTAATTATTATTATTATACAGGTTTTATATAGCACCAACAAAATAAACAGCGCTCAGCGCTTAACAAAATGAAGGTAGACATTACAGTTACATTACAATTTGGTACAAGAGGAATCAGAGGGCCCTGTTTATTAGAGCTTACAATTTAAAAAGGAAGGGTCAATTGATACAAAAGGTAATAGCTGTGGGGGATGAGCTGATGGAGGAAGCAGGACAGTGTTAGTTAGAAGCAGGATAGGCTTCTTTAAAAAGAAGGGTTTTCAGGGATCATCTAAAGATGGATAGATTAGGCGACAGTCGGACCGATTGGGGTAGGGAGTTCCAAAAGATGGGAGAAGCTCTGGAGAAATCCTGGAGGCGAGCATGGGAGGAGGTGACAAGGGAGCTAGAGAGCAGGAGGTCTTGGGAGGACCGAAGATAGCGGCTTGGTTGGTATTTTGGGACTGGGTTGGTGATGTAGCTGGGGCAGCGTTATGGATGGCTTTGTAAATTATTGTTAGTACTTTGAATTTTATTCGTTGGGTGAGTGGAAGCCAGTGGAGGGATTGGCAGAGAGGGGTGGAGAACACTGAATGGTTGGTAAGGTGGATGAGTCTTGCAGCAGCATTCCTTATGGACTGAAGGGGGGATAGTCTATGTAAAGGTAATCCAAGGAGGAGGGAGTTGCAGTAGTTGAGGTGAGAGATAACCGGGGAGTGAATTAGAAGCTTGGTGGTGTCATTAGTTAAAAAGGGGCATATTCTGGAAATGTTGCGGAGGCTAAGGTGGCATGATTTGGACAGGGATTGTATGTGGGACTGAAAGGACAGTTCAGAGTCTAAGGTTACCCCTAGCACCCTGGCATGTGGGGATGGACTGATAGATGTGCCATTATTCTTGATAGAGAAGTCAGGGGAAGGGGCACGTGGGGGAGGAAATATTAAGAGCTCAGTTTTAGATTCATTTTGAGGAAGTGGTTTGACATCCAGGCTGATATGTCTGTTAGTATATCAGTGATTCGTGAGGAGATTGATGGGGTGAGCTGAGGGGCAGAGGGATAGATTTGGGTGTCATCAGCATATAAAAATGGTAGTGGAAGCCATGGGAGGCTATGGGCTGACCCAGGGAGGACGTGTAGATCGAGAATAGTAGAGGTCCAAGGACAGAACCTTGGGGGACCCCAACGGTAAGAGGAGTTGGAGAGAAGGAAGTGGAGTTGTAAGTGACACTGAAGGTGCGATGAGATAGGGAAGATTCGAACCAATGGAGAGTGCAGCAATGGAGACCAAGAAAATTGAGTTTAAGGAGGAGGGGGTGGTCAACTGTAACAAAGGCAGAGGAAAGGTCCAAGAGTAAGAGTACGGAATAATGACCGTTGGTTTTGGCTGTTAGTAAGTAGTTTGTGAGTTTTAGGAGGGCAGTTTCTGTGGAGTGCTGTGGGCGAAATCCAGACTGAAGGGGATCAAGAAGGTTATTCTCAATGAGGTGGTCGCTCAGTTGGTTGTAGATTAAACGTTCAAGGAGTTTGGAGGCAAAAGGGAGTAAAGAGATGGGTCTTAGGCTGTTAAGATTGGTGGGGTCTAGTGAGGCCTTTTTTAATATAGGAGTGACTAGCGCATGTTTTAGAGGGTTAGGGAAGATGCCAGTAGAGAGTGAGAGCTTGAAGATATGAGTTAAAGAGTGTAGGATAGAGTTAGATGGTGACCGTAGTATTTGAGAGGCAGGAGGTTAGGTGGGTGTTAGAAAAAACTTTAGTGACTTCCTCTATAGTAGCAAAAAGAGGGAAGTATTGATTGTGCAAGAGGACGAGTGTAAAGTGAGGGAGAGATCTGTAGAGCGGAGATCTCATTTTTGAAGAGATTAGCAATCTCCTGGGCAGTGAGTAAGTTAGTGGGAGGAGGTAATGGAGGACGAAGTAGAGTGGTAAATGTAGAAAAGAGTTAATGCAGTCAGCTATACATAGCTCCGACTCAGTTACTTCCCTTAAACAGAAGAAGGATAAGCGTGTCCCTTGGCACCAACTGTTCACTTGGGTGCCATTCTTCCATAGTACATATTGGTATGCGAGAGCCACGAATTCCCTGATGGGACAGGGTGGTCGGCATTTTTTAGTATTGTGACATTCTGATCACACGAGGGTGGACTATATGGGAGCCTTACTACATGTTGATGGAGTGTTTTTAAACCACAGTTCTGGCACACGCTGCAGCAACAGTAGAGAACCATGGTGGTAGGCTAAAATGTTCTCTGCCCATTTGATAAAATATTTACAAGATAAAAAATGATTCTGTACTAAATGTGTAACTCTAGCGCTTAGTGCAAATGTTATAATAAGGAAAACAAAAAGAACCAAAATACTTTCCATCAGAAACAATGTGAAGTACAGCAGTATCTTCTCAAAGAAACTAATGGTCAGTCTATTTTTTATAACTTCTAATTTTGTAGTTTTTCTGTAGTGTGTCTGGTGTGAACACTCTGCAGAGCAAACCAGATCCCACCCCCTCCTCATCCGTCCTGGGGTGCCAGTTTGACAGCTGGGTCTTATTCATTCTGTGTCAGAGCACCAAGAGCAGCTCTTGTGTGAATGAAACCTGCAGACAGTCTTTATTCATAAAAAATATATAGTTATATTTTATGTTTAGGTTTTGTATGCAGATCAGATACCTACCCTTTAATCTACCTGTAATGTCCATTACAAGAAACTTGCAAGTGTTAAAATAAATAATTATATTTGACCCCCTTATTCACCCTTCGATAACTTGCCCATCTTAAAGCAGAGTTTCAGTCTCCTGTGGAAAAAATAAAAGTCAGCAAAAACTGTAGCGGCCGACTTTCAAAAAACAGCCACTCACTTGTCCCACAATCCAGCAGTGTGCTCACCCCGTCAGTCTCACCCGCTGTCTTCTTTCTTCAGGCCAGCATCCTTACTATGGCTTCACAGCCGGGTGACCATTGCGCATGCACGAGCAGCGCTGCACATTGTGAATGGTGGATGTAGTCTTCTGGGACTTGTCACGTGTCCCAGAAGACTGAGGGGGGGGGGGGGGGGAGAAGAACCTCTGCTTTGATTGCCTAGGCGGAGTGGGAGAGGGTACCTGACCCCCCCCCTCGCTCCTCAAAAGTGCCAATTGTTCAAGAGGAGTGGGAGACAAGTCCTTAAAGCAGAACTTCCCATTTTGGGTGGAGCTCTGCCTTAAAGTGTTTCTAAACCCACAACAGTAAAATCAGTCTGTATATGATTATGCAGTAAAGCCTGCTTGTTATACTCACTGTGGAACCTAAAAGGTTATTCCTTCGCAAAAAAAGGCCGTAAAAAGGCTGTCATAGTTACATAGGTTAGTCTGGTTGAAAAAAAGTTCATCTAGTTCAACCAATAAAAAAGGGAGAAAAAAAAAAATCACAATCCTGTCTGATTCTATCTTCTCTAATCCTCCCCTTCTTTTACTGTCCCCAATCCATCTCCTGATAAGACAGAGCCTTTGGAATCACTCTACACATGCTCAGTTTGGTGTGCATTGCTAGAGAGTTTTTTTTTTCCTGGGGAGGGTGCATGTGATCAGCACAGGACCAATTAGCACTGTCCAGACAGAGGGTCAGGGGTCCTGTAACCTCATAGGACAGTCAGAGTAGAAGGAAAACTCCCCCTAGAAGCTTTAACCAGTGCTTGGCCAGACACTGATAAAAGTCACAAGACTGCTATATACTGCTGATGAGAAAAGGTATTTAGCAGTTTATATTTACTAAAATAATTACATATCCATGTTCTGTGTACTGTGGGAGACCAGATATAGTGAATGCAGGGTCCTGGGTTTAGTAAAACTTTAAATTTATTACTCCCCTTTAATTTTTTTTTTCTTTTGCTAATCTGTATTTTTTTGACATTCTTATATAAACATTTTTGTCGTTTGTTCATGTATTTTTGTTGTCACATTATTAAACCATTATAAAAATGTTTTTGTTTTTTTTTAAATAATAAAAAATTAGCACACGCATGTACGCATTATAATTAAACCACACAAATTGGACCTTGCCCAGGTACTAAGCACACAGCAGCACCCCCACCCCTGCTCAATTTTCCCTAGACTAGAAAGGGGCAAGCCTAAATATAACCAAGGATAAGAGCCAGTAACACTGCATGCTTGCAACACATTTGGATTCCTGTTTACATGGGAAGAAAAGTACAGAGCCACTTTAAATCTGAAGATGTTTTGGGGCTTACAGCAAACATAATGAGAAGTTGGAATAAAGGCAACATATCATCATTTAAAGCAAACTGACAGATTTTAGAACAGCTGTTAAAACTGCCCTATGTAAATATTCAGAAGATGTAAATGCTCCCCACTCCAAACCTAAATGAAAAAAAAAACAAAAAAAAATACAAAAAACCCAGAAGCAATACAGGATATAAGACAGCAAGATGAGCAATGTAAATCCTGTTTCAGACTTTCAGGCTGAGTGATAACTTCTGATGCAAATTTGTGCTAATTGGCAAATTGTTTTGGTTTTAAAAGTATATTTATTGGTGTTTAAATATACGAATTGAGCTATAAACACAAAGTATTTTTTTAAAAACGTAAATGTTACAAATACTACCTAAATGGTGAACATTTATAGTTCGTATTTGATAACTATGTTTGATATCATTTTTTATTATTTCTTTACTGAAAATTCCACTATATTTATTGGTCATTCCATTGCACTCTGAGCTAATACTAAATGTTAAAGCCAAAATGCAGTCTTTGAGATAAAAATAGGAAATGACCCAATGGAGTGCTTTCCCTTCATTTTCTTCCATGTAGATGCAACAGGAATTTAAAAGAAATATCTACAAAGTGAACGGGAACCCTTTTTAGATTTCACCAGAAAAAATGTTCACATTGGAAGATTTCCCTTTTTCCTGTGCTGATGAAAACCTTCAACCTTGTGATAAATAGAAAGCAGTAAAAACCTGAGAGATGGACATAAGATTGTCAAAAGTATTGGGACGCCTGCCTTCACATGCACATGAACTTTAATGGCATCCCAGTGTCAATCCGTGGGGTTTCAATATTGAGTTGGCCCACCCTTTGCAGCTATAACAGCTTCAACTCTTCAGGGAAGGCTGCCCACAAGGTTTAGGAGTGTGTCTATGGGAATGCTTGACCATTCTTGCAAAAGCAAGTTTGTGAGGTCAGGCACTGATGTTGGAGAGAAGGCCTGGCTCGCAGTCTCTGCTCTAATTCATTCCAAAGGTGTTCTATCGGGTTGAGGTCAGGACTCTGTGCAAGCCAGTCAAGTTCCGCCACCTCAAACTCGCTCATCCATGACTTTTTGGATCTTGCTTTGTGCACTGGTGCGCAGCCATGTTGGCACAGAAAGGGGCCATCCCCAAACTGTTCCCACACAGTTTGGAGCATGAAAATTATCCAAAATGTCTTGGTATGCTGATGCCTTAAGTGTTCCCTTCACTGGAACTAAGGGGCCAAGCCCACCCCTGAAAAACATCCCTACACCATAATCCCCCCTCCACCAAATGATCTGGACCAGTGCACAAAGCAAGGTCCATAAAGACATGGATGGATGAGAGAGTTTGGGGTGGAGGAACTTGACTGGCCTGAACCCGATAGAATACCTTTGGAGTGAATTAGAGCAGAGACTGTGAGCCAGGTCTTCTCATTAATATCAGTGTCTGACCTCACAAATGTACTTTGGAAGAATGGTCAAACATTCCCATAGACACACTCCTAAACCTTGTGGACAGCCTTCCCAGAAGAATTGAAACAGTTATAGTTTCAAAGGGTTTGCCTAACTAAATATTGAACCCTACAGACTAAGACTGGGAGGCCATTAAAGTTCATGTGTGTGTAAAGGCAGGTGTCCCAATACTTTTGGCAATAGAGTGTATATCATAAACCGTTTGCACACTGGATGTTTTACCAACTCTCCTAGACACCTTTCCTCCTGGCTGCAGTGTTTTGGCAGAAAGAATGCTTGATGACTGTAAACTAGTGTAGCTCGTTTCGTCGCTTCAAACTCTTAGACGGTAACTAATTTCATTGACCAGAATAATAATTTATTATTATTTTATTTTATTATTTTAACCTAGCGCTTAGGCGTGTTTACATGCGCTTAGGCACGTCAAGTGTTTTTTCTGCTGCTCCTGCCACACTAGCTGTGTATATTCTTTTCTGCCTCTAAACGCCTAAGTGTGCATGGACAAATAGGCTAAGATGCAGGGGCATTTAGAGGCAGGGGGAAAAAAAACAAAACGCAGAACACCCCTAGGAGCAGCAGAAAAAATGTCCACTGTGCATGAGGCCTAAAGTTCACAAGAGCTGTAGTTGGCAGCTCAAGGACAGGAAGCAGCTTCTAGAACAGGGGTCTCCAATCTACACAATTATATCTGCCCACAGCTAGGGACAGTGGAATATCCTCAATGTGCATTGATGGAGGATTAAGGTCAGCAGAGGCTGCCTATGGTCTGTGCTTCAACACCCCCAACCCACACCTGGACTTTGCAGGGGGGGGGGTGCAGTGATCTTCAACACCACATAGGGAATGTGAGGTAACAGGAGGCTCTGATAAGGACCCTGACGTAAAGGGGGACCTTGATGAAGGGAGGGTGGGGGGGATTCTGATGTAAAGAAGGCTTTGATATAAAGGGGACTGAGATCGGGACTCTGATGTAAAAAACAAACAATCTAATGGGGACCTTACACCTTAAATAAAAAAAATACCATACAAAAGGTCTTTCTAATCTTGGCATATGGGGAAATTTAGGACATATGTCAGGCTGCTTCTGCTCTATTTATCCCTGTTGAGATTTCCCCTCACTTCCTGTCCCTATATCTGTCACCAGAACCGGAAGTGAGAAAAAAAGCTTTCCAATGGAGGAAACACCTGACAGGGGTTCCTAAACTTTGCACCCTATTTTACACCCCCCCCCCCCCCCCCCATCCTTGGCTCAAAAGGTCTCCAGTGTGTTTTTTTAAGCCTTTATTATACCTTTTCCAAAGTTTTGAGGGCAGTCTTTTGACACTGCAGGTCCCATTTCACCTCAACCTTGGGCTGGGTGATCTTTACTGATTTAGAAGGTGAAGGAGACATGATGACCAGTACACTGAAGGGCGCTGTTGTGTAAGGGGGTTCCGTGATGTCCTGCCCTCACAGAAGAGTCCTCAGTCTGTTGAGGATAATGATGCTGAACGTCATTTAATCCAGAAAACTAAGGACAATCTTGTAGAGAAGGGGAGTTACTGTGGGGACAGCTCTGGGTTTTAAATAAGTATGGCTGCCTGAGCTTTTTTATTTTTTATTTTTTTTGTTTTTTTTTAACAAAGGCTAGATTACTTTTTTGTTAAATCTAACCAGGAATTAGACTTTAAATTCTTTCCCTCACTTTCTGTGTCTATTTACATTGCATGCCTAGGAAGAACAACCATTATAGTCAATAACGTTCGTTTACTTTACCTTTCATTTTCACTGAAGGCAGAAGCAGCAGAAAGGTCTGGATTCAGGTTTTTACTTCTCATCTCAGAAAATAAAAATAAACAAAAAAGTACACCTTAACAAGCAGGAATAACAAAGCATTTCAGTTCATTCAGTTTTGTACGTCTATTTCAGGTTCATCTAAGATTGACGGGAGGTGCCGAAAACCATCTAAATACTATGCTGGTTTAAAAACATTGATAATTATGAAGTATAGTCTCTGTCAGACAGGAATAAAATGGATGGATATGATTTGACAATAACAAAGAGATGGAAATAGACGGTGCAAAGCAACACGAGAAAATCTATTGCAGTGTTATACCGTCTCCTAGTGGCCAACCAATGTATAGTTCACAAATGGATGATGAAGGTTTTTACTGGATAGACGGATAGCTGGAGGCTGGCTGGTTGTAGTAAGAAAGATCAGAGTTGATTCTCACCTCCTCTATTGAAGATTATTAAAGCAGCTGATGTCTCAAAAAAATCAGATCGCATTTAAAAATTGCAAAATGAGAGGTAGCACTCTACTGGATGTCATAAGCATTCCAAAAAAAAGAAAAAAAGAAAAATAATGTCAGTAACTTACAGGCCTGTGAGCTTATTCAACGAGAACCTGTAGTGTTAAAAATGATATCATCATGAATAGGAGATAGGGATAGAATGATTTGATTATATCACACACCTGTATCCAGATCATCCCATTCCATCCCATCTGGGTTCACCCTTTTCCACCTTTATCAAATTGATTGAGGGCCTGTTCACACCAGTGGCAGCATTATACTGTGTTGTGAAGGGAGCAGTGCCAGTGCACTGTAATGATACAACACGCTGTTCACTTCTTTTTAATTTAAACGTTTCAACAAGACAATTTTGTTTATCTTTATGCACTGCAGCATCTTATGATGGGGTTTAGGGAGTCGGTGAAAATTTGTCTTGTCTATGCATTAGACAATCCTGCCCAGGGCAGCCTATTGAATATGGTGTGAATTTGCTCTAAAGGAGACTGAAAAATGCCTATGATTTTTCGTAACTCTAAAATCCAGAGTATCTAGACAACTGGAGTATCGTACTGGGATCAGATTTAATTGAACATAGCCAGTATATAAATGCGATTGTTAGATTTATGAGATAGATTTATATTATATATAGAAAGGAGCAAGAATACCTGTGCTTTATCCATTCTATTTGCAGATACACTATATTACCAAAAGTATTGGGACACCTGCCTTTACACGCACGTGAACTTTAATGGCATCCCAGTCTTATGCTGGCCATACACTATACGAAAAACCGGCCGAAAAATCGTTCGAATGGACACTTCGTTCGTTTTTCGGCAAGTTAGTGGGTACAAATCGATAATCGTTTGTGACGTTTTTGTGGAAAAAAAACGAACGGCATGTTTGGAAAATTTCTGCCGAACGTACGATAAATTGCAAGGTTAATGTGTTTTCCGTCCGAACTTTCTGCACTAGGTATATGTAAAAAAACGAACACAAAATTATTTATTCATGTCCACTGAACAGATTATCGGTCATTATATGATGGCAAGATCGTTTGCGGTCACGGTCGAACGTTCGTTTTTCGAAAAGGGGTTCGGCCGATTTTCTGTATAGTGTATGGCCAGCATTAGTCTGTAGGGTTCAATATTGAGTTGGCCCACCCTTTGCAGCTATAACAGCTTCAACTCTTCTGGGAAGGCTGTCCACAAGGGAGTATGTCTATAGGAATGTTTGAACATCCTTCCAAAAGTGCATTTGTGAGGTCAGGCACTGATGTTGGATAAGAAGCGCTGGCTCGCAGTCTCCGCTCTAATTCATCCCAAAGAGGTTCTATCAGGTTAAAGTTAGGACTCAAGTTCCTCCACCCCAAACTCGCTCATCCATGTCTTTATGGATCTTGCTTTGTGCATTGGTGCGCAGTCATGTTGGAACAGAAAGGTGTCATCCCCAAACTGTTCCCACAATGTTGGGAGCATGAAATTGTCCAAAATGTCTTGGTATGCTGACACCTTATGAGTTCCCTTCACTGGAATCAAAAGGCCAAGCCCAACCCCTTAAAAAAAAAAAAACCCACACCATAATCCCCCTCCACCAAATGATTTGAACAATTGCACAAAGCAAGGTCCATAAAAGACATGGATGAGCGAATATTGGGGTGAAGGAACTTGATGGAGTCTTGACCTCAACCTGATAGAACACCTTTGGGATGACTTAGAGCGGAGACTGCGAGCCAGGCCTTCTTGTCCAACATCAGTGCCTGACCTCACAAATGTGCTTCTGGAAGAATGGTCAAACATTCCCATAGACACACTCCTAAACCTTGTGGACAGCCTTCCCAGAAGAGTTGAAGCTGTTATAGCTGCAAAGGGTGGGCCAACTCAATATTGAACCCTACGGACCAAGACTGGGATGCCATTAAAGTTCATGTGTGTGTAAAGGCAGGTGTCCCAATACTTTTCGTAATATAGTGTATGTTATATATGATCTCCCCAAAAAGAATGGATGAAGCACAGGTGCTCTTGCTTCTTTATTTGATCTTGTTTAACAAAATATACATTTGAACAAACATTTTGGAAGTTCACAAGTGTTATATCAAAATATACACAATTATTTTTAGTTTAGTTCTATGATCATAAATTGGAAGACCGCTAAGGAACCTAAAAGTGGAACTAAAGTAAAATATAATTTACCTCTGTTCCAATAGTCCGATGTCCCTTGGTGGCATCTTATCCCCAGCTTCTTCTGGGTGCTACCCTGTTTCCCCGAAAATAAGACCTAGCATGATTGTCGGTGATGGCTGCAATATAAGCCCTACCCCCCCAAATAAGCCCTACCCTGTTTCCCCGAAAATAAGCCCTACCCTGAAAAGAAGACCTACAAGGACTTTAACTAGGGCTTATTTGGGCAGTAGGGCTTATATTGCAGCCATCACCGACAATCACGCTAGGTCTTATTTTCGGGGAAACAGGGTAGGTCTGACAGTCTTGGATGATGTCACGTCCGCGGCCTGCGCAGGAGCAAAATCATCCCTGCACACAGGCACTGTTTCGGAATATAAATTAGGCTGCACATGCGCAGTTCAGTATACATACTATAGAAAATTTCAAACAGGCAGGTACATTTATATTATTGCAGAAAAGACACTGCATGTCTGCAATAAAAGAACCTGCCTGGCCGCAAACTTTTTTTTTTTCAACTTTAGTTTTGCTTTAAATGATAATTGCATCAGTGCAACACATTTTTTAGAGATTGAACCAATAAACTAAATAGAAAATAAGGATGAGCCTAAGAAAATACCCAATGTGGCAGAAATGCTGATTTTAAAGCAGACTCCAGCATCCTGATCCCTTAGTATCTATGCTGCGATTCCGTACTCTTCTCTTCTGACCTTCTAGATACCTAGATATTTGTCACTGTGTTACAGGTATATTGAAAAGAACCTAAAGTTTCAGAAGGTCCCTGTTCCTTTAGAAACCCCATGCTGTGATAAATACTGAGTGGTGGCTGCAAGTTCCCAAGAGCACCATCAACCAGGATTTGTGTCTGGCCAAATACATTGATAGATTGGTTAATACTGGTTAAGCCACAGCTACGGCTGAAACCTAAAGCTGAACCAGGCTGAATTGGTGGATAGGCGATAGCTGGAGAGCCATTTGTGAAGTCCAGTATTTATCACAACAGAGGAGTTGAAAAGAACAAAGGACTGTCTGAGAATTCAGATGTGGATTAAACTGAAGCTGGGTTCACACCTATGCAAATTGGATGAGAGTTTCACCGCATCCAATTCGCTTAGCAGGAGATTGTGACCGGCTCTCTATGGAGCCGGTTCACAAATCTCCGGGGCAGCTGCCGAGCCCACTGTGCGTCTTTGGCTCAGTTTCAGGGCCGAATTCAGGCAAAGATTTTGGCCCTGACACAGAGAACAGGGACGCATAGTGTTCTTGTGTAATCCGCGACCAGTTTAGGTGTGAACAGAGCCTCACGCTTCACTGTGAAAGCTAAAAAGCTTCTGCATTACTTTAATTACTATTTCACGGTAAAGAATTGTGTTTAAACAATGCCAGTAGGCTGTTAATGCTGAAATTATTAAAGTGATAATAAACCCTCAGTTTTTTATAGCACTTTCAGCAGCGGATTTATTTAAAGCGGTTGTAACCTTAAAAAAAATAAAAAAAAAAATTGATCCTGTTCCTTTAAAGCAGGATATACAGCATAGCGCTTGTGTGTTGTCATTTGTCCCTCTCTATGCTGTAAAATACCTGGTTGATCCTGCCTGTTCCTGTGTCCTCCTTAGTGTGCTGACCATGGCTGCTAATCCATGATACCGTGGTCAGTTTACGTGCCTCTGTCATCCCACAGTTTCTCCTCCTCCCTCCTTGCCTGCCTGTCTCATTAATCCCAAATCCTGGAAGCCCCTCTGTTACTGTGCAGTATCTGCGTTTTAAAAATTATGCAGCAAAATATATCTTATTTCAGAGAGCCGCTGTGCGCTCATGTGAGCTCCCGCCGCTCTCCTCCTGACCGACGTCAATAGGGAATCCCAGCCCCTCCCAATGTAGTCCTCAGATCGGTGAAGCTGAGCGCCAGGAGGTCATATGAGCCCACAGCATCACTCTGAAATAAGGTATTTTGCTTCATAATTTTATATCTTTCTGTAACGGAGGGGATTCCAGGATTTGGGATTTGTGACTTTACAACCACTTTAATTACTGAATATACAGCTTTTCTTTATCTTTAAATCCTTGCCTATGCCCCTGTTTAAGCTGGTGCTGTGTTTCCTGTTTCATGGCAGCTTTTTCTTGCGGCCTCCTCTGGAGTCACCCTTGCATGCAGGGACTAGAGCTGGGTCTCCCTACACTGTGTGCATCAATAAAAACACACACCCCATTGGCTAGGATCGCAAGGCACCCCCCCGATTTTCCTCCTCCTACCCCTTTTCCTTCTTCAAGCTAAGAGACTGATTGGAGACTGCACTGTGTACTGTTAACACTTTCCTGTGGTGACCGGAAGTTCAGGGAAGCGGCACTGAAAGAACAGGAGTCAGCAGCATTGAAAAGTTGTAAACTGCAATTGCTTGGGTAAGAACTCTAATGGAGGATGTTTATTTTTTTTGGGCTCAATGTGATAAGCCAAAAATAGTAAAGTATTAATACTAGTTTAATGAAGAATTCTATTTATTGAACTATGATACATTTTAGTAATATTACCCTCTCTAAATGATTACCGTTACTGAAGAGTTTCATTTGGCACCTTCACAGTTGCCTCCTTACCTCCATTTCATGTCCATGGACGGTTTTAGAATCTTGCTTTTCTCTCCTCTCATTGGCTTCTTTCAAAAGGGTTTTTAAATGCTGAACTTCTTCATTTTTACAGGAAAGGACAGATAATAGCTTGTCCCGTTCACCTTGCATTTCCAAAAACCGGAGATTCTCTATGTCAAGTTGCTCCTGTCCAAATATTCAAGGTTTATAATATTTTTACTATTGATACACCCACATATTTTATACATTTGAAAGCGATTTTATTCCATAAATGGCGTATGCAGAAAAAAAGGAAGTACAAGGGGCCAACACCTGATATCATGTACCACATCCCAAAATCCTAGAAATACCCAAAACATGAAAAAGTAATTGGGACTATTGAGGTGCAATGAAGATCACGCTCAACTATGAAACAAACATTTGATTGATGAAAATGTAGTAAAAAAAACTGCCTACAACACGATCAGAGAACGGGAGAAAGAATCTTGTAACTCGTCAGACTCTCCCTTCCGATCACAGATCGTGTTACAGGCAGTACAAGCAATGAAAGAATATTTCCTGGAGGATGAGGAAGGGTGAGGTGGAGGAGAAAGAGTGGGGAGAAAAAAGAGGAGGAGAAAGGATCAGGGGGAGAAAAGAGGAGGAGAAAGGATGAGGAGGAGAAAGGAGGAAGAGGAGAAAGGAGGAAGAGGAGAAAGAGTGGGGAGAAATAAGGGGGAGAAAGGATGAGGCGGGGATAGGAGGAGGAGAAAGAGTGGGGAGAAAGAAGGAGGAGGAGAAAGGAGGAAGAGGAGAAAGAGTGGGGAGAAAGGAGGAGGAGAAAGGAGGAGGAGGGGATAGGAGGAGGAGGGGATAGGAGGAGGAGAAAGAGTGGGGAGAAAGGAGGAGGAGAAAGGGGAGGAGGGGATAGGAGGAGGAGAAAGAGTGGGGAGAAAGGAGGAGGAGAAAGGAGGAGGAGGGGATAGGAGGAGGAGAAAGAGTGGGGAGAAAGGAGGAGGAGAAAGAGTGGGGAGAAAGGGATAGGAGGAGGAGAAAGAGTGGGGAGAAAACAGGAGGAGGAGAAAGAAGGAGAAAGGGAGGAGGAGGGGGAGAAAGAGTGGGGAAAAAGGAGGAGGAGAAAGGAGGAGAAGAAGAAAGAGTGAGGAGAAGAAAGAGTGGGGAGAAAGGTGGAGGGGAGAAGAGGAGAAAGAGAAAGAGTGGCGGGAAAGAGGAGGAGGAGGAGGAGGAGTGGATGGGAGGAGGACAAAGAGTGGGGAGAAAGGAGGAGGAGAAAGGAGGAGGAGAAAGAGTGGGGAGAAAGGAGGAGGAGTGGAAGGAGGTGGAGAAGAAAGAGTGGGGAGAAAAGAGGAGGAGAAAGGAGGAGGAGGGGATAGGTGGAGGAGAAAGAGTGGGGAGAAAGGAGGAGGAGGGCATAGGAGGAGGAGAAAGAGTGGGGAGAAAGGAGGAAGAGGGGGTAGGTGGAGGAGAAAGAGTGGGGAGAAAGGAGGAGGAGGGGATAGGAGGAGGAGAAAGAGTGGGGAGAAAGGAGGAAGAGGGGGTAGGTGGAGGAGAAAGAGTGGGGAGAAAGGAGGAGGAGGGGATAGGAGAAGGAGATAGAGTGGGGAGCAAGGAGCAGAAGGGGGAGAAAGAGTGGGGAGAAAAGAGGAGGAGAAAGAAGAAGGAGAAAGGAGGAGGAGGGGGAGAAAAAGAGTGGGGAGAAAGGAGGAGGAGAAAGAAGGAGGAGGGAGCGGGTCCTTGTGGGGAACAGTTTTACAGCAGCTTCACTGATGACCCAAAGGCTTTAACACCTACAGTGCTGGAAATTCTGCGATAGGAAGAGGACAGTGCATCCCTGCACAGAAGATTTCTACAGGGTCCAGCTGTCTGCACGTGGGACATAAGGTAGCTCATGAATGCTATAGAGAATCCTTTTTTATAGCCAAAATTTAGCTTTAATGCCCAACTCTAGGAAAGTGTAAAAATGATCTCTTGCAGTGGGGGTCCCCTAGACTTAAATGAGCAATTAAACCTCGCACTGTAGGCCCAGTCCCACTGCAAGAGATAATTTTTTAGTTGCCTGAAGTTGGGCTTTAACTGTTGAGAATCTTCGCACAATAAATTGTGTGAACACCTAACTCCTTTAGTAGATCAGTCTCTATATTTTACCAGATAGCTTTCTGTCATCTGCATACATCTTTTTCATTTTAGCAAAGAAATTGTATTATATTGTGTTTGTATGTACTAAACTTAATTTTAGTGTATTTTTTTTATTTTCCCCTTAAAATACGAGTTTGATAAACAGTTGTGCAACTATCATACAGCATAAAACATTGAAAAACTGTTTCCATTTTATTCCACAGGGCCTCTGCTTCCAGAAAAGATATAACTGTTTAGGGGTTCAAAGTAATTTCCTAGCAAAAAATGCAGATTTTATCACGTGGTGAAAAAAAAAAAAAAAAATGGCCCCAAACGCTAAGTGGTTAAAACTTCACCTGTTACGCCACTACAAAAAGTACAGCATGCGTCAGGGGAGTGTGCATGGCTGCCAGAGGGGGGAAGTATACATTTCACTGTACCGGGTGGCCTTTACTTTAGAGTGTACCCGCTAGTAGCCAGGTCACTTTAAAAAGGATGATTCCAAAACTGAACACTGGGATGTACCACTTAATAATTCACACTCTGAATGGTGTGATGATGTAACACAGCTATCGCTCATTTAAAAATAAAAATAAGGATACTTCCACATAGTAGTACTGTTTACTGATGTTTGAACATCGGTATTCCTGGCTGAAATTTCAGGCGTTCATTTTGTGCAAATGCGCAAGCGTAAAATTAATTCAACCTCTTAAAATTTTAGGCATGTGAAATGCTGACTGGCAACTCTGATTGCTGCATTTTTTTTTTACATATCTATACACAGCGCATGTTTACACGCCTATGTGTACAGATGCATTGAACACAATGGGCTGCATTTATATCAGCCCCCCCAAAAAAGCCTGTATGCCTCAAAATGCTCAGTATTTCAGCAGCAGTGTGCAAGAGGCTTTAAAGAACCCCATCTTCGTCACACAAGTGTTTGGCAGAGCAGGTAGTGGGACAGGTTATATAATAACTGCATGCTTTACAGGGAACTCGTTTTGGATTTAACCACTTGCCTACTGGACAATTTTACCCCCTTCCTGCCCTGGCCAATTTTTAGCTTTCAGTGCTGTCAAACTTTGAATGACAATTGCGCGGTCGTGCTACACTGTACCCAACTGACACTTTTATCATTATTTTCACACAGAGCTTTCTTTTGGTGGTAATTAACTACCACTGGATTTTTTATTTTTTGCTAAACAAATGAAAAAAAAAAAAAAAGACTGAAAATGTTGAAAAAGAAAAATTATTATTCATTGTTTGTTATATCATTTTGCAAGCAGGTAATTTTTCTCTATAACGGATGTGCGCCGATGAGGAGGCACCGATGACCCTGCCCTGATGAGCACTGATAGGTGGCACTGGTAGACGGCACTGATGAGGCTGCCCTGACGAGCACGGCTAGGTGGCACTGGTAGACGGCACTGATGAGGCTGCCCGACGAGCACTGATAGACGGCACTGATGAGGCTGCCCTGACGAGCACTGATAGGTGGCACAGGTAGACGGCACTGATGAGGAGGCACTGGTGGGTACTGATTGGCAGCACTGGTGGGCACTGTTGGGACTTCACTGATAATTAGGACAATGATAATCAGTGCCCTAATTATCAGTGCTGATGTCCCTTGAACACAAGCCGGTTATTGGCTCTCTTCTTCTCTCTCGATAACCGGCTTGTGTTTACATCCGTGATTAGCTGTCATTGGACACAGCTGATCACATGGTAAAGGGCCGCTGTAATTGGTTCTTTCCCCCGATCTGTGATCAGCGCGTTCACAGGAGGACATCCATGTACGCCCTCCTAGTAAAGTAAGCCTGCACTATAGCCTTCTTTCACCTATAGCGCGGGCGGAAAGCGGTTAAGAAAAAGGCAATAGAGCCACTTTAATCAAGAATTTCTGAATGCAGTCTCTA
Source organism: Lithobates septentrionalis (assembly GCA_037952835.1). Taxonomy (NCBI): domain Eukaryota; kingdom Metazoa; phylum Chordata; class Amphibia; order Anura; family Ranidae; genus Lithobates; species Lithobates septentrionalis. The sequence continues at coordinate 1,608,265 of JBBDGP010000623.1, read as the reverse complement.
GCCTAGTCTTCTGTTTACAAACTGAATTGTGTAGAAAAGGAAAGCCTTCTTATTAACATGTCTCATTCCATCACATATTCAAAAAATAAAGATGATCATCCCTCATTTCAAGAGGACAATTTGAAGACAAAGCCATTACAATCATTCCTTTATGCCCTAACAGACAGGCACACATCCAGAACTACCGGTGTATAGAGAAAATATGGCTTAATACTATAGAGCCATTTAATCCAAACTGCATACATCCGTTTCAGGGTTTTTGGCAATCATTATTGCAGTATATGGAAACGATGGCTTCTCTGGGGTGGGGCTTGAGACCCAAACATGCAGTATACCCACACAGGGTGTGGGGAGAAGGAAATAAAAAAAATCAACAAGCCTTCCAACTGAATCAGGGCATAGCACAGTAAAATTTTCTTAGAACAGAAGGTATTTGCAGAGCCATGCAAATCATTGCTTCACACCCTATTGGCCAGATGCACATCCAGAAGCTCTGGTGTATAGTGCAAATATAGATTAATATTGAACCATTTATTCCAAACTACATACTGCTGTTCGGGCCTTTTGACCAGCATCAATGCAGTGTATGGATACCATAGTTGATATGGATTAAGGCTTGGGATACAAAGAGACAATATAACCATACAGGTTATGAAATGGAAAGGGACGTGTGAATACCTTCTGTTCCAAGAACGCTTTACTATCCTACCCACTGGTTCAGGTTAGAGGTCTTCTCGATACCCTTAGTCCTTCTCACTATAACCTGTATGGTGCATTGGCTTTGCAACAAACTGCTTTTACCATCCCAGTCATGAAATCATTTCTAAAAACTACAAACAATAGCTTAAAAATACTGTAAGTGAGCTCCACTCTTGAATACTCTCATGACACAAGATCGATCACCTAAGCTGCAGAGAGGAACTTCTGGTCACGGCTTCCAGAAGAGGCATTGGTGGGTATCATGTGACATCTTACTCAGCATGGAGGACTGAGACTGATAGCGGCTGAGGAGCTGATCATTGTGGGGAAGGAGATCACAGGCTGTTTTAATTCTTACCTTTGATAAGCATACACACAAAAGGGGCTGATCACGCGGTGATTTGGTGAAGGTCTATCATCCCAAGGATAATATACTCCATTTGAATTAGAAGCTCTTTTTTCCTTAACCGCTGTCACTTGCATGCACGGGATTCATCATTGAAGGATCTGTTTTGAATACATTTATTATGCTATACATATAGTCCATTTTTTATGATACCTGGAACTTCTTTTCTTTTAAAAGAACATTTTCCTTGGACCAAAACCATTGCCGAACTTTTACAAGGATTGTGGATTTTTTACCTTTGTCTTTTTTTGGTTTTGTGATGTCAGTTTTTATACCACTATTTGAACCTCATTATTGAGGCATACTTTTGCACTAAGAGTCATAGTGTATATTATGACTAGAGGGTAATAGATGGTTTCAGCACTTTATGGTACATCATATGTATGAATGAACATTCATAGTTAGCGCTGTTAATACTTTCTTCTCCTGGGAAAGTATATATTTATTGTGTTGGTCTATCACATAAAATCCCAATAAAATACATTTAGGTTTTTGGTTGTAAAATTTCAAGGGGTATAAATACTTTAAAGGCACTGTAGAAAAAGTATACGATACAGATATGTTCATATGAGTATTCTAATGAAGCAACTTTTGTAAAACTAGTGTTCAGGTTTCATTCATATACCTTACAACTTGGTACATCCATGCCACTGACGCTGCTATTGGTTTGGCTACACAATTATTTTTCTCCAAATTTCTCCTAGTCAATATTAAGCCACTGTGATGCATACAGTGCCTTGAAAAAGTATTCATACCCCTTGAATTTTTCCACATTTTGTCATGTTACAACCAAAAACGCAAATGTATTTTATTGGGATTTTATACAATAGACCAAATAAATACCCGAAAAGTGTGGCATGCATTTGTATTCAGCCCCCTTTAATCTGATACCCCTAACTAAAATCTAGTTGAACTAATTGCCTTCAGAAGTGACCTAATTAGTAAATAGGGGTCCACCTGTGTGTAATGTAATCTCAGTATAAATACAGCTGTTCTGTGAAGCCCTCAGAAGTTTGTTAGAGAACCTTAGTTAACCAACAGCATCATAAAGACCAAGGAACACATCAGACAGGTCAGGGATACAGTTGCGGAGAAGTTTAAAGCAGGGTTAGGTTATAAAAAAAATATATCCCAAGCTTCGAACACCTCATGGCACACTGTTCAATCCATCATCAAAAAAGGGAAAGTGTATGGCACAACTGCAAACCTACCAAGACTTAGCTGTCCACCTAACCTCGCAGGCCGGGCAAGGAGAGCATTAATCAGAGAAGCAGCCAAGAGGCCCATGGTAACTCTGAAGGGGCTGCAGAGTTCCACAGCTAAGGTGAGAGAATCTGTCCACAGGACAACTATTAGTCATGCACTCCACAAATCTGGCCTTTATGGAAAAGTGTCAAGAAGAAAGCCATTGTTAAAGGAAAGCCATAAGAAGTCCCATTTGCAGTTTGTGAGAAGCTATGTGGGGGACACAGCAAATATGTGGAAGAAGGTGCTCTGGTCAGATCAGACCAAAATTTAACTTTACGGCCTAAAACCAAAATGATATGTGTGGTGGAAAACTAACACTGCACATCACCCTGAACACACCATCCCCACCGTGAAACATGGTGGTGGCAGCATCATGTTGTGGGGATGCTTTTCTTCAGCAGGGGCAGGGAAGCTGAATGGGAGTTGATGGGAAGATGGATGGAGCCAAATACAGGGCAATCTTAGAAGAAAACCTGTTATAGTCTGCAAAAGATTTGAGACTGGGGTGGAGGTTCACCTTCTAGTAGGACAACGACCCTAAACATACAGCCAGAGCGCCAATGGAATGGTTTAGATCTAAGCATATTCATGTGTTAGAATGGCCCAGTCAAAGTCCAGCCCTAAATCCAATTGAGAATCTGTGGCAAGACTTGAAAATTGCTGTTCACAGACGCTCTCCATTCAATCTGACAGAGCTTGAGCTATTTTGCAAAGAAGAATGGGCAAACATTTCACTCTCTAGACGTGCAAAGCTGGTAGAGACATCTCCAAAAAGACTTGCAGCTGTAATTGCAGCGAAAGATGGTTCTACAAAGTATTGTAGGGGCTGAATAAAAATGCACGCCACACTTTTCACATATTAACTTGTAAAAAAATGTTGAAAACCATTTATAATTTTCCTTCCACTTCACAATTATGTGCCACTTTGTGTTGGTCTATCACATAAAATCCATTTACGTTTTTGGTTGCAACATCACAAAAATGTGGAAATTTTCAAGGGGTGTGAATACTTTTTCAAAGCACTGTATGTTGCACTGTATGTTGTTGTGTTAAATAATCCCTTTTTTTGTAGCACAAAAGACACTAGTCAATCACTTTGCTTTCTCTATGTCTCCAGTGACCTACTCAAAGTTATTTTTTGTTAGAGAACCTGTGTGCTCAGAATTAATCTTTTTTACCATTATCAATGGTTTAAAAACGTATTTGGCATTTGTCTTACTATCTTCAGAAACCTGTTTTGCCAACCTGATTTCCTTTTCGCAGCTTTTGTTGTATTATGTTTAACTCTTAAATGATGGGCGTTTCTTTGGTTTCATATTTTTGAACTGTAATCTTCTCATTGTTCATGGCTTTTTTTCAAACCACAATAAAGAAGCCCACGTACCTTGTTTTGATCAAATTAAAATCTTGCGAACAACTAGGAGATGAATATGTGAATTAACTATCTAGAGCGGGCAGCAAATAACACACTCTCTATATATAAATGTGCAAAAGTGTTAAGAATACAGAAAATGCTGCGCTAATATACCAATCTCTTATCATGTCAATCATATAAACATGTGCCAGTGTCAAATTAAATTCAAAATCTTCTTCTAACAGTCCAAATAAATATATCCAGTATTTCAGTGCAATCAGGTGAAATATAAATAAAAGTCAAATAGATGTCAGATAAAGATGAGGCTTGCTGAATCTTCACAAATCCTCAAAACGTGCCTTATATGAATTCACCACAGTGCTCCACCATTAGATATGCGCTCACCTCAAGATGTGTGACCTCACGATTAAAGCAGGCCATACATGGTCGAATTTCGAACAAATTTTCTTTTCAAAATCAGAAAGTTTGTTTTTTTTGTGATCTGATGATGCCACCATTGATTTTCGAAATTCGGCCGACCAAGCCTTCAATTTTACCTCATGTTGCTACAGAAAAGAATTTTTGTGGCCGGGAATCCTCTTTTCTCTCCGTAAATTTTCTTTTCTTATTACATTTCTCGCACGATTCTCCCATCATCGATTAGAAAATCGTTTGTTTTCCTAAAAATTTCCGACATGTCCAATTCCTCAAATTTGACTGCCGCACGAAAATCGGCTGTTGCTGCAGCCCACTAATGGTGCGAAATTCATACAAAAATTCTTAGATACGATCTTCGAAAGAAAATTCTTTCGAAATTCGAACCGTGTATGGCCAGCATAAGTTTAGTCAAAATTAGCCTTTTTGGTCACCCTGGACTAACAAATCGTGCTTTCCTCCTTCCCGTCCTGTCAGTGTTCCTCCGCCATTGCTGCCAGCCAAGTGGAACCTGATATGTAACACCGCAGCCTGTGAGGAGGACTGAGGACAAGCGCTCCAGTATTCCAGGAGTTGGGGACGCTCGCTTGGGTCTCCACAGCAGCCTGTGAGGAAGACGGAGGACTGCTGCGGAGACCCGAGGGAGCGTCCTCGACTCCTGTGTCCTCCGTCTTCCTCACAGGCTGCTGCGGAGACCCGAGGGAGCGTCCTCGACTCCTGTGTCCTCCGTCTTCCTCACAGGCTGCTGCGGAGACCCAAGGGAGCGTCCTCGACTCCTGTGTCCTCCGTCTTCCTCACAGGCTGCTGCGGAGACCCGAGGGAGCGTCCTCGACTCCTGTGTCCTCAGTCTTCCTCACAGGCTGCTGCGGAGACCCAAGCGACCGTCCCCAACTCCTGGAATACTGGAGCGCTTGTCCTCAGTCCTCCTCACAGGCTGCGGTGTCATCAGGTTCCACTTGGCTGGCAGCAATGGCGGAGGAACACTGACAGGACGGGAAGGAGGAAAGCACAATTTGTTAGTCCAGGGTGACCAAAAGGCTAATTTTGACCAAACTTAATTGTGAGGTCACACATCTTGAAGTGAGCTCATATCTAATGGTGGAGCACTGTGGTGAATTCATATAAGGCCCGTTTTGAGGATTTGTGAAGATTCAGCAAGCCTCATCTTTATCTGACCTCTATTTGACTTTTATTTATATTTCACCTGATTGCACTGAAATACTGGATATATTTATTTGGACGTTTATAAGAAGATTTTGAATTTAACTCAAAACTGGCACATGTTTGAATGATTGACACGATAAGAGATTGGTATATTAGCGCAGCATTTTCTGCATTATTATACCATGTTTTGATCCTTTTACACATATTGCCCTTGGGAATGAATTATGTAATGTGTTTATTTGAAACCCACCCATTTCTGTTCTGTGTTCTTTGATAGTAATAATATTTGCTTCCAATATACACTATATCACCAAAAGTATTGGGATGCCTGCCTTTACACAAACATGAACTTTAATGGCAACCCAGTCTTCGTCCGTAGGGTTCAATATTGAGTTGGCCCACCCTTTGCAGGTTGAACAGCTTCATCTCTTCTGGGAAGGCTGTCAACAAGGTTTAGGCCGCTTTCACATTGCAGCTGCAGCCGAGTTAGCAGTAAAGCACCGCTTTACCATAGTTTTAGCTTTTCAGCCGCTAGTGGGACGCTTTTAACCCCCACTAGCGGACGAAGGGTTAGAACCGCCCGTGTTGCGGTGCTTCCGAAGCACTTTTCAGGCCAATGGGCAGGGGCAGTTTGGGAGCACTGTATACAGCGCTCCCAAACTTCCCCAAAGATGCTGTTTGCAGGACTTTTTTTCCCATCCCACAAGCGCACCGCCCCAGTGTGAAAGCACTCAGGCTTTCACAATGGGGAGGCATGAGAGGCAGGTTTCAGGTGCTTTACGGGCGCTATTTTTAGCGTGAACACGCCTGAAAACTGCCTCAATGTGAAAGGGGTCTTAGGGGTGTGTCTATGGGAATGTTGATCATTCTTCCAGAAACGAATTTGTGAGGTCAGGCACTGATGTTGCATGAGAAGGCCTGGCTTGCAGTCTCAGCTCTAATTCATTCCAAAGGTGTTCTATCGGGTTGAGGTCAGGACTCCATCCATATCTTTATGGACCTTGCATTGTGCACTGGTCCAAATCATTTGGTGGGGGGGGGGGGGGGGCGGATTATGGTATGGGGTTGTTTTTCAGGTGTCGGGCTTGGCCCCTTAGTTCCACTGAAGGGAACTCTTAAGGCATCAGCATACCAAGATATTTTGGAAAATTTCATGCTCCCAACTTTATGGGAACAGTTTAGGGATGGCCCCTTCCTGTTCCAACATGACTGCGCATCAGTACGCAAAGCAAGGTCCATAGAGACATGGATGAGCAAGTTTAGTGGGGAGGAACTTGACTGTCCTGCACAGAGTCCTGACCACAACCCGATAGAACACCTTTGGGATGAATAAGAGCTGGGAGAATCTCAGGGATGGATAAACAATTACAAATTCACTGGAAAAACTGCTCTAATTTGTATTCCATCTGTGTATTTAGTGGTTTGCTTGAAGTAAAGCTTTAATTTCAAAAGGAGGGGGGGGGGGTTCTGTGATGTGTAATGTGCTGCTATGATCTACCCATATACAAATTCACATTTTTTTATATTTTAAAAGTTATTTTTTGACAAAAGATCCTAACAAGTTTCTTCAGTGCCCACAGGAATGGTACATTCTGGGTAGCTTTAAGAGCAGCTGATATTTAATTTGCTGCAATATCAGCAAATAAAAAAATGAAGATTATGGTGCATCATTCATCATTGTAAAGAAGGGCAGTATAAAATGCAATTTCACTGCTGTTCCTATGAACTCTACACTTGTGAAAGTCCCAGGTGACAGTATTAGCTGGAAATCATAAGATAGCCTGCGATAAATACCTGAAATTAGATTTCCATATTAAAATTGCCATTATGCGAAGTTTCAGTTCTGTGCAAAAATAAACTGACCAGGAACTGCGACTACACTAGATACAAAGGCTGATACTTCAATTATGAAGTTGAAAAGTGTAACATACGGCTGATTAAAGTGAACATGTAGATTATCGAATAAAGGCAAAATAACAGTATGACACCCAACTCTATATTTCTACTCCTAACTGCACTCCTTCAGGCTCGGTATATATATATATATATATATATATATATATATATATATATATATATATATATATATATATATATACACACACACACACATATATACATACACACACACACACACAAATTGGATGTGTTTTTAACTGCATCAAATTCTCATAACGTGAATCAGACCGACTTTTAATAGAGCCGGTTCACACATATGCGGGGCGGCCACGGATCGGTTTTAAAAAGGGTCCTGTGTGATTTTGGGTCCAGTTCAGGTGCGATTTCATGTAAAAATTCACACCTGAATCGCACTTTAACCAGTGAACAGAACTGTACCAGACTGCCGCACTGAAACCACGGCTGCATGTGTGAACCCAGCCTGAGTCTCCACTCTCATTACTAACTGACATATCAGCATGGATGTCCCACCACTGCCTCAAGCTAAATCTTTCTAAAACTGTGCTCATAATATTCCCCCCTGCCCCACTGAATTTTCCATCAAGTTCAATAATACAACCATCAGTCCCACTTCTCATGCTGGGGTGCTTAATGTAATCCTGGACTCTTGACCCGCCCTTTCAGCCCCAAATACACTCAATGTCCAAAACTTGTAGACTTCACCTCCGTAACATCTCCAAAATATGCAGACCATCATGAATACTGCTCCTAGACTCATCTACCTTACTAACCGCTCAATGTCCTCCACTGGCTTCATATTGCCCAATGAACAAAGTTCAAAATACTAAAAAAACAAACAAAAAAAAACAACAACATGCAAAGCCATTCACAACTCTCCTCCAAGCTACATTGCCAATCTTGTCTCAATATATCACCCACACTTCCTCTCTGCTTCTTTCAAGACCTCCTGCTCGCTAGCTCCCTTATCTCCTCCAGACTTCCCCAGAGCCTCTCCTATCCTCTGGAAGTCCCTACCACAATCTGTCCAGCTATCTCCTACACTGTCCATATTTAGACAATCCCAGAAAACTCATCTGTGCAGGTAAGCCTATCCCGCCTCCACCTAACAAATTAACTTTTAAAGTGATTGTAAAGTCTTTTTTTTTTAAATAACAAATATGTTATAATTACCTCCTCTATTCAGTTGGTTTTGCAATGAGCAGCCCGGATCCTCCTCTTCTTGGGTTCCTCTTCGCTGCTTCTGGCCCCTCCCTCCTATCGAGTGCCCCCACAGCCAGCAGCTTGCTATGGGGGCACCCGAGCCGAGCCACAGCTCCGTGTATCCATTCAGACACAGAGCCCCGACCCGGCCCCGTCCCCTCTCTCCCTATTTGCTAACTGACTTTGATTGACGGTCGCAGGAGCCAATGGTGCCGCTGCAGTGTCTCAGCCAATCAGAAGGAGAGTCCAGGAAGAGACTTGTGGACATCGCTGGCGAGAGATGGGTCTCAGGTAATTAGGGGGTGCTGGGAAGGCTGCTACACAGAAGGTTTTATATCTTAATGCATTGTGACGATCCGGGATGATTAAGCTCTAGTGGTGCATGTGAATTGAAGAAATCTTGTTAGTCCCGACTGCATTTTCAAGGGCATGGCAGCCCATTTTTATTCAAAAGAAACAGAAAGTTCAAAAATAAACAGCAGATTCCCTCGCAGGGGTATTCAGCATTACAATCCTGCTTCAGAACAAACAGCATTCAGCCTTCCTGGCTAAAAACGCAGCACTCCTGTTCAGGCCTTACACCTTAGGCCTTGGTCTGTCTTCCCCAGACCTGACGCTCAGCACCTCTGTGCTTCCTGCTGCACTGGCTCCCTCCTGACTCCTAGGCCAGAACTCCTGTCTGCCGGGCGGAGCTGTCTCCAAGGATGAGCACTGACCTCTATTCGTGGATTATGAAGCCAGCACACAGGTGTACAATTAGCAAGCCTACCAAAATCAGGCATACACTGCTCATCTGCACCTGTGACATGGGGTCGCATCTCCACAGCATATGCATTAAGATAAAAAACCTTCTTTACAACTACTTTAAGTCTTCGATCAGCTCATCCCTCACAGTTATTACCTTTTGTACCACTTTTCCTTCCATTAGGCTCGATTCACACTAATGCGTTTTTTGATGCATTTTGAAGAAATGCCAGGAAATTTTTTAACATGGGTTCCTATGGAACATGTTCACATCAATGCATTTTTGTGCCTCTGCATTTTTGGAAAGGGTTCGGGACTTTTTTTTCATGCAAAATGCAGTGTTTTGCATGTAATAGAATTCGATGGACCCGCATACAAAACGCAAGTACCACGTTTTTGCCGCGATTTGCATTTTTTTTATTTCTTTTTTATACATTGTATATAGCTGGTTGCTAAGCAACCACAGTGTAAAAAAAAAAGAAACAAAAAAAAAAATCCGCAAAACACAAATCGCAGCAAAAACACATGTTCAAAAACGCGGCAATTACCGCAAAAAGCACCGCAGAAACGCTCAAAAGTAACATGCATAGATGTGAATCGAGCCTTAGATTGTAAGCTTTTATAAGCAGGGTCCTCCTAACCCTCTTGTATTGTAAGTGCACTGTCTGCCTTTAGATTTCAATCTTTTTTTTAAAATACATTTTCAATTAGTCAAAGATCAGCAATTCAAGTATAAACGAAATCTCTCAGATACAAAAAAGGCACACAAGTCATCCACAACAAGTATAGTTAAGAACAAGCGTCAAGAATAGTCATGTAAAATATACACCAGTAGAACTACAAAAATGTTTGATAAATTTTCACCAGACAGAAATTCCCCTTACTGTAGGGGTTTCAGGTGGATTTCTAAGCTTAACAATCAAAAATATACATATTAATAAAATAAGGGGATTTTTTGCTTCCTTATGTGGATCTAAATAGGCACAGTCAGCACCCGTTTCAAAGATAAAAAAAGGAGAGCATAACATAACAAGTAAAGAGAAGAAGAGAGAAAGTGCTGCCAGCATTGGTAAGGGAAGTAAAGGAGGGACCTTACTAGTTGAACCCATTTTTTGCCTTGAACATTTAAAATACAGACCCTTAAAACTCTTATAGCAGTAAGATTGGAGAAGGGAGAGCTGTACGTTCATCCATACCTCCTCTATTCAAATAATGCCTTGCATTAGATCAAAAGAATGCAAGGCTTTTTCAGAATCAATGAAGTGCCGAGCGAGCAACCCCCTGTGACCAGTATACTGCAGCCAGAACTAGAAGTCTCTGACCCAGAGCAAAGACGCATATAATGACTATTTACCTTTTCTGACTTGCATGTTCTGAGATTCCAAATAATGAAGCCAGTGGATCAGCATAACAGCCAGGCAACAGAGATGGTTAGAAAGAGACAAATGAAAAACCAACACAGAGTATTCCAGCATTAACTAAAACTTTACTTTTTACAGAGACATAAACAACGGAGCCCATTGTGGGACCTCCCTGTCCTATTCGTTTCACCCAGTGAGCAGTGGAACAATTCAGAAGAGAGGTCCCAGATGGGAGTTTGTTGTTCAGGTCTCTGAAACAATAAAGATTTAGTGAAGGCTGGACTACTATATGTGCAGCCGATTCTTCATCTGTGGACTTTGCTGTAGGTAGTGCTGAAGAGCTCCGACTGAGTGTTTGCACCTGAGAGCCAAAAGCCAGAGTCATTAAAGCGGAGCTCTATCCAAAAGGGGAAGCTCTGCTTGTTTGCCTCCTCCCCCCCTCCGCTGCCACATTCGGCACATTTTAGGGGGGGAATGGGGAGTGGGTACCTAGTCTTGACAGGTACCCGCTCCCACTTACGGCTGACTTTTCCATGGGAAACTCAGCCGGAAGTTTGGACCCCCTCCTCCTACCCCATGCTTTGCGTATGTGCAGAAGGGAACCAGCTGTAAAGCTGCAAGGCTTCACTACTGGTTTCCCTTTACTTGAGATGATGCAGGTGGCCACACCCAAGAGCCACCTGAAAAACTTGCTTAGGTGAAGACACCGCTGAATTCATGGACAGGTAAGTGTCCAATTATTAAAAGTCAGCAGCTACAGTATTTGTAGCTGCTGACTTAATTTTTTTTTTGAAGGAGCCTGGAACTCCACTTTAAGGAGGCCTACGAGCAGCTAATTTCTGTCATTATTATTGGAAGAAGGCCAGCAATAAAGTACACCTAGATTGTTCGAATTTTGCTGATTCCTGCTGAATCTGCCTGAAATTTGAGCCAAGGGTGGCCCTGCAAGCATGACCTAGTTTGGCAAAAGCCTATTTAAAGAGATTGTAGAATTTTTAGGTAAAAATAACAAACATGTTATACTTACCTGCTCTGTGCAGTGGTTTTGCACAGAGCAGCCCAGATCTTCCTCTTCTTGGGTCCCTCTTCGGTGCTCCTTTCTCTGCTTATTGGCTGACTAGGACCACAGCGGGAGCCAATTGCACCGCGCTGCTGTCTCAGCCAATGAGGAGGGGAGTCCCGGGCAGCCGAGACACTCCTGCAACATCGCTGGATCTAGATGGACCTCAGGTAAGTATTAGGGGGGCTGCTGCACACAAAAGGCTTTTTATCTTAATGCATAAAATGCATTAAGAAAATCAAACCTCCTGCCTTTACAACCATTAGCCCCCCACCACATCGCAGGAGGCTGGGTAAAAGATTTTAGTGGGCCAAAAGTGGCCTATACTTTGGAGACGCCTTCCTTAGAGGATGCAGGGCACAGAGACAAAAAGTCAATCCTATCAAGTGAATTCTGCACAGAAATAAATAGAACTTATAGGAAATCAGTGCAGAGATCTTTTTACTGTGGTCTTGGACAGCACTGAATGTCCAATAAAGCAACCCTACCAGGCTACATATTAAATCTTGTGAAATTCAGTACAAGTAAAATTTTGTTCCAGTTTTACTTCAAAGTAGTAAATAAGTAGGCCAAATGAACTGCACGACTGTCTGTCTGTGTAATATTTATTCTTGCTGACACATAGACACTTCTTCTTTGAAACAGTTGTTTCCTGTTCCGTATCTTTGAAAGTGACCATGTAAATTCCCCAATTCATGCAAACAGCCCATATAAACTGGCACTATACAGAATCATCTGAGGTCATCTCTTACAGTTCTCTTTTCCATAATTAGTTTACTGTGCAATGTGTATGCAATCTAGTTTCCTTAAAGTGAACCTGAACTGGTTTAAAAAATGTGTGAGACAACAACAGACCTGAAGTGCAGGAATCTTGTAGTATTTGTAAGTAACCCATCTTATGCCGCGTACACACAGGCGGACTTTTTGACCGGACTGGTCCGACGGGACGAATCCGTCGGACAATCCGACCGTGTGTGGGCTTCATCAGACCTGCAGCGAACTTTTTCGGTCGAAAATCAGACGGACTTTAGATTTGGAACATGTTTCAAATCTTTCCGATGGACTTGAGTCCGGTCGAAAAATCCGCCCGTCTGTATGCTAGTCTGACGGACGAAAACCGACGCAAGGGCAGCTATTGGCTACTGGCTATGAACTTCCTTATTTTAGCCCGGTCGTACGTCATCACGTACAAATCCGTCGGACTTTAGTGTGATCGTGTGTAGGCAAGTCCGTTCGTTCGAAAGTCCGTCGGAAGTCCGTCGGACCTTTGATGCGGAAAAGTCCGCCCATGTGTACACGGCATTAGGCTTTACATTTATCACTTTTTCCCCTTTAGTGCCTGACTAGATTCAGACCCAGGTTATACAAGGGACCTCAACTTCAATCCAAGTTTAAATTAAGTCCTGCAGATCTTTGTGCCAAGCCCCCTCCCTTTCCATTAAAATGTAAAATTCCAAAATGTCATTAAGTAGTAGAATTTTTACAATTCGACATTTGAATGGCAAGGAGGAGGCTTATCCCTGGGAAGGGGATGGGGCTTAATATTGAAATGAGCTGTGAATAGCCTGAGCCTAGGACGCAACAGGATTCCACAGGGACAAATAAATTTGTATTACCCTGTTTCCCCGAAAATAAGACCTAGCGTGATTGTCGGTGATGGCTGCAATATAAGCCCTACCCCTCAAATAAGCCCTAGTTAAAGTCCTTGTAGGTCTTAGTTTCAGGGTAGGGAATATTTTCTGGGAAACAGTGTAGGGCTTATTTGGGGGGTAGGGATTATATTGCAGCCATCACCGACAATCACGCTAGGTCTTATTTTCGGGGAAACAGGGTAGTACTTGCAACCACTGCAAGGTGTCTGTCCTTTAGCCATGTTGCTACCTTAAATTGTTACCTTAATGTTCACTTTAAATATATTAAAAGAGCCACCTAACTTTAACAGCAACTTCAACAGCAGAGCTAAATACACAGATGAAACCTGTTTAGAAGCTTTTATCTAACCAACAGATCTGAAGAGCAACCCCATCCGCATCTCTACCCCATCTTATACAAGCTTTTGAGAAATATGGAAAAATGATCAAACCAAAAAAAGTAATTACTTAAAAATCAGCCACTATGAACATTACCCTTCTTCTCCCACTATGATGTATGTGAATGATAAAATTCCCATTTATTTAGGCTAAACATTTTGGGAATCGATCTCCCTCCAGACCCAGATTACATATATAGGTGAAATATTGGGTTAAACAAGGCCACTTTGCCCCCCTTTCCTTCCATTTCACATTTTCTTTTACCAAGCCCATTTCATGTGGCTTTCAGGTTTTGTAGTCAATGCAGAACCCCCCCCCCCCCCCCCCCCAAAAAAAAAACGAAAAAAAAAACATATCTATCCTGTTACTTGTGCCAAATAACCAGCAACAAAATCACTAGAGACCACTCACCTTGCCTCTAAGCATTCACTCCAATGTTGATCAAAAGGCTAAATAACCTAATTTCCCATAGAAGGAGCAGTGACAGGACAACATCTAAAACATATGACCAGAAGTGGAGCGGGTGAGTTTTCTTTCTGCTCCCTAAGGCTGGGTTGACACTAGAGCACAGAGCGGCTTCACAGCAGGGGGTTCGGTGCTTCTCCATTCACCAGTTCAGGTCCGATTTCATCCCAAAATGTTTGGCTGAATTCGGACCTGACATGGACCAAAAGATGCATAGGACTCCTGTGCAATTTGCAACAGGGCCACTCTGGAGGTGTGTGAACTGGCTCCATAGAGAGTCGATCACAATCTCCTGCTATGCAAATTGGATGCTGAGAAATCCGAATCTAATTCACAATAGTGTGAACCCAGCCTTAGGGATCTTGTTGGTCGAGCTGCTGCCAGCAACAGGTTCACTAGTGAGCCTTAACCAATAAAATGATTTATGCACACGTACGTTGTATTTGCTGGCAATTCTAAGGACTCAGAACACTCGTCTTGAAATTTTAATGATGGGTGCAGTTTAGCTTTGCCCACTGACGGGTAATAGGCAATCAAAAACCATCTTTCACCAACCTCTGGTTTTGTAAAAGCCTCTGCTTTCTTGCACAAATTTTTTTCTGGTAAATTATTTTTATATATTTTAAAAAGGTGCATAATAAAAGGTATATAATAAAAACACAAAAAAAAAAAAAAAAAAAAACAAAAATACAAAAATGTCAAAATGAAAACAAAAATATATATAAATAAATAAAAAGACAGCATTGACAGGTCACACAGGAACCCTCTGGCATAAACATTCCCCCTCCCATCCACTAATTTCTATTCCTCCCCGCCCCTCTCTGTGCAATACTATCCCCACCCAACATCAAAGATAGCTTATATCATAAGAAACTCAACATCTTTATGTCCATACCGTCAAAATTCCCCCAACATACAGTATCTCACAAAAGTGAATACACCCCTCACATTTTTGTAAATATTTAATTAGATCTTTTCATGTGACAACATTGAAGAAATGACACTTTGCTACAATGTAGCTTTTATATATGTGCTACATTGTAGCAAAGTGTCATTTCTTCAGTGTTGTCACATGAAAAGATCTAATTAAATATTTACAAAAATATGAGGGGTGTACTCACTTTTGTGAGATATTGTATGTTGGGGGAATTTTGACGGTATGGACATAAAGATGTTGAGTTTCATATGATATAAGCTATCTTTGATGTTGGGTGGGGATAGTATTGCGTATTAGTATTGTGTGGCCACCATTATTTTCCAACACTGCCTTAACCCTCTTATGCCGCGTACACACGGTCGGACTTTTCGTCTACAAAAGTCAGACAGCCTGTCCGACAGACTTCCGGCAGACTTTCGGCGGACTTGCGGCGGACTTGCGGCATACTTTCTAACGAACGGACTTGCCTACACACGACCACACAAAAGTCCGACGGATTCGTACGCGATGACGTACACCGGACTAAAATAAGGAAGTTCATAGCCAGTAGCCAATAGGTGCCCTAGCGTGGCTTTTTGTCCGTCGGACTAGCACACAGACGAGCGGATTTCGGGGTCCGTCGTAGTTACGACGTAAAGATTTGAAGCATGTTTCAAATCTAAAGTACGTCGGATTTGAGGCTAAAAAAGTACGTTGAAAGTCCGGAGAAGCCCACACACGATCAGATTACCAGCCAGCTTTAGTCCGTCAGCGTCCGTTGGACTTTTGTAGACGAAAAGTCCGACCGTGTGTACGCGGCATTAGACATGGAGTTCACCAGAGCTTCACAGGTTGCCACTGAAGTCCTCTTCCACTCCTCCATGACGACATCACAAAGCTGGTGGATGTTGGAGACCTTGCGCTCCTCCACCTTCTATTTGAGGATGCCCCACAGGTGCTCATGTTGCCTTATGAGTTTATGTGAAATCTCCATTAAATCGCTGTAAAATATTGTAATTAAATATATTTCCCTCTAACAGAAATATATTCATAAAGTATTGAGTGTCGTGTTGGTGTTACTGTAATTAGTTCAACTTCAAAGCTTGGCCTTTTGTTTTCCCTGAAAACATCTCACCTGGGTAGTAAACAACAGCCTTCTTTGACTCATCCAATCAGGCTGTGCTCAATTATACATTTACTAGGTACAGTGACCAATTAGGGAGAATTAAATTAGCCACACTACAGAAAAGGAGGGGGGATATAATGCTTTGTGACAAAACTCACTTTTTGGTGTGGGAACAGACAGCAGTCACCATGGGCTGACCTGAAGTTAACAGGTAATCTAATATGCTTGTATTTTATATTGTACTGTAAATATGGGCGTCGTGGGTAACTTGTAAATACCATGTAAGCCAGGTGACCTACACTGTACATTGTGTTGTAAATACCGTATATACTCGAGTATAAGTTGAATTTTTCAGCACATTTTTTTGTGCTGAAAGTGCCCCCCCTCGACTTATACTCGAGTCAAGCACTTTTCTGCAGCAAAAAATTTCATTTTCCAAACCGACTTTGAGGTCCCGTATCTCAGGGCCACTTGGTGCTAGGAACCCCAAATTGGTGTGCAAACCCAGTGGAACTAGCACTACAACATATCCAAAGCTGGGGTTCCTAGCACCAAGTGGCCCTGAGATACGGGGCCCCAAAACCGGTTCGGAAAATGTAATTTTCTGCTGCAGAAAAGTGCTTGACATTTTCTGAACTGATTTTTGGGGCCCTATATCTCAGGGCCACTTGGTGCTAGTAACCCCAGCTTTGGAAATATTATGGTGCTAGTTCCACTGGGTTTGCACACCAAATTTGGGGTTCTTAGCACTAAGTGGCCCCAAGATACAGGGCCCCAAATTCGGTCAACTGTGTCCATCTGCAGCAATGTCATTTCGGGACCCTTTGGGTTCAGAGACCCCAAATTTTGGCTGCAGCTAGGGGGCATCTAGGAACCCTTAACTACCGAGTTTGAAGTTCAGGGGACCTATGGCTGCAAATGGGCACAGTGAGGCATGCAAATGGGCACAGTGATGCTGCAAATGGGCATTGTTGACCCTCTTTTCCACTTACAATAGCTGTGCATTTCTCACCCTCGTCTTATACTCGGGTCAATACGTTTTTCCCATTTTTTTTGTGGTAAATTAGGGCCTCGACTTATACTCGGAACGACTTATACTCGAGTATATACGGTACTGTCTGGTGTGTAATTTGTATATATTATGTAACCCTATTAATAAATGCGTATTGTGGATGGAACTACCTCTTTGTTGTAAGATCTCTCAGATCTAGATATGTATATGTCCATACTACTACAATGATTGAGGTGTATGCACACATTCACAGAAAATAGGCAACACTCAATAGGATTTAGGTCCGGAGACATGCTTGGCCAGTCCATCACCTTTACCCTCAGCTTCTTTAGCAAGGCAGTGGTCGTCTTGGAGGTGCGTTTGGGGTCGTTATGTTGGAATACTGCCCTGCGGCCCAATCTCCAAAGGGAGTCTGCTTGCCTTCAGCAAACTGTTTGTGGGATTTCTTGTGCATCATCTTTAGAAGAGGCTTTCTTCTGGGACAACAGTCATGCAGACCAATTTGATGCAGTGTGCGGCATATGGTTTGAGCACTGACAGCCTGACCCCACACCCCTTCAACCTCTGCAGCAATGCTGGCAGCACACATAGGTCTATTTCCAAAAGACAACCTCAGGATATGACGCAGAGCACGTGCACTCAATTCTTTGGTCAACCATGGCGAGGCCTGTTCTGAGTGGAACCTGTCCTGTTAAACCACTGTATTGTCTCGGCCACCGTTCTGCAGCTCAGTTTCAGGGTCTTGGCAATATTCTTATAGCTTAGGCCAGAGATGGCGAACCTTGGCACCCCAGATGTTTTGGAACTACATTTCCCATGACGCTCATGCACTCAGCGAGTTCTTTGCCATGAGGAGCCATGTTGAACTTCCAGTGACCAGTATGAGAGAGTGAGAGCGATAAGACCAAATTTAACACAACTGCGACCTTGTAACACTAACAAGTCAAATGCCACTGGGGAGAGAAAATAGCTAATTGGGCCCAATTTGAACATTTTCACTTAGGGGTGTACTCACTTTTGTTGCCAACGGTTTAGACATTAATGGCCGTGTCGAGTTATTTTGAGGGGACAGCAAATTTACACTGTTATACAAGCTGTACACTCACTACTTTACATTGTAGCAAAGTGTCATTTCTTCAGTGTTGTCACATGAATAGAAATAAAATATTTACAAAAATTTGAGGGGTGTACTCACTTTTGTGAGATACTGTATATGAATTACAGCCCCTGGCAAAGTAAAAGCATGTTAGGAATGTCAGAGATACAAACAAAGAGTATATTACACCATCTCAGAAATATTCAGAATACACTATGTATGTCCAAGGCTCACATGTCAGAGCAAACCAACACTTTTTACAGACAGACCGGGACAAAAGTGGGATTTAGCATTGGTGTCAGATGTAGAAGTCCAACTACTCCAAACTCTTTCATTTAAAAAATAAAATCAAAGCCCTGTTTAGGTATGTGGTGTGGTAGGATGACAGGGCATTCAATAATCCCTTCCAAAACTGTAGCACAGAAGCTATAGTTTTTTTTCCAGTGTAAGATGATTGCTTTACAAGCATAAAATAGCAGTATGCTCAGTAGGGTTCTGTGTGCCACTGTTGTAGCCATCCCCTGCACTAAGCCCAGTAGACAGAATTAAATGGATAAGGGGACTGTTATAGATGTGACCTCCGCAATCGTTTGGGTGACCCCATACAAAATTGTTGGATCAAGAGACAGTGCCAAAAGACATGGGAAAAATCCACTGGGGTAAAAGTACAAAGTACAATGCCAGCACTCTGCCGCAGGGGACTGATCAATTATGCATAACTAAAGCTGTCCCTACATTATACAATTTTCTTGTTCAATTTCCTTTAGATTTACCTACAACTATGAAGTGCAAGGGCCTACCCGATTGCATACACATAAAAAAAAAAAAAAGTGTTTAGGTTTGACCGCATATTATATGGTTTTGGTAAATCTAAAGGAAAGTTGTACAAGACAATTGCATATTGTATGGCCAGCCTTAGCAGGCGTGAGAGAGATGCTGTGAAGAAATTTATAACAGATCAGACGATCTGACACCAGAGGCTGAAATGGATAATCCAATTTCTCATCCCAGTCATCCCCTTGTAAATCAGGGACATCAACCACTAATTTCTTCCTGCAACCCCCATTTGAAGGGGGTCTGACTGCAAACAGTTCTTTGTATTACTTCAGATAGGTGTTTTACCAAGGAAACAGCACATAATAACCTTTCTAGTGAGAAGGACTCTTGAGTGAGCAAGCCAAACTGGGATACAAGGGCATGACGTAATTGTAGCTATCTAAAAAAGTACCAGTTTGGAAGTGCAAATTTACCCTTTAATTCAACGAACATCAACATTTTTTCCTAAAAATAAAATGTCTCCAATCGTTTTAATCCCCCTGGTGGCCCAAAGAGCTGGATCTGGCAAGGCCATGAAATGTGAAAACTGAGGGTTGATCTACAGTAGAGAGCAGTTGAATCTTTAACCCCTGGCGGGTGTAGGAGTTTTTGGGCTTGCCCCCATGCCTTCATTAAGATTTTCATTGAGCCAGTGATAGTATACGGAGCCTAAAGCCCCCTCTAAGGCTGGGTTCACACTGGAACACGCAGCGGCTCATAGTAGGAGTCCGGTGCGTCTCCATTCACCGTTACAGATCCGATCTCAGCCTGAATTTTGGGCTGAATTCGGACCTGAAACGGACCAAAAGACACACAGGGCTCCAATGCAAATAGCGCCGGAGCCGCTGCGGAGAGGTGTGAATCGGCTTCATTGAGAGCCAGTCACAATCTCAAGCTATGCGAATTGGATGTGGGGAAACCGGCATCCATTTCGCATAAGTGTGAACCCTGCCTTAATCATACAATTCATAAGACCCCACTAGAACAGCCTCTACACTGTGGGAGCATCAATATAACCTTCCAGCAGTCACCTACAAGCAAAGACCATCTGACCTGCCAGATAATACTTATGAAGGTCAGGCAATGCCAAACCCCTTGCATGCATATTTAATATACATCCTAAACGGCAAGTCAGCGGATTTAAAGCTCAACTTCATCTGCAATGTTTATTGGGATCTGCGCCATTGTGACAGTGCTCAGGTCTAGCAGCCAATTGCTGCAAGCGATGTCACCCCTCCCCCTAGTATCCAACATGCTGGCTGTAGAGAAAGGAATGCCGGATAAATCCTGGCAAGGAGAAAATCGGTGGATTGGGAGTCCCTTCCTAACAATGAGCTAGAATGGGGGCAGGGTGACAGTGCCTCTTTAAATAACGCACATTGTAGTCAGTATTATATTACCTTGTAATGCTTTTCTCGCAGCATTGTCATTCTTAGCTGTTGTTGAATCTGTTCCAGAGGCGCATTAGGAATGCTGTCATTTTTCCAACCATCTTTATTTTCTAGTTTAGGTGACTGTGGTGCATTGTGGCCAGCTAAAGGAAGACAGAAACAAACTTTACAGGGACCCTGTGGCCAGATCATTTATTCCAACAATCTTCTCATAAGATTATACAGGCATTTCATTTTAGACATTGTTTACCTGCAGCAGTTTACACTTGCAGCTGTCATTGCTCTGAGGTTTTGCATCTCAATCCATCCAGTTCCGAGATTAAAGTCGGCCATACACGAATTGAAATTTAGCCAGTTCAGCAGGGACCAGCTAAATTTCGATCAATGTATGGGGCGTTATCGATCGACTTGTGTGCAACCAGCCTGTTGGAAAATGTTCTGTCAATCGGCACCGCTGACTGATTCGTGTATTCTGATGATGGGGAAGTCTCCCCACTACCAGAATGCAATATAGCACAGCAGGAGGGATCCCCCCATACACATCAAGTGTGTGAATGTGGTAATCAAGTGATTTTTTTGAGTCACCTCCATCAGATCACCCCCCTGTGGCTACGACCTTTTACACCACCGCCCCCTCCCTTTAGATTGTAAGCTCTATGAGCAGGGCCTTCCTATTCCTTCTGTATTGAACTGTGTTGTAATTGCGCTGTCCCCCTTTATATTGTAAAACACTGCACAAAATGGTTTGCGCTATATATAAAAAAAATAAAATAAAAAAGGAAGAATCGTGTATGGCCAGCCTTACAGCCAAGAGGGTATGGGCACATAACAGATGTATACCTGATATGTGTCCTAACCCCCCCACCCTTTTATCAAACATCCAAGCCTGTCTCGAATAAATAAAAACTGTTAAAAAAAAAAAAAAAAAAAAAAAAAACACAGTTGGAGTTTTTTTAATTTGGCTGCAAAGGTGGAAATATACTTTAAAAATTTTTGTTAAAGTCGTTGTAAAGGCAGAAGGTTTATTTTTATCCTAAAGCATTCTGTACATGAAGATAAAAAGCCTTCTTGTGTGCAACAGCCCCCCCCCCCTTATACTTACCTGTGCCCCCTCTCGATCCAGCGATGTTGCACGAGAGACTCGGCTGTCCAGGACTCCCCCTCCTCAATGGCCAATGAGGAGCGGGCTGGGCCGAACCTCAGCTAAATGTCTGAATGGACACAGGGGGCTGCGGCCTGGCTCGGGTGTCCCCCTAGCAAGGTGCTTTCTGTGGGGGGACTCAACAGGAGGGAGGGGCCAGGCGCAGCGAAGAGGGACCTGAGAAGAGGAGGATCTGGGCTGCTCTGTGCAAAACCAACTGCAGAGAGCAGGTAAGTAGAACATGTTTGTTATTTTTAAGAAAAAAAAACAAAAAAAACCCAACAGACTTTAGTATCACTTTAATACTTTTATTTAGTGCTGAGAAAGACCTACCTGTTGCAGTCAATGTATTGAGTTGTGAGGTCAACTGACAGACATGATTTTGTAGGCCTTCTATCTGTTTCTTGTGCTCTCGTGTTTGTTGTTCATAAAAGTCTTTCTAGTAAGAAAATAAAAAATAGGTGAAAATAGAAATAGATGAGGTGTAGCTGGATACACTAATCAAAAACCATAAACATGCATTATATTTTTCTTTTATTGCACACAAAACCAAGCCCCCCCCCCCCCCCCCCCACTACTCCCATCTACATCTGTAAGAATATTTTACATTGTTTCACTGACAGTTAGCATTTTTTTTTTGTTCTTGGAATTTTATAATTGCTTTGTACTTTTGGCACCACCCACTTTTCCAGATTTACTGGTTGCTGTGAGTGATCTGTACACTCTTTGCCCTCTTATGTGTTTATAAAAAATGGTGTCGTAACTCAGATTTCATAGTTACATAGTTAGCCTGGTTTAGAATCCTATATACACAATCCCATACCCACAGTTGCTCCAGAGGAAGGCAAAAAACAAAAACAAAAAAACACCACAAAGCATGAACAAATTTGCTCCAGCAGGGGGAAAAAAATGTCTTCCTGACCCCCCCCCCCCCCCCCAAGAGGCAACCGGATATTCCCTGGATCAACTTTACCTATAAATGTTAGTATCCAGTTATATTATGTACAGTTAGGAAAGAATCCAGACCTCTTTAAAGCAATCTATTGAGCTGAACAGAACCAGCTCTTTAGGGAGTCCATTCCATTTTCACAGCTCTTACTGTGAAGAAGCCTTTCTGTATTTGGAAATTAAATCTCTTTTCCTCTGAAGATAAAGAGTGCCCGCTTGTCCTCTGTGATGACCTCAAAGTGAATAACTCACCAGTGCAGTCCCAACAGTGCCCATAAGTGCCACCTATCAGTGCCCTTCAGCAACGCCTAATAGTGCCCATCAGTGCACCCTCATCAGCACCGCCTCATCAGTACTCATCAGTGCACAAGAAAAATAACCTGTTTGCAAACTTTTAGAAAAACAAAAGAAAAAAATGTAAAAGTTTTCAGTATTTTTTCGTTTATCAAAAAAAAAAAATTTTTATTAACAAAAAATTAAAAAAAAAACAGAGGTGATTAAATGCCACTAAAAGAAAGCTCTATTTGTGTGAAAAAAAAATGATAAAAATGTAATATGCAATATGAGTATAGTGTTGCATGACCGCACAATTGTCAAAGTGTGACAACGCTGAAAGCTGGCTTGGGCAGGAAAGGGGTAAAAGTGCCCAGGAGGCAAGTGGTTAATCCAAGAAAGGAATTTGCTTGCTTTGGAAATCGAAGCTTGGCATCGCATGCTATTATTAAGCTTACGATCTGCCAGAACACCCAGATCCTTCTCCTCCATTGATTCCCCCAAGAAGGTTTATTTTTTAAAATTAATAATCTTGTTACATATTAAAGAAAAAACCCAGACACACTGTTGTATACAAAACATTCTCAGGTCTGTTTCCCCATGCTGTGAAAACTTTTATTATAGTCCCAGTTGGGACCTAGGAGTGCACAGCTGTGGACTCTCCTCCCATCCCTTATAGCTCAGGTTAATGATGCCATGACAGCCATTCAATTATTACAGAAACTTTTCTCCTGGCCACAAATGGCACGGACACTCTCACGCTCTGCACGTTTGCTGTGAGCAAAAACAACATACATGGACCCCTTAAGTGCCAGTCTATATCCCCCCCTTCATTTCCAGAACATTTTTCAGTACTGTGATTGCATTTACTTGAACACACAAAACACCATACAGAAAATTTTATATCACTCTTTTGAGACAGATATAGCTTTCTCTTGGTGGCATTTAAAAGCCACTGAGTTTTTCTATTTTTACTATATTAAAAAAAAATGTAACTTACTTTCTGTTATAAAATATGAAAAATAAAATTGCCGGGACAGTGCAAATGCACCCAAAATGACCCCTTTTTGAAATTTTTGCCACAATTTTTAGGGAATGAAGAAATGTGCCGCCATTGAGATGGTTAAAACCTAGAGAATGATAATGGAGCACCAGATACAATGCATCGATAATGTACAGATCATGTACAAAGAGAGGAGGAGTTAGTGAAGCAGCCAACTTACAGGTCACATACAGTGGGAGGATGGGGATGGTTATTGTGCAGGATAAGGGAGGGGAAGGGTTAAAATACAGAGAGGTGAGAGGGTAAAAGGAAGATTAACCGCATGCTGTTCGGGACAATTTTTTCATTTTTCACACACGTTAAAATCAACATTTTATGCCAGAAAATTACTTCGAAGAGACGTAGCTAATAATTATTTGGCCTCACTTCAGTGAAGCATCACACTGTCTGCCTAATGCTTGTTTTACAGCAATGTCAGGACATGCCGTACTATTTCTCAATAAGTAAGCCAGATTTCCATTACACCCAGCAGCTCTTACGTGATGACATAAAAAATGGGATTAACATATAATAAAATAATTACACTGCAAATTATAAACTTGTGAGACAATTTTATAGCAAGTGTCATATCCCTAGAAAAACAACAAAAGCAAGGATACTAGGTTGTAGGGATCTGGATTCACCCTGGGTACCAACAAGATAATTTTTTAGGATAATAAAGCCGAATTCCAGGGAAACCGCTATATACAGCATTTTTGTATGCCAAATTATTTCTATTCCTGCACATCCAGTCCTGAGAATTACACAGCTCTGCCCCACAATACAGCTCCCTCTCAGAGAGCAAACTTGATCACTCTCTGCTGCAGTTTCAATTTAACTTGCAGGTCTTCCCACCACCCCTGCCCTGTGACTGGACAGTGCAATGAGAAGCAGCACACCAATTAACTTATTTCTCTGTTCTCTCTTCCAATCAGCATGCTGTTTGCAGTTTAGTACACCTGATTGTTTCCTTGCGCTATTCTTCCCTCCAGTAGACTGCAAGAGGCTCATACCAAGTCAAATTCAGGTACTTAGGCCACTTGTATTAAAAAAAAAATACAAAAAGTAAAAACCACACACAACATTTAAGTAATACTAAAGGCTATTTTATTTCCTTTTATAAAAAAAAAGAGGAGTTTACTTACTGCCAGTGCAGCATCTCCCTCCACCGGGCGTCTCCTGTAGCAAGCCAGGTGCTAAGGAGGCAGGCGTGTGTTTGAGCGCTGTCCAGCTGGGCTGTGTGCATCCATAGCTACACACAGCACTGGGAAGCCACACCCCCGCTCCCTCCTCACAGGAGTAAAGAATGCAAAGAAAGCAAAGAATGCATTAAAACAGACCTCTAATCCTAAGGCCCCTTTCTCACGAGGCACATCCGTTTTGGCAGACTCCACTTGCTCAGTGGGCGATTGATCCTCTGATCCCCACTGAGTAGGCGGAGGACAGGTCCATCTCCGCTCATGTGCAGAGACAGACCCGTCATAGCCCCGCTCTCCTCTATGGGGAGATCAGATGAAAACGGATCTGCCTGTCAGTTTTCATCCGATCCGCCAGATGGATGGAAGATAGGACCTCCATCCATCTGGATTTGGCAGACAGGATTGGAAGGGATAGCGGCAGATGTCAGCGGACATGTCACAGCTGACATCCGTCGCTCCATAGAGGTGAATGGAGCGTCCGATCGGGTCCGCCTGAAAAACTGATAGGAGAAACTGATCGGACAGCATGTGTAAAAGGGGCCTAAAGCTGCTCCCGCCCCCATTCTAAGTCCTATACTAACTAGCCTGTAGAGGAAAAATATCTACATTTACCTATTCTAAGGGCGCTCCAGTCTGGTCACATCATCAGCTCCTAGCGCCAGCTTCAAGGGAGAGGAGAGATCACCTACAATGGCTGCAATGCCTGTGCAGTGACGTCACCCATAGACTAACTATGGGACATTCATTGTTGGTTGTCCTTCCTCTCCCCTGGGAGCCGATCCAATGACTGGACCAAAGCACCCTAGAATAGGGAAGTATAAGCATCTAGCTTTTATAGGCTAGTTAGTATAGGACTTAGAATGGGGATGGGAGCAGGATTAAGATTAGATAGGTGTAGCCCAGAGATCTACAAAAAAACATTTCTACTTTAGAGCCACTTTAAAACAGAACTCCACTCAAAAGGGGAAGTTTCGCCTTAAAGCGGAGTTTCACTCATTTAAAAGTCAGCAGCTACAAAAAGTGTAGCTGCTGACTTTATAAACAAACACTCACCTGTCCCACGGTCCAGTGATGCGGGCGCACAAAGCTGCGCTCCTCTTCCCCCTGCTTTCCCACTAGTTCTTTCTCTCCCCCTCCCTTCCCGCAGTTTTCTAGGACACAGATCCCAGAAAACTGCGGGACCATTCACAAAGCGTGGCTCACGCAGGCGCAGTGGGCAGCCGGCTGTGAAGTCGAAAGCCACACAGCCGGCTGCTCACAGTTAGGATGCCGTCACCGGGAACCCAAAGGCTAGTGAAGGACAAGCCCAGGTGAGGATGGTGCTGGATCTACGGACAGGTAAGTGTCCTTTTATTAAAAAAGCCAGCAGCTACAGGATTTGTACTGCTGACTTTTACTTTGTTTTTTCTTGTTTTTTTTTAAATAACATAACATGTTATACTTACCTCCGCTGTGTAATGGTTTTACACAGAGTGGCATGGATCCTCCTCTTCCCGGGTCCCTCGTCTGTGCTTCTGGCCCCTCCCTCCTGTTGAGTACCGCACCCGAGCCAAGTCACAGCTCCCTGTGTCCATTCAGACACAGAGCTGCAACCCGGCCCGTCCCCTCTCTCTCCTGATTGGCTGACTGAAAACAGCGGGAGCAAATCGCATTGTGCTGCTGTCTCGCTGGATAAAGATGGACTCAGGTAAGTGTTAGGGGGGCTGCTGCACACAGGTTTATGTATCTTAATGCATTAAGATAAAAAAAAACTTCTGCCTTTACAATCCTTTTAATATATATTGCATTCATGTGTCTTATATATGCCTAGAGCATTTATAAGCTGGCTTGCAGTTTTTTGGGTTTTTTTTCACCTGTAGCAGTATAACCCAAAAGGTGAAAGACTGCCTGTGTCCCTCGATGGATGAGATACCTCTATTGTAATAAAAGAAGGTAAACAACCCAATCCCTCTAGTCCAATGTCCTTGACGTATCCCAATTTCAATCTAGCATTTATGCACATATATAAAATGACAAACTCCATAGTCAATAGGGGTCTACCACATATTTCCAACCCACAAAACATATTCTCTTTCATAGTAGACAAAACAAAGATAGAGATAGTGAAGCTTCAAGGGATATATAATATATTTTCCCTTTTATCTTATAATAGAGAGAGTTCATTTACATTGTTATAGCTAGAAACACAAGGATGAAGGAAAGGTTTTCCAGGGATACCTTTAAGCAAGCTAGAGAATAGGTGCACTTGTATTGCCTAAAGGGCTCAGGGTATGTTGCCCATTAACATTACAGGGTGTTTAACAAGCAGACATGATCCAATTGCAGCTTCAAATCTTCCAAAGGATGCACAGCATAATAAACAAAAGGGGGAGATTTACTAAAACTGGTGCACTCAGAATCTGGTGTAACCAATCAGCTTCTAACTTCAGCCTATATAAATAAGCTTTGACAATAAAAGCTAGAAGCTGATTGGTTACTATGCACAGCTGCACCAGATTCTGTGTGCTCCAGTTTTAGTTATGCACTTGGGGACTAGAAACTCGCGCGCATCCTACATACTAGGAGGAGAACAGCTGGGGGAGTCAATGGTGGAGAAGGATCTGGGTGTTCTGGTAGATCATAAGCTTAAAGCGGGATTCCCGCGACCATTCCCATTTTTTTTTTTAAATCATTCTGACACATGTACAATCATAAAGTGACACTCACTGTTTCAGTTGTTTTAAGCTGCTGCTGTCCGTTTTCGTTGTAAATATATATTTATAAATCTCGATCGTGACCGTTCCCATCTTGCTTGTGGGCATATGAAGCCCACAAGCATGGATTTCCGGGATCTGGTGAATTCTGAGCTCCCAGCATTCACCGCTATTTCCCGCACATGCTCAGTATTTACGGTGAGCAGCCCTGTAAAATTCAGGGTTGTCATCACAACGGGCGGGCGTCGTCATCGAAATCCTGTGAGAACTCGCGGTAGGCCTCCGCAATGACTCCTGGGAATAATGACAGGAGCTCCCAGGAGACATTGCAGCTACAAAGGAAATTGCGAAATAGCCGCAGATGACCCGCCCATATCCGCAGGGAGCTAAGACAGGAAGCAGAGATGGACATTAAAAAAACACAGGTACAAACGAAAAAAAAAAAAAAAAAATATCCGTTTATAACTGAATTTAGTCCTGGCATGTGATTGAGCAAAACTTGTAAAACAGGGTGGAGCTCCGCTTTAATAATCACATGCAATGCCAAGCTGCAGTTTCCAAAGCAAACAAAATCCTTTGTATTGAGAGGTATAGACTGCAGAGAGAGAGAGATATCATTTTGCCCCTGAACAAATCATTAGTAAGACCTCATTTAGAATATGCAGTTCAGTTTTGAGCACCAGTTCACAAAAAGACAAAATCGGGGAACTGGAGAAAGTGCAGAGAAGGGCAACCAAACTGATAAGAGGCATGGAGGAGCTCAGCTATGAGGAAAGATTAGAGGAACTGAATTTATTCTCTCTTGAGAAGAAGAGATAAGGGGGGATATGATCAACATGTACAAATACATAAAGTGGTCCATATCGTGATCTTGGTGTTGAATTATTCACTTTAAGGTCATCACAGATGACAAGGAGGGCACTCTTTACATCTAGAGGAAAAGAGATTTTACGCAGGTTTATTCACAGTAAGAGCTGTGAAAATGACTCCCTCAAGAGCTGGTTCTGACCGGTAGATTGTTTTAATAAATGCCTGGATTATTTCCTAGATAGACATAATATAACAGGATACTAATATTTATAGATAAAGTTGATTCAGGGTTTAAAATTTCAATAAAAAAAAAAAAATTAAAAGAAAAAAAAAAAAAAAGAAAGAAAAAAGTTGATTCAGGGAATATCTGATTGCCTCTTGGGCGGGATCACTAAGGAAGGAATTTTTTTCCCCATGCTGGAGCAAATTGGATCATGCTCTATTGTTATTTTTATTTGCCTTCCTCCAGATCAACTGTTGGTATAGGATTGTGTGTATATAACGCAAAATATATATATATATATATATATATATATATACACACACACACACTTGTGTCTTTTGCGTTTGTAACTATGTAGTAAATCTCCCCCAAAGTCTACATTCTGCTCTTCTTATCATTTATTGTATTAAAAGCAAAGTGACACTTTCACCTTCTCACTGCTGGGATTCTTGCTGAATTGACTGGTCAGACATACCATATTCTACCAGCAAGATCCCAAGCCAGATACGAATGCTGAAGATATAGTGTATGTGGACCATGTACAGTACTTAACGTTACAAAAGGAGCACTCAGCAGACAAACTCTGGGGTAGGAATTGAGGACTCTAAAACCTTCATATCAATAAAAGGTCCGAAAAGAGCATCAAATACATCCAACATGTTTCAGGGAAAGGCACCCTCCTTCTTCAGGGTTTGAGCAGTGGATGTTATTAATACCACGGTGAGGTGCAATAGAAAACCTACGCAAGGGCTTAATAAAGTCTATCATTTATTACCAGCGCCATGAACCAAGTGCTGGGACTTGTGGTTTAAATTTGTTTTTGGTAGACAAAAGTGTCACTTTAATTTTTTTTCCTGAATTCAGATCTAAAATAAAAAGGAAAAACAGAGACTGAAAAAGGATATGCAGCGAGAGTCCCTTTTCTTCAATAACAGTGTAAGCATGCCAAATTGGAAATGAATCATATTTTGCATTGCAATCAGGCAACTCATTTCATCAAGAACTGAGCGTGAGAAATGTGAAAGTCTGGCCCACGTTTCAAGTCGCTGGCGGTTATCGTTTACCTTTTGCTGTAGTTCTTTTTTGTAGCGCTCTTTATCCATACATGCCTGACGATATGCTTCGTAGGCTCTGTTAAGCTGATCTCCTTGGCTTTTATCCATATTTCCCAGTTCTGTATCATCACTAAAAAGGGTGAGGATAATAACTGCAACCTTTAAAAGACAGAAAATAATGAAAACCTACCTGAATCACAGGATCATTCACAGTACATAACCAGGATTACACCACCATCAAAATACCGGTAGTTACCTGAAAATTACAAAGAATTGTTTCCCAACGGCTCTGCTCAGTGTCTTGCTCAATCAAGTCATTCTTGGGAGGTTTAGCAATATACTTCCACCTACAGGAATTAGAATGAAGATCAATAAGATCAAGCAGTACATTATAGCTTTCATTATCCAAGAAAAAAAAGCCAACCTTATTTACCAACATGGCCAATCATTTAAACCCCCCCTGAAAATTGGTTCAAGCAGCCAACGAGGGGACTGTGTAGAGATTACCCATGACAACCAATGGAAAAATCTGGAAAAGTCAACAGGGCCAGAGACAAAGAAAAAGAAAGAATTGTGAAAAAAGGGGGAAGTAAAGTTAATTTAAAGTGGTTGGGGGGGGGGGGGGGGTTACTCCTTAATACATTGCAGCTTACCCATCCTTAGATGTGGCAGCTATGTTTACCTAATGATCCTGCCAGTAATACACTTCTTGTTTTAGGTTCACAATGTTTTCCATTTGTACTGTATGTATCGAGGAGCAGCACCGTCACCCTAGGCTTCTCTCCTTAATTAGTCACTATTCCCTCTCCTTATCACAATAAACATGGGGGATGATCTGTAGTTTACAATGTCATCTAGGCAGGTCTGATAACACCGCAGGGTGCACCACAAGCTCATCAGATCGCAACAGGTTTTTTTTGCACATATTTAACAGATATAGCAAAAACACTTTAAATGGTACTGTACACTTAACAGACACCAAAGTATACCGGAAAAAATAAAAGCTGCCCAGTCACTTGTGAAAAAAAAAAAGTGACCAAATGTGTCAATTTGGGTTATAAATAGGGCTGCAGCTAACGATTATTTTAATAATTTTGATTAAAGGGATAAAAAAAAAAAAAAAAAAAAAAAAAAAAACACCTTCAAAAATGTTTGTTTTATAATTTAGTTATTATGTAAAGTTTAAAAAAAAAAACAAAATAAACAATTTATTCTTGAATAGCTATACACCGTGGTAAATATAAGTAACCAGCTATATATGCTTAGTGAACAAAATATCTAATCCATTCTGATAATAACAGACAGAAGAGATACAGTATCTCACAAAAATGAGTACACCCCTCATATTTATGTAAATATTTTATTGTATCTTTTCATGTGACAACACTAAGGAAACACTTTGCTACAATGTAAAGTAGTGATTGTACAGCTTGTATAACAGTGTAAATTTGCTGTCCCCTCAAAATAACTCAACACACAGCCAATAATGTCTAAACTATATCTATATATATATTTTTTTATTATTATTTATTTATTTTACACCCAGACGTAGGATATACAGGGTATTTTAACTGGGAGTCAGACATGAAGCTATATGAAGGGTGTGTGGGGGATATACAGATTGTATATTAACCCTTTCGCTGCCAGAGCCATTTTTTGCTGTTTTTTTTTTTTTTTTTTTGCACGCAGGTTTAAAAAATCGTTCTAGCCCTGAAGATTACACAAAACCCACAATTATATATTTTCTGAAAGCAGACACCCTAGAGAATAAAATAGTGGTAGTTGAGATTTTTTTATGTCACATGATATTACCTCAAAGGTCTAGGAAACGCAAATTTTTTGTAAAAAACACACTAATGTGAATTTTAGATATTCAGAGACAAACAGTCAGCGCAAAAACCATCAAATAAGCAAAGCTGCTTGACACTAAAGGCAAATATATAAGTTCTTTCATGTAATTCAGTAAAAGATAGTGCAGCGCTGAAGGAAACTTAAACTACTGAACAATTGTCATAAATGTCCATACAAATGCATGCGCAGAAAATGAATGAAGTAAAAAAGCCAGGAAGTGTCAACGGTGGTACAGGGTGCTTCATGCAAATCCGAAGTGCATATGGAATATGGATGCAAGTGAATATGGATGAAAACTTTTAAGCCATATTAAGGAAGAGGTTTCCGGCTTTCCAGTCAAGATATAACCCCGACCACTATTAAGTGGTGAATGCCTATGAGACCTTCCTGTTAATTCAGGGGTCCCTTTAACAAGGTGAGTGGTTTGACTAGCAAGTGGTGTGAGCACGGATTAAAGAGCACTTCGGATTTGCATGAAGCACCCTGTACCACCGTTGACACTTCCTGGCTTTTTTACTTCATTCATTTTCTGCGCATGCATTTGTATGGACATTAATGACAATTGTTCAGTAGTTTAAGTTTTCTTCAGCGCTGCACTATCTTTTACTGAATGTGAATTTTAGGGCAGACAAACGCAATAAATTACCCAAATCCATCACTGTTTTTAACACTTCTTTTTTTTTTTTTTTTAACATCTTGTACATGAGGCCTTACTGAACTGTCAAGCCTTCAAATGATTGATGTCATAGTTGATCACATGTGCAGCACCTTGGCAGCAGAAGATCAGCCAGAAGCCATTAATCCATTCCATCCTATAAAGCAATGGTTCTCAACCCTCTACTTAAGTAACCCCAGCAGGCCATGTTTGCAGGTTTTCCTTTATCTTGCACAGGTGCTTTAAAGCAAAGTCAATGGCTTGGTATTTTGGACAGCTATTTTGTCTAAGAGCCCTTGCACACTGGGGCGGTTTGCAGGCGCTATTGCGCTAATAATAGCGCCTGCAAACCGCCCAGAAAGTGCGGCTGCATTCATTCCAGTGTGAAAGCCCCGAGGGCTTGCACACTGGAGCGATGCGCTGGCAGGACGGTAAAAAAAGTCCTGCCAGCAGCATCTTCGGAGCGGTGAAGGAGCGGTGTGTATACCGTTCCTTTACCGCTCCTTCCCATTGAAATCAATGGGACGGCGCGGCTATACCGCCGGCAAAGCGCCTCTGCAGAGGCGCTTTGCGGTGGTATTTAACCCTTTCTCGGCCACTAGCGGGGGGTAAAACCGCCCCGCTAGCGGCCGCATACCGACGGTAAAACGCCGCTAATAATAGCAGCGTTTTACCGCCGACGCCGCCCACCGCCCCAGTGTGCAAGGGCTCTAAGAGAAATTCCCAAAAACGTGGCCTGTCGGGGGTACTTGAGGACAGGGTTGAGAACCACTGGTGTAAAGGTTAGGAGGATTTAGTTCCACTTTAACTCTAAAAACAGCCCTCCTGTAAAGAGAACTGTCACTTTACTAATTCAGGGCACAGTGACCACTAATCTTGATAGGGCACCCGCTTCCCGCAAACCACTTATACTCACTTTCCCTGCCACTCCGCCTACTGGAACGCTGAGAATAACAACCTGCACCCCTCTTTATTGTGTCAGTCTCCAACCCTGGCAATTGGCATGTTCCTCATACCGATAAATAAAGGGCATTTCTCATTGATGCCTAGGGCCAGAGGAAAGGGTAAGCAGGAGAGGCTGTCACCTTGGGCTCTCCAGCAGGAGGGGGTGCAAAAAATGGCAGAAACTGCAAACTTTGCTTCTGAACTTCCCAGCTCTTGGGGGATGGGGGGTGCTCAGGAACCTTGTCGGATCAATGCTGCATCCACCTAGGTGAGTATAAATGTTTTTTTTTCATAAAGCCATAATTCTTTTAACCACTTCCTGCCCGCCATATAGCAAAATGACAGATGAGTCATAAATCCAGGAGAGAGCAAAGGCGATGTGCCTGCTACAAACATTGCATAAGAAACATACAGGTGTCATAAATGACGCAAGAATAATCCGCTTTCTGCTTCACCTGGATGTCAAATATTCAGCTGAAATACTAGATCCAAACTGAAATCAGTATTCAATCCAAAAGCAAACCTTTAATATATTGCAGTTTAGCAATTATAGGATGCGATGGCTGTCTTCGTTTTCTTTTTTAGGCTTTTTCTTTATTTTCACCTGGTGATCTGGCCAGTAAAGGGCCGTACAACACGGGGTGAATATCAGGAGGTTGTATAGAAACCCAGCTGAGGTTTGGCCAGTGTGTACAGCAGCCTGGAAAGGGGCATGACCGAAAAAGGTCTGCAGATCAGCGTCTGATCAGCACTCTTAGCCAATGGCTAAGAGCGCTGACCGGTGTGTTCTGGTGGGGGGTGGGGGGCAGGGTGGGGCCACCTCCCTGTCAGAACACAATAGCTCAGTGGGGGGAGATCGCTGTACTAACATCGGATTGTTAGTACAGCAGCTCCTCCTGAGCTCTTCTGGTTTTTTTTCCCTTCAGCCTGCTGGAATGAACAAAAAAATAAAATAAATAAATAAATGGTTAGTGTGCACCAAGCTTTCATTTTTCAACAGAAAGCTCTCTTGCAAATGTAGCAGTTAGAGTGTTTGGGTACAATTGCACTGATAACTGCACATCTGAGGATTTCCAGCGGTTTCCAGCCTGGGCTCCGGTGCGTGTCTGTTCACCGGTTCAAGTGCGATTCAGGCCCAAA
Source organism: Lithobates septentrionalis (assembly GCA_037952835.1). Classification (NCBI taxonomy): domain Eukaryota; kingdom Metazoa; phylum Chordata; class Amphibia; order Anura; family Ranidae; genus Lithobates; species Lithobates septentrionalis. The sequence goes on along the minus strand of JBBDGP010000623.1, from coordinate 1,573,847 downwards.
TTTTTGCCTTAATTCACACCTGAACCAGAACCAAAAACGCACCAGGACCCTTTGGCATCTAAACCGCGGCCACCCAAGACATGTGTGAACCGGCTCTATGGAGAGCCTGTCACACTTGCATGTCATGCAAATTAGACGCATGTGAACCCAGTCTAAAGCCCCATACACACTAGTAGATTTTCTGCAGATTTTTGTCTTCAGATTTACCAAAACCATGTAGTGCAAGGGCCTGCCTGATTGCATACAAATTGAAAGTCTTAAGGTTTGACATCATATTCTATGCTTTTGGTAAATCTGAAGACAAAAATCTGCAGAAAATCTAATAGTGTGTATGGGGCTTAAGGCTGGCCATACATTATCCACTTGCTTACTGGGCACTTAAACCCCCCTCCTGCCCAGACCAATTTTCAGCTTTCAGCGCTGACGCACTTTGGATGACAATTGCACGGTTATATAACACTGTACCCACATTTTTATCATTTTTCCCCACAAATAGAGCTTTCTTTTGGTGGTATTTAATCACAGCTAGGATTTTTATTTTTTGCTAAACAAACAAAGATGTAAAATTTTGAAAAAAAAAAAAAAAATCATGTTTCATAGTTTGTTATAAAATTTTGCAAACAGGTAATTTTTCTCCTTCATTGATATGCGCTGATGAGGTGGCACTGGTGGGCACTGATAGGCTGCACGGATAGGCACAGTTAAGGCGGCACTGATGGGCACAGATAAGGTGGCACTGATGGGCACAGATAAGGTGGCACAGATAAGGTGGCACTGATGGGTGGTGATAGTGGGCACTGATGGGTGGTGATAGTGGGCACTGATGGGCGACACTGCTGCCTATTGCTAGATGGCACTGGCAGGGGGCACAGGTGGGCACTGAGGATATGCAGCAGCTCGCCGTGATTGGGACTGATGTCCCTCTCACGGCCACCGGTGATCGGCTTTTTTTTTCCTCCTCGCGCTGTCAGCGCGAGGAGAAAAAATAGCTGATTACCGGCTCTGTTGACATCACATGATCAGCTGTCATTGGCTGACAGCTGATCACGTGTTAGGGGTCGGGATCGACCCCTTACTCCGATCTGTGATCAGGCGAGTCTCATACAATCGCTGATCAATGGACGTAGTCCCGGCAAAGCAGGTCCGTGCTGTAGCCATCATTCGGCTATAGCGCGGATCTCAAGTGGTTATACAATTTTCTTGTACAACTTTCCTTTAGGTTTACCAAAACCATATAATATGAGGTCAAACCTAAACACTTTCAATTTGTATACAAATCAGGCAGGCCCTTGCACTACATAATTGACGGTAAATCTTAAGAAAATTGTATGGTGTATGGCCAGCTTAAGTCTACATAAACTCCTGACATGTCACAAGATAACAGCTTTGTTTTTCAAAAGAACCATTAAAAAGCCATCATTTAGCTCCAGTCTATTGTCTAGGTCTAGGAAGAAAAGGATGCAATCAGTAGGAAGCATTTCCCCAGTCTTTCCCAACAGTAATCAGACACTAAAATTGTAACTTTGCAGAAAGTCACATGGTGAGAGCGACTTTAGGAAATTAAAGTGGAGCTCCACCCAAAAAGGGGAAGTTTCACTTTAAAGGACTCGTTCCCCGCTCCTCTTGAAAAATTGGCACTTTTGAGGAACGGGGGGGTCAGGTATCCGATTTTAACAGGAACCTGCTTTCTACTTCCGTTCTGACCGCTCCTCCCCCCCTGCAGTCTTCCCAGAAGACTGCATCCACCATTCACGATGTGCATGTGCGTGCAGTGGGCATCTGGCTGTGAAGCCGCAAGCTGTCACAGCCGGATGCCCATAATGAAGATGCTGGCGCCAGGGACTGAAGACAGCGGGTGAGACCGACTGGGGTAAGCACACCGCTGGATCCTGGGACAGGTGAGCGGCTCTTTTTTAAAAGTCAGCAGCTACAGTTCTTTTTAGCTGCTGACTTAATTTTTTTCCACAGGTGACTGGAACTCCGCTTTAATACGTACAGTCTGGAGGAAAGAAGGGAAAGGGAAGACATGACTGAAATCTTTAAATACATCAAGGGGGTGAATAAGGTTCAGGAAGGAAGTTTTTTCAATATGAAACCAAAATCAAGAACACGGGGACATGATCTCAAACTAACTGGAGGGAACTACCGTATTTATCAGCGTATAACACGCGCCGGCGTATAAAACACACCCCAAGTTTAGGAGGGAATTTTATGGAAAAAAACTTACATTTAAATGCCCATTAATGCAGCCTTGTCAGTGTCATTGAAGCCTTCTCAGTGCAGCCTTGTTAGTGCAGCCTTCCCCAGTGTCCATTGCAGCCTTGCCCTAGTGCAGCCTTGCAATCCCCGCCGATTTCCGCTGATTGTTTGCGATCGCGCCGACGTACACATCCGAGAGTACAGATTTAAATATGGCGCCGCGGAGGGACTCGGCGGAGCAGAGATACACATAGCCGAATGTACTTGGCTCTTTTCGGCTCCGCTCACAATCACGCCCAGTCCCGCCCTACGATGGACATAACACAGGTCCAATGGCGGGACTGGGCGGGACTGCGAGCGGAGCCGAAAAGAGCCGAGTACACTCAGCTTTGCGTATCTCGGCTCCGCCCTACGCCAAATCCGCCGGCGCCATATTTAAATCTGTACACTCGGACGTGTATGTCGGCGCGATCGGCGTATAACACGCACCCACGATTTTCCCCTGATTTTAAGGGGAAAAAAAAGTGCGTGTTATATGCCGATAAATACGGTAATTTTAGAAAGTATTATTTTACTAAAAGGCTAGTTGATGTTTGGAATAAACTACCAGAAGAGGTAGTGAGACAGTCAACAGTAAATGGCTTCAAACATGCTTGAGATAAACATAGATCTATAATCAGACAACAAAGTTAACAAAAAATATAATAAAAATAATAATTCAAAAGGAACTAACACCAAAAATAACCAAAGAATCTTCCAGTATAAAAAAAAAAAAAATAAGGGCAGACCTGATGGACTACTCTATCTTTTTCTGCCGTCACTTTTCTATGCTTCTATAAAAGCTACAGTGGGGGCTGATCTGTGTCAGACATTTGTAAATACAGACACGAAAAGCATAGACACCAGAATGAGCACGATTCTGTCAGCTTTGAGCCCGCAACTCAGTTGAGGTAGTAGATGTTGATCCTGTCTGAGCAAAGCTACCTTCATTCTGAAGAGAAAAGCAGAAGGCATTGTCAGGGGCTGCCATTACTGACCCCCCTCCTGAAATTCTAGTTTCCTGGCTGTTATGCTCACCCGCTGCCTTCAATTCGGAATCATGACCCCAGAATAATATGCAGGTCAGAAAAGATTTTCAAGTATAACTAAACTTTTTTTTTTTTTTCAGTTTTGGCTATAGCGGAGAGTGATTAGAACGCCTGCCTGTATTTTTTGCTGTCTGTGCCCCGTTAAGGAGATCCTCTCCAATTGTCCCACTTACCATTATCATTAAAAGTGAAAGTAAAAGAAAATCCCAAATTTTGGGTTTTAAAAAAAATAAAAGTAATAGAGGGGAAATCTTCCAAAGGGGGACACTAGTTCTGGTGACCTGGGGAACCCCTAATTTGCAGGGATTTCCTCTTACTTTTGTTTTGGACATGGAACAAGAAGGGAAATCTCCCCAATGGGACACAGACAGCAAAAAAAATGAATGAAAAATGAATGGGAAAAAAAACCTGACAGGGGTTATAACCCTCCCTTACTCTTTGCAAAATGAAAAAAAAAAAAAAAAAGTTTTGCCTTTTATTAAGCCACTCCTGTATACACAATCAGCACTGCCTCCTATTGTAGTATCCCCCTCTGTGTGCGATTTTTAGAAATAAATGCTGCAAATACATCATTTGACTGCCCAGACTGCGATCACATGACTGGCCAGCTTTCTCCTTTCCTCCTCTGAGAGATGCAGCGGGAGGGGCTGAGATTCCTCTGCTGATGTCAGTCTGGAGGGGAGGAGGAGAGAGCTGGCTGGTCATGGGATCTCAATCTCGGCTCTTAAATGAGGCATTTACAGCATTTATATTTATAAATCATTCACAGAGGGGGACACTGCAATAGGAGGCAGTGCTGATGGTGTATACAGGTTAGTTATGTTATGTTATGAGAGCAACAGGAGGGGGGAGGGGCGGCTCACACACAGACAGAGAGGGGTGGGGGAAGGAGGACACAGAAGCAGAGAGGAGAGCAGATAGCAGGCTGCTGATGACAGAGGCACATAAACTGACCACAGTGTCTGGGCTCAGCAGCCATGATACACGGTGGTCAGTTTACATTGGTGGGGAGAAACTGGCAGGAACAGCCAGGTTTTTTTTAGGTGTTACAGGGGGCCAAATGACATAGGACAAGCACTGTGTCATATAACATGCTTTAAATGAGCAGGATCCATTTTTTTTGGGGGGGGGGGGGGGGGTTAAAAAACGCTTTAAAAAACTTTTTAGAAAATCTGTATTTGTACGGGGACCTGTACGGCCTCCACTGGTGATGTTAAGATAAAGAACCTTGGGAATCGGCATTTTTATATAGTATATTATTGTAATCTGCTCTTGAATTTCCTGTACAAAAGGGACATCACTGTGATAAGAAACAATACCTCATTCCAAATGTGCAAGGCCAGCAATAAATCCTTATGACAAGGTCCTTTTAAACCGGAACAAACACCAAAAATAACCAAAAAACCTTCAGTATGAAAGCAAAAAAACCCCAAAAAACTAGCCTAGTAACACCATTCCAGAATAGCGACAACCTTGGGAATTATGTTTTGTGGGAGTCGCATAACCCCAACAGTCATACACATGTGGAAGATTTCATACACAATAAATTGTAGTGCCCTTTTGCACTGGTGGTCAGTGTAGATTGGGCTGAATTCATGTGAACTGAGTTTGTTCTAAAAGACTTATCAAGAGCCCCCTGTTTGGAATATATATATATATATATATATATATATATATATATATATATATATATATATATATATATATATATATATATATATATATATATATATATACACACACACATACACATACACACACACACATATACACACACACACATACACATATATATATATATACACATATACTCGTACATACGATCAGATTTTCAGATGACCGTTCGTCCGGTTTTTTTTAGTCTCATGTCGAAAGTGAAGAGGTTACTCATCCATATAAAAATTTTCGTATGATAGAACACAACTTCGGATGTGACGTAATGTGTTGACTAGTTTTATATGTATTCTTTCATTTCTGAGCATGCATAGTTTTGCTCTTTCGATTTTTTTTTGATTCGTTCGAACGAAATTTTACTTCTGATTTTCGTATCGTGTGTACAGGCCTTTACTCACATTATGGATAGTTCCCCATTTGGAAGTTGGTCCTTTTATTTTAAGATTGTAAGGTGCATAGAAACCAATCAGCTTCCAGGTTTTTTTTTTTTGTCAAAGCTTAAAAAAGGGGTTGTAAACCCTCATTATTTATTTATTTATTTTTTTAAATAACAAACATGTCATACTTGCCTCCACTGTGCAGTTCGTTTTGCACAGAGTGGCCCAGGTCCCCCTCTTCTGGGGCCCCCTGGCCGGGCCATCAGCTCCTCCCTGCATCAGGAAACCACCTAGGAGAAGCGCTCTCTTTGGAGGTCCCTGTGCGGGCATGCTCCCGCCCCCTGGCGCCTGCATCATTGGATTTGATTGACAGCAGCGCGAGCCAATGGTTGTGCTGCTATCAATCTATCCAATGAAGAGCCAAGAACCCCAGTCAGAGAGGTAGAGCGCATCTCCGATGTGGGAACGAACGGGCTCAGGTGAGCAAAACGGGGATGCATTCAGACCTGGTTTACACAGGGGCAACACGACTTGCAGGTCGCCTCAGCAAGGCGACCTGCAAACGACTTCCGCGGCGACTTGCAAAACGACTTCTGTATAGAAGTCTATGCAAGTCGCCCCCAAAGTCGTACAGGAACCTTTTTCTAAGTCGGAGCGACTTGCGTCGCTCCGATTAGAACGGTTCCATTGTACAGAACGGGAGGCGACTTGTCAGGCGACTAGGTCGCCTGACAAGTCGTCCCTGTGTGAATGGGCTCTAAGGTGAAAAAACATGAGTTTACAACTCCTTTAATTGATAAACTGAAGTTAGAAGTGGATTGGCTTCTATACACAACTGCACCATATTTTGCACTCTCGAGTTTTAGTAAATCAACCCCTATGTATACAAGACCATTGGCTGTTGCTGGGGCTATGTCCACAGGTAGATGCCATAACCCCAGTATTAAAATTTTCTGCAACCACCAATCTTTCAGATAAAAATGATCTGAGTGGCCGATTACCAGCTGGATCCCTTTTAGAAGCTGCAGGAGGGGTCAGTCGTCCCCCCCCCCCCCACCACCACCTCATGCTTTCCGGTGGTTCTCGGGCTTACGTGGCCGACCTGGCGGCTGTGGCAGATGGCCATAGAGATTAGCAGAGGAAAGATGGACTCCGCTCATCTCTATGACCTAGTAGGCCGGGAGAGACTTCATGACGTCACTTCAGATTCACAGCCGACGTAAACAAGGCCTTTTTTTTTTATTTTTATTTTTTTTTTTTTTTTTTTTTAGGCATTAGATTATTTATCTGATGCTTTCCATTGTAAAGGAGAGATGTGGGGTCTTATTAACCCCAGCATTCTCCATAAAGAGTACTGATCATGTAAGGGATATTTACATTTCTCGTGATAGGAATAAAAGTAATCAAAATTTTTTTTAAAGGGGCAGCGTACAAATAAAAAGCTTATGGTTTGACAAAGAAATGTTGTAGAGCTTCGAAACATGTTACTGTCCACATCCTACTGGCGCCATCATGTCCGACGTCACTTCCGATTCCAGCCCCGCCCCTGGCTTGCGTTCCAGTGTGATTACGGCTCTCGCTGGTGAACACTGTTCAAGCCTCAGCTGGATGTCTCCTGCACAACACAGTTGCTTCCTGGTTCCTTTGGCCAGCATTTTGGCTGCTTTTCATTGAGTCTGGATAGTGACTAAAGACTGATGATGGGCCTGTCTTCTGCTTTTGTGAATTTTTACCCATTTTATAAGCTGTTTTTAATAAACTGCTACACTTAGATGGTGGCGCCTACCGCCTTTTTGTTTACTGTAGTGCACAGAGATCATCCGATACTTTGCAGGAAGAGCTGCAGGCATCATTCAAGTGATTTTTCCCCAATTGGACTTATTTACCTTGGGACTTTATTCTTCTTTTTGGCGCCATTGAGTTTATTTTTTCTATCCACAACTTACTTCACTGATATCGCACATGAACCCACATCTTGAGCTATGGCACTTGAATTCTGAAATCTGCAAAGCATGTCAGGTGCCTAAATCGGGAGCAGTTTCTCGGGCGCTAAAAATTTTGTTAATCCAATACAGCCATTCTCAAACAGGGTTCTGTTTAACCACTTACCGCAAACCGCCGTAGCTGTACGTCGGTACTTTGACGTAGAATACTACGCCAATAGCTGCCATAACCCCGGCATTTCTGAAACAGCGGGCGGTCCTCCGGAGGATAAAAGTGGTCTCCGCAGTGGATTTACCGCAAGATCACTTTTAAATCGGCGGAGGGAGAGGTGCCCAACCCCCCTCCTGCCACGTTACGGCCGTCTTCGCCGCTTACCGGAGCCTTCGGTAGCGACGCAGACGATCCGATCCTTTCCCCTCAGAAGCTGTGAGTCGAGTGAGGCAATGATGGCCTCCACTCGACTCAATGACGTTGGATGACGGAAGGGAGGTCAAACGTCACTTCCGCACAATGGCCTTAAAAGGGGAATTTTTTTTATTATTGAAAAAAAAAAAAAAAAAAAAGGAGACTTTTTTTTTTAATTGCATTTAAGTGTAAATGACCCCAGATCTTTTTGACCCCAGATCTCACATTAAAGATGTCCTGTCATGCTTTTCTCTATTACAAGGGATGTTTACATTGATCCAATTTATTATTATTATTATTTTTTTTTTTTTAAAAGGGACAGTGTAAAAATAATAAAAATTAAAATAAATAAGTGAAAAAAATAAATAAAAATTTAAAGCGCCCCGTCCCGCCGTGCTCGCACACAGAAGCGAATGCATATTTAAGCCACGAACACACATGTAAACAGTATTTAAACCACACATGTGAGGTATTGCTGCAACCGTTAGAGCGAGAGCAATAATTCTAGCAAATGACCTCCTCTGTAACTCAAAACTGGTAACCTGTAGAAATTTTTAAACATCGCCTATGAAGATTTTTAAGGGTCAAAGTTTGTCGCCATTCCACGAACGGATTGAAGCATGACATGTTGGGTATCGATTTACTCAGTTCCACAATATTAAAAAAAAAATAAAAAAATGGGGCTAACTTTACTGTTTTATTTTAAAAAAGTTTATATTTTCCAAAAAAATTGCGTTTGTAAGACTGCTGCGCAAATACGGTGTGACAAAGTATTGCAACGAATGCCATTTTATTCTTTAGGATGTCAGAACCCCCAAAAATTATATATTTTTTTTTCAAAGTAATTTTCTAGCAAAAAAAATGATTTTAACTTGTAAACGACAAGTTTAATAAATAGGCCTGGTCTTTAATTGGTTACTCCAGTGGAGTTCCTCCAGAGGTTGCTAGGAGTTCTTTGAGCTGTGGCTGATTGACCTCCCATCTGACAGCGTCTTCCTTTTATTCAGGTCCATCGGTACTTGGCAAATCCAACAGCATGACCCAACTATCTTTTTTTAGCGGTTCATAAAGGTGGCATTTTAACCACCACTGTAATGTCCCGTGCACACGGTCGGATTTTCCGGTGGAAAATGTTGGATGGGAGCTTGTTGTCAGGAATTTCCGACCGTGTGTAGGTTCCATCGGACATTTTCCATTGGAATTTCCGTCACACAAAATTTGAGATCTCAAATTTTCCGACAACCAAATCCGTTGTTGTAAAATTCCGATCGTGTGTACACAATTCCGATGAACGAAGTTCCACGCATGCTTGGAATCAAGCAGAAGAGACGCACTGGCTATTGAACTTCACTTTTCTCGGCTCGTCGTACGTGTTGTACGTCACCGCGTTCTTGACGTTCGGAATTTCTGACAAGATTTGTGTGACCGTGTGTATGCAAGACAAGTTTGAGCCAACATCCTTCGGAAAAAATCAATGGATTTTGTGGTCTGAATGTCCGATTGTGTGTACGGGGCATAAGGGTTGCATTCTTCCTAATGATCACGAATGCAAGGGGGAATTTCCCCATTGTCTCCCAATGAATTGGTTTTAGCAGAGGTTCACCAAGATCTGAAAATTATTTCAAGGTTTCCTCTGGAGTGAAAAGATTTAGAAAGTCTGATCTAGTATGTAGCAACCGTATTAGTTCTGAAGAAGGACTCTGTATGGGACACAGTTTTGAGAAGTACCTTCTAGTTCAAAATCATTTTTGCAAAAACTAGATCCTCTGACACTTCTGCACCCAGCACAAAGCGTTCCGTTTTACTCATCAAATCCCACCTAAAGTGTTTAGTGTGAACACAAGTGGTTACTAAATATGAAGGACCAAAGACAAAGCAAAAATGAAAGTGAAACATACACTCATTATAGGATAGGGTTTCGCTGACCCTCTATCACAGGGGTAGGCAACCTTTTGAGCAGTGTGCCAAAAAATATTTTCAAAGAAATTGAGAGCGACGATTGTTTAACAAAAAAATATCAACTTCACACTCTCAATCACCAAAAGGATATTTTTTATAAAGTAAATGCTGTAAACTACTTTAGTAGTGAGAAATTAACACCCTGCACTCTCACACCTCAGATCAGCTCCAATTCCTGCACCTTCACACCTCAGATCACTGTACCACCCTGCAAATCTGCCCCACCACTGTACCACCCTGCTCATCTGCCCCACCACTGTACCGCCCTGCTCTTCTGTCCCACCACTGTACCACCCTGCTCATCTGCCCCACCACTGTACCGCCCTGCTCATCTGCCCCACCACTGTACCGCCCTGCTCTTCTGTCCCACCACTGTACCACCCTGCTCATCTGCCCCACCACTGTACCACCCTGCTCACCTGCCCCACCACTGTACCGCCCTGCTCATCTGCCCCACCACTGTACCGCCCTGCTCATCTGCCCCACCACTGTACCGCCCTGCTCATCTGCCCCACCACTGTACCGCCCTGCTCTTCTGTCCCACCACTGTACCGCCCTGCTCTTCCGTCCCACCACTGTACCGCCCTGCTCATCTGCCCCACCACTGTACCGCCCTGCTCTTCCGTCCCACCACTGTACCGCCCTGCTCTTCCGTCCCACCACTGTACCACCCTGCTTTTCCGTCCCACCACTGTACCACCCTGCTCTTCTGTCCCACCACTGTACCCCCCTGCTCTTCCGTCCCGCCACTGTACCCCCCTGCTCTTCTGTCCCACAACTGTACCCCCCTGCTCTTCCGTCCCGCCACTGTACCCCCCTGCTCTTCTGTCCCACAACTGTACCCCCCTGCTCTTCTGTCCCACCACTGTAACCCCCCTGCTCTTCCGTCCCGCCACTGTAACCCCCCTGCTCTTCTGTCCCGCCACTGTAACCCCCCTGCTCTTCTGTCCCGCCACTGTAACCCCCCTGCTCTTCTGTCCCGCCACTGTACCACCCTGCTCTTCCGTCCCAACACTGTACCACCCTGCTCATCTGCCCCACCACTGTACCACCCTGCTCATCTGCCCCACCACTGTACCACCCTGCTCATCTGCCCCAACACTGTACCACCCTGCTCATCTGCCCCACCACTGTACCACCCTGCTCATCTGCCCCACCACTGTACCACCCTGCTCATCTGCCCCACCATTGTACCGCCCTGCTCATCTGCCCCACCACTGTACCGCCCTGCTCATCTGCCCCACCACTTTAACCCCCCTGCTCTTCTGTCCCACCACTGTAACCCCCTGTACATCTGCTCCACTGCCATACCCCCATGCTCTTCTGTCTCACCACTGAACCATCTTCTCATGTTGTCCTAACACTGAACTTATCTGCTCATCTTCCCCACCACTGCGCCACAGCAAAAGTTGGGTGTGATTTTCATTGCACTAAATACTGGCTCTGGCTTAAAAAGGTACACAGAGTGCAGCAGAGTTCAGTAGTAAGTGACGCAAAGGTTCAGGAATATTTTCAACAAAGTTCCCAGAAGCTCAGCAGTAATTCCACAAACTGTCACCTGATTGTGGTTTTCTCAATCACAGTGAAATGCCTTTTTTCTAAATTTGGTAGTGGCAACCAATCTTCCTCCAGATGGTGGACGGGCGTGCAGGACTGTGATTGGCTTTAGCAGTGGCCAATGAGAGTCCTCCTCCTCCTGGAAACAGGGACACCCCCCCCCCTCAGCAGAACTGCACCCAATCTCTTCCCCATCACAAAAGCTGACGATCGCAGCTACAGCGAGAACCAAACAATGTTTCCCATCTTTTACAATGTGTGGGGGCACAGTGCCTCCCCCTCAGTGCAGGTGCGGTGTGGGGAATTCTGAAATTGGAATGCATTAGTGTCTCACTGACTTCTCCCTGCACTGATGGGGAGGGAGTCGAGTGCCAGCAAGAGAGGCTTTGAGTGCCGCTTGCGGCACCGGTGCCGGGGGTTGCCCACCGCTGCACTAAACAGTGTTGTGTAGGCAAGTAACTAGTTGACTGAAATAAACAGAGGTAAGCAAATTTAAGAGACTTGGGGTGTATTGAAAAAAAATCCCATAGCTATTCATCCAGTGAAACTGCTACATTCGCTCTTGGCGATCTGCTCTAGCCAGGTCACATGATCTTCCGTGTCAGTCAGCGGCCCCTGCAGGGGAGAGGAGAAAACGCTTGACAATGGCTGGAATGCCTGGGTGTGGTAACGTCATCAACAGGCTCTTTTAGCCCATCCGCTGTCGAGTGCTCCTTCCTCTCCCCTGCAGCTGCCACTGACTGACACAGGGGAGCCAGATCACATTACCAGACCGGAGCAGACCAAAAAATAGGTAAATATATATTTATATCCACCTCTTTCTTACACCGGTTAGTCAGCAGAGGTGTTGGGGGGGAGCATTTTTAATGTGGTTGTAAACCTTTTCCTATGCCCAGTGAAGTGAACAGCCACAGATGATACACAGAGATGACACAAATCTCCCTACATAAGTTTTACATGTGTATCTGCTGTCTTCATCTTGCTATATTCTTTAGAAAGTGAACATCGTGTTAGAATTTTTTTTTCCTGTTCCAGCAGTGGGTGTGGAGTCTGGGCATACACTGTGTGACAGCTGATTGGAGGAAAGGCACACCCTCCCCCCCCCACATAGGCAGAGGAACAAAGATACTTGCAGTGCTGTGCTGTGAATAGACAAGCTCTCTGCTAATCTATTTATATCACCCACCCCAACACAAATGTTCAGCTGCTTTTATCGGAGAACATGACGGAAGCTATCGTGCTGATAACAAAAGAACGGAGCAGTAGAAAGACACTGGACTTAGGGCTTTGAAGAGTGAGAACAAAACACAACAGATAGATGTGCCCAGGTCTAATTTCATGAATCTGGTTTTCATCCACTTTTAAGGCTAGTTAGGTATATCCTGGATTTCTACGTTAAAGTGTCTGTAAGCCATTACATATACCCAGTGAAGTGACTGGCCTCAGGTGATACATTGATTAAACAAATCCTCCTACCTAAGTTATACCTGTTTATCTGGCGTCCTCTCTCCTCTACAGCCATTCAAAGTGACGAATTTATAAGTGTGTCCGAGCTGTCAGAAAAAAAGTGGGAGTGTTTGACCATTCTTCCAGAAGCGCCTTTGTGGGGTCAGGCACTGATGTTGGACAAGAAGGCCTGACTTGCAGTCTCCACTCTAATTCATCCCAAAGGTGTTCTATCAGGTTGAGGTCAGGACTCTGTGCAGGCCAGTCAAGTTCCTCCTCCCCAAACGCGCTCATCCATGCTTTTATGGACCTTGCTTACTTAAAGCTGTGTTTTGCAAATGTGTTTAGGCGCATCAAGTGCTTAGGTGTTCATTCATTCCATTGGCCTGATGCGCCTAGTGCTAAAGTGCGCTTAGACACGGCAAGCAGTTTTTAACACTGGAATGCTCCTCCCCAGAAAGCACCGGCCCTGTTTTGTTTTTTTCCTGCCTCTAAACGCCTGTAAATACCTATATGAGCACTGACACATAGGCTAACATGGAGGGGCTTTTAGAAGCAGAAAAAAAGCGGAACTCTTAAAGCGGTGTTTAAAAAAGTGGCACAGTCCTACTGCAAGGGGTTATTTTTTTGTTGCCCGGAGTTGGGCTTTAACTTATTCTTCCTCATTTTACACTTCCCGCCTGCTAGTCAATATAATTATATTCACTAAAGCTTTTTATTTTTAACCACTTGCCTACTGGGCACTTTCACCCCCTTCCTGCCCAGGCCACATTTTCAGCGCTGTCACACTTTGAATGACAATTGCGTGGTCATGCTACACGGTACCCAAACAACATTTTTAGAATTTTTGGAAACAGATAGAGCTTTCTTTTGGTGGTATTTAATCACCACTGGGAGTTTTTTTTTTTATCTTTTGCTAGGCAAACAAAAAAAGACTGAGAATTTTGAAAAAAAAAACTTTTTTCTTAAGTTTCTGTTATAAAATTTTGTAAATAAGTAATGTTTTTCCTTCACTGAAAGGCAGCATTGATGGGCACAGATTAGCAGCACTGATAGGTGGCACTGATGGGCACAGATTAGCAGCACTGATAGGTGGCACTGATGGGCACAGATTAGCAGCACTAATAGGTGGCACTGATGGGCACAGATTGGCAGAACTCATGGGCACTGTTGGGGCTGCACTGATAATCATGACACTAATGATCAGTGCCCTGATTATCAGTGTTGATGTCCCCTGTGTGGATTTGCTGGTTATCGGCTCTCCTCGCCCTGTCAGCGTACTGCTGGTAACCGGCAAAATACTGCTCACACTGTGATTGGACACGGCTGCTCACGTGATAAAGAGCCACTGTGATTGGCTCTTTACCCAGATCTGTGATCAGCTGTGTCTGAAGAACACAGCGATCACAGATCTGTGCTGATGCATGCCGCAGGGGGGGCGCATGATCACGGGAGGACGTCCATAGCGCGCCCCCACTGTAGCCACCCTTTGGCCATAGTGGGAGGTGGTTAAAGAAGAACATCATTTCCTCGTGTCCCCGCTGTGTGGGCGTTTTTTTTTTTCGTCCGTTTCCTTTAATCCTGAATGACATACTCCCTGGTTCAGCGAATCCAGCGTTGTTCTTCTGGACTCCCCCGCTTTACTGCCACGCGCCAGATCCCACACCGCCATCTCCTCTCCTATACCATCCGGAACTGACTGCCTATTGCAGGTTCTTGCAGCTGACACAGGATGATGCCCTCCAGCCGACACAGGATGATGCCCTCCAGCCGACACAGGATGATGCCCTCCAGCCGACACAGGATGATGCCCTCCAGCCGACACAGGATGATGCCCTCCAGCCGACACAGGATGATGCCCTCCAGCCGACACAGGATGATGCCCTCCAGCCGACACAGGATGATGCCCTCCAGCCGACACAGGATGATGCCCTCCAGCCGACACAGGATGATGCCCTCCAGCCGACACAGGATGATGCCCTCCAGCCGACACAGGATGATGCCCTCCAGCCGACACAGGATGATGCCCTCCAGCTGACACAGGATGATGCCCTCCAGCTGACACAGGATGATGCCCTCCAGCCGACACAGGATGATGCCCTCCAGCCGACACAGGATGATGCCCTCCAGCCGACACAGGATGATGCCCTCCAGCTGACACAGGATGATGCCCTCCAGCTGACACAGGATGATGCCCTCCAGCTGACACAGGATGATGCCCTCCAGCTGATGCGCATGCCCGCTCCTGCATTTGGGGTGCCATTACCAATTGATGATGCCACAAGTACAACGCAGGGGTGTGAATGGAGCCTAATCTGAGGATTTGCCTACTCTATTCAATCAATGGGGGTTATTTACGAAAGGCAAATCCACTTTGCACTACAAGTACAAACTACAAGTGCAAAGTGCACTTGGAAGTGCAGTTGCTGTAAATCTAAGGGGTAGATCTGAAATGAGGGGAAGCTCTGCTGATTTTATCATCCAATCATGTGCAAGCTAAAATGCTGTTTTTTATTTTCCTCGCATGTCCCTCTCGGATCTACAGCGACTGCACTTCTAAGTGCACTTTCAGTACTTTGCACTTGTAGTGCAAAGTGAATTTACCTTTAGTAAATAACCCCCATTGTGTATCTGATCTGACAGGACCTGTTTTTTGGCTGATCTAAAAGGAGACTGTAATGTGTGTGAAGAGCTGAACCGCTTGCCGACTGTATACTGTAAATATATGGCAGCAAGGCAACTCCCCTGGGAAGGATCACTTACCTGTACTTACCTGTACGTGATCCCGCACTTCCGGGTCTGGGGCACGCGCACCGCTGATGAACTGCTCCCGCTGTGATTGGACACAGCAGGAGCCAATCAGCAGCCCTGGCGGACGCAATGTCCACCGGGACCCGCCCGATTGTCCGTGACACAGGTAGAACGGTGGTCTGCCTATGTAAACAAGGCAGATCGCGTGCTGTGAGAAGGGAAGGCTGTGATCCTACAAAGCAGGAACACGGATCTCTGCCTTCCCACAGTAAAAGCACCTCCCCCCCCCTACAATTAGTAAGCACCCCCTAAGGACACATTTAACCCTTTGATCTCCCCTGATAACCCCTTCCCAGCCAGTGTCATTAGTACAGTGACAGTGCATATTTTTTAGCACTGATCACTTTATTAGTGTTACTGGTCCCCAAAGTGTCACTTAGTGTCTGATTTGTCCCCCACAATCCCACTATAAGTTGCAGATTGCCGCCATTACTTGTAAAAAAAAAAAAAAAGTCCATATATCTATCCCATAGTTTGTAGATGTGATAACATTTGCACAAACCATCCAATATACGCCTCAATGGGATTTTTTTTTTTTTTTTTTTTTTTTTTTTTTAGCAGCATACATATTGGCCCAATTTGATAAGGAAATTAATTATTTTTTTACATTTTTTATTGGATGGTGTTTTATAGCCGAAAAAAAAAATTGTTTGTTTTTTTTTTTTTTGGTTTTTTTTCTGTCTTTTTTTGTCTATAGCGCAAAAAATAAAAACCGCAGAGGTGATCAAATGCCACCAAAAAATAAAATAAAATAAAAAGCTCTATTTGTGGGGGAAAACAGGACATCAATTGTATTTGGGTACAGTGTTGCACAATTGTCAGTTAAAGTAATAGCAAAAAAAAATGGCCTGGTCATGAAGGGGGGGGGGGGTAAATCTTCTGGAGGTGAAGTGGTTAAGGCATAAGTTGTACAATCAGATTGTATGGTGTATGGCCACCTTGAATGGTGCAATCTAACTAAACACAAGGTGAAAGTCACCTCATGTCTGTAGAATACACTTTTCTGGTTACTTTGTATCTGTATGATCAGAAGGATACAATGTAACAATGAGTGGCTACAATCTCCCCATAGAAAGTTCACATCCCCCACCCCCAGCACTCACCGGTCATCTCCGGGCACCAACACGGAAGCGATGTGCAGGCTGGGAGTCTATAGGAAGAACACACACACACACGACTCCCCGCCCCCTAGACACGCCCCTTATGCAGATGAGCTGAGGTAATACTACAAACTTCTCCGGAGAAAAGGAAACTGAATGAGGCGAGGCGCGTCCCCGTGACGTCAGCGCCGTACACGCCCCCTTTGCACACAGCACAGAGCAGATCTGAGGAGGGAGTTTTGTAACTTCTATTCCTCATAGAAAGTGACTGTGGAGGGCTGAGGGAGAGAAGAGGAGAGGACTGACACCGAGGGGATCCAATGCACGTGGAGCAGGCTGGCCATACCAACCAATCAGCTTCTAGCTGTGAACTTTGAAAATGAAAGCTAGAAGCTGATTGGTTGCTATGCACAGCTTCTCCAGATCCTGGATCCAGTTTTGATAACAATTTCCCCTCACTGTATGGAAACCTAAGAGCACCATTCTCCTACATTCTCCTACATTGCAGATGTGTGTGCGGGAGCCGGTCAGGATTTTTACCTTCATTTATGTCTTATGCTGGCCATACGCTATACGAAAAATCGTCCGAACCCATTTACGAGAAACGAACATTCGGCCGTGAGCGCAAACGATAGTGCCGCCATGTAATGACCGATAAATCGTTCAGTGGACATAAATTAATGCATATTTTGTTCGTTTTTTTACATATACCTAGTGCAGACAGTTCGGAAACACATTAACCGCTGCAAACAAACCACCCACCCGCCAGATAGGGGTATTAATATATACCCCATTTATGCAATGTGCTCACATGTTATAAATGCAATCAGTGATAGGCAGTAGAGCAAGCTGGTCCCTCTTCTTACCCAAGTATTAGCAGGCAGGCTCCTGACTGTACAGGGGGGACATACCTGCTACAGCCATCCTCCAGGTAGGTAGTAGACTCGGGTCCTTGCTGAGTGCCGGATGAGAACTTCCCTGCCGATCACATCGATCTTCCCCACATCCCCTAAGCTGCTACTGCAGGTTAATCCCCCGGGAACAGAGAGAGGCAAGGCAGGAGCAAGCACATTATTATTGTGATCTCTGTGCACCGCTGATGACAGGCGGCATCATTAGCTGGTAGTAACCCGTTAGTGCCCGGCACAGGGGTGCAGAGGTCAAGGCATCAGTGGAGGCTGGTGGGCGCTCTGTGCCCTGAGCACACCCTCTTTTGAAGCCTATTAGAGCCTTAGGCTCTAATTACGTGCTTAAAAAAAAACAAAAACATTGGAATTCATGCATCCGGCGCCCGCATGTATATTAGGGGGCATGGATAGGGGGGGGGCGGCACCTGTGCCCCTAATGGACGGGCCGCCACTGATCGAATGGCATTTATCCAGCAGGCTAATTGTATAGAAGTCGATCTGTAGACTGTAATTGCTTATTAGTGCTGGGACAAGGTCTTCTAGAGCCCAGGGCAAACATGTCAAATTGCCCCCCCCCTCCCAAGGTGTATAGGAATTATGTGGCAGCAACCTCCCCCCCCCCCACCCTTAAAAAAATTGAGCACTATTCTGCATGCCTATCCTCTATGGATACATTCTCCCTATTCCCAGAACAAATCCGCCTCCCCTGCTGCAATTCCACAAATGCTGCCCCCCCAAAAATAAAATCACCCCTTCTAGCACAAATCCTCTACCTTTCAAATCCTTCAAGTTTCCTCTCTGAGTACACATCTCCCCCACACTCCGAATCCCCCTCCCAGCACAACCCCCCCCCCCCCCAATCTCCCTTCTAGCTCAAATCCTTCCCCTAAAAAAAACAAAAACTCCCCTTCTACCACAAATCCCCTCCAAAAAAAAATCTCCCCTCCTAGCATAATTCCCTTCCCCCCTCTACCATATCACCTCTTCTAGCACAAAACCCCCAAATCCCCCTTTCTAGCACAAATCGTTTTCCCCCCTCCCAACACAAATCCCCCTAAATCACTACTCCTAGCACACACTCCAAGTGTCCCCTCCTAGAACAAGTCTTACCCCTTGCTGCTCCTCACAACCCCCTTACCAACACATATGCCCTCCCACCATCTCCTTGTGGTGCCCCCACCTCACATCATACCACAGTGCCCAGGGCAACCGCCCATTCTGGCCACACCTTGTCCCGGCCCTGTTGCTTATAAAGTGTTGGCTCGAGTTCAGCTTCAATGTGTCAGTCAAGTCTATCTCCTGCTACTACATCTAACATTATCCCCCCCCCCCCCCAAATGACAATGCTGTTTTCAAAAGTGTCCCTGTTGTTCCTCCATCCAGAGTGGGGACTCCATATGATAGGAAGTGTGTTACTGGCTAGAACCCCATGTGAAGAAAAAAAAAGCCTAAAATAAGAAAATGAATGCAGCCACCAGATTTAGGCTGGGTTCACATCTCCGTCTGCGTCTCACAGCAGGGGTCTGGTGCATCTTTGTTTATGGTTTCAGGTCCAATTTCGGTCTAAATTTTTGGCTGAATTCTGACCTGAAACGGACCAGAAGACGCACAGGACTCCAGTGCAATTCGTTCCGCAGCCGTCCTGGAGATGTGTGAACCGGCTCCTGTGAGAGACGGTCACAGGCTCCTGAAATGTGAATTGGATGCGACTCTGTATTGTCTGTTGTGTATGTTTGGCTGTCAATTAGTTGCGTTGTTACCCAGACGCTGGCTCGATCACGCAGTCTTACGTTCTGGCTATTTAAGGATGTCGTTCCAGCTATAGCGCATGCTCTGAAGAAATCCGGATGACGGATGAAACGCGTCAGCATGACGCCATCACGCTCCCTATAACGTATCTACAGACCCACCAACATGCCAAGGGGATACTTCTGCCAATTGCCAAAGTTGCAGGAAAGCCCTGGAACTTTGGGACGGCCGCGTCTGGGATACTACCTTGCTCCACCTAACTTCTCTCTACCTGATCGGCACTATCTGGACCCTATTGAAGATACCCTGAACAAGGAAGGAAGTTATCCTGATTAGCTGCCGGGAGACTGAACAAGCAGGAACTGTCTATCCATCAGCTCAGTGATGTGTCCCGGTGTCTACAGAGCGGTGAGAACTTACCTTTCATACCTCCCTAATGGGAGGGCACTACATATATAATTAGACCCTATTTAGGAATCATAAAAAACTTACCATTAAATTCTTAAACAGAAAATGGGATATTTCTTCATTGAAATCCCATATTGAAAATGGTATAGTACCCTGGGGTCTTATGGAACGAGTCACCCCCGCAGGGCACCTTCACACCCCACGCTTCCTTGAATTATGGAAAGCTAGCTGTGTGAAACGTGGCCTTGAGATAATGCAATTAATTGTAGATGAAGAGCAGATTCAGCTAGATGAGATTAAAGCTGAAATAGACATAAGTGTTGGCCTACTAGAACCCTTCAAAAAAGGATCCCTCCTTTGAGAAATATAATGAACTCCTTAAAAAGGAAGTAGAAAAAACACAAAAAAAACCTGAAAATTCACAAACAGGAGAAATTTAAACAGAATTTATTAGATCTTGAACGTGGGGACCTTTTTGACCCCACCATTTTCAAAGGTAGGAGTAGATCACGTAGGAGTAGAGGAAGAAGCCACAATCCTAAAAATTCAAATAATTCTAAATCTAATCGTAGATCTCACACCTCTATTGACAGTGATAGTGAACATAGAGATTACTATAATTACCGCCTGGCGGAGGGTTTCAGGGAGGGATTCAGTTTCAAATATGTGGTTATACAATTTCAGAAGTTCAGGGGCTAATATCTCTGAGTATGCCGCGTAAAAATCCAATGGGATACCATCTCCTCCTGGCGCTTCACCCAGTGCCAAGGATGCTATAGCTAGGGTATTTTCATCTAGTGTGAGGGGAGCCTCTAGTTCTTGTAATTGAGGTTCAGATAATTGTGAAAAGGGGATTTCCCGGAGGAATAATCTGGTTTCCTGTACAGTGACTGATACCTTAGAGGAGTACAGGTCCGAGTAATATTTGCGAAATGCTTCTGCTACTGCAAGGGGATCTGAGATTTTGATATTTTGGGGTCCTAACAGGGTTACCACTACTGGGGGGTTGGTATACTGGTGGGCTAGGTATGCTAGTAATTTGCCAGCACGCTCCCCTTGCTCGAACACGCGTTGCTTTAGGAAGAAGAGCTTCTTTTTAGCTTTGTCGTAGTGTAGTTGGTCCAGTAGTCGTGTGTGAAGTCTAAGTGTTGCTGCTCTTTCCTGACTGGGGTCTTTGTGAAATTCTTTTGTTAGCAAGTCAATCTTATCTGAGGCCTGCTCAAGAAGTAAATTGGAGGAGGTTTTAATTCTATTTATACGGGAAGTTAGAATAGTGCGGACATGTAATTTGTACGCCTCCCAGATGTGTCCCACAGAGGCAGTGTTTTGGTTAACTCTAAAAAAGAATTTCCATTCCGTGTGTGTCTCCTCTTGGTCCCTTACCATTGACAACCAGAAGGGGTGTAAACGCCAGGTTCGAGGTCCAACGTGCTGGGTTAATTGCAATGTTGTCCAGCAAGGGGCATGGTCAGAGAGGGATCTAGTGTGATATCCTGAGTCTATTAGTTGGGGAAGTATCATGTCAGAAATTAAAATAAGGTCAATGCGGGACATAGTGGAGTGGGTTGCCGAAAAGCACGAGTACACCAAATCATGAGGGTGTCTATATCTCCAGACGTCAGTCAGAGAGAATTCTTTTAGTGTGCGTCCTAGTCTGGTAGTGTCTGGGAGGTGGACATTTTGGCTTGACTGTGTTCTATCTATCTGAGGATTCAATACCATATTAAAATCCCCCATCCAGATAGCGGGTATATTGGGGTGTTGAGCCATATATAGTAGGCCTTCCGTAATAAGATTGGATTTATATGGTGGGGGTATGTAGAATGCCATAATCAAGTATTGGGAGCCATATAATGTACAATGTATGAAGACAAAGCTGCCATGGGGATCTGTACGTACTGAAATTAACGCAAAAGGTGCAGTTTTAGTTTAGTTTTAGTTAGGACTGAGACCCCGCGGGAGTAGGGAGTGTGAGTGGCATGAAACGCCCAACCTATCCAGGGCCTCTTCAGCCCGAGCTGGAGCTGTCCTATAACATGGGTCTCAACTAAAACCGCGATGTCTGCACGGTATGTTTTATGGCAGGTGAAGACAGCCGTGCGTTTGAGTTTGTCCCGAATCCAGCGGATATTCCAAATAAGGAATTTCAAATTAGCCATTTGAATGACATCTCCAATTTTCTTTTAGGATAAAATTATGGTACTTGTTAGGGGCGCATGCCATCCCCCGTCCCCCCAAGGTGATCTCAGCCGCTCCTCTCTCCTCCAGATAACAGTATACATACACATTCATTACAGTGCGTTGCAAGTTGTTATACATGTTTCTTAGCTTAACTTGAACCTTAACTTTTTCCCTTCCCGCCCTCCCTGCCCTCAGTCGCCCAAACTTGACTGGGGCATGTAACCCAAACCTAGTGCAGCTGTAAGAAAAAAGGGTGTTGCTGCAAGGAAAATTAAAACAAAAAAGCAAAAAACAGGTGCACATTAAACAGGTCATCACCGTCAATAGCCTATTAGGCAACGACAGTGGCGACATAATCAAACACCCTTTGGGGGCGAACAAGTACTGGGTAATACACCAGCGATGAAGCACACGTAGCAACTATTATACGGCGAATAGGAAAGTTTCCGTATGGTAGGAACCATTTTCACTATGGCGATTGGCGAAAGGAATTTGTGTGTAGCAAGGAAAAAGTCCTCGTAATCCATAGGTAGTGATGGGGTCGTAGCAGTCCTCCGCAATCCAGTAAGATGTAGTTGGTGGTAAGGCAAGGGTTTAAAACAAAATGGAGGATATAAAAATGGGTAATAAGATTGGTTGAGTGATCCAAAGTGACAGACTGTTCCAGTATTGGTTGTCGTGAAGGCACTTGTACGGGAAACATAGAGATCCTGTGGTAGAGTACGTATGGACCTTGAACAATGTATAAGGCACGATGGCATTATAGGATTTTATCTGTGGAGGGCCGAGGTGTATAGAGGGTAGAATCAGGGCCGCAGAATATAATGTTCAGTAAACATCCAACGTTCGTGAGGTCAGTGGAGTTACACCTATGGGTCTGGATTAGGGGGATCATGAGAGATAGCTCAGTTTAAAGAGTAGTGCAATATCACTTACTTTGGTTGGCAGCGAGGGTATGCATCAGGCAGGGCGATTTCTCTGCGCATCTTGCTGATCCAGCCATGTGGAAGCCAGGTTTGGGTCTTCAAAAAAATGGACACGATCCTCTCCCACCACACGAAGGCGTGCTGGAAAAAGCATTGCATATTTTATATGATGCGCTCTCAGGAGACGTTTAATGTTGGAGAATCTGGCTCTTTGGCGCTGGACCTCTGCTGAGAAGTCCGGGAACGCTGAGATGGAACCGGATTGATATGGGATATTTCCCTTCAGTCTTGCCAGCCTTAGGACCGCGTCATGGTCCCTGAAATTCAGCAGCTTTGCTATAAATGTGCGCGGGGGTGCCCCCTCAGGTGGGCGACGGGCTGGCATGCGATGGGCGCGTTCCACCACAAAAGTAGTTGAAAATGCCTCCCTCCCATACGTTTTAATCAGAAGTTGCTCTAAGAAGGTGGCTGGGTCAGTACCCTCGGAGCCCTCTGGCAGTCCAATAAACCAGAGATTGGACCTGCGGGTCCGGTTCTCTAAATCTTCCTGTTTCTGTGTCAATTGTTGCAGCTGACGCTGCATGTCCTCCTGTGAGTTCTGCATAGGGTATAGTGTATCTTCCACCCGCCCGATTCTGGTCTCAGCCTCAGTGACCCGTTCCCTAATTTTTGTCATATCGTGTCTAATTAGTGAGATGTCCACCTTCACCTCCTCTATTTTTGTTGTCAAGGTGGACTGACATAGAGAGATTGCCTCAAGTACCTTGGTAGTGTCATTAGGTGCTTGTTCTGTGGGAGAAGCCGCGTGCTCTGCTGGCGCGGCGCCATCTTGGCTCTCGGCATCCCTCTCCGTCCTGCCGTATCTCTCGAGGGACGAGGAGGCTGCGTTGGATAGTTTCGGCGGGGACATGATGTGCTCGGGGGTCCGTGCCCTGTCACTGGTTGTTTTAGAGAGGATTTCGGTGTTCCTATCGTGCAGGGTGGGTGAAGGAGGATCTGCCATCAGCGGAGCTACAGTCTCGCACGTCTGCTCACATCGCTGTCCAGGCCACGCCCCCCGATAGTGAACATAGAGATCATTCCGTGACTTTTTTAGAGAAGGATCAGCCCCCTTTAGACAACCCGGGCTCAACTACAGGGAAAATCAAACCAAACATCAAAGGAAAAATTCCCACACACACGTCCCCAGTCAATCAGGGAAGGGTCAGGGAAACACGCAAGAGTCAGCGGGAATTGAGGAGCAGGACACGTCGGACCTAGTTGATTCTCCCACTGTAGGTGACCCCTTGTGCCCTATTTCCTTACCAGACATGAAAGTTGCTAATCTTACCAAATTCCCACTCAATGCTCATCACCTCTCCCTACTTCAAAGAGGCCTCTCATTCTCCCCTAAATCAGGGATGAATGAATTTGAGGTCTATAAGGACATCTCCCTCTATCTTAGGAAAGTCATTTTTAGGTATTGGCATTCTGCAAGACATAATGAACCCCAAATAAATCAGTCAGTTAGAGAGGAGAGAGTTGCCTTGAATGCCCTTATTTCCCTTTTACAGGAGAATGCTGATTCTGATTCTTATGTGGAGGCATCTGATCATCAGCTTGAACTGGTACGCGCCTCTAAATTGCAAATCAGATCTGTCAAAATGCCCCCACTGTCTAAGCATAAATCGATTGAATTCTTTCTAGCACAGGTCAAGAGGGACCTATCTAAGGTCAACTGGGAATATAGGGGTATTGAAAATCTCACTTGTGAGGAGAGGAAAGCATTGAGGGAACTGGAGGAGGCCCCAGGCATTGTTATCAAGGGCAGTGGTAAGGGTGGCAATGTGGTCCTCCTCACTGAGGAACAATATGAGAACGAGGTGATGAGATTGCTTAGCGATGAATTAACTTACCGCAAGCTTCACTCCAACCCCTTTCCTGCCATTGTCAATCCACTTAACTACAAACTAAGTCTGGGTTTGGAGGAAAAACTGATCAACAAGAAGGAATTCAATTATTTGTGGGTATCTCAGTTCAATACCCCGACATTTTACATCATACCTAAGCTTCATAAGTCCATCAATAACCCAACTGGCAGACCCATAGTGTCTGCCGTCAATGGCCCCTTGGAAAAAACGGGGAAATTCATTGACGCATTAATTAGGGAACTTGTCCATGACCTGCCTTCCTATGTACAGGATACAAGGGATGTACTTATGCGATTGGACACTATGGCTCTGCCGGAGGGTGCCCCCATTGTGGGGATCGACGTGGAATCCCTTTACACGTCGATTCCCCACATATGGGGCCTTAGGGTCGTTCAGTTTTTCCTGGAGAGGAAATTCCCACTCATGGAACAACAGAACGAATTTATTGAGATTCTTGAATACCTACTAGAACATAACTGTTTCCAGTTTTTGGGAACCTACTTTCAGCAAATCAGGGGGACTTCCATGGGCCCCCTCATATGCATGCCTGCACTTAGGTATGTGGGAGGAGGAACTTGTATATTCATTGCCACTGTACCTCAGCCGCAGTCTTCTGTGGCTGAGGTACATAGATGACGTGCTCATGATTTGGGGGGGCACCCAACAGGAACTGCTGCAATTCATGGATGAACTCAATACTAATGACCGTAACATCAGACTCTTGCTGCCCACCCCCATACCCTCCCTTTCCTTGATTTAACTATAGGAGTGGAAAATGGTCTAATCTCCACCAAAACCCATAGGGAAATCTACCACAGCTAACACTCTACTACAGGCCACAAGTGACCATCCTAAATCCCTGATTAAGGGAATCCCAGTTGGCCAATTCCTTAGAATCAAAAGGAACTGCTCTCACCAACAAGATTTTGAGGTTGAAGCTAGGGAACTTTACGATAGATTTAGAGAGAGAGGCTATTCCCACTCATGTATCAGGGAAGCTAAGAAGAGGGCCATACAGACAGACAGACCGAATCTTCTTGTTAGAAAAAAAGATCCATCATCTCTGAAGAGGTCACAGGATCCAATTAGGATTATCACTAAATTTGGTGCCCAATGGGACCAAATTAAGGGGATATTAAGTCAACATTGGCACATTTTGGCCAAATCTCCCATACTTGGAAATATAGTTGGCGATCGTCCTCTACTCACTGCTTGTCGCTCTAGAAATCTCAGAGATCATCTTATTCATTCTAAATACCAGAGATCTCCTACTCCCAACTGACTTACCCAACTTCCACCTCTTAAGGGTATGTTTAGATGTGGTAGGTGCTCTGTCTATAAATATGTGGAACGAACGGACGTGTTCACCGACTCAAATTGGAAAAAACTATTTAAAATCTACAACTCTATTAATTGCAATACCACCAGAGTAATTTATATGCTTACTTGCCCCTGTGGCAAGAATTACGTGGGTAAGACCAAGAGACAACTTAAAATCGGAATTGGTGCACACGTCCAAAGCATCCTCAGTAAGGATGATGAACGTCCAATTCCGTTGCATTTCATTAAATTTCATGGCGGTGACCCCACTGGACTCTCGTTCAAGGGCATCTACAGGTTGAATCTCCCTTTGAGAAGGGGGGATTTCAATAGTATCCTGTGCCAGAAGGAAAACATGTGGATATATAAATTAAATAGCATGCAACCTCGAGGGTTAAATAATGATTGTAACCTCTCTGTGTTTCTCATGCCTTAGCCCTGTATAGCTATATATTAATCCATTCTATGTCTCCTTTTTTCTTCTGGTGTCAATTCCATAAGGAGTTTTCTTCCTTTGGTTTGATCTGTTCTGTTTCTGTTTATTTTGGTTTTGTTTTATATTATTCTATTTAGCCCTTTTACCTTTCCTCATTGTTACTGCCCGCATTCTCTGCCATTTTTATTTCTTTTTTCTATTTCACTTTTGTTGAGGATCTCTGCACTTTCAGATCGGCCTGCCGACTCTGTATTGTCTGTTGTGTATGTTTGGCTGTCAATTAGTTGCGCTGTTACACAGACAACCAGACGCTGACTCGATCACACAGTCTTACGTTCTGGCTATTTAAGGATGTTGTTCCGGCTACAGCGCATGCTCTGAAGAAATCCGGGTGATGGATGAAATGCGTCATCATGACGCCATCACGCTCCCTATAACGTATCTACAGACCCACCCACATGCCAAGGGGATACTTCTGCCAGTTCCACGAGTGCCCCAGGAAAGCTCTGTAACTTTGGGATGGCCGCGCTGTCTGGGATACTACCTTGCTCCACCTAACTTCTCTCTACCTGATCGGCACTATCTGGAACCTATTGAAGATACCCTGAACAAGGAAGGAAGTTATCCTGATTAGCTGCCGGGGGACTGAACAAGCAGGAATTGTCTATCCATCAGCTCGGTGATGTGTCCCGGTGTCTACAGAGCGGTGAGAACTTACCTTTCATACCTCCCTAATGGGAGGGTACTACATATATAATTAGACCGCTCTCTCCTTAGGCACTTACTCATCTACCGATACAGGTACTTTTGAGCCTGCTATAGCTCCCAAGCAATCATAGCTTCATCACAGGAACTTCCCCTCAGCGTATCTTTTTCAATTGATCTTGTATGTCACAGTGAGTTCTGCATTTAAGGACCTTGTTCTATCTGCATTATCAGCTAGTTGGCTGTAATCACAGTCACTCACTGGGTCCCATATAGTGGATAAGAGGTATACATGACTAAACGGCTATCCATACTCTCCTTCGATCTATTTTTTTCACGTTGGTGCTATTTGTAGGACTATCATCTTTTCCCTAAGATGATCTAACAGTCACCATCACCCATATTAGTTACTATTTGGGGATTTGTATGGAATAGTGTGTGGTGGCCATCTGTGTGTGTGTAGACAACATTGTCTATTTTAATGAATTGTCGGTGGTACTCTTTTTAATCATGTTTTTTGATTGGTGTTTAAGTGAATTGCTCAATAAACTTTACTTATAAATTTTTGTTAATTGCTGGTTCCTCCCTAATGAAATGCTTTCTTTGGAATTACCTTTGAATTCCACCCCTTTATTGTAATAATGTGAACCCAGCCTTAAATTGGTTGTACACCCACTTTTACCTACATGTAAGCTTATATTAAGGCTTACCTGTAGGTGCTGGAAATATCTCCTAAACCTCCACGGTTTAGGAGATATTTACAAAAAAGCCGTGCGCTGATGTCTTATGGCCTATGCTCACTTTAGAAAAGGGTCATGCCATGACTGGCGACTCCTGTCAGTCACAGAGCCGGAGTTCGCGGCCCCAGAAGGAAGATTGATGAAGATGGACGCTCACTGCTAGTGGGGACAGCGGTGACATCGCAGGCTTCGGTTTCAGGTAAGTGACACATAATGGGCTACTATGCAATGCATAGTAGCCCATTATGCTTTACCTTTGCAGGGAAATAAAGAGGAAGTAAAACCCATCAGGGTTTACTTCCTCTTTAAAGGGTAGCTTCACCTTTTCACGAAAAATTAATGTGGACAAATTCCAAGTATCCTGGCCACTCCTCTGGACCCCGCTGTACGTAGTGGTGGTGATGCCCAGTACTGCCAGGGTAGCAGCTTGTACACGGGACACTACAACACACAGTCCTAGAGTGAGTGTTCATCATAATGCTCCCAATGGCAAGAGCTCATTGGTCAGTGCAGCCACATGACTGTTGCTGTGATGACCAGTGAGACGACTTCTTTTTCCGGTAAGGTGTTGCAAAAGAAAAGTGCTTCTCATTTGTCATCACGGTCACATGGTGACCGATGAGCACTTGCAATTCAGAGCATTACGATGGATATTCACTCTGGGGAGCTGTGTATTGTGGTGTACGACCCGTTACACCGGCAGCACAGGCCATCATGGCCCATCAGAAGGAGTGGCTAGGATATTTGGAGTTAGTTCACCTTATATTTTTTTGTGAAAAGGTGAACTTACCCTTTAAGGATTGGTAAACTGCAATATATTACATTTTTGTTTTTGCAACAAGCGGATCTCCATCCTCATCTATGACTTTGTCATCATATTCCTCATTCACTCCCCCAGTTACACAATCAGATATGAAGTAGATCTGTGGTCACAGCATGCATAACTTTTCCTTTTTTAACATCAGCATTGTAACAACACTACAAACAATAGTTGTTTTTGACAGTCCAATCTAAGCGTACTTGGACAATCTCCTTTCATATTAGGAGTTCTGCCTGTCTGCTGGCCATTTCTTTCCACAACTACCTGGATTCCCTGCATGCTTTGCAGCTTTTCCTCTGCTGTTTACTTTCAATTTCCTAGGACTACATAGCCAATGGTACCTTGCTGCCTGTAAGTAGAGATTACTGTACTGACTCCTCCTCACAGGCAGGATCTGTGAAATGTGTAACACAGCAGTGCCTCCTACAGGACATAGTGAATACCTGTCACAGAATTCAAGTGTGGGATCTTCACAGAGCAAGTTTACAAACCTCAAGATTGTTCAGAGCAATACTAGAAGGCTAGAAATAATTAGGATGTTAGTTTACCTTTTTCATGAAAAGGTCAACTTACACTTTAAATATTCCCTCCCCACAGCCCTGCATGCCTTATATCAAAAATCACAGTGTAAACACCTTTTTTAGGTTTTTTTTCTTTGTGGTCAGATTACCACAAAGTTCCAGCACCTCTCTGTAATGCAGAGGGCTGACACTGGGGATGAAGTCAATAGGGCAGCAATGTTACCCATCAATAGGGATGAGCCGAACACCCCCCTGTTCGGTTCGCACCAGAACTTGCAAACAGGCAAAAAATTTGTTCGAACACGCGAACACTGTTAAAGTCTATGGGACACGAACATGAATAATCAAAAGTGCTAATTTTAAAGGCTTATATGCAAGTTATTGTCATAAAAAAAATTA
This sequence comes from Lithobates septentrionalis, assembly GCA_037952835.1. Lineage (NCBI taxonomy): Eukaryota > Metazoa > Chordata > Amphibia > Anura > Ranidae > Lithobates > Lithobates septentrionalis. The sequence goes on along the minus strand of JBBDGP010000623.1, from coordinate 1,544,264 downwards.
TTTTTAGGTTTATGTTATGTTATTGGCAAAAAAAAGTTTTGAAAACTGCCGTTTTTTCGGGAGCAGTGATTTTAATAATGCTTAAAGTGAAACAATAAAAGTGTAATATTCCTTTAAATTTCGTACCTGGGGGGTGTCTATAGTATGCCTGTAAAGGGGCGCATGTTTCCCGTGTTTAGAACAGTCTGACAGAAAAATGACATTTCAAAGGAAAAAAAGTAATTTAAAACTACTCGCAGCTATTAATGAATTGCCGGTCCGACAATACACATAAAAGTTCATTGATAAAAACGGCATGGGAATTCCCCACAGGGGAACCCCGAACCAAATTTTTTTTTTAAAAATGACATGGGGGTCCCCCTAAATTCCATACCAGGCCCTTCAGGTCTGGTATGGATATTAAGGGGAACCCCAGCCAAAAAAAAAAAAAAAAAAAATGGCGTGGGGTCCCCCTCAAAATCTATACCAGATCCTTCAGGTCTGGTATGAAATTTAAGGGGAACCCCGCACCAAATATTTTTTAAAAAATGGCGTGGGGTCCCCCCAAAAATCCATACCAGACCCTTATCCGAGCACGCAACCTAGCAGGCCGCAGGAAAAGCGGGGGTATGAGAGAGCGCCCCCCCTCCTGAACCGTACCAGGCCACATGCCCTCAACATTGGGAGGGTGCTTTTGGGTAGCCCCCCAAAACACCTTGTCCCCATGTTGATGGGGACAAGGGCTTCATCCCCACAACCCTTTCCCAGTGGTTGTGGGGGTCTGCGGGTGGGGGGCTTATCGGAATCTGGAAGCCCCCTTTAACTAGGGGACCCCCAGATCCTGGCCCTCCCCCCTGTGTGAAATGGTAAGAAGGTACAAAAGTACCCCTACCATTTCACAAAAAAACTGTCAAGAAATGTTAAAAATGACAAGAGACAGTTTTTGACAATTCCTTTATTTAAATGCTTCTTCTTTCTTCTATCTTCCTCCATCTTCTTCTTCTTCTGGTTCTTCCTCCGGTGTTCTCGTCCTGCATCTTCATCTGCGGCGTCTTCTTCCCTTCTTCTCCTCGGGCCGCTCCACATCCTTGATGGCATGGAGGGAGGCTCCCGCTGTGTGACGCTTCTCCTCTTCTGGCGGTTCCTAAATAACGGGGGGGGGGCACCCGGTGACCCCGCCCCCCTCTGACGCACGGGGACTTCCCTGTGGCATTCCCCGTGACGTCAGAAGGGGGCGGGGTTACGTAACGGGTGACCACGCCCCCCTCTGACATCACGGGGAATGGCACAGGGAAGTCCCCGTCAAGTCCCCGTGCGTCAGAGGGGGGCGGGGTCACCAGGTGGCTCCGCCCCCCGTTATTTAAGAACCGTCAGAAGAGGAGAAGCATCACACAGTGGGAGCCTCACTCCATGCCATCATGGATGCGGAGCGGCCCGAGGAGAAGAAGGGAAGAAGACACCGCGGATGAAGATGCAGGATGAGAACACCGGAGGAAGAACCAGAAGAACAAGAAGAAGATGGAGGAGGAAACCGAAGGAAGATAGAAGATAGAAGAAAGAAGAAAGGAGAAAGAAGAAGCATTTAAATAAAGGGATTGTCAAAAACTGTCTCTTGTAATTTTTAACATTTTTGACAGTTTGTTTGTGAAATGGTAGGTGTACCCCCTTACCATTTCACACAGGGGGGAGGGCGGGGATCTGGGGGTCCCCTAGTTAAAGGGGGCTTCCAGATTCTGATAAGCCCCCCCGCCCACAGACCCCCACAACCAACCACTGGGCAAGGGTTGTGGGGATGAGGCCCTTGTCCCCATCAACATGGGGACAAGGCGTTTTGGGGGGCTACCCCAAAGCACCCTCCCAATGTTGAGGGCATGTGGCCTGGTACGGTTCAGGAGGGGGGGGAGCTCTCTTGTCCTCCCCTCTTTTCCTGCGGCCTGCCAGGTTGCGTGCTCGGATAAGGGTCTGGTATGGATTTTTGGGGGGACCCCATGCCATTTTTTTTTAAATTTTGGCACGGTGTTCCCCTTAAAATCCATACCAGACCTGAAGGGCCTGGTATGGAATTTAGGGGGACCACCACGTCATTTTTTTTAAAATTTGGGTTCGGGGTTCCCCTGTGGGGAATTCCCATGCCGTTTTTATCAATGAACTTTTATGTGTATTGTCTGACCGACAATTCATTAATAGCCGCGAGTAGTTTTAAATGACTTTTTTTCCTTTGAAATGTCATTTTTCTGTCCGACTGTTCTAAACACGGGAAACATGCGCCCCTTTACAGGCATACTATAGACACGCCCCAGGTACGAAACACTTTTATTGTTTCACTTTAAGCATTATTAAAATCACTGCTCCCGAAAAAACGGCCGTTTTTAAAACTTTTTTTTGCATTGATCCTTGTCCCCTGGGGCAGGACCCAGGTCCCCAAACACTTTTTATTACAATAACTTGCATATAAGCCTTTAAAATTAGCACTTTTGATTTCTCCCATAGACTTTTAAAGGGTGTCCCGCGGCTTTCGAGTTTGCCGCGAGCACCCCAAATTGTTCGCTGTTCGGCGAACGGGCGAACAGCCAATGTTAGAGTCGAACATGAGTTCGACTTGAACTCGAAGCCCATCCCTACCCATCAACATCCACTGCACTAGCCATTGTCAGAGGGAGACAGTCTCCTCCCACCAGTAGTGGGCCAGAAGGAAAGAGACAAAGCAAAGCTTTGCAGTCATTTGACCGCATGGAAAAAATTCCTACAAAAAAAAGATATTTACACTGCAATTTGTTACAAAAGGTATGCAGGGCCATAGGGGAAAAGGGGAGGAAAAATTAAAATTAGAAGTGTTATAAACCCTGTAATATTTTTTTTTCTTTTTGCCATCTGTGACCCATTGTGGATATTTACCTTCACTTCCTGTCCCATAGCGAAACAGGAAGTGAGAGGAAATCCCTGCAAATTAAGGTAAACAATCTCCAACCCCCAGGTCACCAGAACTAGTGCCCCCCAATGGAAGATGTTATTAGGTGTTATCCTGGACTCTGAACACTTCTTTCGGACCCACATTCAATCACTTTCCAAAGCTTGCTGCCTCAACCTCTAAACATCTCTAAAATAAGTCCCTTTCTAACCGATAAAACCACAAAGGTCCTAGTCCACTCCCTGGTCATCTCTCACCTCGACTACTGCAACTCTCTCTTCACTGGATTACCTCTACATAGTCTATCCCCACTTCAGACCATCATGAATGCTGCTGCCGGACTCATCCACCTTACCAATCGTTCAGTGTCTAGTACCCCTCTCTACCAATCCCTCCACTGGCTTCCGCTCACCCAACAAATTACAGTGCCTTGCAAATGTATTCACCCCCCTTGTTTTTTTTACCTATTTTGTTACATTACAGCCTTTAGTTCAATGTTTTTTTAATCTGAATGATATGTTATGGATCAGAACACAATAGTCTAAGTTGGTGAAGCAAAATTAGTAAAATATATACATAAAACTATTTTTCAGAAATAAAAAAAATTATGATTGGCATGTGCATATGTATTCACCCCCTTTGTTATGAAGCCCATAAAAAGCTCTGGTGCAACCAATTACCTTCAGAAGTCACAAAATTAGTGTAATGATGTCCACCTGTGTGCAATCTAAGTGTCACATGATCTGTCATTACATATACACACCCTTTTGAAAGGCCCCAGAGGCTGCAACACCTAAGCAAGAGGCACCACTAACCAAATACTGCCACGAAGACCAAGGAACTCTCCAAACAAGTAAGGGACAATGTTGTTGAGAAGTAAAAGTCAGGGTTAGGTTATAAAAAAATATCCAAATCTTTGATAATCCCTAGGAGCACCGTTAAATCTATCGTGACCAAATGGAAAGAACATGGCACAACAGCAAACCTGCCAAGAGACGGCTGCACACCAAAACTCACGGAACGGGCAAGGAGGGCATTATTCAGAGAGGCAGCACAGAAACCTAAGGTAACCCTGGAGGAGCTGCAGAGTTCCACAGCAGAGACTGGAGTATCTATCTATACATAGGAAGACAATAAGTTGTACGCTCCATAGAGTTGGGCTTCATGGCAGAGTGGTCAGAATAAAGCCATTACTTTCAGCAAAAAAACAAAATGCACTTTTTGAGTTTGTGAAAAGGCATGTGGGAGACTCCAAAAATGTATGGAAGAAGGTGCTCTGGTCTGATGAGACTAAAATTGAACTTTTTGGCCATCAAAGAAAACTCTATGTCTGGCGCAAACCCAACACATCACATCACCCAAAGAACACCATCCCCACGGTGAAACATGGTGGCGGCAGCATCATGCTGTGGGGATGTTTTTCAGCAGTCTGGACTGGGAAACTGGTCAGAGTTGAGGAAAAGATGGATGGTGCTAAATACAGGGATATTCTTAAGCAAAACCTGTACCACTTTGTGTGTGATTTGAGGCTAGGATGGAGGTTCACCTTCCAGCAGGACAATGACCCCAAACACACTGATAAAGCAACACTTGAGTGGTTTAAGGGGAAACATGTAAATGTGTTGGAATGGCCTAGTCAAAGCCCAGACCTCAATCCAATAGAAAATCTGTGGTCAGACTTAAAGATTGCGGTTCACAAGCGCAAACCATCCAACTTGAAGGAGCTGAAGCAATGCAAGGAGGAATGGGCAAAAATCCCAGTGGTAAGATGTGGCAAGCTCATAGAGACTTATCCAAAGCGGCTTGGAGCTGTGATAGCCGCAAAAGGTGGCTCTACAAAGTATTGACTTTAGGGGGTGAATAGTTATGCACATTGACTTTTTCTGTTATTTTGTCCTATTTGTTGTTTGCTTCACAAAAAAAAAAATCTTCAAAGTTGTGGGCATGTTCTGTAAATTAAATGATGCAAATCCTCAAACAATTCATGTTAATTCCAGGTTGTGAGGCAACAAAACACGAAAAATACCAAGGCACTGTAAATTCAAAATACTAACAACTTACAAACCCATCCACAACTCAGCCCCCGGTTACATCACTAACCTAGTCTCAAAATACCAGCCAAATGGTTCTCTTCGTTCCTCCCTGCTCTCTAGTTCCCTTGTCACCTCCTCCCATACTCGCCTCTAGGACTTCTCCAGAGCTTCTCCCATCCTTTGGAATTCCCTACCCCAATCTGTCCAACTATCTCCTATTCTGGTTGCTTTCAGATGATCCCTGAAAACCCTTCTCTTCAGGGAAGCCTATTCTGCCTCCATCTAACAACTGTACTTTTATTTTCTCTATCAGCTCATCCCCCACAGCTAATACTCTTTGTATTGAATTGTATCTGTACTGTCTGCTGTCATGTTGTAAAGCGCTGCACAAACTGTTGGTGCTATATACATCCTGTATAACAATAATAAAAAAGATGGGGACAACCCAAAATTTGTGATTTTCTTTTACATTCACTTTTAGGCTGGGTTCACACTTATGCAAATTGAATGTGGGTTTCCCCGCATCCAATTTGCATGACAGGAGACAGTGACCGGCTCTCAGTGGAGCAGGTTCACACATCTCCATGGTGGCTGCGAAGTGCCCTGTGCGTCTTTGGCTCAGTTTCAGGTCCAAATTCAGGGAAAAATTCTGACCTGATTCCCCCTGAAAGGGAGAACAGGGATGCACCGGACCCCCTGCTGCGAGCCGCGGCCGCAGCTAGTGTGAACCCAGCCTGAATGATAATGGTAAACAGGACAAATAGAGAGAGTGAATACAATGAGGGCACAGACAGCAATAAAAACTGACAGGCGTTCTAATCCCTCTCCACTCTATCCAAAACTAAATAAAATGTTTTGCCTTTAGTTATACTTTAAATGTCATTATGGAAGTTAGCCTTTCTATCTATTTTATGGTAGTTTTGGTGGTTTCCAGGAGTACAATGGCCTTAAAATCACTTCCAGTGGTTACTGAAGTGCCTTTTAACTATTCTGGGCCCATTCTTCTGCCAAAAAATGGATCCTCGTCAGCCTCATATTTTTTACTTTTTTTACAGGGGAAAAAAAAAACACAGAAAGCAAAAAATAAATAAAATGAAAGCAACAGTACTCAAAAAAAAATGTACAATAGAATTGAAGAAAATCTCGGCTAAGCAGCTAATTGAGTGTTTTTGATTTAACAAAATTTTACTGACAGTAAAATCTGCATTTATATGAAGAAACTAGTTTCACCTTAAATTACCTAGCCATGCCATTAAAAATCATATTTATATGTTATTCTGAATGATTCCCAGGAAACAGTGCCACCCAGTGGGCCTAGGACCATGATAAACCTCAGTCTCTGTGGAGTTAATTTACTAAAACTGGAGACTGCAAAATCTGGTGCAGCTGTGCATGGTAGCCAATCAGCTTCTAACTTCATCTTGTGAAGTAATTGTAAAGTTTTTTAAAGTTTTTTTAAAATAACAAACATGTTATTACTTACCTCCTCTGTGCAGTTGGTTTTGCACTGGCCCCTCCCTCCTGTCGAATGACCCCACAGTCAGCAGCTTGCTATGGGGGGCACCCGAGCCAAACTGAAGCTCTGTGTATTCATTCAGGCATGGAGCTGCCATTCGGCTCTTCCCCTTCTCTCCCCTGATTGGTTAACTGACTTTAATTGACAGCAACAGAAGCCAATGGCGCCGCTGCAGTGTCTCAGCCAATCGGGAGGAGAGTCCCGGATGGCTGAGGGATTCGTGGACATCGCTGGACAGAGAGGGGGCTTAGGTAAGTATTAGCGGGTGCTGGGGAGGTGTCATGAAGATCCTGCCAATAATCAGCGATCCAGACGCAGGGGGACACGGCCGCGGGTTCCTCTGCGCATGCGCGCGCGTTCACGGGTGCTGTCACGCACGGGCACGCGCGCGCGCACACTCCCGCTAGTGCCAGGCGGGCTATTTAAACCGGCCTGTCACACTCCATCCCCGCTGTCTGCTCTACAGTGTTCCGTGTGCCTTAACCTGATCTGACCTGTGTACTCTGCTATTGACCCGGCTTCCTGTTAGACCATCCTGCTATCCGCCTGCACCAGACCCTCTTGGCTTGCCTGACCATCCCTCTGTGTTGTCCCTGGTACCTCTGCTGATCGACCGATACCGACCTCTGGCTTGTTTGACCACCCCTCAGTCTGACACCTGTATCCAGCGTTCCAGTCTACTACCTGCTGCCTTGTTCCTGGTTCCAGTCCAGCATTCCAGTCTACTACCTGCTGCCTTGTTCCTGGTTCGAGTCCAGCGTTCCAGTCTACTACCTGCTGCCTTGTTCCTGGTTCCAGCCCAGCGTTCCAGTCTACTACCTGCTGCCTTGTTCCTGGTTCCAGTCCAGCGTTCCAGTCTACTACCTGCTGCCTTGTTCCTGGTTCCAGTCCAGCATTCCAGGCTACTACCTGCTGCCTTGTTCCAGGTTCCAGTCCAGCGTTCCAGGCTACTACCTGCTGCTTGTTCCAGGTTCCAGTCCAGCGTTCCAGGCTACCACCTGCTGTTTGTTCCAGGTTCCAGTCCAGCGTTCCAGGCTACTACCTGCTGCTTGTTCCAGGTTCCAGTCCAGCGTTCCAGGCTACTACCTGCTGCTTTGTTCCTGGTTCCAGTCCTGCTTACTTACCTGCTTACTTACCTGCTTCCTTATCTGCTGTGGCTCCGGGTCCTCTCTGCGATCCAGCGTCCTCTTCAGCTTCTGGACCCAGAGGGTGTCACCACTCCTGAACTTCCGGTGACTGTCGATCCTGCCAGGCACCCATACCACTCCTCACTCCTGGCCTTCTGTCTCCATTCCAGAGGAACAGGAGTGGGAGCTGTAAGGGAGGTCCTTCTCTGCACTTCAGGCTCACAACCTACCAGGTACGTGACAGTAGCAGACAGCCATGTCTGAGCCTGAGCAGGGAACGTCTCCCATGGAGGAACTCTGTGCACACCTGGCAGGTTTGACAGAAGCAGTCAAGAATCTGCAGCAAGGATACACCAGGCTGGAGGAACGAGTGTTAACCTTGTCTAATCCCATTGGGGCTCAGGGAGTTCCTTCCGCTTCTGCTCCTTCAGTCGGGCCTTCCTCAACAGTGGTGATGCTCCCTCCAGAACCCAAGGTCCCGACGCCTGAACGTTTTTCCGGAAATCGCCTCAAATTCAGGGCTTTCCGCAACTCCTGTGAACTGTTCTTTGCTCTTCAGCCACGTACCTTTTCCCTGGAGGCTACTAAGGTGGGCTACGTAATCTCTCTGCTTTCTGGTGACCCCCAAACCTGGGCCCACCGCCTCTTGGAGTAAAAGGACGTATCCTTGACTAATCTTTCCGCCTTCTTTGACGCACTAGGTCAGCTGTATGATGACCCCCAGCTGTCCGTGACTGCAGAAGCGGCTTTGCACACCCTTCAGCAGGGTCGCAGGGCTGCAGAAGACTATGTGGCGGAATTCAGAAAGTGGAGTGTAGACACGAATTGGAATGATGCGGCTCTCCGTTATCAGTTTCGAATGGGACTTTCTGACTCTCTGAAAGATGAAATGGCCAGGGTGGGTACCCCACAGACTTTGAACGCGTTGATCGATCTAACCATCCAGATCGATCGACGTCTAAGAGAACGAAGGACTGAGAGAGCAATGGGAACCTCTCGCCCAACTTGGGTTACCCCTAAAGTTCCCCATCATACATCACCAGCACCACCAATGTCTACATTTAACCCACCTGAGCCAATGCAATTAGGGGTTCTGCGGCCTTTTCTTACTCAGGAGGAACGCCAACGTCGTCGGGTGAATAATCTGTGCCTGTATTGTGGGGAACCTGGGCACTATGTCAGGAACTGTCCCCTTAAACTCCGTAAGTGCCTATCTCTGTCCTCTGACTATGTTGCACCTCTGGTTAAGAACACTACTCACCTTGCTCTCTCTCTCCTGTTACAGCTTCCAGGAGAGACCCTGCAAATAGCCGCCATTATTGACTCTGGAGCTTGCAGTTGTTTCATGGACTCTCTTTTTGCTACCCAACACCGGATACCTCTGTTGCCTAAAACCCATGGACTCTCCATTCATCTAGCTGATGGAACAGCCATTAAGTCAGGGCCTGTTACCCAAAAGACTGTTCCAATACCCGTTTCCATCTCCAATTCTCATCAAGAACTGTTACGCCTAGATATCATCGCTTCACCTATGTTTCACATAATCCTCGGCATGCCATGGTTACAGGCCCACAATCCTGACATTAATTGGATCACAGGTGAGGTTACCTTTTCCTCCCCATATTGCCAACAGTCTTGTAGACTTCAGGACACTCAGAAGAATCCTACCTTGCTCTGTTTAAACACAGATCCTAGTCTGCACCTTTCCATCCCTTCTGCATATCATGATTTCTTAGATGTATTCAGCAAGCAGGGGGCAGAGGTCTTACCCCCTCACCGGGCCTATGACTGTCCTATCGAATTACTCCCCGGTGCCGAGATACCTTTTGGAAGAATATTTCCTTTAACGGAAGTGGAACAAGGGGCTTTAAAAGAATATATCGATGAGAATCTAAAGAAAGGCTTCATTCGTCCATCCACGTCTCCAGCAGGTGCAGGTATCTTCTTCGTACAAAAGAAAGACAAGACCCTCAGACCATGTGTAGATTACCGTGAGCTGAACAAAATCACTGTAAAGAACCGTTACCCTCTTCCTCTAGTACCAGAGCTGTTCCAAAGACTTGGGACAGCTACCATATTCACTAAGCTTGACCTCCGCGGAGCCTACAATTTGGTTCGTATTAGGGACGGAGACGAATGGAAGACCGCCTTTCGTTCCCATTATGGACATTTTGAATACCTTGTGATGCCGTTTGGGCTGTGCAATGCTCCTGCTACATTCCAGTACTTCGTCAATGATGTTTTACGAGACTTTCTAGATCTGTTTGTTATCGTCTATTTAGACGACATACAAATTTTTTCTTGTTCCCTTGAATCCCATCGCAGGCACGTCAGAAGTGTCTTGGCCCGGCTTCGACAACACGGTCTATATGCAAAAGCTGAGAAATGTGAATTTGAACAGGAAAGTATTCCATTTTTGGGGTTAATCATTTCCAGCAAGGGCATTAAGATGGACCCCCAAAAGGTCACTGCAGTACTAGACTGGCCAGTCCCAACAGATAAGAAGGGGATCCAGCGATTCGTTGGATTCGCTAATTTCTACCGCAAATTTATTAAGGGGTTTTCAGCCATCATCACACCCATCACGCAGCTAACTAAACAGGGTACAGGTTTCCACTGGTCTGCTGAGGCTCAAAAGGCTTTCGAGACTCTCAAGGGCCTTTTTACCTCTGCTTCCGTGCTAAAACATCCAGATTCCTCTCTGCCATTTGTACTAGAGGTGGATGCATCCGAAATTGCGGTAGGGGCAGTGTTGTCCCAAAGACAGGGAACTAAGGCCCTGTTATATCCTGTAGCCTTCTTCTCTCGTAAATTGTCCACGGCAGAGAGAAATTATGATGTAGGTGACAGAGAATTATTGGCTATCAAATCCGCGTTGGAGGAATGGCGCTATCTGCTAGAGGGTGCCACTCATCCAGTCTGAATTTTTACAGATCATAAGAACCTGGAGTATTTGAGGTCTGCAAAAAGATTGAAGCCACGCCAAGCCAGGTGGGCCCTCTTTTTCTCCAGGTTCTCTTTTCATGTCACTTATCGCCCTGGTTCCAAGAATACCAAGCCTGATGCCCTATCCAGGATGTTTCAAAAGCCCCAAGAGGTTTCCCCTCCGGACACCATTCTGTCCCCGGGGAATTTTCTTTTGCTTCAGGGAGATCTGCTTTTCCGGATTAAGCCGGCTTCCGCAGAATTGGGGTCTTCCATTAGGCCAGAACTCCAAGTTAAGGATGGGTTATTATGGCACGAGAATAGGATTTTTATACCTGAAGAACTACGAGTTTCAGTACTAGAACTCTGTCATGACCATGCTTTGGCTGGGCATTTTGGAGTGGCTAAGACTACTGATCTGGTACAGCGTACCTTTTGGTGGCCTCAGTTACGTGATGATTGTAGGAGATTTGTTGAATCCTGTATAACCTGTATCAGAAACAAGGGGCACAGGACCAAGGCATGGGGTTTGCTAAAGCGATTACCTGTCCCAGATAGGCCTTGGAAGATGCTTTCTATAGATTTTATTGTGGAATTACCTCCGGCTGGGGGTTTCACCTCAATTTTTGTCATAGTAGACCGGTTGTCGAAGATGGCCCACTTTGTCCCAATGAAGGGCACTCCCTCAGCTACAGAAACGGCACAGGCATTCATTAGAGAAGTCATCAGGCTCCATGGGGTACCGGTTAATATCGTTTCAGATCGGGGGGTACAGTTTACCTCCCGATTCTGGAGGTCTCTATGCAAAACATTGAAGATTGAACTCTCATTTTCATCTGCTTACCACCCCCAGACTAATGGGCAAACAGAGAGAACAAACCAGACTCTTGAACAATATTTACGCTGTTTTTCTTCATTTGCCCAGAATGATTGGATTTCTGTTCTTCCATTGGCCGAGTTTGCCTACAACAACTCTATTCATTCAACTATCAAACAAACCCCATTTTTTGCAAATTATGGTTACCACCCTTCTTTTCTGCCTAATTCTCTTCCAGAGTGCACAGTACCCGCAGTTCAGGAGAGGTTGGACTTCTTCACTTCCAACAATCAAGTTTTGCAGGAGACCATGACCAGGACCCAGGAGTATAATAAAGCAACTTTTGATAAGAAGAGACGAGGTGAGCTGTTACTTACACCCGGGGACCAGGTATGGTTGTCTACAGTAAATCTGAGGATGGCTTGCCCATCAAAGAAATTGGGTCCCAAGTTTCTTGGCCCATTTCCTGTTAAGCGAAGGATTAATGAGGTGGCATACGAACTTGAACTTCCGGATTCATTAAAAGTGCATCCAGTATTTCATGTGTCCCTACTCAAACCCTCTGTTTCTAACCCATTTCCAGGCCGAAGTACGGATCCTCCTGATCCAATTTTGGTGGATGGGGAGGAAGAATTCGAGGTGGAGGCTATCATGGACCATAGGAGAAGAGGCAACCAGAATAAATTTTTGATAAAATGGAGGGGGTTCAGCCCAGAAGAAAATTCTTGGGAACCCGAGGATAATATTCATGCTGAAAATCTTTTACAATCTTTTAAAAGAGCCCATCCGGAGAAATTCCTTCAAAGGGGCATCCGGAGGCTGCCCCTTGGGGGGGGGGGCAATGTCATGAAGATTCTGCCAATAATCAGCGATCTAGACGCAGGGGGACGCGGCCGCGGGTTCCTCTGCGCATGCCCGTGCGTTCACGGGTGCTGTCACGCACGAGCACGCGCGCGCGCACTCCTGCTAGTGCCAGGCGGGCTATTTAAACCGGCCTGTCACACTCCATCCCCGCTGTCTGCTCTACAGCGTTCCGTGTGCCTTAACCTGCTCTGACCTGTGTACTCTGCTATTGACCCGGCTTCCTGTTAGACCATCCTGCTATCCGCCTGCACCAGACCCTCTTGGCTTGCCTGACCATCCCTCTGTGTTGTCCCTGGTACCTCTGCTGATCGACCGATACCGACCTCTGGCTTGTTTGACCACCCCTCAGTCTGACACCTGTATCCAGCGTTCCAGTCTACTACCTGCTGCCTTGTTCCTGGTTCCAGTCCAGCATTCCAGTCTACTACCTGCTGCCTTGTTCCTGGTTCGAGTCCAGCGTTCCAGTCTACTACCTGCTGCCTTGTTCCTGGTTCCAGCCCAGCGTTCCAGTCTACTACCTGCTGCCTTGTTCCTGGTTCCAGTCCAGCGTTCCAGTCTACTACCTGCTGCCTTGTTCCTGGTTCCAGTCCAGCATTCCAGGCTACTACCTGCTGCCTTGTTCCAGGTTCCAGTCCAGCGTTCCAGGCTACTACCTGCTGCTTGTTCCAGGTTCCAGTCCAGCGTTCCAGGCTACTTCCTGCTGCTTGTTCCAGGTTCCAGTCCAGCTTTCCAGGCTACTACCTGCTGCTTTTTTCCTGGTTCCAGTCCTGCTTACTTACCTGCTTACTTACCTGCTTCCTTATCTGCTGTGGCTCCAGGTCCTCTCTGCGATCCAGCGTCCTCTTCAGCTTCTGGACCCAGAGGGTGTCACCACTCCTGAACTTCCGGTGACTGTCGATCCTGCCAGGCACCCATACCACTCCTCACTCCTGGCCTTCTGTCTCCATTCCAGAGGAACAGGAGTGGGAGCTGTAAGGGAGGTCCTTCTCTGCACTTCAGGCTCACAACCTACCAGGTACGTGACAGGAGGCTGCTACACACAAAAGTTTTTTTTTATCTTAATGCATAGAGTGCATTAAAAGGGGTTGTAAACCCTCAAGGTTTTTCACCTTACTGCATTCTATGCAGTAAGGTGAAAAACCTTCTGTAGTGCAGTAGCCCCCCAGATACCCCCTTTTTCTTACCTGAACCCAATCTTTCCAGTGATGAGAATGAGCCCAGCAGCTCCAGCCGCTGGGCTCATTCTATCCAGCTGTCCTGATTGGATAGATTGATAGCAGCAGCAGCCATTGGCTCCTGCTGCTGTCAATCAAATCCAGTGACACAGGAGCCAGGGGGCGGGGCCGAGTCCTGCAGTCTATGTCAATGGACGCAGCAGCAGCAGAACTCGGAGGCGAGCCAGCATGAGTGCCCCATTGGAATGTGGGTCTGTGATGGGGGCACTCGATGCGGAGAGGAGCCAGGAGCGCCGCTCGGGAGACCCCAGAAGAGGAGGATTGGGGCAACTCTGTGCAAAACCCTTGCACAGAGGAGGTAAGTATATCATGTTTGTTATTTGAAAAAAAAACAAAAAAACAAACCTTTAGGCTACTTTCACACTAGGGCGTTGGTGGTAAAGCGTCGCTATTTTTAGCAGTGCTCTACCGTTGTTTTTGCGGCTCTTTTTGGCCGTTAGCGGGGCACTTTTAACCCCCGCTAACGGCCGAAAAAGGGTTAAATGCACCCGCAAAGGCCAGCTCTTCGGCGGCGCTGCCCATTGATTTCAATGAGCAGGGGCGCTGTAGGAGCGGTGTATAGCGCCTCAAAGATGCTGCTTGTAGGACTTTTTTTGGCGTCCTGCCAGCGCACCGCTCCAGTGTGAAAGCACTCGGGCTCTCACACTAATATACGTAATAACAGCAAGTACAATTAAAATATAAAAATATAAGGATTTATTCAAGTGTACAATCATGCATAATTGATATCACCAACAATGGCCAGTTTGAACGTGCATTCAAATGAAAATGAAAGATGGGTACATATACATATTTTATATATAATCAGTATCATATGGTGTACAGGCATCTAATGTACCCGACGCGTTTCACAAGACCCAGCTCGCTCATCAGGGGTGGATGCGTGTAAAAAATGTACCTAGAATATAAGAACATAAAATAAGTATGTAATATAATGTAGGTTATATGGGCAACATGGTATGGGAGCCATAATGCAAGACCCTGTACTCACCACTGAAGGCCAAAAACAAAGTGTGTAGTTCCCAAAGGCGGCAGCAGCTGTCTCACCAGGGAGCTGAGGAGGCTGAGCCCAACGGGACCACACCGAGGGCAAAACAGAGGGCAAAACAGAAGGCAGGCACGGCGTGGATGTGAGAGTGTATTAAATACTTATTTTATGTTCTTATATACTTATTTGATGTTCTTATATCCTAGGTACATTTTTTACACGCATCCACCCCTGATGAGTGAGCTGGGTCTCGCGAAACGCGTCGGGTACATTAGCTGCCTGTACACCATATGATACTGATTATATATAAAATATGTATATGTACCCATCTTTTATTTTCATTTTAATGTGTGTTCAAACTGGCCATTGTTGGTGATATTAATTATGCATGATTGTACACTTGAATAAATCCTTATATTTTATATTTTAATTGTCCCAGGGCGAATTTCTTGTTCTATTGCATATTTTAGGGAAGGAGGTGTGTCGCCGGTGACACCAGACCTCCCTCCTTCCTTTTGTTAAAGTATATTACAAAGGTTGGTAAAGGGCTTACCCCATCCCCAACCTCCTGGACATCTCAATCCAAGAAAAAGGGGTTTTGACTGAAGTTGAATGACAATGGAGTTTTGCAGCTTTACGGACAGTTGAAGCAGCAAAAAAATAGAAGAAGGACACTATATAGGGGTTAATTTATTAAAACTGTAGAGTGCAATATCTGGTGCAGCTCTGCATAGAAACCAATAAGCGTCCATGTTTTTTTTTTTTGTCAAAGCTTAATTGAACAAGCTAGACGTTAGATGCTGATTGGCTACCATGCAGAGCTACACTAGATTTTGCACTCTCCAGATTTAGTAAATCAGCTCCTATTCATGGTCTACAGGAATCAGTAGAGGTATCATGAGTAGACTGGTGAAGCTGATAGAATAGATTTTCAACAGAGTGCATGTCTCTGATAAACATATACATGTGTATAAAGCTGCAGAGTTAAATATATCTTTGAATTTTCCAATACACACCATCATGTCATTTTCACAAAGCATGGCATCATCTGATTGGCTCCAATACACATTTGAAGAGGGAAGATAAGACACAGGAGGAAGATGCTGAGAGCAAGATAAGAACTAACTGTCAGTTATCCTCTTACCACAGAGAGTACGTAGGCAGATTACAGTATGGGCGGAGGGCGGCTTTCTGACTCCAAACTCAGCATTTAAATGGCTGCAGACAGCACAAACTATGATTGAGGTTGCTTTCTCGGTCATACGTATAGCACAATACATGGCAGCTTCTAGAAATACATTTCACCAACATGACCAGATTTTTGTCTTCATTTCACAAACACGCTTCTCATGATTTCCAGGTATGTTTTTTGCTTAGTTACATTGTTCCAGCTTGGACCAATGTAAGTATACATATGCCATACTTGGCCGGTCCCTGTGGAAGTAGACAATCACTGTAGTAGGCACTGGTACTGCAGGACCCTCCCGGTCCTCTGGATCCTGTGCTGAGCAGCTGCCCTGCTACATAGTAAACCCATATGGTCACCCACTTAGCATAAGCACCATTCACAGAATTGTATTGTATTGTGTATTGAGAATGCAAAACATTCTCTGATTGGACAAGGTGGAGATTGCAACGTCATCGCCCTGCCCCTCCACCTAGTCCAATCAGAGCTTGCATTCAATGCTTTGCATTCAATGAGACAAATGCAAGGCGTTCTGTGAATAGTGAATAGGGCTCGTGCTGAGCAAGTGATTCTCTGTATTCACTATGCAGTAGGGCAGCCACTTGGCACAGGACTCAAAAGACAGTGAGGATCACAGTAGTAGTGGAGGCTTCTACAGCGAGTCTCTGCTTCCACAGGTTTCCCACAGGTGTGGACTATGTATCCTTACATTGGTACAAGCTGGACTGATGTAACTATGCAAAAAAAAAAAAAAAAACATACCTGGAATTCAGCTTTGAAGCGGTAATATAACCCAAAAAAAATGTAGTATATATTTTGCATTCTTTTTAGGCTTTTTTCTTTATGTTTTTACCTGGTGATCCTGACAGTAACACACTTCCTATATATTAGGGTTCTTCACTCTGGATCAAGGAGAACAGGGGGCACATTTGGACAGCAGCATTGTCAGTCTAGGGGAGGGGGGGGGGGGGTTGGTGCATTAGTAGATTTATATGTGTAAATTATGGGAACTAATGAAATTGGACTTTGGGGGCACACGAGTAGTTAGACTATGAAATGTAAAAATAGTTTTATTTCATTAAATTTAGGTTACAGATTAGAAATAAATATTATAATTGATAACAATATATACAGTGGAGCAAAAAAGTATTTAGTCAGCCACCAATTGTGCAAGTTCTCCCACTTAAAAAGATGAGAGAGGCCTGTAATTGTCATCATAGGTGTATCTCAACTATGAGAGACAAAATGTGGAAACAAATCCAGACAATCACATTGTCTGATTTTTGAAAGAATTTATTTGCAAATTATGGTGGAAAATAAGTATTTGGTCACCTACAAACAAGCAAGATTTCTGACTCTCACAGACCTGTATCTTCTTCTTTAAGAGGCTCCTCTGTCCTCCACTCATTACCTGTATTAATGGCACCTGTTTGAACTTGTTATTAGTATAAAAGACACCTGTCCACAACCTCAAACAGTCACACTCCAAACTCCACTATGGTGAAGACCAAAGAGCTGTTGAAGGACACCAGAAACAAAATTGTAGACCTGGACCAGGCTGGGAAGACTGAATCTGCAATAGGCAAGCAGCTTGGTGTGAAGAAATCAACTTTGGGAGCAATAATTAGAAAATGGAAGACATACAAGACCACTGATAATCTCCCTCGATCTGGGGCTCCACGCAAGATCTCACCCCATGGGGTCAAAGTGATCACATGAACGGTGAGCAAGAATCCCAGAACCACACGGGGGACCTAGTAAATACCCTGCAGAGAGCTGGGACCAGCGTAACAAAGGCTACCATAAGTAACGCACTACGCCACCAGGGACTCAGATCCTGCAGTGCCAGACGTGTCCCCCTGCTTAAGCCAGTACATGTCCGGGCCCGTCTGAGGTTTGCTAGAGAGCATTTGGATGATCCAGAAAAGGATTGGGAGAATGTCATATGGTCAGATGAAACCAAAGTAGAACTGTTTGGTGGAAACACTACTCGTGTTTGGAGGAAAGAGAATGCTGAGTTGCAACCAAAGAACACCATACCTACTGTGAAGCATGGGGGTGGCAACATCATGCTTTGGGGCTGTTTCTCTGCAAAGGGAACAGGACGACTGATCCGTGTACATGAAAGAATGAATGGGGCCATGTATCGTGAGATTTTGAGGGCAAACCTCATCCCATCAGCAAGGGCATTGAAGATGAAACGTGGCTTGGTCTTTCAGCATGACAATGATCCCAACAACACTGCCAGGAGTGGCTTCGGAGGAAGCATTTCAAGGTCATGGAGTGGCCTAGCCAGTCTCCAGATCTCAACCCCATAGAAAATCTTTGGAGGGAGTTGAAAGTCTGTGTTGCCCAGCGACAGCCCCAAAACATCACTGCCCTAGAGGAGATCTGTATGGAGGAATGGGCCAACATACCAGCAACAGTGTGTGACAACCTTGTGAAGACTTACAGAAAATGTTCGACCTCTGTCATTGCCAACAAAGGATATATAACAAAGTATTGAGATGAACTTTTGATATTGACCAAATACTTATTTTCCACCATAATTTGCAAATAAATTCTTTCAAAAATCAGACAATGTGATTGTCTGGATTTGTTTCCACATTTTGTCTCTCATAATTGAGGTATACCTATGATGACAATTACAGGCCTCTCTCATCTTTTTAAGTGGGAGAACTTGCACAATTGGTGGCTGACTAAATACTTTTTTGCCCCACTGTATATAGAAGTACTGTGTATAAAATAGATCCTGCCCTGCATGCACATTAAACCCAACTGATTGTATATACAGTGGCTTGCGAAAGTATTCGGCCCCCTTGAACTTTTCAACCTTTTGCCACATTTCAGGCTTCAAACATAAAGATATAAAATTTTTATTTTTCGTGAAGAATCACCAACAAGTGGGACACAATTGTGAAGTGGAACGAAATCTTTTGGATTTTTGAAACTTTTTTAACTAATAAAAAAAAATGAAAAGTGGGGCGTGCAAAATTATTCGGCCCCCTTGCGTTAATACTTTGTAGAGCCACCTTTTGCTGCGATTACAGCTGCAAGTCGCTTGGGGTATGTCTCTATCAGTTTTGCACATCGAGAGACTGAAATTCTTACCCATTCTTCCTTGCAAAACAGCTCGAGCTCAGTGAGGTTGGATGGAGAGCGTTTGTGAACAGCAGTTTTCAGCTCTTTCCACAGATTCTCGATTGGATTCAGGTCTGGACTTTGACTTGGCCATTCTAACACCTGGATACGTTTATTTGTGAACCATTCCTTTGTAGATGTTGCTGTATGTTTGGGATCATTGTCTTGTTGAGAGATAAATCTCCGTCCCAGTTTCAGGTCTTTTGCAGACTCCAACAGGTTTTCATCCAGAATGGTCCTGTATTTGGCTGCATCCATCTTCCCCTCAATTTTAACCATCTTCCCTGTCCCTGCTGAAGAAAAGCAGGCCCAAACCATGATGCTGCCACCACCATGTTTGACAGTGGGGATGGTGTGTTGAGTGTGATGAGCTGTGTTGCTTTTACGCCAAACATATCGTTTTGCATTGTGGCCAAAAAGTTGGATTTTGGTTTCATCGGACCAGAGCACCTTCTTCCACATCTTTGGTGTGTCTCCCAGGTGGCTTGTGGCAAACTTTAGACGAGACTTTTTATGGATATCTTTGAGAAATGGCTTTCTTCTTGCCACTCTTCCATAAAGGCCAGATTTGTGCAGTGTACGACTGATTGTTGTCCTATGGACAGACTCTCCCACCTCAGCTGTAGTTCTCTGCAGTTCATCCAGAGTGATCATGGGCCTCTTGGCTGCATCTCTCATCAGTCTTCTCCTTGTCTGAGCTGAAAGTTTAGAGGGACAGCCAGGTGTTGGTAGATTTGCAGTGGTCTGATACTCCTTCCATTTCAAAATGATTGCTTGCACAGTGCTCTTTGGGATGTTTAAAGCTTGGGAAATCTTTTTGTATCTAAATCCGGCTTTAAACTTCTCCACAACAGTATTACGAACCTGCCTGGTGTGTTCCTTGGTCTTCATGATGCTCTCTGAGCTTTCAACAGAACCCTGAGACTATGACAGAGCAGGTGCATTTATACAGAGACTTGATTACACACAGGTGGATTCTATTTATCACCATCAGTCATTTAGGACAACATTGGATCTTTCAGAGATCCTCGCTGAACTTCTGGAGTGAGTTTTCTGCACTGAAAGTAAAGGGGCCGAATAATTTTGCACGCACCACTTTTCATTTTTTTAATTGCTAAAAAAGTTTAAAATATCCAATAGATTTCGTTCCACTTCACAATTGTGTCCCACTTGTTGGTGATTCCTCACAAAAAATTAAAATTTTATATCTTTATGTTCGAAGCCTGAAATGTGGCAAAAGGTTAAAAAGTTCAAGGGGGCCAAATACTTTCGCAAGCCACTGTACCGTATATTCTAACATTAGTAGATTTAGATACACTAAGAAATTGAAGACAAACTCCAGCTAATATTTTTTAAGCAGTTACAACTGTAACCAGGTGCTTACGTGCTTACGGGTGCTATTGAATGTATTTTTGCTGTTAAGGTATTTGCACTATGTAGCTAGTTTGGGCTCCCCAGGATGGGAAGGGGTTAACAGTCCTGGACTCTTTCCCGGGTTTTTTGTGGGTCCTGCCCCTTGTAGTGAATTATTAAATATTTGGGAGGGGAGGACTTGGGAAGGGGGTTCGTCGTGGAGTGCTGTACCGGACCTGCTGAGCCATGTAGTTTTGTCAGAGCAATGGATGAACTGTCTCTTATGTGTGCTGTGCTATGGACTGTACCACTGTTTTTTACCACTGAAAACGTTTTCCTATTGGTTGATAAAGGAGCCCTCCTTCTGTCCTGAAACATGTAGCCATATCCCCTCCATTTCCTATAATCACCCAGCCAAGAGAGGTGCTGGTTGGAGCCGCAGCCATCTTGCCTTTTCTGGAAGCTGCTGATGCTTATGTTCCAGCCTGAAGCTTGACAGCTGCATTTCCATCAAGAACTCTGCTTCAACCAGCCACATGCCTGCTGAGCTCTGCAGCTTTGCGGTGATCCTATGGAGGTCTATATGGGTTTACGACAAGTCTTGATCCACTTTTATCTAGTAAGTGCATTTTTATTGTCTATTATACTTTTTAAAATAAATCGCTACACCTAGATGGAGCCGCCCTCTTGTGTTTGTTTGTTATATGTGCATTAGGATCTCAAGAACTCATCTGAGAGGAGCTGCATCCATTTTATTTGGTGTACCCTACCACTCTCCTGGCCCTCTCATGTGCCCCATTTAATTGATTGGTGCATACTTACATGTCCGGCGGGCAGCAAGATTTTGTTCGCTGTCTGCTGGTAAGGTAACTGTGCCCCATGCTTCTTTACAGGGCAATGCTGCATAAAGTTGTTGATATTTGCTTTAAAATGACCATATCAGCACTTTGTTGCTTTGTAGTATCCTGAATGCTTCAGTATACTACTATCATTGCCATGGACCAAGTTTGCTGATAAGGACTTTTGACTTTGCTAATCTGCACACATGTTCTGGGCTAGTGACTCAGAAAGTAAAGCTAATAGTAATCGGTAGGCTAAAGTTGCAGACTATGTAGCTCGGTACTAGGGTTGCCACCTGTCCGGGATTCACCCGGACAGTTCGGGTTTGGAATCATGCGTCCGGGTTTCAGGCTGCCTGAAACCCGGACACATGATTCAGACTGGACTATGGCTTCCCAGCAGGGTTTCTGGCTGCAGTTGTCTAAGCTGAGAGTGTCTGTTACACTCTCTTTCACACTGCCCAAAGCCAGCACTAACAACCCCCCCCCCCCAAACACACACAGACGGGAGAGGAGAGGGGGCTTGATCTGTACCTCTTCCTCCTACCCCACTCTACCCTACTCCAATCCCCGGCGCTGTGCCTCAGAAAAGGAACGTGGGGGCTGGAAATTTGAAGTCAAGCAGCCTCAGATACCTCTGGATGAGAGGTGCAAAGGGGTGAGTGAGCTCACCATCCATCCCTGTCTGTGACTGAAGTCTCCCCCCTTCTCTCTCCTGTCTCTGAGTGAGTACACAAAGGTAAATCAGGGTTCTCAGAGCACCCCTTTCTTCAGAGGCCACAGTGTTCCCCCTTACATCAGGATCCTCTCCATACATCAGAGTTCTCAGTGTTCCCCCTTCCATTAGGGTTCCCAGAGCATCCCTTATGTCAGAGTCCCCCCTTACAGTGAAAGGGAACTCTGTGAGTTCAGATGTAAAAGAGGAACTCTGTGGACTCTGATGTAAAGGGAGACTCTTGTTATTAACTTCGTATGATTCGAAATGTTGTTTAATATTAAAATATATGTATAGTTTATACTATAAAATTTTTTGCTGTTTGCCGCTAAAGTATTCGGGTTTGACTTGAAGAAAAGGTGGCAACCCTACTCTGTACAGCTGTTAGTCACTTATTTCACTACATTTTGCCATTGTTGCTGGCAGTGATGATTTATTAAAGCCCAAATTTCATTATTGTAAATCAGCACAAGAGATTTTACATATAGTGGGAAGTGTCCCTTGTGCTGATGGCTGCACTCTTAATTGAAATCTTCCATTCTCTACCCCCTCCCCCCATACCCCCTACAGCCATTGCAGGGATTAATACCAGGGCCGGACTGACAACTTATGGGGCCCCTGGGCAATAGGAGATTATGGGGCCCCCGGGCAATAGGAGAAGATTATGGGGCCCCCGGGCAATAGGAGATTATGGGGCCCCCAGGCAATAGGAGATTATAGGGCTCCCAGGCAATAGATTATGGGGCCACGCAGTATACACACACACACACACATACAGTATACACACACAGAATACACACACAGAATACACATACACACACAGAAAAGGTACCAGAGAGGCGGATTTTGTAAAATTCCCCTGCACATGTTTAGGTATTTCAAGTGACAGCAGCCTCTCCTGGAATAGTGAACACTTTCCACCTTAATAAATCCTTCTCATTGTAACGCTTTTATTTGGAGAGAAGGGTGAGGCTGAATAATGCATTGCATTCTACAGAGAGGATTGAGTCACATTTCATGGGCCTAATGTAAAAACATTCCAGTCTGTGATGAAGAAATATAATTGTGCAAACATCTGGTCCTGCTTGCTGCTGTATTGTGTATAAATTATAGCTTCTCTGATCCCGGAATGGCAGCACTCCTCTTCCCCTGCTGCGAGTTAAAGTTCTGACTCTCATGCAGTGCAGGGATCGTGTTGTGTAATCTTCCCCCTCTATTCACAAAAAGTTTTGCATTCTATTGACAGAATCCCACACTATACAACAGCTGGAGCATTCCCTTGCAGAGCAGGAAGAGAGATGACACAACAGTATTCAGCATTAGTGATGTTAGAATTGCTACCCTACACTCATACTTGGCAACAATCCCTAATTTGCTGGGACAGTCCTGAAAAGCTGACCCATGTCCTGTTTTATTATTATCCCGGCAGCAGTCCCAAAAATTGGCTTTTTGCCCCGGGCCACTCTGTCATACCCTCCCCACCTCCTCCAGGAAGTACTGCGGATTGGTCAGTGGGGGGCATGGCCAGCCGAGATGATCCCCCATTAGCATAGCGCCGCAGAATGACACACACACACGCAACAAGCCGCCGCCGTGGGGCAGGACTCAGAGAAATAGGCAGTGGGTCGCTGTGCTGTGTATATGTCTATTCTCCAGCGCGGAAGGAGCGGGCGGGGCCGCAAACTCCACTGCTGCTCTGATCCCGCCCTATGCCATGCTGCCTGTATGTTGGTGACACCACGGGGTAGGAGCTGCTGGGAGTGGTAGAAGGCTGTATTCAGAGCCTGCAGATGCTGAGCGGAACTCGGCTGGCCAGCAGGACCAGGTATGTGCTGCCTTCTCCCCATAGACTGTTCCTAAACCCTGACCTGGCTGTGGTGTTGCTTTATAAATAGAGAGCAAGGGTTACAGTGGCACTGCCCTGCAACCTTCTGACCTTCATACACTGCATAGTTGCCAACCGTCACGATTTGGCCTCCCTCTCTTTTTTTCTCTCCTTCTTCCTTTCCTCCCTATCTCTTTCTCTCTATCTCCTTCTCTGTTTCTCCCTTTCTCTCTCCTTCCTTCTCTCTCCTTCTCTGTTTCTCCCCATCTCTTTCTTTCCCTCTCTTTCTCCCTTACCTTCTCCTTTCATCCTTCTCTTCCTTCTCCCTCCATCCCTCTTTCATCTCGGACTCTAACCACACCCCCTTTAAGCCATGGCCAATATTTTGTTTAAACCATGCCCATTTTTTTGCCGCGGCATGCGCGTTGCATTTTTCCTTCCCACCTATGCCACACCTACAAATGAATGCCCCACCCCTAATTAATATTTTTTTTAGAATATTGGCAACTATGCTATACTACACAGCAGTCCTAAGATGTGGCGATTGCATTTGTTTTCTTTTGTTTTCTTTATTCTCACTTGGTGGTTCTTCTTCTAACACACTTCCTTTCCCAGGATGACAACACTCACTTACTGTACAGTATCTATGGAGGAGCAGCATTGTTCAGGACACAGAACCAGATTTCCCAATAGGCACTGTAGGCATGTGCACCCTTCTGTATGAGTTTTTTTTTTTTTCAGAATATTTTTTAACCCTTTCGCTGCCAGGTCTGTTCCTTGGCAGACTACTGCCTTTTGGTTGGCTGCGCTGCTGCCCAATTGCTTACACACACCCCTGGTACTGGCGCACACTTGCCCCCACCCTGTATTCCAGGCTTCGCTTGACAACCTGTGGGCCCAGGACTAAAATAGCGGGTGCCAGAGGGTGGAGGGGAAGGAGAACAGTAGACACACATCCGCTCTCCTCCCCTTCTTGTTGTGATCCAGAAAGCCAGGTCACCCTGTCACTTTCCCCGGCTAGTGTAGCCGAGAAGGGATGTATTGCAACGCGATGTGCATTGCATTATATTCAGTGGAGCCTAGAGGAGACATACAGGGTCTTTAAAGAGAATCTGACACATAAAAATCATCACATTGGGAACTTTTTGTCACCTATGTGATGGAAAAAAAAGTGAACCATTTGCTGACCTGTCAATAATTAAGTTGCGCTAGACTCCTGACACATTAACACATAAATATAATACAAAAAATGAACATCACAAATAAAGTCCATCCAATGAAAGATGAAAAAAATTGATGTGAAGCTGAAAAACGATGCACCCAAAGAATGTGAGAGAGATGACTACCACCACTACACACACTGCCGCTTACCAATGATCTCCTATCACGGAGGATAACAAGCACTTTCGGCTTAATACCCAGCCTGGGCCTTTGGTAAACACAGCATCTTCCTGGATAACACCACTCAAAGTTACATATTGCCATACGATCCCCATAAAGAAATAAAGGCTTTTTTGTGGTCTTTGTGGTATTTTAATAGGTAGAATATGTAAAGCATAAAAAACAAGCTGGCTGGTTCTCCAATGCAGCCCGTCACTCCAGGACCTGCGTGAACATGGTGACGTCAACACGTCGCTCCTCCCTACGCGTTTCATCAGGACTGACATCGTCCAGGGGCACAAGCAGCATGCTGACTTACCGCCTTATATTCATCTCCATAATAAAGAAACCACACCCCTGCTCTGAGCTTTGAGTGGCAGCTTCGCTAACTCCTCCATTTTGGGAAAGGGCAAATGCCCTCACTCATGGGGAATGGACAGATTACAGCCAATTGACAGTCAGAGTGATCTGTCTCATCTAAACTCCAAAGGGAATATCTAAAATATCCTGACTATGTTAGATTAAACACTAACATATACTATTTAAAATGCCAGTAAAATACATTCACCGCTCGCTGTGCAACCCTCAATAGGACCTCATAGAATGACCTTATATTCTTACCCCACCGATTTGAATCGGGACTAGGTCTATCCACTGGTTGAAGACACGATTACTCATTGTGTGACTCTTCTACAGGCATAACAACTTTGAGCATTTAAAAAGAAAGGGGAAAAAAAAGAAGAAAAAAGGTCTTCTCTAACTGTTCAACCAACAGGAAAAGAGTCCGGTCTCGCAAAGGGAGAGATGAAACACCTCCATGGGGACACCCAACCCGAAGAGTCTAGTGACCTCTGGTGGTAGTTTCTCCAAACGAGTTGCAATAACCGCCTATATGTAGAGGCCAAGCGCCTCTAGCGGTGGTTACCCAAAAGTAAAAATATGCCAATCTCCAGAGCCCTAAATGATGGACTTCCATTAATAATGAAAAAAATGAAAATTAGTTGTTTATTAAAGGCCTTAAATATGAAAAAAGATGTATTAATTATTGAAAAAATAATTATATGACAAGAACCCAATCATTAGGATTTTTTTTCCTGATTCCTTACCCGAAAAACTAACACTATGTGGGCATTAAAAATGAACAATTAACAATGTGTAGACCTTCAGAATGGACATAAAAGTTACTCTCCCTCCATACCCAAAAAAATTTTTATTTTATTTTAACTAGTGCTGCCATCCCAAAACTCAAATCAAGTTTATAGTGTTGGATGCCTTCGATCTTCAAGAATTGTCTATGAACGCGTTAATATCCACATCTACATTAAGAGCGAAAGGAGTATAGGAACATACCCTATGCATCCATGACATTTCTAATCTTGACAGCTTTCTTACCAAGGAGCTGCCCCTCCAATGGTCATTGAATCTATCTATGCCCAAAAAGAGGGTATTAGCCAGATTCCTATTATGATATGTGGCATAGTGTTTGGAAACTGAATTGTATCTGAAGCCCCTTTTGATGTTAGCAATATGTTCGCCAAGACATACCTGCAAGGTACGCTTGATCCCGCTCACATACTGTAACCCACATGGGCATTGCAGCAAGTACACATTGTGGAACAGGTAATAAATGGTTCAATCCGATGTTCCACAGAAGTGCTTGATGAAACGAAACATCCGTCCGCCTGTTCCTACATTTATTTAAAGAACAGACTTGGCACTTGTGACATTGGTGGTACCCAGTTAAATTTTGAAAGAAGGCCATTTTTAGTCAGGGGGTCAAAGACATTAGGGGCAATTTTATCTCTGAGTGAAGGGACACCTCTAAAGATTACCTGTGGGTTTGCTGGCAGAAAGGTCTTTATAACTCAATAGTTGCCCAGCAAATACCAATGTTTACGAATTATGTTTTTTATCTGATGGTGCTGAGTAGAAAAGATGGTAATAAATGGCACTGAAGGTGCTCCACCCACATCCTTATTTCATACTTTCTCTGTTGGCAAACTTGAGCTATCCATTATGCCAACCTATTCCATAATATTTTGTAAAGATTCTGGGTTATAGCCTTTTTCTACAAGTCTATTCATGAGGACACCAGCCTGGGTTCTATAATACCCTACCTCTGTGCAGTTGCGCCTTATTCTCAAAAATTGGCTCCTAAGCACTGATTTGAGCAAAGAGTCATGGTGGCAACTGCCCAGAGGTATGAAGGAGTTTCTATCTGTCATCTTGAAGTGGGTGATAGTATTAAAACCATTTCCTCTCTTAGAAATAGTCAAGTCCAAAAAATTGACCTCCTTTTGACTGGCCTCATGAAAAAAACTGATCCCCCTAGCATTATTAATGGAGGCAAAGAATTCATCCAGTTGCAGGCCAGTGCCACCCTACAGGAGGAGGAGGTCATCTATATACCTGGCCCAAAAAATCTAATGGGGGTTCCGCTCAGAATAGATGACGTCCTCATCCCACTTGGCCATAAAAAGGTTGGACAGACTAGGGGCGTATTTAGCCCCCATGGCAACTCCTCATTGTTGGCGGGAAAATTGATCATTAAACCAAAAGTAATTGTGGTTAGCCGCAAATTCTAACAATTCCATAATGAAACCCTGTTGATTGTGTGGCTGTCAGAAACCATGAATCAGACTGAGACAGAAGTACAATTAAATCACACTTGTTTAACCACTGGGCACTTAAACCCCCTTAATAACCAGACCAATTTTCAGTTTTCAGTGCACTCACATTTTGAATGACAATTACTCAGTCATGCAACACTGTACCTATATGAAATTTTTGTCCTTTTTTTTCACACAAATAGAGCTTTCTTTTGGTGGTATTTAATCACCACTGGGTTCTTTTTTTTTTTGCCATAAAAGAAAAAAAAGACCGAAAATTCTGTAAAAAATGTATTTTTCTTAGTTTCTGTTATAAAATTTTGCAAATTAGTAATTTTTCTTCATATATTTTAGCAAAAATTTATACCGCTACATATCTTTGGTTAAAAAGTAACCCAAATCGGTGTATATTATTTGGTCTTCGTGAAAGTTATAGAGTCCAAAAGCTATGGTGCCAATATCTGAAAATTGATCACACCTGAAGTACTGACAGCCTATCTAATTTCTTGAGACCCTAACATGCCAGAAAAGTACAAATACCCCCCAAATGACCCCTTTTTGGAAAGAAGACATTCCAGGGTATTTAGAAAGATGCATGATGAGTTTTTTGAAGTTGTCATTTTTTTCCCACAATTCTTTGCAAAATCAAGCTTTTTTTTTCTTTTTCTTTTCAAAAAATTGTCATATTAGCAGGTTATTTCTCACACACACAGCATATGCATACCACAAATTACACCTCAAAACACATTCTGCTATTACTCCTGAGTATGGCGATACCACATGTGTGAGACTTTTACACAGCGTGGCCACATACAGAGGCCCAACATGCACGGAGCACCTTCAGGCGTTCTGGAGCACCCAGGTCAATTCTGACATTTCTTTCCTACATGTAAAAATCATCATTTATTTGCTAGAAAATTACATAGAACCCCAAAACATTATATATATGTTTTCTTTAGCAAAGACCCTAGAGAATACAATGGCCGGTCGTTGCAACTTTTTATCTCGCACGGTATTTGCGCAGCAATTTTTCGATCGCTTTCTTTTGAAAAAAAAACAGTTTTGTGCTTTAAAAAAAAACAAAACAGCAAAGTTAGCCCAATGTTTTTGCATAATGTGAAAGATGAAGTTATGTGGAGTGAATAGATACCTAACATGTCACCCTTCAAAATTGCACACGCTCATGGAATGGCGCCAAACTTCGCTACTTAAAAATCCCCATGGGCGATGCTTTAAAATTTTTTACTGGTTACATGTTTTGAGTTACAGAGGAGGTCTAGGGCCAAAATTATTGCTCTCGCTCTACTGATCGCAGCAATACCTCACATGTGTGGTTTGAACACCGTTTTCATATGTGGGCGGGACTTATGTATGCGTTCGCTTCTGCATGCGAGCACACGGAGACAAGGGCGCTTTAAAATTTTTATTTTTTTATTGTTCATTTTACTTTATTTATTTTAGTTTGATGCTTTTTTCCAAAAAATAAATTTTTTGATTACTTTTATTCCTAGTACAAGGAATGTAAACATCCCTTGTAGTAGGAATATGACATGACAGGTCCTCTTTACAGTGAAATATGGGGTCAATAAGACCCCACATCTCACCTCTAGGCTGGGAAGCCTGGAATAAAAAAATAAAAAAAAACCAACAGCCGCTATGACCATTCTTATGGTGTAGGGAATCGCCGGCTGAAAAAGCTGATATCTGAATGATGCCTGTAGCTGCACCCATCATTCAGATATCCCCGTACAAAGTCATGGACGTTGTATGACCGCTGGCGGGTGGGAAGTGGTTAAAACGCATTTTTTTTTTTAACACAAAGTTGTCCATTTATACAATATTTCTAACGCATAGCATGTACATACAAAAAATGACACCCCAAAATAGAATCTCCTACTCCTGAGTATGGCGATATCACATATGTGAGACTTCCACAGCATGGCCACATACAGAGGCCGAGTACAGCTGAGTATAGCTGAGCATGGCAGAGCATGGCCAAGTATGGCCGAGCACGGCAGAGTATGGCTGAGTATGGCTGAGTATGGCAGGGTATAGCTGGGTATGGCAGAGTATGGCTGGGTATGGCAGAGTATTGCAGAGTATGGCTGGGTATTGCAGAGTATGGCTGGGTATTGCAGAGTATGGCAGAGTATGGCTGGGTATTGCAGAGTATGGCAGAGTATGGCTGGGTATGGCAGAGTATGGCAGGGTATGGCAGAGTATTGCAGGGTATGGCAGAGTATGGCTGGGTATGGCAGAGTATGGCAGGGTATGGCAGAGTATGGCTGGGTATGGCAGAGTATGGCTGGGTATGGCAGAGTATGGCTGGGTATGGCAGAGTATGGCAGGGTATTGCAGAGTATGGCACGGTATTGCAGAGTATGGCACGGTATTGCAGAGTATTGCAGAGTATTGCAGAGTATTGCGGGGTATTGCAGAGTATTGCAGGGTATTGCAGGGTATTGCAGGGTATTGCAGAATATTGCGGGGTATTGCAGAGTATGGCACGGTATTTCAGAGTATTGCAGAGTATTGCAGGGTATTGCAGAATATTGCGGGGTATTGCAGAATATTGCAGAGTATGGCACGGTATTTCAGAGTATTGCAGAGTATTGCAGGGTATTGCAGAGTATTGCAGGGTATTGCGGGGTATTGCAGAGTATTGCGGGGTATTGCAAAGTATGGCAGAGTATGGCAGGGTATGGCAGAGTATGGCAGAGTATGGTGGGGTATGGCAGAGTATTGCGGGGTATTGCAGAGTATTTCAGAGTATTGCGGGGTATTGCAGAGTAGTGCAGGGTATTGCTAAGCATGGAGGGATGGCTGAGCATGGATGGATGGGTGGCTGGATGTGACTGCATTTGTCACAGAGCAGCGCTGTGGGCACTACACATCCAGCCCACAGCGCTGCTGCCATCCGATCTCTCTCCCTCTGTACCGATTGGTACACAGAGGGGAGGGAGGAACCGGCGTCATGTCACAGAGGGGAGGGAGGAACCGGCATCAAGACATGACGCCGATTTGTTTACATGTGATCGCTCCGTCATTTGACGGAGCGATCACATGGTAAACGGCCACGATCAGTGGCCGTTTACCATGATCCGTGATGGGCCGGGTCAGGTCACGGATGTCCTCAGGTGCATAGAGCCGAGTGGGAGCCATCTTGCCCTCACTGGACTTCCTGCCCAGGCATCATAAGGATAGGATCAGCTCCGGGCTTGCCGACAGCTCCGGTGCGCTCGGAGACGACCGGGAAGCAGCAGGAGGGAGGGCACACCTCTCCCACCGCCTCTAAAAGTGATCCCACAGTGAATCTACCACTGGGACCACTTTTATCTCATGGAGAATCGTCCAAAGTACAAAATGATACTAGCTGCTGCCATAACAACAGGATTTAACATAAAGTAATGACGTAATTGTACTGTGGGCGGCCAGCAAGTGGCAGTTTTTTTGCAAAAAAAATTAAGTTACACCCAACACATAAAATCCCCCCCCCAAAAACATTTTGTGGCCACCCACCCCCACATATAAACACGTACGAATGTAAACATACGCATCTGGGGCGCCTACATGTGAAAACGTTGATTGTGATATACATGTTATACATCACTCACCACCAGAGGCGTAACTAGAATCTTCAGGGCCCCGGTGCAAGAAACCATGAAGGGCCCCCACCAGTGGCATTGCTAGGTCTACAAAAGATCTCGGGCTAGAGCCCATAGCAGCTAAGTAAGGAATGTCATACACTTTTGCGGGCATACACACACATATATATATATATATATATATATATATATATATATATATATATATATATATATCTCGTTACATATCTGAATGCAGATCCCCCACTTACATCAGGGTCCCCAGGGATCCACCACCTACATCAGGGTCCCCAGAGAGCCCCCCCTTACATCAGGGTCCTTAGAGAGCCTCCCCCTATATTAGGGTCCCCAGAGAGCCCCCCCTTACATCAGGGTCCTTAGAGAGCCTCCCCCTATATTAGGGTCCCCAGAGAGCCTCCCTCCTTACATAAGGGTCCCCAGGGATCCCCCCCCCCTTACATCAGGGTACCCAGAGAGCCCCACTTACATCAGAGTTCCCAGGGAGCCCCTCCTCACATCAGGGTCCCCAGAGATCCCCCCCCTTACATCAGGGTCCCCAGAGAGCCTCCCCTTATATCAGGGTCCTTAGAGAG
This sequence comes from Lithobates septentrionalis, assembly GCA_037952835.1. Classification (NCBI taxonomy): domain Eukaryota; kingdom Metazoa; phylum Chordata; class Amphibia; order Anura; family Ranidae; genus Lithobates; species Lithobates septentrionalis. The sequence continues at coordinate 1,512,626 of JBBDGP010000623.1, read as the reverse complement.
CCTCCCCCTACATTATGGTCCCCAGAGATTCTCCCCTTAGATCAGGGTCCCCAGAGAACCCTCCTTACATCAGGGTCCCCAGGGACCCCTCCTTACATCAGGGTCCCCAGAGAGCCCCCCCCCCTACATTAGGGTCCCTAGAGAGCCTCCCCTTACATCAGGGTCCCAAGAGAGCCTCCCTACTTATATTAGGGTCCTCAGAGCCCCCCTCATTACATCAGGGTCCCCAGAGAGCTCCCCTTAACATCAAGGTCCCCAGAGAGCCCCTCCTTACATCAGGGTCCCCAGAGAGCCTCCCCCTACATAAGGGTACCTAGAAAGCTTACCCTTGCATAAGGGTCCCCAGTGAGCCTCCCCTTACATCAGGGTCCCCAGAGAGCCTCCCCTTACATCAGGGTCCCCAGAGAGCCTCCCCTTACATCAGGGTCCCCAGAGATCCTCCCCTTACATCAGGGTCCCCAGAGATCCTCCCCTTACATCAGGGTCCCCAGAGAGCCTCTTCTTACATCAGGGTCCCCAGGGAGCCCTCCATACATCAGGGTTGCCAGAGAGCCCCCCCTACATTAGGGTCCCTAGAGAGCCTCCCCTTACTTCAGGGTCCCCAGAGAGTCTCCCCTTACATCAGGGTCCTTAGAGAGCCTCCCCCTATATTGGGGTCCCCAGAGAGCCTCCCTCCTTACATCAGGGTCCCCAGGGATCCCCCCCTTACATCAGGGTACCCAGAGAGCCCCACTTACATCAGGGTTCCCAGAGAGCCCCCCTACATTAGGGTCCCCAGAGAGCCCCCCTACATTAGGGTCCCCAGAGAGCCCCCCTACATTAGGGTCCCCAGAGAGCCCCCCTACATTAGGGTCCCCAGAGAGCCCCCCTACATCAAGGTCCCCAGAGAGTCCCCTCCTTTTGTCAGGGTCCCCAGAGACCCCTTTCCTTACTTTAGGGTCCCCAGAGAGCCCCCCTAACATCAGGGTCCCCAGAGACGTAAGCTAGCAAGTGGGTGTGGTGCTGCGCTAATACTGGTAACTAAACAAATGCATGAGTGCAACCGTGCTACAATGTTGATGAGTCAGAGGCTAGTCGCCTAATGTGAACGTGGGGTGTGAATAATCATCAAACACCATTGTAAGAGAATAAAAATATAAATATACTCCGCCCAGTGTAAAAAGTGACTAAATTGGGTAAAAGTGTCCGGACTTTAAAAATTGTAATAATAGCATTAACATAAGCAGTTAAAAGGCATGCAGTGTTGGACTAAACATATAGTGCATATGTAGGCAAGTGGGTGACTAAAACATTTATAGCACAATATACAACTTTCAGAAAAATAAAAATAAAACAAAAAAGTGCAATGTTACACTGTACGTCCGGAGAGATCACAATGCCTGTGGTAATGCAAAAAAGTGTCCAGTGCAAACAATAAGTGCTCAAAAATTGTCTAAAGACATAAATACAGTCCAAAGAAAGGTGGCTTGTGTAACAGCAAAATCTCCAATGATTCATCAATCCTCAAAGTGCCAAACAGTGAGATGCAAAGCAGCAAACTGGATTCTAAAATCAGTCACTTTGAATAGGTGAGGAGTGTGAAGTGTATAGAGCAGTCCTCTTCATGCAGCAATCCTACACTGGTGGATAATGGCCCCTTACCTCATTATACTGAGGTTACAGCATAAGTCAGTCACCGCTTATGGCAGCTCCTATGGAGGTTGGTCCTGGGTCCCGGACTATGCCTCTATATGCCTCAGGTCCACAGGGGGCATGGCGGCCGAAAGGGGAAAAAGGATGCCATATAGTGTAGTCATTTTTAAAACATCTAAACTTTATTCAAAGGTAAAAGAAGGTACTCATACAGTAAAAACGGCAGAGGGCGCATATAACCAAACGAGCGGCGAGCTCGTACACTGCTGACAGTGGAAGGTGCCTGTCCCTGGGACTGACTTATGCTGTAACCTCAGTATAATGAGGTAAGGGGCCATTATCCACCAGTGTAGGATTGCTGCATGAAGAGGACTGCTCTATACACTTCACACTTTTCACCTATTCAAAGTGACTGATTTTAGAATCCAGTTTGCTGCTTGCATCTCACTGTTTGGCACTTTGAGGATTGGTGAATCATTGGAGATTTTGCTGTTACACAAGCCACCTTTCTTTGGACTGTATTTATGTCTTTAGACAATTTTTGAGCACTTATTGTTTGCACTGGACACTTTTTTGCATTACCACAGGCATTGTGATCTCTCCGGACGTACAGTGTAACATTGCACTTTTTTGTTTTATTTTTATTTTTCTGGAAGTTGTATATTGTGCTATTAATGTTTTAGTCACCCACTTGCCTACATATGCGCTATATATATATATATATATATATACACTGCATGCCTTTTAACTGTTTATGTTAATGCTATTATTGCAATTTTTATAGTCCGGACACTTTTACCCAATTTAGTCACTTTTTACACTGGGCGGAGTATATTTATATTTTTATTCTCTTACAATGGTGTTTGATTATTATTCACACCCCACGTTCACATTAGGTGACTAGCCTCTGACTCATCAACATTGTAGCACGGTTGCACTCATGCATTTGTTTAGATACCAGAATTAGCGCAGCACCACACCACTATACTGACTACATGGTAGCGCAGGAATAATACACTTTACAGGGCCCCCAGAGAGTCTCCCCCTTACATCAGGGCCCCCAGAGAGCCTCCCCCTTACATCAGGGCCCCCAGAGAGCCTCCCCCTTACATCAGGGCCCCCAGAGAGTCTCCCCCTTACATCAGGGCCCCCAGAGAGTCTCCCCCTTACATCAGGGCCCCCAGAGAGTCTCCCCCTTACATCAGGGCCCCCAGAGAGCCTCCCCCTTACATCAGGGCCCCCAGAGAGCCTCCCCCTTACATCAGGGCCCCCAGAGAGTCTCCCCCTTACATCAGGGCCCCCAGAGAGTCTCCCCCTTACATCAGGGCCCCCAGAGAGCCTCCCCCTTACATCAGGGCCCCCAGAGAGCCTCCCCCTTACATCAGGGCCCCCAGAGAGTCTCCCCCTTACATCAGGGCCCCCAGAGAGCCTCCCCCTTACATCAGGGCCCCCAGAGAGTCTCCCCCTTACATCAGGGCCCCCAGAGAGTCTCCCCCTTACATCAGGGCCCCCAGAGAGCCCCTCCTTACATCAGGGCCCCCAGAGAGCCTCCCCCTTACATCAGGGCCCCCAGAGAGTCTCCCCCTTACATCAGGGCCCCCAGAGAGTCTCCCCCTTACATCAGGGCCCCCAGAGAGTCTCCCCCTTACATCAGGGCCCCCAGAGAGTCTCCCCCTTACATCAGGGCCCCCAGAGAGTCTCCCCCTTACATCAGGGCCCCCAGAGAGTCTCCCCCTTACATCAGGGCCCCCAGAGAGCCTCCCCCTTACATCAGGGCCCCCAGAGAGTCTCCCCCTTACATCAGGGCCCCCAGAGAGTCTCCCCCTTACATCAGGGCCCCCAGAGAGCCCCTCCTTACATCAGGGCCCCCAGAGAGCCTCCCCCTTACATCAGGGCCCCCAGAGAGTCTCCCCCTTACATCAGGGCCCCCAGAGAGTCTCCCCCTTACATCAGGGCCCCCAGAGAGTCTCCCCCTTACATCAGGGCCCCCAGAGAGTCTCCCCCTTACATCAGGGCCCCCAGAGAGTCTCCCCCTTACATCAGGGCCCCCAGAGAGTCTCCCCCTTACATCAGGGCCCCCAGAGAGTCTCCCCCTTACATCAGGGCCCCCAGAGAGTCTCCCCCTTACATCAGGGCCCCCAGAGAGTCTCCCCCTTACATCAGGGCCCCCAGAGAGCCTCCCCCTTACATCAGGGCCCCCAGAGAGCCTCCCCCTTACATCAGGGCCCCCAGAGAGTCTCCCCCTTACATCAGGGCCCCCAGAGAGCCTCCCCCTTACATCAGGGCCCCCAGAGAGTCTCCCCCTTACATCAGGGCCCCCCAGAGAGTCTCCCCCTTACATCAGGGCCCCCAGAGAGCCTCCCCCTTACATCAGGGCCCCCAGAGAGCCTCCCCCTTACATCAGGGCCCCCAGAGAGCCTCCCCCTTACATCAGGGCCCCCAGAGAGTCTCCCCCTTACATCAGGGCCCCCAGAGAGTCTCCCCCTTACATCAGGGCCCCCAGAGAGTCTCCCCCTTACATCAGGGCCCCCAGAGAGCCTCCCTCTTACATCAGGGCCCCCAGAGAGCCTCCCCCTTACATCAGGGCCCCCAGAGAGTCTCCCCCTTACATCAGGGCCCCCAGAGAGCCCACCCTTACATCAGGGCCCCCAGAGAGCCTCATCCTTACATTAGTGTCCTCAGAGGGCCCCTTCCTTACAATAATGTCCCCTGAAAGCCCCCCCCCTACATCAGGGTCCCCAGAGAACCCCCCTTACATTAGGGTCCCCAGGGAGCCTCCCTCCTTACATCAGGGTCCCCAGGGATCCCCCCCCCCTTACATCAGGGCCCCCAGAGAGCCTCCCCCTTACATCAGGGTCCCCAGAGAGACCCCCCCTCCCCCAAGACATCAGGGTCCCCAGAGAGCCCCTTCTTACATTAATGTAACCAGAAAGCCCCCCCCCCCCCCTTACATCAGGGTCCCCAGACTGCTGCCCCCCCCCTCCTTCAAGAGGTTCCCCATGTACCTGGCTGGTGGAGGTGGGAGGCGGCGATCAACAGCTCTATAGTGTCCACAGGCAGGGAATCTCCATGTGGCTTGTAGTTCTCCCTGAAAGTGAAACTGATACCTGCACGGCCCCTCCCCTCCTCTCTCCACTGTTTACACTGACACTGGGGAAGAGACAACTACAAGCTGCAGGGAGATCCCACCGCATACAGGCACAATAGAGCTGCCGATCGCTGCCTCTCACCTCCCCCCACTGCATTACAAACGGCAAGCCAGAGGTGTAGGGAGAAATGCCAGGTCTTGGGCCCCCCCACAGCGGCAGAATGGCAGGGCCCAGTCGCAAGTGCGACTGCAGCGACCCCTATTGTTCCGCCACTGCTCACCACGCACGCCAGGGTGAGGGCAATAGTTCTAGCACGAGACCTCCTCCGTAACACTAAAGTATGTCACCATTTCACGGGCGCACACAAATTTAAGGTTTGACATGTTGAGTGTCTATTTATTTGGCGCAACCTTGTCTGTTATATTTTACCGAAAATGTGGGTAGGTTATTATGTTTGCCCTAAAATTCACTTCAGTGTGTTTTTCACAGAAATTTTGCATTTCCTAGACCTTTGCGGTAATTTATCAAGAAAAAAAAGTTGCTTCAGAATTCTCTGCCTATAGGCTCCTATACACTCCTGTGCGTTGAGTGTACGTAGATGCACGTGCGTTGACATGCGTTTGCATGCTGCACTGCTATTTAACATGCACTGCAATACTGTTTACATTTTTCTCTTAAAAGAAAAACAATTTGTAAAAAGAAAACTTTAACTGACTCTTTTTGACTCCTGCATTTATATGGATTGTGGTGCGCTTACATGCATTTAAATGCTTTGCATCACGTTGTGGTGAAACAAACTAAAGCTTATTTATTATTCTTTTATTTTTATTTTTTTAGTACAGGGCAGCGCACATTAGTGAATGCACTGGTGTGAACTGTACTATTGAAATACATTACAAAGTGTCCTTATCTTTTTTGCCTCTTTGCCCTGACCTAACCCCCCAGAGAGGCATACTTACCTTAGTCGTGTTTGTTTAGGTCCAGTTCCACAAGTCTCTCTCTTCTGGCCACACCTGTGAACTACAGCCCCATAGACTTCTAAGGGTTGTGTTCCAAAGATGGAGGGACATGGCCCCATAGCAATGTATGGTTCTGTAATGTGCAGGAGCAGTCAGGAGAGTGAAACTTCTGGTCACTGTATCAAGGTACTGTAAGTATGCATCTGTGGAGGGGGAGGGTGGGTTAGGTCAGGGCAAAAAGGATAAGTGCACCGTGTCTCAAAGTGCACTTAGGCTGGCCATATAATTTTCTTGTACAATTTTCCTTTAGATTTACCAAACCATATGTTATGAGTTTGGTAAATTTCAATTTCGTTCAATTTGTATGCAATCAGGCAGGCCCTAGCACTACATAGTTGAAGGTAAATCTAAAGGAATTTGAATAAAAACATTGTTTAATGTATGGCCAGCTTTATCCTTTAAGGAAGAAAATTATTGTGGAGCTATAAGGTGAAGAGCCGGCAACTTGTCCTTCAAAAAGGTCAAGTGGAGTGTACAAAGTACAGTGGCTTATGCGTTTTAGCAGTAGGCATTAATCATAGCCAGTTGTGGCTATGATTAAGGCTTATTGCCGAAATGCGTAAGCCACTGTACTTTGTACATTCCACTCGATATAATAAAGTGACTTTTTTGGAAGGACCAGTTGCTGGTTTTTCACCTTATACCTCCATGTTCCATTAGTGTTGAGAAGACACTCTGAGCAGGATCACCATCAGTCCACCTCCATGGGGAATCTGTCTGAGTGTTGCACTTTTCTTTTGAAAAAGTATTCTGGCTTTTGATGTAAAAAAAAAAAAAATCATCAACACAGCATTTTAACCCTGAATGACAACTACAGCATGGTCATAGATTTCCAGGATGGCATATATTGACATCCTCCCGTGATCCTGTTTCCTGCACACCCCCTGCGGCCTGCATCAGTAACCGGCCAGTGTGAAAGGGGACATCTACACTGATAATCAGTGCAGCCCCATCAGTGCCCATCAGTGTTTCCAATCAGTGTCCATCAGTGCAGCCTCATCAGCACAAATCAGTGGAGAGGAAAAATTACTTATTTACAAAATTTTATAACAGAAACGTAAAAAAAAATAATTTTTTTTCAAAATGTTCTGTTTTTTTTTTCCATTTGTTTAGCAACAAATATAAAACCCAGTGGCGATTATATACCACCAAAATAAAGGTCCATCTGTCTCAAAAAAAATTACAAATATTTTCTTTGGGTATTTTGTTTGCATGACCGTGCAATTGTAAAAGTTCAACAGCCCTGAAAGCTTAAAATTGGTCTGGGCAGGAACGGAGTAAAAGTGCCCAGTAGGCAAGTGGTTAAAAAAAGGCATATCGATGCATCTCAACTCAAGAGCATTTAGCACGCACCAAATACACTGCAATTTGTATAAATCCAACTTGAAATTTCCCCTTTTTTTTAGCTTGCTCTAAAAATGAAATATCATTCAGCTCAAGCGTAATTAAACCTGACGTAGCTTTCTTGAAATCCACTACAAGCATTACAGGGCATATCCTGTTTTCATCTTAAACTGAAATTTCCCAAGCAAAAGATTTTTTGTGGCAAACAGGAATTCGTTGATTACAGCTTATGCCAGCAAAATACTACCCATATATAATGAGGGAGTTTTTTTTTCTTTGTTGCGAAAAAAAAATACATGTGAAATAATGCCATGTACATGCTTTTGCTTTGTTTCTAAGATAAATATATATGCATATATACAGCATTAGCCGCTGTTCCTTTGTCATCAACCCTGTCCTCAGGGCCCACTAACAGGCCAGGTTTGCAAGATAACTAAAATCCATCACAGGTGATATAATTTGTTGCTCAGTGATTGCAGTATTCTAGTCTGCATCTCCCCAAGGTAATACATAAAACCTGGCCTGTTAGTGGGCCCTGAGGACAAGGTTGATGATCACTGCTTTAGAAGATGCTGTTCATTGTAATGACACCTCCATGCATCTGCTAATGCATGTGGTTCGGTGAATTTTTGGAAAAGGGTCAGGAACTTCTTTTTTGTGTTTCTCGCAGGGAAGCCCATTGAAATGATTGGGCTATCCTACACGCAGAAAACGCTCATAAACACACGCACACTTGGTCACACCTGTTGAAATTCATCTTGATCAGATCCAAATTTCTGGAATTGATTGATATGGGCTACTGAACAATGGCGTCCCTAGGGGGGGGGGCAGAGGGGGCCCAGACCCCCCCCCCAACATTATGCTGTGCCCCACCATGTGCCCCCCCCCCCCAAAAAAAAATTTTTTTTTTTTTTTTTACAAAAAATCAATGTCTTAGAGGGAGAGAGTCCCCAGTCAGCTCCTGCGGGGGATTCCTCCCCCCAACCCCGCTCGCTGACACTGCATAATGTGAGTGCTCACACAACCACGGCCGCCCAATCTGCTCCTTCACCTGCATCCTCATTGGCAGGGAGAAGAGCGAGTTGCAGGAAGGACTCCACCAGGACTCTCAGTTACTGAAAAAACAGACTGATTTCTCCCGTCCTTAGGACAGGAGAACCAGCCTCTAAATTCCAAGAGATGACAGACCAGCGCTGTCAATAGCAGGGGCAGGACAGCAAGAGGAGGCTGGGAAACCCCACAGTGGCAGAACACCAGGGCCCGGAGGCAAGACAACCTTTGCAACCCTGATAGATCTCCCACTGCTTTGGATCCTTATATTTTCTTGGTATGCTGGTGACATATATCTCTTGTTTTCTGCCACCCTGGGGGGCCCCAATACAGTAGGAAGGGAGCTCACTGCAGAAAATGTGAAAGGGCCCGTTGTGGGGTTGTAGTAAAGGGCCCCAGTATATATTTATATATATATATATATGCATTTTATAGTTGCCCCCCTACTTTTGTCCCTGTCCCCCCATGTGCCCCCCCTAAATTTGAAAGCTGGAGACGCCACTGCTACTGAATAAGCCATATGGGGTAGGGATGAACCAAATAAAGAATTTCTATTTTTGTGGTTATCAAGGAGCTTTAAATGGCTCCAGAGGACTACAGAAGCACCTTTATTAATCATAGACCTGTTCTTGAGCAGGAAAAAAAAAAAAAGAAAAAATGGCTGTTCCCCCCCACAAACAAAATTATAAAACTTAATATACTAAACTTTTCTAATTACACCCCCCCTCCCATAAAATGTACCCTCTACGTAAAAAAAAAAAAACACAGATTTTTTTTTCAAGCAAATTTGGCCTTGGCAGCTCAATGAGTGAAATATATACTGTATATATTTTATTGATTTAATTTTTATTACTGGCAAAGAGAATTATTTTATTACGCTTAAACATTTCAATTGGAAAAGGTTAATACACACATCCTCTACATGATTTATAAAAAACAAAAACATAGGCCATACATTTTCTGAGACTCCGCACTGCTTTTTTTTTACAACACAGCTACAAGTATTTAACTTGTGTTTCAGACTTACCAACTTTTTAAAAAGTTTAATTCATACAATGTAGGAAACAACAATACAAATACCATATAAAGGCATTGTGACATTTCAATTTAGTTTAGGGAGCACATTATTTGGAAAATGATTTGCTTTTACTACTATAGAAGTCAGGCAATGTTATAAATGGAAACATTTTAAATGCCTTTGTGTTGATGTAGCATTTTGTATTTAGTAATACTACTAATAAAAAATACACATATAAAAAAAAAATATATTTTTTTTTTATTAAATGTCACTGAGTGGTAGTCAAACTAGTAGTGCCAAAAATCAGTTTCCTACAGATCTTAATATTTACTTTACTTAAAAAAATATAAAAAGAAATTTAGAAAATAACTGGCGACATGCAAAGTATAATAATATTATATTATTACAATTATTATTATACTAGCAAAACATATTTTCTGTACTTTGAAATCTATTTTCAGCAGTATATTTTAAACACTGTAACCAGTGAGTCATTTCCAGTTTCAGTCTCAGTATATATCTACAGAAAAACCATGCAGGATTTTATTGGCAGTACAGGCACATTTAAAAGAATTAATTCTTTACTCAACAGGCCAAAAAGTGCAAAATATTAACTTACTACAGCACTCTACCGCCTAAGCAGACACAGATTCTCACTAGAAGTTTTACTAATAAAGTTTAAAACAGCATGCTTTTTAAAAAGCAAAATTAGTTACCTTAGTGCCCCGGATTACTTTGCTTCGCAGGATAATAATGTACAAAATAAGAGATTGTTTGCTGGCTCGACAGGTCTTGAGTATGAAGTTTCAGCAATCAGACTGGCCTGTGCATATGGTAATTGCAGCTCTAGTGTGGGAACTTCCAGGGGGAATCCCCTAGCTTAGCTTCCTTATTTGTTGTCAACCAATTGCTTTCAGTATTTCTTAACCCAAACTGCTCTGTAAGAGTGGACTGTTCTTAGATAACGCACTTTTCTTTCTTAGAAAACCACATTTTCGTTAATGTTCTAAAAATTGTATATGCTTTATAAATATAGATCAGCACACAGTCGTGTACAAAACAAAATAGGCTAAATGTCACCATTGAGCTTAAAATTCAAATGCCGTTCCTTGTAGTAATTGTTTCTAACACTTCCTCTTTCTGTAAAATTGCAAATTTTATAGGTGTGCTGTCCTAACAAATGTTTTAACCTGTGACTTTCCAGCAACTGCAGCAAAATCTACGAGTCTTTATAAAAGGATTCAGCTAAGCATCATCAGTGATTGGGATGTTCTTAAAGCATGAGCCCATTGTCATTTTATACAACCTAAATGTCTTGTTTGGCTTCATGTACACTGCTGCTGGTAAACGGACGTTGGGCGTTATTTTTTCAGCGGCCCCTGAACTCTCCTCTATGTTATACATGTACACTGGGATGTTTATAGTCGTTTCTATGCAGTTTAGTTTAGAAGCATTTTTTTGGAAAGCAATAAAATACGTTCAGGACAGATGTTCAGAGGCATTTGAAACGCCAAACGCCTGTAACATTTACAAATGCTGTAACCGTTTAGCCGCGTTTCGTTTACAGGTGTTTTTAATTTTTGACTTTCTGGAAAAAAAAAACGCTTCTAAACGCAAATGCGGATAAATGCGGCATGTAAACGCGGCAAAACTGGCTATTTTAAACGTCGGTTACTATCTGTCAAGTTAAGTTGTTCAGGAGAGGTTGTAAAAGGTCCCCTGTACATGAAGCCTTAGGAAGCCAAAACACATTTCTATGTTGTCCCCGGGCATCTAACTGCAATCGATACATGCAGGTATTTTGTTCTGGAATGCGGTTGCTACTTCTTCACCTGCTTATAGATGAGCTTGTCTGGACAACAAATATTATGTTATGCAATGAGGAAGGCGGAGGTTGGGTGAGGGAGGGGGTCAGCACAAAACAACTTAAAGAGGAACTTCAGTTTGCTTACATAATTTGAAATAAAAACATCTTTGCCATTCTGAAGCTTCCCTCCAACCCCTTTGCATATATACTGTGATTCTGTACTTGCCAAATATGCTGCAGAAATCTCCCTCCACTGTGTCTGGCTGCATCAATTTTAACTGTGGGCTAGCTGAAGCTGCTGCCTGTTCACTTCCTGGATTTACACAGACACACACCTCCAGCTCTGCAGCTCTCATTGGCCCTCTTATGACTCATCGCCCCCTTCCTTCCTGGAAACCTCTCACAAGAGTGAGAGAGAGAGAGCTGTACATGATGTCATAAGCCTAGGCTAATGCCCAGACAAGAAACAGGAAGTGGGCTGTAAAAGGCATTTACTGGCAGAAAAAAAATGTTTTACTATCCAAAGTTAAAACAACAAGGGCAGAAGATTTAATAGATGGAAAGATGAAAAAATGACTGAAGTTAAACTGTCCTACCTCCCCATCCCTAAAACGCTTACCCGGCTCTATTTCACTACTCCAGTGCTATCTCTGCCTCCAGCACCAATTCCAATTCCTGATTTCACAGGAGACACTCAGAGCAGGGGTAGCCAGAAACTCCACCCACTGTCAGTCAAACTCTAGGGAGGAGGGAACAGGGGCGTGTGTGTCTATGGAAGCACCCAGCTTGCTAAGGAGGCACCCGGAGTGGCAGTGCCAGTAGGGGACATCCAGAAGATGAGTTAAGGAACCACTCAGTTCAACAGTGTTGCACAGAGCAGATAAAGATAACCTTCTTCATTTTATTAAAAAAAAGGTTAGCCTTTAATATCATTTTAAGGTATCAGATTGTAGACTGTATTGCACAGTAGGTACCGTACTTAGATATGCTCAAGAAAAGCACCTGTGTTAATTAAGAAAAGCAAAGTGTTAATTGGCTTCATGTTAATGTAATTTAAAATGTCATTTTAATATCTAAATTTTGCAGATTTCATTAAAATAATACCTTGTGATTTTGCTACGAAGGTCCTTCAGTTCAATCACTTCCTCTTATAGGGTGACAAAAGTCTTTCCCCTAGTTGTCACCCTGCAACATAGGCCTCTGATGGAGACTGATAGAGGATGGATAGATCTCAGGTGTGAGGTCATCAAGATAGTAGTATAGTTTGTTTGCATAGGGTGACCCTTTAAAGTTCATGTAATCCCCAACTGAATGAAATTTAGTTTGCTAATGCAATGTATATGATAAATAATTAACTTCTTTTTCTTTTTCTTTTCTGTCCTAAGCAAGAGTGTCCCTAGTGTAGTACCCTATAGTGTGTGCTACTAGAAGTGAGAACAGGTAAAAGCATTTTTCTAGCTCTGGGATAAACCTGAGTCACCTGGGTTATTAGAGGCCAGGGCTGGATGACTCATCCTGGCAGCTCTCTGGTGCCTCCCCCTGGTATCTGCAAAGTTGGAGAACGTTCTAGAACTAGTGGGTGGAGGTGAGGAGGAGCTGCCTTGAATATTTATGGGCTCTCAGCCAATCTCTAGGAGTGGGCCTGGCAGGGAACTGGGATAACCCATAAATAGACATGGGCCATGCCAGCAGTAGAGTCGGGTGGAAGATGGAGAAGCAGTGCTGAGGAGCGGCTGTCAGTGGCCCTTGAGGGACCCCTGCCAGGGAGGGGTTTTACCTCGGGATGGAAGCTCAGGAAAGCTGGCCTGGAAGAATCCTACCACAGGAGGCAGTTGGAGGGATTCATGCCGGAGAGGCAGCGGGAAGGAGAAAGGAGAGACAGTGAGCAGATCAGCAAGGTGCAAGGGCAAGACAAGGGGAGAGACTGTCAGCTGTAACAGTGCTCTCTTGAAGACCACAATGTGCCATCTAACCTTGCCCTGGAAAATCTCCATGTGTGTGTGTCAGTCAGGCAGGACTGGTGCAGGGAGTCAGTTGGGAGGACTGGGATGAAGAGCAGCCAGGTGTGGCTGGAGGCAGCCAGGTGGGCTAACATTCTACAGGCAAGTGGAGCAGGAGTCAGTGGCCACAGGGAAGCAGAAGGAGAGATGGTTTGCTGTACACTCCATTTATGCTACTTTTGTCAAGGGACTGAGAGTTCCTGCCTGTAATGGGCCTTTGCTGAATTAGCAATATACTGCTGGTTCCACCAGGAGTGAGCAGCAGGTGCTGTACAAAGGAACCAAGTTTTTGCTGGAGGAAGGAAGAGGAAGATCTGTGTAAATAGGGAGGAAGATGTCCCTTTGTTCTGAGTTCTGGACATTTTTTCGAGTTGGGCATCCCATAGTTCCCTACCCCATCCAAGTTAACATCCCTAATAAAATAACAAAAACAAGCCAAAAAATGATTTCTTTGTCTGAGCGAATGAAGGAAATGCTAAGTGACTGGCTTTGCAGCAGTGGGGACCCGAGCATCAGCAACTCCTGCAGGGGTAATGCTACACTAGTTTACATTTAGTGTTATTTCTAGTCTGTAGTCAGCCAGAGCTTGGATTGTTTTAGTTCTACCATAAGTCAGTTTTCTCTAAGTTCAAACTATTGATTACTCCTACCTGTTTCATGGTAGTGCTCCTAGCAAACAGAGCAAGAAGTTACAATAGTATTGAGTTATCAATGTTTATTTCTCCCTGGCCAACCACCAGGGTGGGGTTGGGGAATGGTCTTTGTTCTTCCAAGCTTTGCCTGGGAAGGTGGCTGCATTGGAAATCTGTGCCTCCTAGGCCTGCTGCCTGGAAAGGGCCTTTACTAGAAGAGTGGCTTGGGGTCATTAAAAGCCCATGTAACAGGGTGACAACTGACAACACAGGCACTCAATTGTCAGACAGGGACAGAGTGTTGTCACCTGATAACAGGAAGTGATTCAACCATTCATGACAGGATCACAGTGTATTATTATGTTAATGAAAGCTACAGATTTAAACACGTTGAAATTGAGTTTTTAAAATATTAACAATTTAAAGCTTATATGAGAGTGATTTAGTGATTTTTTTTTTTACTGTGTGAATTTACATATACTTTAATTTATGTTTTATTATACAGGGCTTTGAGTGATCACAGTTCAGCAAACCAACTTTTACATTGATCCAAAGAAAAATGTTACATGTGATGGAAGGAGAGGAATAGAAATCATACCCATAAAATGCTAGATCAGTCCGATCAATGAATCTGTCATTTTGCATAATTAAAGTATAAAAAACAGTGCTTGGCATCATTTCAACCTTTACATTTACCAGCTGCTGTGCCATCTTCATATGCTTGAATGGGTTTTCAAAGGCAAAACACACCTGTTTTGCTACCATTTACTGCTGGCTATGACAGATTTTCTTCTGCCTTCTCTCCTATATCATCCTAATTTGTGTCATTCACTAATCACTGAAGAATGGGGAAAATTAAAAATATTTGTAATAGAAGACTTGAAGGAAAATTGCACTTTTAACCCTATTTACCACTATATTTTATCAGTGTGTAATTATTCAGAATGTAGGAAGTCATTTCATCTTTTAAAGCCACAAAGTACCTCATAAAACAGGAAATTTAATTCAGAGCTCAGACACATTTTCCCCTGGGTATTCAACAGGGTCACATCGTTTTAGGTCGCCCTTGTTCCCAGGGAGTTGTCTGGGCCCATTCCAATGGGAGGCGATTCTAGGGCAACATGGACTTTGTGAACTCGAACACTCAGGCATTTGCTATCATCTCACAAGGACATCCTTGCCATAGTTACTACATACCTACATAGTGATACTAAAGGAAAGGGAGATCACATCAACCTTACTGATATGACCACACCTCACCCGGCAGCCAACATGCACTAGTCCGGATTTACTAATGTAGCACAACCCACAAAGGAGCTGCTGAGTTAAGATTCCCCACTGGTACATGGCCAGGCACACAGCAATTCCTTTGTGCATTCCAACACAGAAAACAGTCCTAGGCTTGTTTTTTTCTTTATGTTGTATTAGGGGTTGATAAGTTGGATGGAGTAGGAAATTATGGAATGCCTAAGTTGAAAAATATCCAGAACTATGAACAAAGGGGGCAACTTCCTCCCTATTTACACAAAGTCCTCTTCTTCCTTCCTCCTGCACAAACTTGGTTCACATGTACAGCTCCTGTTGATCACTCCAGGGAAACTAACAGTCTTTAGTGATAATTCAGCAACTGCTCATTACAGGCTGGGAACATCCTGTCCCTTTGTGGATAACGTAGTACAATATGGAGTGAACAGCATCTCCTTCTGCCTTCCTGTAGCGTAGACCCTGAGCCCAGTTCTACAGCTTCAGAAGATACCAGCCCACCTGGCTGCTTGCTTCCCCAGTCCTTCTGACTGGCACACACTTTCCCAGTCCTTCCTGATTGGCACCCTTCTCCAGTCCTTCCTGACTGGCACACTTCCATGGAGATTCCCCAGGGCAAGCATGAAGACTTAAGTGCACCGCTGTCTTCACAGAGCACTGTTACAGCTGACAGTCTCTCCTCCTTGTATTGTCCCTCAACTGTGCTGGTATTACTCACTGTCTTTGCTTGCTCTTTCCCGCTGCCTCCTCCGGCATGAATCCCTCCAGTTGCCTCCTATGGTGGAATCCTTCCAGGCCAGCTATCCCGAGCTCCAGTCCAAGGGAAACCCCTCCCTGGCAGGGGTCCCTCAAGGGCCGCCAAAAGCCTCTCCTTAGCACTGCATCTCCAGCTTCCACTCGACTCCCCTGCTGGCATGGCTCAAGTCTATCTATGGGAGTTTCTCAGTCCCCTGCCAGCCCACACCTGGGGATTTTCTGAGATCCCCTAAATATTCATAGCATCCTAGCCTTCGCTCACTAGCTCTAGAACATTTTCCAATGTCCCAGAAACAGGGGGAGGCACCAGAGAGCTGCTAGGATGAGTCACCCAGCCCTAAACGCTAAAAACCCAGACCCAATTAAGACTCACAGGTCAACAGCATGAGTAAGAGTTAGATTTTTCTACACTACACCACTAGTAGCACACACTAAAGGGTGCTACACCCAAATAAATGAAAAACAGTAGAAAAAAAACTGCAATGAATATGCCCAAAGACGAACTTTCCTGTGGTACCTGACTCCATACCATCTTTCAAAATTTTCAACCTCTACTTCCTCCTTATGCTGGAGGGGCTGTCGACAAGTTGGAAAATTACTCCACATATTTTGGTTGTCCAAAAGCCTAACCAGCTTCTGGAGGAATATTTTAAATATCATATCTGACATTTCTGGTGTCCTAATGCAACCAGATCCAGCTTTGGCCATTTTACACCTGGGCATAGACTGTTTCCCGCACGTCTTTATAACAATGATAGTACTCTCAGAATATACTATACTCTAAGACTCTACTCTAATATACTCTAATGCCATAAACACACAGGCGGACTTTTCGACTGGACTGGTCTGACGGGACGAATCCGTCGGACAATCCGACCGTGTGTGGGCTTCATCAGACCTGCAGTGAACTTTTTCGGTCGAAAATCAGACGGACTTTAGATTTGGAACATGTTTCAAATTCTTTCCGATGGACTCGAGTCCGATCGAAAAATCCGCTCGTCTGTATGCTAGTCCAACAGACGAAAACCGACGCTGGGGCAGCTATTGGCTACTGGCTATCAATTTCCTTATTTTAGTTCGGTCGTACGTCATCACGTACGAATCCGTCGGACTTTGGTATGATCATGTGTAGGCAAGTCAGTTCGTTCGAAAGTCCGTCGCAAGTCCGTCGGAAAGACTGTCGGACCTTTCATGCCAAATAGTCCACCCGTGTGTACACGGCATAAGAATGTTCCTTCGAAGTACTGGTGACGAGATATAGCATCAAATCCTTCCGAAGTCATGTCATTGGTTAATGTCAATTACTCATTTGAAAATAAATAATAAAAAATATATGTTTTCTAATAGATCTGCCACAGGAACATCCTTTGATAAACAATGGAAACCATGGGTCGATTGGTGTTAATAATATGCTATTCTTCTCTAACTGAATTGATTGGACATGTAATAAAGTAACGCTGTAATACACCTTGTTCACCTTGTCTGCCTTAAGCCCTGCGTGGCTCACCCTATAACTCTTTGTTATTACGAGTGATCATAGTCTCTTTTGTTATCATAAAAGATCTATCATAAGTTATACTATTCTATTTCTTAAATTCAATAAAAAATATTGACATAAAAAATATGATTACAGTAGTAGAATAGACTCAAATGGAAAAAAAAAATTACATAATTTTTAATTAAAGTATATTTATAATGACACCACCGTATGTTACATGTGGACACTGGAGCATGCATTCCATAGCAAACCATCATTGTTAGTAAATTCAACATATGTATATATACACTATTGTCTGTGAGCAAGCATTTGTGCACACCGCAGGCACATGGAAAAATCTGTGAGCATATGATTAGCTTCTTCTCACAGGATCTATGTATAATTGAATGCGCATATCCTTTTGGTTAATCAACCACAAGATCTGCAACCTTTGCTCTCACAATCTTACAGTGCCTTCTGCAGTTCTATATTATTAGTGCGATTAAGACGACACAACCGAGTGGATGTCATCAAAACTCTAATGCCCCGTACACACGGTCGGATTTTCCGATGGAAAATGTCCGATCGGAGGGTGCTGTCGGAAATTCCGACCGTGTGTGGGCTCCATCGGACATTTTCCATCGGATTTTCCGACCCCCAAAGTTGGAGAGCAGGAGATAAAATTTTCCGACAACAAAATCCGATCGCGTCAATTCCGACCGTGTGTGGCCTGTTCCGACGCACAAAGTGCCACGCATGCTCAGAAGAAATTCCAAGACGGAACAGCTCGTTCTGGTAAACTTAGCGTTCGCAATGGATACAGCACTTTCGTCACGCTGCAATGTAAAAAATGGTTTAATACAGCGCACTCTCTTCTTCTTTATAATGTGACAAGAATGAAGTAGTTTTGCTGCTCATATTCACACACACTTCTCACAAAGTTTTAATTTTGTTTTTTTATTGGGATTCCCTGAATATATTGTTATTAGTTGTCACATCTGACATAATTTTTTTTTTTTATTTAATTTTTTTTGGGATTTTAAGCCTTTTTTTTTTTTTATTTAATGTTTGTATTTTTTCCAAGGCTGATCTTTGTTCAATGTGATTTTTATTTTTACTCCAGAATATTTTTGTGTGTGTTTTGTGTGTCAAGTTACCCCAACACCATTGATATCTTTTATTATTTAATCTCAAGGAGATTGTTTGTTGTTGGTGTCCCTTGTTCATTTCACATTGTATATTTGAAATGTACCTGAATCCTCACAAAAAAACTGTCCTTTTTGAAGTAAAACACATAGGAGAGTATAATTCAAAACAAAAATCCTTTATTAAGGGCTCAGAACCAAACAAAGAGGAAGGCAACACTGGATCAACAGGAGAAATTAGCGAAGCCTGGGACCCCCAGGGCAGACATCAATTCTTGAACATCAAAATTGGTGGCCTGAGGAGTCCATATGTAAGGGAGGGCAGTCTGGTCCAGAATTCGCAGAGATCCGGAAAGCAGCAGATGACATCTGTGTCTCCAGGCTGTGGTACCACAAGAGGCTGCCTTTTTTGGCCGACCAGACTGGATCCAGGGTCCTCACTTTCTGGTCTTCCTTCCACGCTTCCTTCCCAGCTGTGGCTGTGCAGTTGGTGATGTGGCAGGAGGAGGAGTAGGACCTGGAGGAGGAGGAGGACTGGGAGGACCTGGAGGAGAAGGAGGAGGAGGAGGAGGACCTGCAGGAGGAGGAGGAGGACCATCGCAAAGGTGTGTCTGAGCTGTAATTTGGCCCCTCATACCTTTGTTAAGAGCCTCCGATATGAGCGCCTCACACATGACTTGCTGGCCCTCCTCCATCCTCTGCATTTTATAGGCAATGACGGCAGCAATGTCCTCCTCCACGGTCTGTCGTGCTCCCAGGACCTCTGTAGCCCTCCAAAAGAGTCCTCTGGTAGCCTCCTCTAGGGCACTCCTCCTACTGCCACTTTCTCTTTCCAGGGGGGGTGGAGGGACCTGCAGATCAGCCAGCCGGCTCGGCCCGGCCACCTCCTGGCTGAGACTTCCCTGTGTATGAAAAAGGGACATGGTTTTAGTTTTTGCATCATCAATCACAATCATAAATTAGTACTCCCAACTAACATCTAGTTAACATCATTGATTGGACAAGCAGAAATATTTAGAGGAATGCTATACCTGGCTCAATCTGGGCTCCTCCACATGTGGCCTGGAAGGCCCAGGTTGGGTGTCAGAAGCCTCAGCCAGGGGGGAAGGAAGCGTGGAAGGAAGACTGGAGAGGGATGGCCTGGGTTCAGTCTGGCCTTCCAGAAAATGCAGCCTGTCGTAGTATAACATCCTGGGGACATAGATGTCATCTGCTGCTCCGGATCTCTGTGAATCCAGGACTTTCTTGCGCTCCCTTAGATATGTGCTCCTCAGGCCACCAATTAATATCTTTAAATAGGTGATATCTACCGTGGGGATCACCTGCTTCACAATTTCACACAATTGCACCAGTCCTGCCTTCCTCTTTGCTTGGTTCTTGAAATGGGGGTGTTTAATCTCCCACAGACAGGGCAGCTCCCTTAACATATCTACGAATACTGACATGAAGTCATTGTCTTTCAGTAGCATATCCATGTTCACTGCAAGACACAACACAAGACAAAGCCTAATGTCAGACAAAACTCTCCTAATCTTGTTACAATATAGGCCTCAATGTAGAAGCAGTATAGGCACAAGTTTGTCTCTTACCTTCGTTCTTACGATCGGCGCGTCCAATGCTCCTTCCTCCGCTCACAGATTGTACGTAATACGCACGCGTGTTACGCTTTATATACACTGCGCATGCGTGTAACTCCGCCCGCCCCTGATGTTCTTTCTATTCTATTCCCCGCCCCGCCCGATATTAATTAAATGTTTAAAAAAGCCAAATTTGGAGGATGCACACAGTGTGCCAACATGTGCTATCTGCCATCACGGGAGATCAATGGACGCGTTTTGGGGGTGCAACCCCTTCCTCAATTATAAAGTAGCGGTGAGGAAGGGCTTGCTCCCCAAAACACGTCCCTTGATCCCCCGTGATGGCAGCTAGCACATGTTGACATTCGTAAATTGGTGCGCATCTTCCAAATTTGGCTTTTCCAGGGGTGATTTCCCCCATCTGAACGCTATATCAAACCCAGTTCCTAAATACTGATGCCTGATATAGCCTTCAGGTTTTACCTAATGTGAACTTTGTAAGTTCAAGTTTTTTGGCTTTCTTGTTGGTTTTACACAGGCCTGTTTTATCTTAAATGGACATTTCCATTTTTGATAATGCTACTCCAAAAATTGTTATACAACAAACATGTTGGTTTGTTTTAAAAACCTTTGGTAAATGCAAATGTGATTGTGCAGGTATAAAAAATTTGGTTAATCAAGAATGTGTGGATTATTGTCTCAACACTACAACACTTTTGGGGTGATGTAATTGCTGTTTTCTGCGAAAATAGGGGTTATTTCCTAAGGGCAAATCCACTTTGCACTACAAGTGCAGGTTCAGTGCAGTTGCAAGTGCACTTGTAGTGAAATGTGTTTTTGCATTTAGTAAATAACAGCCAACAGTGCTTTGTATAATAAGGTTACACAATCACGACATTTTCTGGGCTCAACACATTTCTGTCAGGGTCAGCTAAAACAAACACAAGCAGTAAATGTCCACAAAGAATTTTTTTTGTTTTTTTATTATAAAAAGGCTTCACATATTTGCTGGCATATTGATAGCCCCCCTACCCGCAAAGAACTCCAGGTAGCGTAACCGGACATCACGGCCACTTTCAAGCGCCGTCAGTGTGGTTTGATGTATCATTCCGGCCTCAGGCCCAACTGAGCCAGCATAGTTGGCCGAATGTTTCCTTAAAAGGTTATGGAGAACACAGCACGCAAGTATAATATGGTTCAGTTTATACTCCGCCATATGGATGGGTGTCATAAATATGCGGAACCGGCTGGCCAGGATTCCAAATGTGTTCTCCACCACTCCACCACACCACTAAGTGACTACATGAGGTGAATATAGGGCCAGGAGACACCATGCTGGGGAGGTTATTGAAGGGCAAATATGTATGAAGGACCTAAAATAATAATTACCTAAAAATCCAGCATGCATGAGGACAAAGGGGACATTCACAGCATATTACAATCATGGTAATTAGGGAATGAGGAAAGAAATACAAGATATTACCAAACATTCAATACAATAAAATGTGATATTAAAGGATAAAAATCTTACCTTCATATACTCCTTCTGCAGGACCTGGATGATGGCAGAACAGGTCTCTAGGATTATGATCCCCAGAGCCTGGGGGGAGATGCCTGTCGCAAACTTCAAGTCCTGCAGGCTTCTCCCTGTCGCCAAATACCGCAGGGTAGCGACCAACCTCTGCTCCGGAGTGATGGCTTGCCTCATGCAGGTATCCTGCCTGCTGATATAGGGGGTCAGCGAAGCCAACAGACGGTGAAACACGGGGTCCGTCATCCTGAGAAAGTTCCTGAAATCATCAGGATTATTCTCACGGAGCAAAGGCATATGAGAGAACTGGTCACGCTGAAGCAACCAATTCTTGGTCCATGAACTCCTCCCCACCCTGTTCATGGACTGGACTTGTGTCAATGTCAGGACCCCAACACCAAGCCCCCGCACAGCACGAACTCTACGAGGAGTACGCATACGCAATGTGGCTAGAAAACGGTCGGCTGCTCAGAACGAAGTAACAGAACGCACTGAAGAACAGCAAGGCCTGTGAAGAGCGACCTGAAAAACAGTAACGAACGAACAAGAATACAATGACTAATTAAAGTCACGCGGAACTTGCTGCACGCACTGAAGAGCAGATACAAATCCACAAGCACAAACTGAACGGCAGAAAACGATCTGAAGAGGGGCGTAGCCTGGACATGGCGGAGTGAAGCAGCTTTTTCTTGGAGCTCCCGGCCTGTCCCAAAAACCCCGGCTATTTTTTACTTTGTGCAGATTTAATCCTCCACAAATCACCCTTAGTGGTTCACCGCAAGCCCCCTTAGTGGGGATAACTCACTAGATGTTTTTCTTCATTAATCATACACCTCCTGGTAGGACTCCCAGGTGATCCACTTTTTAGGTCATGAGATCTCTCAAATATCAAAAAGGAAAACTCCCATAGTGCATTACCGTAAGAGTATTTAAAATCCATTTGCAGCACTACCCCCTTGAGGCCGGCCGCTTAAAGATACTGTACCCCAATGGTTGCCTTGAATTTGCAAGTCTCCTGACACCTCTGACACCCTGGGTTTAGACATTTCAGCAAAGAAATATGGATGCAGACACAGAATAGTTCACAGTAAACCTGCACATGAGTTTTACTTAAAGCGGAACTTCAGTCATTTTTTCAACTTTCCATCTATTAAATCTTCTGCCATTTTTTTTTCTGCCAGTAAATTCTGTTAGAATTCTGTAAATCTTGTGTGAGAAAATGTCTAAATAGACCTCTTTAAAGTGGACCTTCAGTATTTTTTTAATCTTTCCATCTATCAAATCTTCTACCCTTGTTGTTTTAATTTTGGATAGTAATTTTTTTTTCTGCCAGTAAATACCTTATACAGCCCACTTCCTGTTTCTTGTCTGGTAAAAAGCCTAGGCTTATGACATCATGCACAGCTCTCTCTCTTTCACTCTGGAAGGGAGGGGGGATGAGTCATAAGATGGCCAATGAGAGCTGCAGGGCTACAGAGCTGGAGGTGTGCCTCTGTGTGTCTGTATAAATCCAGGAAGTGAACAGGCAGCAGCCCACAGTTAAAATGGTTGCAGCCAGATTTAGTGGATGGAGATTTCTGCAGCATATTTAGCAAGTACAGAATCACAGTATATATAAAATAATATAAGTGGTTGGAGGGAAGCTTCAGAATGGCAAAGTTTTTTTTTGTTACGAATTATGTGAGCAGACTGCAGTTCCTCTTTAAGTTTATAGCATAAAGTACAAAACAAAACTGACCAAAAATTCTTATAGTTCTTCTTTATAAAAAAATAACTCTGCTAAGCAACGTCTATACTGATTTCAAAACATAACCCTAGTTTCACTGTCAGAGAAAGAACAATTGGGGGAATTCAATTATGAACTTCTGACCCTTTTGGCCCTTTAGGCTGGATTCATACTATCTTTGCATGCGGCTCACAGCAGGGGTCCGGGGCGTCCCCGTTCACCAATTCAGGTCTGATTTTAGCCCAAATTTTTGGCTGAATTCGGACCTGGAATGGACCAAAAGACGCACAGGGCTCCTGTGCAAATTCACCCCGGAGCCGCAGCAGAGATATGTGAACCGGCTCCATAGAGAGCAGGTCAAAATCTCCTGCAATGCGAATTGGATGCAGAGAACCCTCATCTAATTTGTAATAGTGTGAAACCAGCCTAAAAATGACCTGTGCCAGATTAAAAAAATTCCTACCGCCTATTTTAGTAATCTTACTGACATAAAACATGGCAGATTCAGGTAGTTCGATGTCCGCCGGTGGCCTGCAATTTGGCACGGAGAGGCAGAACGCAGAGATGCCTATGTAAACAAGGCATTTCCTTGTTCTGCCTAGCAACATGACAGGGCTCTACTGTTCACAGTGATCGGCATCAGTCATCTCTGTCATGTTCTAGTGAGCCCCCCCCCCACACACAGTTAGAACATGCTGAGGGAACATAGTTAACCCCTTGATCGCCCCCTAGTGTTTAACCCCTCCGCTGCCAGTGACATTTATACAGTAATCAGTGCATTTTTATAACACTGATCGCTGTATAAATGCCAATGGTCCCAAAATAGTGTCAGATCTGTCCGCCGCAATGTTACAGTCATGATAAAAATTGCAGATCACCACCATTACTAATACAAAAAAAATGATGAATAAAAATGCCATAAATCTATCCACTATTTTGTAAATGCGATAACTTTTGCGCAAACCAATCAATATATGCAGGACACGGTGGGACGGTGACACGGCGGCCATCATTGTAGTTAGAAGCGCTGGACGCTTCACACTGCTGTATACCTTCTTACTAAATGTGAGTGGTTTTTATCTTTTCAATAAATCATCCTTGTTTATGGAGATTGCGCAATGAGCGTTTTCTTTTTATTCCCTATGTACCACGATCTTGAGGTGCATATGCATACTGGAGTATACTTGATTTAATATCCAGCTACCAAAAGGAGATCTAAAGCCTTCCATTTAGTTCAGAGGGGAATATGTTGGTGCTACTCCATTAGAAGATCGCTGGTTTATTCTATGAAGACTGCCTTTTTTCTACACACGTGTATAACCCATACACTGATGGTAAGGGTCAGTTTGTTTGGGTGTTGGTGACGGTGTTTTCATCTCTCTTCTGTGTCTTCTTTCAATATGGATCTGGCTGATTAGAGTATTATTTCTTCCTGACGGAGAGGACTTTTGTTTGACCATATTTATTTTGGTTCTTATTGGGACATTTTTACATTAATATGTTTAGCGCTGCATCATTCCTATTGATATGCTTATTGCGATTTATTTTTACCAAAAATATGTAGAAGAATACGTATTGGCCTAAATTGTGGAAGAAATTCGTTTTTTTATATTTTTTGGGGATATTTATTATAGCAAAGAGTTAAAAATATAGCTTTTTTTTTTTTTAAATTGTCGCTCTTTTTTTGTTTATAGTGCAAAAAATAAAAAACGCAGAGGTGATCAAATACCGCCAAAAGAAGGCTCTATTTGTGGGAAAAAATGGACGTCAATTTTGTTTGGGTACAATGTCGCACTACCGCGCAATTGTCACTTAAAGTGACGCAGTGCCGTATCGCAAAAAAGGGCTTGGTCAGGAAGGGGGTAAATCCTTCCGGAGCTGAAGTGGTTAAAGTGGATGTAAACCCTCACATATACCTAGTGAAGAGAACAGCCTCAGATGATACACAGAGATGAAACAAATCTCCCTATATAAGTTTTACATGTATATCTGCTGTCTTCAGCTTTCTACACTCTTTAGAAAGTGCACATTGTGTTACAAATAATTTTTCCTCTTCCAGCAGTGGGTATGGAGTCTGGGCTTACACTGTGTTTGAGCTGATTGGAGGAAAGGAACACCCCCCCTCCACATTAGTAGAGGAACGAAGAAACCTGCAGAGCTGCAGTCTGAACAGACCAGCTCTCTGCTTATCTATCTCTAAGCTCCCTCCCCGACACAAATTTTCAGCTGGTTTTATCTTATGTGTCAGAGAACTTGTCAGAAGTTATCATGCTGATAACAGAGGAACGGAGCAGCAGAAAGACATGGCACTTAGGGCTTTGGAGAGAGAGAGAAGCAAACACTACAGATATATATGCCTGGGTCCGATTTCATGAATTGGTTTTACAATCACTTTAACGCCCCTTCATGTTAGCCTATGTGTCCATGCACATGTAGGCGTTTACAGCATACCTCCCAACTGTTCTGGATTCCGCAGGACTGTCCCACGATTTGAAGTAAGTTCCGGGTCCCGCGTGAAGGAGGAGAAAGAGTTAACATGACTGAAACGTTAATATAGCTGACAGAAGAATATCTCTTATTTTAGGGTCTTGTTTTCATGATGACCACAGTATAGATAAGGTCTGGTAAAAACTGGTTTTGAAATGATGTCTTCAGACAAAGTCAGAACATCAGCATTAAATAGTTTAAATTATATTTTCAGATAATATCCCCTGTCAGCTAAAATACTAGTTTAAGACTATGTCTGAGAGGCTAGATGTTTGTATAGGAATTATGTGTCATGTGATGAACTCTGTCCTCCCTCCCTCCTTTTCTTTAAGTTGTGCAATATTCTTTGTCCATAATTTGTATAAAGATGCGAGTCTTACCATTAAAACCAAGCATTCATTCAATGACTATCTTGTCTTGTGCATTGGATGCTTCCGGAGGTCCGAAAGAATTCTACTGATTGTCCAGGTCTAAGCAGAATTAACCCTTATATAGTGCAAAATTGCAAACTGCCATGCTTTTGGCAAGCACATTTGGGCAGAAAGTCTTTGGTAGACTAATGCCGCGTACACACGAGCGGACTTTACGGCGGACTTTGCCCGGCGGACTGGATTTCGTCGGACAATTCGATGTGTGTGGGCTCCAGCGGACTTTGTTTTCTCAAAAGTTGGACGGAATTAGATTTGAAACTTGTTTAAAATTTATCCGTTGAAATCGAGTCCGGTCGAAAAGTCCGCCGTCTGTATGCTAGTTCGACGGACTAAAAAGCCACGCTAGGGCAGCTATTGGCTACTGGCTATGAACTTCCTTGTTTTAGTCCGGTCGTACGTCATCACGTATGAATTCGACGGACTTTGGTGGATTGTGTGTAGGCAAGTCCGTTCATTCAGAAAGTCCGTCGGAAAGTACGTCGAAAAATCCGCCGGGCAAAGTCCGCCGTAAAGTCCGCTCGTGTGTACGCGGCATAATAGTGCAAAATTGTAATTGCACAATTTAATTGTAAATTGTAAACTGCTGTGCTTTTGGGAAGCACATGTGCTTTTGGCAAGCACATTAAAGTTAGTCTTTGGGAGACTAAAATAGAGGCTCTTAAGGAAGGAGCCAGACAATCAGTGGAATTTTTACCATCCTTTCCCTTTTTCTTTCTATAGCAGAATATTGTATTGTACTGTATAAGAATATTATATTGCATAAGACTATTGTACTGTATAAGATTATTGTACTGTATAAGAATATTGTTTAGAGCTTATATTATTGTTGTACATTGCAAGAGGGTCTTGTAAGGTAGGACAACGACCCTTTGGTAAGTTTGTATAAGTTGTTTGTAACCAAATTAAGAATGGGTAAGGGAGAAAGTAAAGAATATCCCCCACCTAATCCCGGAGAGACATGTAAAGATATGTAAAGATATGTGGTCAGAGTATGCGAAACTGATTATTTTTTGATAAATCCTTTCATATACGATCTGGCCGGATAAACTGAAAGTATGTGCAGTAGCTCACCCTTCCCGACGCACAGGCGCAAATCACCAATTCCATATGGATATGGTCAGGGGACCCTGAGTGGGACATAAGGTACATGAAGGAAACAGGGACCCCCCACCACTCAAATAGGCCAAGAGGAAGCTACCTCTTCGGCAGATACGATCCTTGATAGTGAGTAACTTTGTCACTGGAACTGTACTCTTACATCATTCATTCAGGATAATACCTTCATTCCCGGTAAATCTTTTGGGAAGAAATTTAATAGGAGTCTTAGAAATTGAAATTTTCTTGACTCGAAGGGGGGGGGGTAGCCATAGAATTACCACTGTTCTTTCAAACTGAAGTCCCTCCCCCATTTCCACGGGACCACCCCCTCTGGGCTAAAACCAGTCTTGATGTAGGATACATTTCATGTACCCCTTAAAAAGCCAGACTAAAACAAGGAGTATCCCCAGTTCACCACAAGCAGTACCATCTCTCCAAAGAGAAGGAGGAAGGCATCAGACCCATTATTGAGCAATCCCTGAAACAAGGAATTTTAAGACCCATCATATTGCCTTATAACACTCCCATAAACCCAGTCAAAAAGAGTGATGGTTAATATAGGGGTGTGCAGGATCTCCGAGCCATTAATAACCTTGTGATTCCAATTGCCCTATTGTACCTGATGTGCCATCTCTCATTACCTCCATACCTGCCTCGGCAGTGTGTTTTTCAGTTAGTGATTTAAGTAATGTTTTTTCCATCGTCCCTGTTGATGAAGAGGCACAACTACTACTAGCGTTTTTCCTATAGAGGGCGCCAGATAACCTGGAATCGCTTGCCATGGCTATATAGACTCACCTGTAGTCTACTCAATAGCTCTCCAGGCCACCTTACAGTCTTAGGCACCTAGCCATGGTTCTGTCCCTCTTCAATGACCTACTGTTGTGTAGTCCCTCCCAGGAAGCCTGTCGGAAAGACTCTGTTTTACTGTTAGAACATTTAGCACAGACAGGTCACAAAGTGTCTAATGAAAAGTTGAAATGGTGTCAGGAAACTGTTCAGTGTCTTGATTTTACTCTGTACCATGGTGAAAGGAGAATCAGTCACAAGTGAGCTGCGGCTCCGTGGGTCTGCCCCGCCCACATACCAAGAAGGAAGTGTCAACCTTCTTAGGTACAATTGGTTACTGCTGCCAATGGATATCTGATTGCTCCTACTATGATAACCTGCTGAGACAAGCTGCTCTACCTAACAGTCCTGATCTTGTGAAACAAAATTGTTAATTGTTTTGTGTATCTTAAAACTGCTATGGTAATGGCTCCTTGTCAGGGACTACTTGAATATTGTAAAATGTTTCATGTTGGTTCATCACTAACTGTATCTATCATCCTGAGGGCTTGGGCACCCTAAAGGCCATATGCAGCCCCCTTCTAATGGAACAGTAACTAGACAAAGGAGGGAATCCAATGTGGAGGGCCCAAAGGACTCATACCCCCCTACTGATAAAAGTCAGGTTATGACAAATGTTGGGTATGTAGTAAATTGCATCCAAGCACACTCCAAATTCCTTCTTAGCTGCCACTGTAATTATAACCCAGAACTTAATACAAATTTAAATACCATTGTCATGCCTTCTTTAATAAGGCTTGTGATTTTCCTATTTACCCTTTGATTTAATTAGATTGCTCTATGCTGCCATTTAGTGACCATTTTGCATAACTGCGCTATATCTATTTCATGTAGTCATTTAGTATAGCTGGCTAGATTTGGTACATGAAAGCCTCCGTACTTTCAATCCCATCAGGCCTTGCATCAGCTTCCTCCACCATTTTCATCTTTTCCTACCATGGAAGCATACACATCTGCTGCTAAGCTCTACGTTAGCCATCCGGATCCATCTTCGGTATGTTTACTAATTGTATCTTCAGCTAGATAGATAGATAGGTAGGCACTAATTGTATGATCTTTGTTAATTGCATTTTGTCTGTATCTGTTACAGTTTTACTCTTAATCTTGTATCAATAAAAGTTCAAAAGGATTCTGCGCCTACTGGAATGCATTGGTATGAGAGGAGTTAACAGTGTGCCCGAATACACCTCAGTCACGTGTAGTGAGGGGCATAACAGTAAAACGAAGGCTTCTAAGCACGGCTGGCATACAGAACAGCAGCAAAGCAAAGGCTTCTAAGCACAGCTATCATACAGAACGCCAGTAATACAGCAGTATTATCAGCTTCCATATAGCCGGACACCATGTCACAGACAAAGTCAGAAGTTTACTCCACGAGCACAAGGAGGTCAGTGAAAAGCGAAACAATTGCCATTGCCCGCGCAAAGGCGGAATCTGCAAAAGTAAAAGCTGACATTGCGGCAAAGGAGGCCAAAATAAAAGCTGCATTCGCCGAAAAAGAAATAAAAGCTGCGGCCGAGATGCAACTTAAATTAGAAAAGTTACGTATGGAAACTGCATTGGAGGAACTAGCTGCAGAGAAGGAGTCAGCGGCTGCTGCAGCCGAGGCAGACATCTTAGAAGAACTTGCAAAGCCCACCAGTGAGCGGCTCAGCAACGTACTTGAAAGAAAATCCGTTCCTGACGACGGTACAGAGCGTACCTCAGAATATGTGCGGCGACACGCCGAACCAGACAGCTGCCCACTTACAGCACCGAGAGCGGAATCAACCCCTGCCATTCACATGCCTTACGTCAAGCAAGAAAGTAAACCCGCACTCAGTCAGTTTTCAGCACATTCTGCAGCCAGGCTATCAAAACACTACGTCACAGTTGACCAAATCGAAAATGAAGAACGACGGGTTAAAAGACACAG
The DNA here is from genome assembly GCA_037952835.1 of Lithobates septentrionalis. Taxonomy (NCBI): domain Eukaryota; kingdom Metazoa; phylum Chordata; class Amphibia; order Anura; family Ranidae; genus Lithobates; species Lithobates septentrionalis. The sequence continues at coordinate 1,482,780 of JBBDGP010000623.1, read as the reverse complement.
CGACTGTATCTCTGATGATCGCAAATACCCACCAAGTTCCTGGCACAACAGAGCGCCCCCTGGCTACTCACACAACAATCAAGGTATGTCAGATTTCTTCAAGTTCTTAGCACGACGTGAACTGTTAGCAAAGGGACTTGCAAAGTTTAACGATCGCCCTGAAAGTTATAGAGCATGGCGTTCGTCCTTCAGAAATGCAACTAGAGACCTTGAGCTAAATGCAAGTGAAGAAGCCGACCTCTTAGTCAATTGGCTGGGGAATGAGTCGTCAGAGCATGCAAGGAGAATCAGAGACATTAACATTAATTACCCAAGCAGAGGGCTGAGCATGATATGGGAAAGGGTTGATGAATGTTACGGTTCCCCAGAAGTTATAGAAAACTCTCTTTTTAAAAGAATAGATGACTGTCCCAGGATTCCTAACAAAGGCTACCAGAAGCTAAGAGAATTGAGTGACCTAGTGACAGAACTCCAAATAGCCAAAGCAGAAGGAGACTTGCCAGGCCTTGCCTTTCTGGACACAGCCCGTGGCGTTAACTCTATAGTGCAAAAGCTACCTTACAGCCTTCAAGAAACCTGGATTTCACGAGGCTCCAAATACAAGCAAAAGCACAACGTCCTCTTCCCACCATTCTCTTATTTTGTGGACTTTATTCGCTATCAAGCAAAGGTTAAAAATGATCCTAGTTTTGACATCTCATCATCTGACTCTGCTTACCCTAGGTCAAGTAAGCCTGCTCTAACCCGCGACTTCAAAGACGCACCTGTTGCAGTACGCAAAACAAGTGTATCTCCAACACAGGATCCAAGCAGAGAGTGTCCTCTTCACAAGAAGCCTCATTCGTTGTCAAAGTGCAGAGGTTTTAGAGAAAAGACTCTCCAAGATCGCAGAACCTTCCTCAAGGAAAACAGACTTTGTTACAGGTGCTGCGCATCAACTTCTCACCTTGGGAAAGACTGTAAGGTGAGCATCAACTGCTCTGAGTGCAACAGCTCAGAGCACAACACAGCTCTACATCCAGGGCCAGCGCCATGGACTCTTACCCCCTCACCCACAGTGGACGAGCACGGCGGGGAGCAACAAGACACAGTACCTCCTGTAGTTACACCCCGGTGCACCCAAGTCTGTGGAGAAGGTCTGTCTAACAAATCCTGCTCTAAGATTTGTCTTGTCACAGTTTACCCCACGGGTCGCAGAGAAAAGGCAGTGAAGCTATACGTGATCCTGGACGATCAAAGCAACAGATCACTCGCCAGCTCAGCCTTCTTTGACACTTTCAAAATCAAGGAAGCCGGCTCTTCATACTTACTTAAGACTTGTACAGGGGTAAATGAAGAAACTGGGAGAAGAGCCATTGGTTACCAAATCGAATCCTTTGATGGTCAGACAACCCTGCCTCTGCCAACTCTAATCGAGTGCAATCAGTTCCCAACTGATAGAGAGGAGATCCCTACACCAGAGGTGGCACTTCATCATGGACATCTGAAGGGCATAGCACATCTCATCCCTGAACTAGATCGCCAGGCCGAGATAGCGCTTCTCCTTGGGAGAGACATCATCAGAGTTCACAAGGTGAGAAAACAAATCAATGGTCCCCACAACTCCCCCTATGCCCAGAAGCTAGATCTAGGATGGGTCATCATAGGCAACGTATGCCTAGGGAGTGTTCACAAACCAACCAGCGTGAACTCTCTCTTTACAAAGACACTAGAAGGTGGGCGTCCATCCCTATTTCAGCCTTGCACCAACAGATTCCTTGTAAGAGAGAAGCCTGCCAGTGTAATTCATTCCAACCCTTACACCGCTAATCTTCTTTGTCATGAAGACAGAGATCATTTAGGGTGCTCAGTTTTCCAAAGGACTAAAGAAGATCACAAAATTGGCCCATCTATTGAAGATCATATCTTCTTGGAGATAATGAGACAGGGATTCTACAAAACCAACGAAAACAGCTGGGTGGCACCCCTGCCTTTCAAAGCGCAGAGACCCCGTCTTGCTAACAACAGAGAACAAGCTTTGAAACACTTTTCTTCCCTCAGATCCAATTTTCAAAGAAAAACAGAAATGAAAGGGCATTTCTTCTCATTCATGAGTAAGATGTTTGAGGATGACCATGCTGAGATAGCCCCACCTCTAAAAGACAATGAAGAGTGCTGGTACCTACCAATCTTCTGTGTCTACCACCCCAAGAAGCCAGGTAAAATCCGGGTAGTGTTTGACTCCAGCTCAGGGCATCAAGGGGTCTCATTAAATGATGTCCTCCTAAAGGGACCAGATCTCAACAACACACTTCTTGATGTTCTCATCAGATTCCGCAAAGAAGCAGTTGCCATAGTTGCAGACATTCAGCAAATGTTCCACAGCTTCCAAGTCAAGAAAGAACACAGGAACTTCTTGAGATTCCTATGGTTCAAAGACAATGACCCTACTAAAAACATTACAGAATACCGCATGAAAGTGCACGTTTTTGGTAACAGTCCATCTCCTGCTGTTGCCATCTATGGACTTAAGCTATCTGCCCAAGAAGGTGAGAAAGACGTTACACAGTTTATTGAAAGAGACTTTTATGTAGATGATGGTCTGAAATCACTTTCTTCACCTGAAGCTGCAATAAGTCTACTCAAGAGGACTCAAAGCACGCTTGCCTCTTCAAATCTCAGACTGCATAAGATAGCATCAAACAGCAAGGTCGTCATGGAGGCCTTCCCTTCCCAAGATTATGCCAGTGACTTCAAAGATCTGGACTTAGCTACAGACTCCCTTCCTATGCAACGCAGCCTAGGACTCAACTAGGACCTCAAGTCTGACACCCTTATCTTTCAGGTTGACCAAGAGACAAAGCCCTTCACACGGCGAGGTGTCTTATCCACCATCAACAGCCTGTATGATCCACTCGGGTTTGCAGCACCAATTGCCATCCAAGGTAAGATTCTGCTTAGAGAGCTTACTGCAGACACATGTGATTGGGATTCTCCACTAACTCCTGAGAAAGAGACATTATGGGTAACATGGAGAGACTCTTTAAAGACATTATCCAACCTACACGTACATAGACCATACACCCACTTTCCTCCCACAAGGGTTCGGTCTACAAAGTTATGTGTATTCTGCGATGCTTCAGTTAAAGCAATAGGAGCAGTAACCTACCTCAAGTCAGTAGACATCGAGGGCCAAGTTCATATTGGGTTTGTTATGGGCAAAGCCAAGCTAGCACCATATCCTGAAACCACCATTCCAAGATTGGAACTGTGTGCTGCTGTACTAGCAGTAGAACTAGCAGAACTTATTACATCTGAGATGGATCTAGAACTCGAGGACACAGAGTTTTACACAGACAGCAAGGTAGTGTTGGGTTACATTTACAACGAAAGTATGAGATTCTATGTCTATGTACACAACAGAGTCCTAAGAATCAGGAAGTCGACACAGCCCACCCAGTGGCATTATGTCTCAACTGATCATAACCCAGCAGATCATGCTACAAGGTCTGTACCAGCACCCCGTCTCAAAGACACTACATGGCTCACAGGACCACCCTTCCTGTACAAGTCAGCGCCTACCACTCCAGTAAGGGAGACATATGTACTGCTAGAACCTGAATCTGACTCAGATATCCGTCCTCAGGTTTCCACACTGCATACAACAATTTCTAACCAACTGTTGGGATCCAAGCGCTTCCACAAATTCTCCACTTGGAAGTCCTTAGAAAGAGCTACTGCTTCAAAACTCACACATGAGACTCTGACAACCTTCATGGCTGAAGTATCAGCTGTAATGAATGCCAGACCTTTGACATCTATACCTAATGATCCTGATGATCCTTTCTTACTTACACCTTCCACTTTGCTCACTCAGAAAGTTGAGGTGATCACAGCTCCTCCAGTCAATCTAGACACAAAGGACTTATACAGATGTCAATGGAAAAGAGTACAAGTGTTAGCTGACACCTTTTGGAACAAGTGGAAGAAACAATACTTGTCTAATCTACAGACCAGGAACAAGTGGCAAGACAGCAAACCCAACTTACAGCCTGGTGCCATCGTTCTCATGAAAGACTCTCAATCCAAGAGAAACGAGTGGCCTTTGGGTTTGATAACACAAATGTTTCCCAGTGAAGATGGAAACGTCAGAAAAGTTGAGCTCAAAGTCATTAGGCAAGGCCAGCCTAAACTTTTCCTCAGACCTGTTTCTGAACTTATTTTGTTACTCTCCTCCGGAGTGCCATGATGTGTGGTATCCGTGGGAAACCAAGCGGGGAGTGTCATGCCTTCTTTAATAAGGCTTGTGATTTTCCTATTTACCCTTTGATTTAATTAGATTGCTCTTTGCTGCCATCTAGCGACCATTTTGCATAACTGCGCTATATCTATTTCATGTAGTCATTTAGTATAGCTGGCTAGATTTGGTACATGAAAGCCTCCGTACTTTCAATCCCATCAGGCCTTGCATCAGCTTCCTCCACCATTTTCATCTTTTCCTACCATGGAAGCATACACATCTGCTGCTAAGCTCTACGTTAGCCATCCGGATCCATCTTCGGTATGTTTACTAATTGTATCTTCAGCTAGATAGATAGATAGGTAGGCACTAATTGTATGATCTTTGTTAATTGCATTTTGTCTGTATCGGTTACAGTTTTACTCTTGTATCAATAAAAGTTCAAAAGGATTCTGCGCCTACTGGAATGCATTGGTATGAGAGGAGTTAACAGTGTGCCCGAATACACCTCAGTCACGTGTAGTGAGGGGCATAACAACCATTTTGAATAGGGGAGCTGGTATCAACAATCCTGTGAGTTTCGTTTTGAAATAGTTGACCATGGCCACCGTTTTTTAAAGTTTTCAGGATACTATAAGCCAATGATCATTTTGTCTAGGGAATAGTGTATATGTAAAAAGATATTAAAAATAAGATAAATACCAAGCTGCAAACTTAAACTGATATACAACACCAATATACATATAAAAAGAAGAAGCTGCTCTATAAATAGAGTGATTGCAAATAACCTGTGAGAAAACACATTGAGTGCATGTATCACAAACACATTGACAAGTGCAAAAAGAATTGTCCACCTTTGATCGGACGTTGAAAAAAGTGATACCAAATTATATATGCATTATAAATTTGAACCATAAAAAAGTGATTAAACAAAAATTGCACAAATGAATATGAATGCAGTCTATATCATGAATGATGAAAAACAAAGCAACACCCAGTGGCAAATCTTCAGGGGACACGGTGAAGCCACACAGAATAAAGGCTTACCAGCTATACAAGCTAGATTAGCGTGTCACCCAACTTGGGTACTACGATCTCCCACTGTGGATAGAGGCTTGTAGATGGAACGTTCCTCAAATCCCAGCCAAAATAGGATACTGGTCCACGTGTGTCAATCGTATAGCAAAACGATTGCTATACGATTGAGTCTTATGTGCTGACCAATCTTTTTACTTAAATAAATCCTCTGGTTTTACTGATGGCGAGTTTTTTTGTTTTCTCCTTCTGGGTTGCATACCTTTATTGAGATTGTGTTCCTACCCCGGGTCTAACAGCAAATCCCCTAAGTGGTGAGTGTTGGTAATACTGACACACGTGGACCGGTATCCTATTTTGGCTGGGATTCGAGGAACGTTCCATCTACAAGCCTCTATCCACAGTGGGAGATCATAGTACCCAGGTTGGGTGACAAGCTAATCTAGCTTGTATAGCTGGTAAGCCTTTATTCTGTGTGGTGGTGGATTCACAGTCCGTGTCCCCTGAAGATTTGCCACTGGGTGTTGCTTTGTTTCATCGTTTTTTATCATTCATGATCAGGGCTGGACTGGCCCACCAGGATACCGGGACATTTCCTGGTAGGCTGCCTGCCCTGGGGCCGCTTTGAGCTAAGCTGTGGCTGTGAGCAGCTGCAGGGCTCCCCTCCCTCCTCCTGTCACACTCACATACAGCAGGCACGGAGTTCAGTGTGAAAAGTTTGGCCGGGCTGTGACAAAAGTCCCTCCCTCCTCCTAGACCAGCTTGTGTGATAGACACAGTGTTCTGTCTATCACACGAGCAGGTCTAGGAGGAGGGAGGAACTTTTGTCACAGCCAGCGCGGTCGAACATTTCACATTGATCTCCATGACACAGCGGGAGATGGATGCCTGCTGTGTGTAATCCAGCCAGGCGCTGACTGTAGTGAGGCTGCAATGAGGAGCACGGTAAGGCTGAAATGGGCATGGTGAGGCTGCAATTATGGGCACGGTAAGGCTGAAATGGGCATGGTAAGGCTGCAATTATGGGCATGGTAAGGCTGCAATTGTGGGCACAGTAAGGCTGCAATGGGCATGGTAAGGCTGTAATTATGGACACGGTAAGGCTGCAATGGGCATGGTAAGGTTGTAATTATGGACACGGTAAGGCTGCAATGGGCATGGTAAGGCTGCAATTATGGGCACGTTAAGGCTGCAATTGTGGGCACGGTAAAGGCTGCAATTATGGATACCGTAAGGCTGCAATGGGCATGGTAAGGCTGCAATTATGGGCACAGTAAGTCTGCAATGAAGAACACAGTAAGGCTGCAATTGTGGGCACGGTAAGGCTGCAATGATGGACACAGTGAGTGTCAGGGCTGGGCTCAGCCCTTCCTTCTCTGAGCTGGCCGCTCAGCTGTCGGCTAATTGCCCCAGCTCCCATGTCTCTCCACAGTTACCCAGCTGTTGTTGATTCTGCTTGTCAGTCCTGGCTATTTAAAGCCGTTCAGCTCACTTGATCTCTGCCTTTGCCTTGGTCACATCACAAGAAACCATCTCCTGCATTCCTGTTTAAAGACTGGCTTTGCTGACATCCCTTCTGGCTCCTTATCCTGCTTGCTGTTCTTCTACTTGGGTCCCTGATTCCCTGATCTGGTTACTGAACTCTGGCTTGGCTGATTAACCGATCTGGTTACTGAACTCTGGCTTGGCTGACTACCCGATCCGGTTACTGGACTCTGGCTATGCTTTGACTATGTTTACTCTATTTACCTTTTTACTTTTATTAATAAACAAGTGTGATTTTACTGTACTTCTGTTCCTGCATGCTCCGCTTCTGCTGCCAAGTGCCTCATGTCCATCAAACGAACTGTTGCCGACTACGCCATTGAGTTCTGTACTCTGGCAGCAGAGGTTGCTTGGAACAATGAGGCCCTCGTGGCTGCTTTTTCTCATGGTCTCTCAGATTCCATCAAGGAGGAGATAGCAGCCTGAGGTATAACCACTGCGCTGGAGCGCTTGATCTCGTTTGCCATCCTCATTGACTCCAGACTCAGAGAAAGACTTTCTTTTAAGGAGCGCTTGCGGAAGCCCCCTGTACGTTTGCCTCCGAGCTTTGCAGTCCCAACCGTTCCTCCCTCACCTCCCATGACTCCTGGTACCGAGTCGGTCAGTGAAGATGAACCCATGCACTTGGGCTCTCTGCGGATGAGAGAGCCTTTAGGAGGAGGGGGAGATTGTGCCTTTATTGTGGCCAGGCAGGTCACTTTTTGAAGTCTTGTCCTACCCGTCCTAGGAACACCCGAACCTTGAGGTCCTGTCATGGACAGACCTTAGGTGGCGTTGTGTCCTTCCCAGTTATCCAGAAGGATAAGACCCTAGTTTCGGTCACCCTTTCTTGGGCTAAGTCGTTGAGATACAGGCTCTAATCGCCTCTGGGGCTGCAGGCCTGTTCATTGATGCTGCCTTTGTATCAAAGCACTCAATTCCATTGCAGCTGCGTGACACTCCACTTGCCATTGAGGCTCTTGACGGGAGACCTCTACAACCTGCCCATGTGACTCATGAGACGGTTCCGTTGTCCATGGCCGTAGGGGCTCTTTACCATGAGATAATCCAATTCCAAGTGATTTCCTCTCCTAAGTTTCCGCTGGTTATTGGTTATCCTTGGTTACAGAGGCACAACCCCTCTTTTAATTGGCTCCGTGCTGAGGTTCACTCCTGGTCACCACAATGCAGTGAAACATGCTTCTGGAAGGTAGCCAAGGTCCTGTGTATCTCTTCATTTTACTCCCTGCCGGAGGAGTACCGTGATTTTAGCGATGTCTTTGACAAAGGTCAAGCTGGTAGTTTGCCTCCATACCGGCCGTATGATTGCGCAATTGATCTTCAACCTGGTGCCACTCCCCCTCGTGGCCGGGTTTACCCTTTGTCGTCTTGGAGGATAAAGCCATAGAGGAGTATGTTGCACTTTCTCGGGGTTTCATCCGCAAATCCTCGTCTCCTGCTGGTGCTGGTTTCTTCTTTGTGAAGAAGAAGAGCGGTGAACTGAGACCTTGTATTGATTATAGGGGTTTCAATCGTTTCACGATTAAGAATGCCTACCTGAACCTGACCTGACACACTGAAACACAGTGGCAATACGCATTTAAAACCATTTACAGAGCCACGAAATGCTCGACGCGCTGGGAACTTACACAGAAAATCTTGTTACGTTGGTACATGACTCCGGCTAAGATAGCAACCTTCAACCCCCAATCCCCCAATACGTGCTAGAGATGTAAAGCAGACAAAGGTGACATGCTCCACATTTTTGGGGCTTGCCCCCACATCCAGGTATACTAGGGACAAATCTTCAAACTTATCTCAACCATAACCAACCATACAATTCCCCCCTCGCCCGACCTCGCACTACTAAATCTAAGTATAGAATCAATTCCCCATCCTTGCATATCACCACCCACATTCTTCTGGCCTCCAGACTCAACATAACGAGGCAATGGAAGTCTGATAAAACCCCAACTGTAACACAAACTATTGACCTGGTTGCATTACACTACAGCTACGAGACGATGATGGCTGCCAGTAATGGCCAGGCCACAAAAACCCGCAAAGCATGACAACCCTGGGCGGAATGGTCTTGTGCTGCGACTGTCAGCTAAACTTCTACCTTACCCTAATGTTTTTCTTCTTGACCGAGTAATATGTCTAAATTACACATGTTTGCTTTGAGTAAGTTTATAGATCTATATATACAAGATACAGGGAACCTTGCCCTTGCCAAGCATGTATACATTGGGCCCTCTCTCCTCCTGTGGCACAAAAGTGCTCCCATTTGGGGTGCCACGACTGGAGAGAGGGTCGATTATACCAATATCTACCTGCTGTTTGACTTACATGCTAACTGTTAATGAGCTCCTAATGTTCTTACTATGTGTTCAACAACGTCGTTGCACGACGTACAATATTTAAATTGTACTCTGTATTTTCCTGTGCAAAACTCAATAAAAACAATTAAACAAAAAAAAGAATGTAAGGGCTGACGCCTTGTCACGGCAATTTTCCTCCACTTCCAAGTTGGAGTCGGTTCCGGTTCCTATGATTCCTCCTGATCGTATCCTGGCTACGGTTTGCACCAGTCTTACTTCTCCTTTGGGTGACAAAATTCTTGCTGCTCAGGTCGATGCTCCTGAGAAACCTTGTGACCGCTGCTTTGTCCCAGAGTGTCTCCGTACTGCTGTGCTCCATACTTACCATGCTCCCAAGACAACTGGCCACCCTGGTAAGAATTAACTCGTTTGGGCCATTTCCCAACAATTCTGGTGGCCAATTTATGTGCTGATGTAACTGCCTTCGTAGCTGCCTGTTCCGTGTGTGCTCAGAATAATGCCCTGTACATACGATCGGACATTGATCGGACATTCCGACCACAAAATCTGTTGGATTTTTTCCGACGGTCTTGTGCTAAACTTGTCTTGCATACACACGGTCGCACAAAGTTGTCGGAAAATCCGATCGTTCTAAACGCGGTGACGTAAAACACGTATGTCGGGACTATAAACAGGGCAGTGGCCAATAACTTTCGTCTCCCAATTTATTCTGAGCATGCATGGCACTTTGCGCGTCGGATTTGTGTACACACGCTCGAAATTTAAACAATTGGATTTAGTTGTCGGAAAATTTTATATCCTGCTCTCAAACTTTGTGTGTCGGAAATTCCAATGGAAAAAGTCAGACGGAGCCCACACACGATCGGAATTTCCGACAACACAATCCGATTGCACTTTTTTTGTCTGAAAATCTGACCGTGTGTACAGGGCATTAGACTCCACGACACCTTCCAGTGGGCCTCCTACAGCCCATATCCAATGGAGAGAGGCCCTGGACCCACCTGTCTATGGATTTCATTGTGGGATTGCCCAACTCCCAAGGCAACACAGTTATCCTTATGGTGGTTGACCGGTTCTCAAAGATGTGTCATTGTATTCCACTTAAGAAGTTGCCCACTTCTAAGGAACTGGCTTCCATTTTTTCTCGGGAGATCTTTCACTTACATTGGCTACCCAAGGTGATTGTCTCGCACAGGGGTAGTCAGTTTGTGTCCTGGTTCTGGCAAGCCTTTTGTGCACAGCTGGAAATTCAGCTTGCTTTCTCCTCTGCATATCACCCGCAGTCTAATTGGGCCGCAGAACGAGCCAATCAGTCCTTGGAGCAACTCCTACCTTGCTATATTTCTGACCATCACAACAACTGGTCAGACCTATTACCATGGGCAGAGTTTGCTCACAACAGTGCCTTGAATTCTTCTTCTTCCCGATTGTCTCCATTTATGGCGAATTATGGTTTCCAACCTTCCATGTTGCCTGACTTGTTTGTTCCACAGAGTATTCCTGCGCTAGAGGAGCATCTCCGTGGTCTTCGTTCCACTTGGGCACAAGTCCAGGAGGCTTTGCGTCATGCTAATGATAGGTACAGACACCATGCTGACCGCAGACGCCTACCTGCGCCTTCCTACCAGGTTGGGGACAGGCTCTGGCTGTTATCTCGCAACCTCCGACTTTGTGTACCCTCACTGAAGTTCGCACCTCGGTTCATTGGGCCTTTCCGTATCCTTCACAGGATTAACCCAGTGGCTTACACGTTGGACCTTCCTCCTAGAATGCGCATCTCGAATGTGTTTCATGTCTCCTTATTGAAACATTTGGTCTGCAACCACTTTACCACCTCGGTGCCAAGTCCTCACCCTATACAGGTTGAAAACCATGAGGAGTATGAAGTACAATCCATTGTTGACTCTCGTAGGTTTCGTGGGGGCATGCAGTACTGGTGCATTGGAAGGGGTACGGTCCGGAGAAACGCTCTTGGGTCTCATCCTCGGACATACATACCCCTGTCCTCCTCCGTGATTTCTGTAGACGTTTTCTCCTCAAGCCCGGTTGTCCTCCGAGGGGGAGGGGTCGTTGAGGAGGGGGTACTGTCAGGGCTGGGTTCAGCCCTTCCTTCTCTGAGCTGAGCTAATTGCCAGCTCCCATCTCTCTCCACACTTACCCATCTGTTGTTGATTCTGCTCGTCAGTCCTGCCTACTTAAAGCCATACAGCTCACTTGATCTCTGCCTTCGCCTTGGTCACATCACAAGAAAACATCTTCTGCATTCCTGTTTAAAGACTGGCTTTGCTTACATCCCTTCTGGCTCCTTATCCTGCTTGCTGTTCCTCTACTTGGATCCCTGACTTCTGGCCTGGCTAATTACCCAATCTGGTTACTGAACTCTGGCTTGGCTGATTACCTGATCTGGTTACTTAACTCTGGCTTGGCTGACTACCCGATCTGGTTACTGGACACTGGCTAGGCTTTGACTATGCTTACTCTATTTACCTTTTTATTTCTATTAATAAACAAGTGTGATTTTACTGTACTTCTGTCTCGGTCTGGTTCATGGTTTCTGACAGTGAGGCTGCAATTATGGGCACAGTGAGGATGCAATGATGATGTACGATCAGGCTGCAATGATGGGCACAGTAAGTCTGCAATGATGGACATGGTGAATCTGCAATTATGGGCATGGTGAGGCTGCAATGATGGGCACAGTGAGGCTGCAATGATGGGCATTAGAGTCCCACCACATTTCCAGAGTCCCAGGTGTCCCCCTTGATAATTGCTCCACTTTTACCACTTTTACTGGAATTTGCTGTTTTATATACCGTATTTATGGGCGTATAACATGCACTTTTTTCCCCTTAAAATCAGGGGAAAATCATGGGTGCGTGTTATACACTGATCCCTGCCGATCTCCGCTGATTGTGAGCAGAGCAAGCACCAGTGATATACTATTCTCGGCTCTACTCACAGTCAGGGGTGGGACTGCGAGAGGAGCCGAAACTAGCCGAGAACACTCGGCTATGTGTTTGTCACCGGCGCTCACTTCTCTCTGCTCACAGTCAGCGGAGATCGGCGCCAATTTTAAATAATCAGCGGCTGGGCAATGCTGCAAAGAGGCTGGCAAGGCTGCAAAGGCACTGGGCAAGGCTGCAGAGACACTGGGCAAGGCTGCAGAGGCACTGGGCAAGGCTGCAAAGGCACTGGGCAAGGCTGCAAAGGCACTGGGCAAGGCTGCAAAGGCACTGGGCAAGACTGCAGATGGACACTGGGCAAGGCTGCAATGATGGACAAGGCTGCAGATGGACACTGATAAGGCTGCATTGATGGGCATTTAAATGTAAGTTTTTTTCCTTAAAATTCCCTCCTAAACTTGGAGTGCGTGTTATACGCCGGCTTATATCTGTCTTATCTATATATAATACGCTCTTCAAATGTGTTTTAAAATACATGGTTTTCCCTTTTATGAACAAGAAAATAATGACATTATGCTGTTGGGCTGGTATAATAATGCTATGGGGCTGGTATGATATTTTTTCCAGGGCTGGTTTTTATTTCCAGTCTGGTCCTGTTCACGATATAGACTGCATCCATATTCATTTGTGCAATTTTTGTTTAATTACTTTTTTATGGTTCAAATTTATAATGCATATATAATTTGGTATCACTTTTTTCAACGTCCGATCAAAGGTGGACAATTCTTTTTGCACTTGTCAATGTGTTTGTGATACATGCACTCGATGTATTTTCTTACAGGTTATTTGCAATCACTCTATTTTTAGCGCAGCTTCTTCTTTAAATAGTGTATATGTATGTTGCGGCAAATAATGCTATCCATGGATACCGGTTGGTACCCGTGGGTGGTGTTATTTGATCTCATTGATTCCAGTTATGGGAATCATAGGGAATGAAAAAGGAAAGCACCAACATCTTTTGAAAGCTAGCACATACCCCAGGTACCCCCTTAAACATAGAGAAAATAGAGTTGTTTTCTGATAAAGACCAAGCCTGGGCATTGTTTCCCTCATGGACAGGATGGGAAATAGAAATAATGACAAGATTGAATAACTACTCCAAAATTATGGATGAAATTATGGAAAAACATTCTGTAGACATCAAACTGTTAAGTATTGAATAAAGGGCTATTCGTAAACAACTAGATAAGCACGAAGTAGCTATCAAGTCCAGTGCTGCTCTGATTGGACTCTGAAGTAACAGAGGACTATGAGTGCTGCACGTGGATTCATAATACCAGTATTGAAGTTCAAGATTATTATGACAAACACCGAAAGGAGGTGTCAAACCTCCAAGCTGAAGCAAGAGATATTGCCAAAGATGGGTGGAACTCCTTTAAGGGACTAGGAAGTTTCGGTGATTTTTTTGGTTCCATTATCTCTTAGTTCCGACAGGCAGGAATGTTAATTTTAATGTTCCTGGTTTTATCCTTGTTATATATTGTTTAAACTTATTCAATGTATCTATAATTATACAATGCAATGAAATGACCCCACATAGAAAACATTAATTGATCATAGTGAAATCACGTTTGATGATTTAAGAGGGGATTGAAAGAGTTAACATGACTGAAACTTTAATATAGCTGACAGAAGAATATTTCTTATTTTAGGGTCTTGTTTTCACAATGACCATAGTATAGATAAGGTCTGGTAAAAACTGGTTTTGAAATGATGTCTTCAGGCAAAGTCAGAACCTCAGCATTAAATAGTTTAAATTATGTTTTCAGATAATATCCCCTGTCAGCTAAAATACTAGTTTAAGACTATGTCTGAGAGGCTAGATGTTTGTATAGGAGTTGTGTGTCATGTGATGAACTCTGTCCTCCCTCTCTCCTTTTCTTTAAGTTGTGCAATATTCTTTGTCCATAATTTGTATAAAGATGCGAGTCTTAGCATTAAAACCAAGCATTCATTCAATGACTATCTTGTCTTGTGCATTGGATGCTTCCGGAGTTCCGAAAGAATTCTACTGATTGTCCAGGTCTAAGCAGAATTAACCCTTACACCGCGGATCAGGGCTGAAGTCCCAGAGCCCAGTGCCAGGACAGATGAGTTCCGACAATGCGCTCCACTCAGTGGAAGTATCCTCACTGCAACCAGTAAGGATTTCTGCCAGCAGGATAAGTCAGCTTCTTCCTCCCCCCTCAAACTTCTCCCCCCCCAAACTTCTCCCTCCCCCCTCAAACTTCTGTCCAGATACTGGTTGCCAGGGCCACCGGCATCCTGGAAACCAATTGCGGGTGCGCACTGTGGAGGAAGCTACCTCTGATCAGAGCAGCTCTCCCTCCCAGCTCCACCCCCTGACTTCTGGCTCCAAGTTGCTCCTGAAAATGTAAGGTAAGTGCAGGGCTGGAACAATGGCTAGACAGGTTCCCTGGAGGCAGACTTTACATGGGAGAAAGGGGGGGTCACATGGTAGCCCCCCCAGTTTAGAGCACATCGGCTGTGCTTCCTATAGCACCCCCAGTTCCATCTGCAGCACAAGCGATAGCAGAGCCCTGTGGAGCTGCCCTGTGATTTCACTCACTGATCTCTCCTCCTGGATCCTGCTGTCTGCATTCACTTAACAAAGAGAGATCCACCCCCTCAGTCTCGGCTCAGCCACACACCCTCCCTGGTGTGTGTGAGAATGCCAGGAGAGTGGGGAGACGCTACACTGAAGTTCAGCAGATCAATTTCCTGTGCTGTAATTGTAATGCAAATGTGTGATGTGAAGGGGGGGAGGGGTGGCTGCATGGAATGGCTGGGGGGGGGGGGGTCTGCAGTGCTTTGGGGTCTGCATGGGGGCAAAACTTTGGGGCATTCTTGCAGTGATGCACTTCCCCCTTCTGCATGCAGACTCCATAGTGCTACAGCCTCCTAGCCCCCATCAATGTAGTCAGCTTGGGAATGGAAGACTACAGGGAGAAGAAGGGATCTGACTCCAACAATGAGGTTTACTTCACTAACAGTAATGATTGTTATTTTAGGTACTGATGACAAAGGTGGGACTTATTTGGGCTTATTTCAGATGCAAACAGACTGCAATATCCATCAATCTGTAATACAAGTATTTCAAGCTCACAGGTCATGATTTATTGTGATCATACACTACACAATCTGATTGTACGCAATATGTTTGGTTGGAGACTACTAGCGAGTTGTGAAAAACTGAACCCAAGCCACATCCCAATTTTCGAAGGAAAAAGCAACAAAGGAGTGCCCCAGGGATTTTATGGGCTAGGGGTATAGTCAGATATAAGAGTATAGAGCGTAAATACAAAATGACAAAATTTATTGATAAACAAAATATAAATGCACATACGATAAATATTAAAACCAAGAAACAATGGTCATATAATCACATTATGTGATGGATCAGATAAATGCCCATTTTCTATTCCATTCTTTTTATACTACAAAGTCTATATTTTTGCATATAAAGTGTTTTCTTATTCCTTGCTCAAAATGGCCGCTAGCAGCACCCCTCCCATCGAGTGAAGAATGTATAACTAAGATGGCGCCTGCATCCAGGACTACACCCAAGATGATGACACCTAGATCCTGGAAGAAGTTCACCTTACATGGACATGACCAATCAGAAGCTACAAGTATCTACATAATGCTATGCTAATGATGCACTCCTTCACAGCACTAGTCGCTCACCTATAAAACCCCATGTATCCAGAAACAATAAAGGAAGTATCACGTATCTGATCATGGTTTCAGTGTGGTTCTTCTTGTGCATGCACCAAATTACATAGGCCTAATCAGGACGGGGACAGATACTCACCAGACGATTGGTCTGATCCATTTCAAGCATACAACTAAATACTGAATCAGATGGTTGGTCTCATGGCCACCCCATCAAATCATTCTTTGCAGCTATTACCTTTTGTACCACCACCCCCTCCCTTTAGAATGTAAGCTCTACGAGCAGGGCCCTCCTGTACCTTTTGTATTGAACTGTACTGTAATTGTGTTGTCCCCCTTATACATTGTAAAGCGCTGAGTAAACTGTTGACGCTATATAAATCTCGAATAATAATAATAATAGTGGTTGGAGATCAAACAATCCAAAGATCTCTGAATCTTGGTTTTAATATTTATCGTATGTACATTTATATTTTGTTTATCAATACATTTTGTAATTTTGTATTTACGCTCTATACTCTTATATCTGACTATACCCCTAGCCCATAAAATCCCTGGGGAAACGCTTTGTTGCTTTTTCAATCTGATTGTACAATCTGCTTTAGATCTGCCAAGAACTATATAGTGTAAGGGTCTGTTTATTTTATACAAATGCAATGCATTGGTGTGTCCTCACATTACATGACTGCTGAGGTGCAATAAGCCCAGGTCCCAACCATCACTTGTCATACCTTACCCCTTCTTGTAAACCAATAAGAACCACACATACCACCAATAACGTTGGAAAGAGCAAGGCCACAGCTTTATTTAAAATCAACATTAATATTAACCTTTAGAACCGTGCCAGTCACAGTTGTACTGTGAGCACTCAACTACCAATGTAAAAGGGAGATGAAGGAGGGGCCTGTCCTTACCATCAGTGCCGGACCGGCCGTCAATCTCCCAATTACCATCCGGGCATCAAAGGGGTTCCATATTTGCTGGCAAGGTTACCAAAACCGCAACACGCTGTGACATACCATCAAAATTAGGGCGGGAGGGTGGGCAGCTCTTCCATTCTTCCGTCCGAAAAGGACCATAATCCCCTGGGGTGCCAAACTCCTGAGCTCAGGCCCAACCCTTTTCCCCTTTTGTACCAATCCTGAACTATAACAACTTTCCTGAAACTCCTCCCTGGCCATGCCCCCATCAGTCAGGGCTCTCTCTC
The DNA here is from genome assembly GCA_037952835.1 of Lithobates septentrionalis. Classification (NCBI taxonomy): domain Eukaryota; kingdom Metazoa; phylum Chordata; class Amphibia; order Anura; family Ranidae; genus Lithobates; species Lithobates septentrionalis. The sequence continues at coordinate 1,465,815 of JBBDGP010000623.1, read as the reverse complement.
CCGATGGGCTCAAGAGGCTCTCATGACTGCTGAGGTGCAATAAGCCCAGGTCCCAACCATCACTTGTCATACCTTACCCCTTCTTGTAAACCAATAAGAACCACACATACCACCAATAACGTTGGAAAGGGCAAGGCCACAGCTTTATTTAAAATCAACATTAATATTAACCTTTAGAACCGTGCCAGTCACAGTTGTACTGTGAGCACTCAACTACCAATGTAAAAGGGAGATGAAGGAGGGGCCTGTCCTTACCATCAGTGCCGGACCGGCCGTCAATCTCCCAATTACCATCCGGGCATCAAAGGGGTTCCATATTTGCTGGCAAGGTTACCAAAACCGCCACCAGCCAGTCAGTGATCCACTGACGGGCGCCCCACCGCAGCCAGCGCCTGTTCCACCCCCCTCTGAAGTCCCAGGTTAAATATATCCATGCCAATGTCGTTGAGGTGAACACCATCCCTCCTCAACAAGTCATTGTTGTTTCCCTCTAAATCTTTGTGACGGACAACGACCCCCCCGATCCTCCGAACAAATTTTGACACCTGGGCGTTGACCTTCCTCCGAAAATTTTCTAAACAGGGTCCCGGAACTTCTCTGGCCCAAATAGTACGAGGGACAATCTCTGACCATACGAACGTCACACTGGTAAACATTGCAAGGCATTGAGCAATATCACCTTTCATGGCAGCAATGAGATCCACGGACCGGGTGTAACCTACGTCGTTCCCTCCGGCGTGAACCACCAGGACAATGTGACCGGACACGCGGGTACGGAGGTGCCAACATTCCCACAGTACCTGATGCCAACGCAGCCCGCGCAGGCCCAGCCAGCGAATCCTTGCCACGTCTGAAGAGAGTCCCAAATTTCTCCCATAGTTCCGGATCTCTGCGCGACGAGCCGCCCAGAAGACAAAGGAATCGCCCAAAATCCAAACTTGAGTCGGGGGGAAAACCTGAAATTAACACAAAAGGTGAGGGCGAACATACAGCGAAAAACGAGACGACTCCCATCTACCCAGCCGCTGAAGTTCCGTATCGGAAAACCCCAAGCCAGAAGCGGCGGTGGCAGCGCCTATGCGAAAAGAGTGAGTTGAAAATTCGCCCGCTGGTAAACCTAAAGCCTCGAGGCAAAAACGAAAAACTTTTAAAAATTGGAAGCGACTCAACGAGGAGGAGTCAGCGTGCACGAAAAAAGTGGGAGACGGGGGGCGCGCGGAAAGAAAAGGAATGGCCAGAGACACAGGACAGAATGGGCCGCCACAGTGGTACAGCACCACTCGGCGGCCCCTGCCAAGGCTGTCAGTCTTCGAGGAGCGCAATAAAATGGTGACACTGCGCTCCGACAGGACGACATCCTCCGATCGAATACCCCCGGTGGAAGACCTGGATTTTGCGACTAATTCCCCGATGCGAAAAGCCCCAAAAAACGCCCATGAGAAAGCTACTCGGAACAGCAAAATCTCAAACTCGGATGAGCACACCTCCGGCAACATAGCCAAGACATCCGATAAAATCTGTAAAGAAATGGGGCGCCTGGAATCAGGCAGGTGAGTGATGCGTTTCCAGCCCCTCAATATCCGACGCACTGGAAAGGCTTTTGTGACATCCCCCCACCCCAGAAGCTGAAACCAAAAGGATAAAGCGGACATGGCCGAAGAGACAGTGGAACCCGACACTCCCTTATCCTGTAACTGGACCAGGTAAGCAAATAGGATCAAACGTCTATCATCCGGAGATGAAATAGCGAACTCACCGCCCGACGCTTGTGACCACTCGTGCCAGACCCGACAATACGACGCCCACGTCCTCGGAGAAAGCGATGACCGAAGCAGTTCTAACAATCCCCGGAAACGAGGTTCCATAAGTGGGCCGGACAGGGGAGGCCCTCCAGCGAAGCCGACGGCGCCAGGGAACGAAAACGGGGGTACTGTTGGCGGGAAAGAGCATCGGCAATGTCATTAGAAACTCCCGGAACGTGTTTTGCCCTGACATAAATGTTAAATTGCAAACATTTTAAAACCAAAAAACGCAACAGTGACACAACTGGGGGGGAACTGGCCGAGTGTTTGTTCACTACCTGCACTACGCTCATATTGTCTGACCAAAAGATTACCTGACGATTGCGCAACTACTCACCCCAAAGTTCCACCGCTACTATGATCGGGAAAAAGCTCCAAAAGGGTGAGATTGCGCAATAAGTCCATGCGGGCCCCTGAGGCCGGCCAACATTCCGCAGACCACTCCCCCCGGAAGAAAGCACCGAAACCACAGGAGCCTGCCGCATCAGTGTACAACTCCAGCTGTGAGTTCGGTACCTCCTCCCGCAACCAACAAGACTGACCGTTGTAGGATTGCAAAAAGGTTAGCCAAATATCCAAATCCGCACGCATGGGCTTGGTGATCCGAACGTAGTGGTGCGGGGCTGTAACGCCCTTCGTGGCCCAAGACAAGCGCCTGCAGAAAGCCCTCCCCATGCGTATGACCCTGCACGCGAATACAAGGTGTCCCAGCAGAGATTGCAGCTGCTTCAGTTGAAGCTTTTTCGACCCTTTCGCCAAACGCACCAGGGATAGAAGCCTGGTCAGCTTCTCCCTCGGCAGGCGAAAGACCATGGCCACTGTGTCAATCTCGATACCCAAAAAGGATAGTACCGTTACTGGACCCTCGGTCTTGTCAACGGACAGTGGGACGGCGAAACGCCGACAAACATCTTGAAAAACAGAGAGTAAGCATTGACACCGCCCACTGTCCGAGGGACCCACAAAAAGGAAATCATCCAAGTAGTGCAGCATGGACTGAGATCCGGCCTCCCGGGCGACCACCCACTCAAGGAAGCTACTAAATAACTCGAAAAAGTAACACGAAATGGCGCAACCCATAGGCAGGCACATATCGAAGAAATAGCTTCCCTGAAAGTAGCAACCCAGGAGGTGGAAACAATCCGGGTGGACCGGGAGAAGGCGAAAAGCGGATTCAATGTCCGCTTTTGCCAAAAGAGCGGAACGCCCTGCTGCCCTGACGAGGTGAAGAGCCTTATCAAATGACGCGTAATGCACCCGCGATTCCTCGCGATCAATTCCGTCGTTGACAGAGAAGCCGGAAGGGTAGGATAAGTGATGAATTAAACGAAATTTACCACTCGCTTTTTTGGGGACCACGCCTAGAGGGGACACCCGCAGGTTGTGAAATGGGGGAAGATCAAAGGGGCCCGCCATGCGCCCCAGTTCCAGCTCTTTCTGGATTTTTTGGGCCACTACGGATTCAAATTCCACTGCCGATTTTAAATTAGCCGACATGGTCGGAGCGTTAGACGGGGAAAACGGTATCCAAAAACCTCGATCCAGGCCATCCTTTAGAATCAGGGCCTCCCTACGAAGGGGGTAACGGTCTAGCCAGGGCAACATCTCTAGGACGTTCACCGGCGTCCTCCGGCTTAGGAAGGTCGGTCTTGGCTCCCGCTCTGGAAAGTGTCTGTTTTCCCTTCCTGAAGCACCGGCTGGAGGGGTGAGCGCCCCCACAGCTAGAGCACTCATGCCTGAAACGACAGGCAGACTACCACTTACAGTGGCTTTCGTTGAAAAGCCAACAGACACCTTTTTTGGAGGCGGCCGACGCTCCGGATTGAGGAGCGCCGACCGCGGACTGAAAGGACGCCGGCCTATGAGAGCACATTAGCAATAACCATAGGCTACCATCCTGACAGTCGAAACGAAGCTCCTTGCGCGCCGCCATCTTCTGTCTAAACTGGGTATCATACTGGAACCAGCATTGACCCCCATAAACCTTGTACGCTCCCCAGATAAGGTCCAGGTAGCAGAACAAGGAGGTCGCCAACTCTGGGTAACGCTCACAGAGCACACCCGCGTAGGCGCAAAAACCCTGCAGCCAGTTCCCAAATGTTCCACCCGACGGGATTTGTCGACCGTTTCCCTGTCCGACGGAACTAGAGCGAGGAAATCAACGAAATCCCGACGCCATATTCTTTCCTTCGTCTCCTCCGGTATGTGGGCACCCGTGGGAGCTACCGCCCACAAGGCCCCTCCGGAAGGAGGGGAAAGATTTGCCGCCGCGCCCGAAACGCCCATGCTAGAGAGAACCGACCTGACCACCGACACTATACGGTCTTCAGGGCCCGATACGGAATCATCAACAGACCTCCCCCAAATCAGTTCACAATCATACTCACTGATCCTTGGAGGCATCACCGATGGATGATCGACGGGCGAGGCGGTGTCCCATACGACTCCGGGAGACTGCAGGCTGGAACGGCCAGCACCGTGAGGAGCAACGGGGCCGTGTATGTTCGGGCCGTCCCGGCCGACTGATAGATCCAAAGGCGGGGGTCCCTCCCCAGACGCTGAAGGGGCCCCTTGGCCGAGGGCAGGGACTGTGCAGGTGCAGGAGCGTCTCGGGATTCTGTCCGGCTGATCCGGGGCGGAAGCTGCCGCCAGCCCGGATCCGGAATCTCCCGCCCAGCCGGGCGCAGGGAGACTGGCGTTACCCGCCATGTTGACCGCGTAGGAGGGGTTAAACCCAAGGGACTGGAGGGGGGGAATCCGCGAGCCCTCCGCCCGACTGGGCGCTGGGGGGCGTCCGAGAGCACGGGGGGGAATGGCATCCGTGGGGGCCGAAAAACCCGCACCCGCCCTGCCAGGCGCAGAGGGGGCACATCTCATCCGGGATGGTAAATGGCATGGCGCGGCCTGGGTCTGGGACCTGTCCGCCACCCGTCCGGGCGCAATGGGAGTCCCGTCCTGCGAAAAACCCGTTCCCGGTGGCCCAGAAGCTGCCGAGGGCCCCGCCCATGAAGGCGCCAGGGGACCGTGCGACCTGGCCATTCTTGGACGATTCGCGTCCCGGGATAAATTACCCCCCACCCAGCCGGGTGCTGAAAGGGCCACATTATGAAGGGGGCCCTGGCCATAGGCATCCTGGGCCAGCTGCGACCCCGCCCTGTAGGGCGCAGGATGAGGCAGCTCGCACCCATATGTTCTCCCATGCATGCCCCCACAATCACCCCCCGCCCAGCCGGGCGCAGAGGGGTGCTGGGGACGTGCATTGCCTGTGCTGTGCACGGCCAGATCGAATCCTCCCGCCTGGCTAGGCGCAGGGAGCGAGCTGGCCGCTAGGGGGCGCCGGTATCGAACCGAGGCGCCGTCGACGCTGCCCGAGGGAACGAAAGCCGCCGCTGGAGCGGGCGAACAGCTCCGACCCCCTCCAGCCGCCCTGCGAGAGGACAGCCTGGCCGAGGAGCGGAGCGGCCGCACACCCGCCGCCCCCCCCGCTGCTAGCAGGGGCGGAAGCAGGTACGGACAAACTCGAGGCCGTGGGCTGGAGTGCTCCAGCTCCATCCAGGCCTCGCACCATACCCAGGGAAGGGGAGGGGGGGAGGGGGGGCTGCGGAGCGGGGGCTACGGGAACGGGGACACCGCAAGCTATTCCTGATGGCCGGGGAAGGCGACCGACGAGGGGGGGCACGCCGAGAGCGGGCGGCCGACCCCCGCTTCCTGGCTGCTGGAGCCCTGGGAGCCCGAACCGGAGAGGGATGGATGGGGGGAGGAGGGGGGGAGCAGTGAGAGGCCGCAGAGGGGCTGGGGCTGAAGCGAGAAGGTGGACGGGCACGTCTGCGGGCCCTGCGTCCATCCGACTCGGGAGGAGGAACAGGGGAAGGGGCAGTGGAAGGGGCAGGAGAGGGCACCCCAGGGGATAAGAGGGCAAAGAGCCAGTCAGCCTGACCCCTGAGGGCCAGCTCACGGACCTTAGCCAGGAGGTGATCCGTGTCCATAGCTGGAGCCACAGGGTCAGGTCCGAGCTCTTCCATTCTTCCGTCCGAAAAGGACCATAATCCCCTGGGGTGCCAAACTCCTGAGCTCAGGCCCAACCCTTTTCCCCTTTTGTACCAATCCTGAACTATAACAACTTTCCTGAAACTCCTCCCTGGCCATGCCCCCATCAGTCAGGGCTCTCTCTCCCGATGGGCTCAAGAGGCTCTCATTGTTTTAGTAAGTCTCAAGGAGATTGTACAATGAGATTGTGTAGCGTATGGCCACCGTAAGCCCCTGTTGGGAAGAAGCACATTGAAGGAGTAGGAGAGGGTCTGTCCCTTCAGTCTGGCTTTGTGAGTCTGCACTACTTGTAATAAAGTTTGTTGGATATTAAAGCAGACTTTCAGCTTTAGGCTGGGTTTACACTTATATGATCCCAGACATCACATGTGATTTGCACTGCATTGCTGTGCAGATCAGGCCTCATTGAGCACCTCCATGCTCAATGCTTGCCCCAGATTCATGTAATTGTCTACAACAGGTATATGAATCTGTCAGCTGCAATGACATTGGTCACGTGGAGGCAAATGAGAATCTTCCACCCTCTTTATGAAATCCCCTGAATATATAGAAAAATATAGGACCCGATATGATCTCTACGAATTTAATAACTGTTTGCATATACAAGAATTCATCTTTCTCTTCTGGAAATATCATATATATAAGATATATCATACATATTAATTCAAAACTGCTGTGGTGTGGTGCACACAAGTATAACAAGATTGCAACGGACACCTGATGACTTTAAGTTAATATAAAAAACAGTCTTTGCTGCTATACTCGCCTCCCTTCTAGTATTGTCCTCTTCCAGCCATTTCTTTTTGTCACTAAATGTCCTCAGTCTTCCCAATTGAATGACGCCCAGCTTCATTCAACGTTGAAAACTGAAGACATACTATGAGTGTAGGACATCATCATAACTTCCTCCTGATGGGACTTTACTGTGGCATCCTGCACACACAGTGTAATAATGCAGTGAGTCATCAAGTTGGCACTGCTTCCTGAACTGTTGAAAGTCGCCCACTGGCAGAGATGTAATGAGGAAGAGGATACTTGTCTTCATGTGACCAAGGTAAAGATATCTGGAAAAAGTAACCATAAAGGAAAACAAACACTAATATACACGGGAGGGTGAGCCTGGAGTCTGGAGTTGGGCTTTAAGAATTGTTAGACCTGAAAATTATTGTGGATATCCAATACAGGGATCAGCTAACACCACCAGCACCCTTAAACATCAGAAATTGGGAAAACATTTTCATTATTTTTATATTTAGATGGCTAAATTATGTTGAGTATTAAAAGAAAAAGGCTTTATTAACCGATTGCCGACCGGCTCACGCCGATATACGTCGGCAGAATGGCACGGCTGGACATAACAACGTATGGGTACATTGTTCCCTTTAAGAGCCGCCGGAGGCGCACGCACGCCCGCAGCTCGGCGGGGGACCCAATGCGCATGGCCAGCAGGCGCAATCGCCGCCGGCCATGCGCGATCGCGGGCACGAGAGCCAGCACGGGGATTGGGTGTATATAAACACACAAATCCCTGTTCTGTCAGGGGAGAGGAAACATATTGTTTGTTCCTACTAAATAGGAACAACGATATGTCTCCTCCCCCAGTCAGTCCTATCCCTATACAGTTAGAACACATCCAGGGAACACACATTTAACCCCTTGATCGCCCCCTAGTGTTAACCCCTTCCCTACCAGTGACACAGTAATCAGTGCATTTTTATAGCACTGATTGCTGTATAAATGTCAATGGTCCCAAAAATGTGTCAAAAGTGTCCGATCTGTCTATCGCAATGTCGCAGTACCGCTAAAAATCGCAGATCACCGCCATTACTAGTAAAAAAATAAAATAATAAAAATGCCATAAATCTTTCCCATAGTTTGTAGACGCTATAACTTTTGCGCAAACCAATCAATATACGCTTATTGCAATTTTTTTTACCAAAAATATGTAGAAGAATATATATTGGCCTAAACTGATGAAGAAATTTGTTTTTTAAAAAACATTTTTGGGGATATTTATTATAGCAAAAAGTCAAAATTGACACTGTTTTTTGTTTATAGCACAAAAAATAAAATGGTTTGAGTACTCGCTCAGCAGTGTGCAGCAGCAGCACTCTTGGTTAAAGCAGGTTTCTTATACAGCAGATCTGTGAAACAGCAGATTTTTGGAACAGCAGATCTCTGGAACAGCAGGTCTTGGAAACAGAAGATCTCTGGAACTGCTGAGTACAGTCCTTGCAGTCAGAACTGTACAGCAGCACCTCTCAGTGTCTGACACAGACCTGCATACACTATCCCTCTACCCAGCTCAGTCTTTCAGCCAGGTGGAGTCCTCTTTATCACTTGGTCTTCTCCAAAATGGCCACCAATTCACCTTTACTGGGGGGCACTCTCTAGTTCAGCACTGTCAACACTGCAGAAAGGGAGCAATAAACTGCAAAAAGGGGAAAACTTTTGGCAGGTATGTTAAAGGAGCTACAAACAAGGCTACATTGTGTAAAATAAATCTCCTACCAGTGTTATGCAAAAACAGCACATGTTACCAGCTGGAGCCTCTGTAGCCATCCCAGTCTACTAACTGTTTTTTCCCTTTAAATTATGAAGCATGGTAGTGTGATCATGTGACATGTTTTAGAAAGATGATTTTACAAAACTTGATATTTTGTTGTGAAGTGAAGGCTTTTTTTGACATTCAATGTAAACTTCTCATCTGAATAATGATTTTTTTTTCTGATGATCGCCAAGCACAGGTTTTATGGCATACAATACTGGTTCTTTCACTGGATTAATATGTGGCATCTGTAAAGAGAAAAATAAAACACATTAGGTGGTCAGATCATTTCCTTGCGTCTCCAAAATAGACAAATAAATCCTTTGGTTAGAAAGGATAACAGTCCACTTAGCCAAGGAAATAGATAGCCTCTGGCTCTAATCACATGCTTCCTAAAAACACAACCCCATTGGAATCCATAGACCGGCGCCCTGTAAGTAGATCAGGGGGGCAGGCGCATGGCTGGGGGGGCGGTGCTCCGTGCGCCCCTAATGGACGGGCTGCCACTGCGTATGTATACACTTATCTAATGTGTAAGCAGCGTGTAGTGAAAGCATCGTTTAACCATCAATGCATGGCCAAAGTTTTAGGTGAGTCTATGTCATTTATTGCACAATTATCAAACTGATAGTCCTAGAGGTGCCCAACTCTTTCTCTTCAATTAGGTCTATAGCCTGCCTACTTTATACGCTTTGCTTGAGATAAAGAAACCCAGCAGTCCTAAAGTCATTCTAAACTTCATTTTTTTAAATAATACACATGCCATTTTACCTGCTCTGTGCAATGGTTTTGCACAGAGCAGCCCTGATCCTCCTTTTCTGGGGTTCCCCCTCCAACGCTCTTGACTCCCCCTCCTCAGCGAGTCCCCCCCATAGGAAGCCGCTATCTATGGGGCACTTGTGCGGCTCAATCCTGAGCCATGCTGCCTGCATCCATAGACACAGACAGTGTGTCTCTACCCTGACCCCCCCCTCGCCCTCGTCACTGGTTCCTGTTGCTACCTCTCTGTCCTGTGAGGAGGGAGAGAGCAGAAGGAGCTGATGCTCTTGGGCACAGAAGGTTTTTTTACCTTAATGCAGAGAATGCATTAATGCAAAAAAAAAAAAAAACCTTAAGCCTGTAGAACCACTTTAAATATGTTAATCTTAACAGCCAGCATTAACAGCACATAGCATATGGCACTATCTATCACCTCAGCTGCTGCTTGCCTCTCTCTGCCAAGCTGAATCTCAGTGCTACATTTACTGCAGCCGAGATGTTAAATATGACTGTTCCTCTCATTTTAGTTGACTCATTCTTTTTGTGTCTTGGCTACCCATGAAAACACCAACTCTTAAAGGAAACCTGTGAGGGCAAAAAATAAGAGAGCTGCCATTTCTTACACGGTTGTTAAAAATACATGCTTGATGTAGTGGTAATGACATATATATATATATATATATATATATATATATTATATATATATATATATATATATATATATATATACACACACAGTCCGGTCCATAAATATTGGGACACTGACACAATTCTAATCTTTTTGGCTCTATACACCACCACAATGGATTTGAAATGAATCTAACAA